>CM037786.1:23579596-23621299 GCA_021229015.1 Solen grandis
TCTGGAAAATATCCCTAAAAAACATACAGCCATCACAAAATCCTACACCAGGCCCCAACAGCTGGAAAAAACCCCATGACACACAGCCCGTCACATTTTCCGACCCCCCCACCCAAACAGTCTGGGGGGAAAAAAACCCACATGAAAGGCCCGGGCACTTTCCTAAACCCGGCCCAAACATCTGGAAATATCCCACGACCCCTACAGCAAATACTTATCCTGGGGCACCAGGCCCAAACATTGGAACTAACCCCACATACATTAAAAGCCAAAATCCAAAATCCGAAACCAGGCCAAAAGTCTGGGCATCCCTACATGACCCCTTTTCAGCCGTCACATTTTTCCCAAACGAGACCAATCATTTTTGAAAATATCCCTACATTTTTACTACAGCCCGTTACTTTTTCCGACACCACCCAAACAGTTGGGGAAAAACCCTTTTCAAGCACTACAGCCAGTCACAACCCAAATAGACCAATCCCTCCCCCCAACAATCCCCACATGACATACGCCTTACTTTTTTCCCCCCAAACCCCCCCCAATCACTGGAATATCCCTACATGAATACAGCCAGTCAATTTTCCCCCCCCCCCAGGGGCCCAAACAGTCTGGAACTAACCCCACTGACACTCAGCCAGTACATTTTTTCCCGAAAACCCCCCCCAACTCTGGAACTATCCCCAAAAAGACACTAAGCCCTCCCTTTTTTTCCCCCCACCCGACCAATCAGGCGGAACTATCCCTACATCACTCAGCCAGTCACATTATCCTGACCCAGGGCCCAAACGTTGGAACCCATCCCACTAACTACAGCCCCGGGCACTTTTCCTGACCCAGGCCAACAGTCTGGAAAATATCCCTACATGACATAACGCCAGTCACTTATCCCGACCCCTGACCCCAAACAAATCGGAACAAAACCCCCATGAAAATACAGCCGTCACATTACCTAAACAAACCCAAAAAAATCTGGAAAAAATCCCCACTGAACAAAGCCGCACTTAACCCGAACCTCCCCCCATCTGGAACTTTCCCCAATTACACTACAGCCTCACATTTTGAACCTGACCAATCGTCCCCCAAAAAATCCCCACATGAACCAGCCAAATCAATTATCCCGGCACCAGGCCAATCAGTTGGAAAAAATCCCCCATGGGCACTCAAACCCGTAATTTTTCCGACACCAACCCAAAAGTCTGGAAATTTCCCCACATGACATACAAACCCTCACATTTTTTCCCAAACGAGAACCCCAACCCTCTGGAACAAACCCCACTGGGCACTACAGCCGTAATTATCCTGACACCCACCCCAACAGTCTGGAAAAATCCCTACATGACACTACAGCCCTCACATTAAAGGGCAAACCGGCCAAACAGTCTGGAACATCCCCACATACACACAGCCAGTCCCCATTTTCCGACACCCGACCAATCAGTCTGGAACTATCCCCAAGGCACACGCCCCCATTTTCCCACACCTGACCAATCAGTCTGGGGAAAAAAACCACATGACACTAAGCCCACAAATCCCGACCCAGGCCTCATCTGGAACTATCCCTCATGAACTAAAGCCCGCCATTTTCCTGCACCTGACCAATCAGTCTGGAAATATCCCTCAGCAAATAAGCCCTACATTTTTCCCGACACCCGGCCCAAACAGTCTGGGGAAAAAAACCCTACATGACAAATCAGCCTCACTTTTTCCTGGGCCCAGGCCCTCGTTGGAATATCCCCACTTTACATACAGCCAGTAATTATCCTGACACCCGGGGCCCCATCGGGGAAAATCCCCTTTTCAAAACCAGCACATTATCCCACACCTGACCCCAAAAAATCTGGGGAAATTCCCCACATGACCCCTACAGCCCGCCAAATTTTCCCAATTCAACCCCAAAAAATTTTGGAAAAAATTCCCACTGACACTTCAGCCAGTCCAAATTTTCCTGACACCCGGGGCCCCAAAAAAATTTGGGGAAAAATCCCACATGACACTACAGCCCGTCACATTTTTTGACACCCGACCAAACAGCTGGAAAATCCCACATGACACTACAGCCCACTTATCCTGACCCCCACCAACATCTGGAAAAATCCCCACAGACCTACAGCCTCACATTTTCCTGACACCCAAAACCCCAAAAAAATCTGGAACTATCCCACTGACACTACACCATCCATTACCTAATACAGGCAAAATTTTTAAAAATCCCATGACACTAAGCCCTAAAATTTCCGACACCCGACCAACGTCTGGGAAAATCCCCACATCACTAAGCCCGTACATTATCCTGACACCAGGGCCCAAACTCGGAACTTTCCCAATGACACACAGCCATCACATTATCCCGACACCCGGCCCAAACATTTTGGGGAAAAAAACCCTACATGACACTACGCCCGGGCCATTATCCCGAACCCCGGCCATTTTCTGGAACTACCCCACAGAATACACCAGTCACATTTTCCCGACCAAACCCACCCAAACATTTTGGGGGAAATTTTCCCCAATGGGCATACAGCCAGTCAATTTTCCTAATACGGACCAACGTCGGAACCAAACCCCAAGCACTACAGCCATCACATTTTCCCGACACCTGACCAAACAGTCTGGGGAATGTCCCTAAGAAACCCCCCCCAGTACTTATCCCGACACCAGGCCTATCTGGAAAAATCCCCCCCCGCCCTACAGCCCTCAAATTATCCTGGGCACCCGCCAATCAGTCGGAACATCCCCACTGACAAAAACCTTACATTATCCACAAAAACCCCCCCGGCCCCAAACAGCTGGAAAAATCCCCACTACACACAGCCGTCACATTATCCTGACACCGACCAATCATTGGAACTATCCCCCATGACACTACAACCAGTCCATTTCCCCAATGAACCAACAGCCCGGAACAATCCCTACAGCCCCACACAGCCGTAAATTTTTCCCCGCCCTGCCCCAAAACATCGGGGAAATACCCCACATGACACTACCCCATTCACTTTATCCTGCACCGGCCAATTTTTTTGGGGAAATTCCCTACATGACCTAAAAGCCACCCCAATTTTTCCCCGACACCGAAAAAACAGTCTGGAATTTTCCCCCAAATGACACACAGCCAGTCACTTTTTTTCCCCCTCCCCAAAAGTCGGAACATCCTACTGACATACAGCCGACATTACCCCACCCACCAAAATTTGGAACTACCCTCTGACACTACAGCCAGTACTTTTCCCTACACCGCCCAACAGCGGGAAACTTCCCACATGCCCAACAGCCATAAATTTTTTCCACCCCCGACCAATCAGTCGGGGAAAATCCCTACATGACACACACCATAAACTTTTTCCCCGACCCCCCGGCCCCAAACATCGGAACTACCCCTACAACACTACACCCCTCACTTTTTCCCCCGACACCACCAATCATCGGGGAAAATTTCCCCCACATGACATCCCCCCCCTACATTATCCTCCCTGCCAATAAATTTGGAACTACCCCCACAGAACAAAACCCAGTCACATTATCCAAATTTCGAGCCCTCGTCTGGAACAATCCCTACGGGGAATCCACCCGTCACTTTTTCCCCGACCCGCCCCAACCTCGGGAAAAGGTCCCCCCTTGACATTTTCAGCCGTCAATTACCCCGACCCCTGCCAATCTTTTAAAAAAGTCCCACTAAAAATACAGCCAGTCACATTTTCCTGCCCCCCGGCCCCAACCAGTCGGGGAAAAACCCTTTCCCATGAACTACAGCCATTTCCTTTACCCAAACCCCCAAAAAACAGTCGGAATTTCCCTACATGACATTTCAGCCGTCTTTTTTCCCTAAAACGAACCAAATCGGGAAAAAATCCCTACATGCCTTTTCACCCCGTAAAATTTTCCGACCCCCGGACCAATCATCGGGGAATATCCCTACATAAAAAGCCAGTCCTTACCCCGACCCCCGGGAATCAGTCGGGAAACTACCCCCACAACACTACCCCTTCACTTACCCCAAACCCGGGGCCAAACAGCTGGAATTTCCCCCACATGACACTACAGCCGGGTCACATTTTCCTGACCCAGGCCAATCGTCGGAACTTCCTTACATGACACACAGCCAGGCCCTTATCCGCACCACCAAATCAGTCTGGAAGTAAGACCAGTCCCAAAATTTCCATGTTATCTCACCCCAAAGTTTAAACCCTTTTAAACCCATTTAGTTTTGGAAAGGGGTTTCTCTTTTTCCCAACATACATAAAAATAAAAAAGTTCTGGTTTTTTAAAAAATTTCATTTTGAAATTTTCTTGCCCCTTTCTGAAATTTTCATCCCCCTTTTTAAAGACAGATTGCAGAGAGCAAAGGCAAGTTAAAAGGTAAACCAATTGGTATTGACCCTGGGAAGACCCCCCTTTATCTCCTCCCCGCCCCAATAGAACCACGCTGAGTGGGAAAACAATTCCAAGTCAAAATCACCCCGTACTAATAATAACTAGTTCACATGTTTTTCTTTGGGGCCCTTCTGACATTTTTGGGTTTTCAATTTTTTAATTTTTCAGAAAAAAATTTTGGGTGCAAGAAACTAAAAAAGGCCACAGAACAAACAACACTCTTCTTAAACAAAAACAATTTTAAACACCCCCCATGCTTGAGTATTGGTGAAGCAAAGTAGAGAATTTTTTTTTTTTAAACCCAAAACCCCCTTATGTTTCACAATTTTTTGTTTGTAACTTCCCCCTTTTTTATTTTAAAAGTTCTATTCATACCTTGGGCCAAAAAAAAGTGGCATAAAAAAGGGGGGTGGGAAATTTTATTTTTTTTTTTTTTTTTTGCAAATACCAAACCCAGTTGGGCAAAAAAAAAATTGGGGACTTCATTTGAACACGATTTACCACATTAACATCATGGCAATTTTAATTTTTTGAGAGAATTTAAAAAAGGCCAAAAACAATTTTTGCTTTTATAAATTATTTTTAGCCCCCTCTACCTACCCGGGATTGAACTCTAAAATTTTTTAAAAAAAAAACGAAAAAAAAACAAAAAATTTTTTATTCCCATTTTTTAAAAAACAAATTTAAGTATTTTCTATTTTCCCAAAAAAATCCCAAAAACCCTTTTCACCATATTTGTTTACCTGTTTCTGCGTGAAGCACCTTTTAAGGTACCCTTTCCCGTTGGATACAAGGGCAGTGAAAAGTTTCATCAGAAAATATTGAAAAATACTTTTTGTAAGCAAATTAGGATCTCTCCCTTTTTACCTTTTTCATCAAGGCCCCCAAAAAAAATTTTGTACAAAAGTGGTAAAAAACCACCTCCGCCCAATCCCTGGAATAAAAACAGTCAAGGGCCCGAATTTGGTGACTGCTGAAAGAAAATCAGTTCTATAACAAGGGGCCATAAGGGCCCAAAATCCTCACCTGAGTATGGGGTTACCCAAGGAAAAATTTTTTAAAAACATTTGAAATTGGCCAGTAGTTTTGAAGGAGATGATTTTTAAAGTTTTCTAATTCATTTCTTTCTATTCCCAAATGAAACCCAGAGTTCTACTAATCAGGTTTATTTTTAGCAACTTTTTGGGGGTTCATCCAAGAAACATATTAAATTCGTGCAGCGGTATAGAGGAAGTTTTTAAAGTTTTCATTAATACTACAAGGAAATTTACCCGTTCCCCTGGCAGCCATGTTTTTTTACGGATCGAATAATTTTAGCAATCTTGGTAGTGGATCCCAAGGGGAAATCTGTCCCAAAACTTTTTTGAAAAGGGCCAGTAGTTTTAAAGAAGATATTTTTAAATTTTCAAATGTTTTTTTTTCCATTGCCAGGCAACCAAGTTCTTAATTTAGGATCAAGTTTTATTTAAGCAACTTTTTGTGAAGGTTCACCCAAGGATCATCCTCTAAGTTTAATCAAATTCTGTCTAGGGGTTTCAGAGGAGTGTTTAAAGCAAATTGTTGACGATGCACGAGGACGACAATGGACAAAGGTGATCTTAATATCACCATGACACATCGTGCCCGGTGAGCTGAGCCATGGGTGAGTAATAAAACACCATTGTTGGTATCTGACTTAGCTGAAAAAAAAAGGTTTCTGCTTTTTACAGGTGCTGCGAAACGGGTTTAACTGCAATTTTGGTTCGACAAGATAATTTTTAACTTTTCCAACACAAGAATTGTCAAAAATTACCTGTAAAACCAGTACAAATCCAATCAGCCTGCAGGTAACTCTTAAAGACTCTTCAAGATATATTCGGTCTAGCATTTATTGGGGCTGCCCATCTAATACCTTTGGTTATTGAATTATTTAATCTTCGATATCTGGTGTGCCATTTTTTATTGATACTCAATATTCATATATTGATACACTTGTTTAAGTTACAGACAAAGACAAGATCCTTCCAAAGGATCTGCGATTTAATGTACACAATCACTTGAAAGTAAATAAACAATTTCTAAATAAAAAAAAAAAAAAAAAATGCTTTTTTATAAAAAAAAAAAAAGAAAAAAAAAAAAAAAAAAAAATTTTTCCTTTAAAATATCAATGTATTGCTGATATTTGAGTTTCGATATATCTTTATGAAAATATCCATCAATGATAGCCCTATAACTTTTATCCATACCAATTCTTGACAGAAAGTTGTACATTAAAACACTGTATGAAAATATAGCATGCAACCTTAGTATTCCTAGAAAAGTCGATAGACCGGAAATGGCAGTTATGTAAACATAAAGAAAGTCTTAAAAAATGCCAACTTTTAACAGATGAGTACACACTCAAATCGTAATGCATATTAATGGGGCAGCACGCATTTTTCTTGCCCATTTTCATTACCTTGGGGGGCTGTAACACATTATGCATTCTCCCTCTTATAGAACTTTCATTTTCGTCACTGTCAGAGAGTTGTACAGTCATTTTGTATTGGTGACCTTTTTCCCCATGAACTTACAGTACTGTATGCATAATTCCTATAATCCATAAACTCCTGTGACAAGGTTTTGTTTCTTGAATATAATGTTTCAAAAAAAGTAGATTTTTCATATCCAATATTTATTTGAAAGTTGAGCCAAATACATTTTTTAGTTTGGCGAGTGTAATACTCCTTGCTTCCCATAATTATAAATCATATTCAGACTGAAAATAACTCTCATGTTTAACATGGTATGATATGGTGTTTAATGGTGTTTCTGAGTGGTACAAGTGTTTATACACAATTTATAGTGTAAATTGATGCATATGAGTGGTACATATAGGATCTGACATGAATTGTTATTTCATATCAAACTTTACTAAACGAATTCATGAAAATGTTATGAAGCGAGCAAATTGATATGAAATGACAATTCATGTCAGATTCTTTTTATCAAATGACCTATACTCACAGTAAATTGAGATTATAACAAAAGACAAACAAAAGCATGAAAGAAACAAACTGTAAACAATAGTTTCGAATAATAAGTGAAAATAATGGTTAAACATATGTATTTCTCATACATTTTCAACATCATATGAATATATTAAGTTGCATCAAACACATTTAATTCAGCTGTTTTAGTTCAACACACTATGCATATATTTAGAATACATGCGCGTGACGTTGAGTGATGTAATTTGGCCTAAAAGTTATGTGTAACATGTTAAATATAAAAAGTATGTGATGGTTATACAAAACCAGAAACAGCTTTTTGAGCATAATGTCATATGATAAAAGGTTTATTTACAATATATAGTGTAAATTGATGCATCTGAGTGGTACAAGAGTTATATACACTATGTATGGTGTAAAATATGCATCTGAGTGGTACAAGGGTTTATACACAATATATAGTGTAAAATGATGCATCTGAGTGGTACAAGGGTTTATACACTATGTATGGTGTAAAATAATGCATCTGAGTGGTACAAGGGTTTATACACAATATATTGTGTAAAATAATGCATCTGAGTGGTACAAGGGTTTATACACTATGATGGTGTAAAATCATGCATCTGAGTGGTACAAGGGTTTATACACAATATATAGTGTAAAATGATGCATTTGAGTGGTACAAGAGTTTATACACTATGTATGGTGTAAAATAATGCATCTGAGTGGTACAAGGGTTTATACACAATATATAGTGTAAAATGATGCATTTGAGTGGTACAAGAGTTTATACACTATGTATGGTGTAAAATAATGCATCTGAGTGGTACAAGGGTTTATACACAATATATTGTGTAAAATGATGCATTTGAGTGGTACATTAGTTTATACAATGTGAAATTGATGATCTGAGTGGACAAGGGTTTATATACATTATGTATGGTGTAAAATAATGCTTCTGAGTGGTACATTAGGGTTTTTATACAATGTATAGTGCAAATTGATGCATCTGAGTTGTACAAGGGTTTATGCACTATGTATGGAGTAAAATGATAGGGGTCAAACATGGGATGTTAATTTGATTGTTTGCTAGAGACTAAAGAGTGTTATTAACATTACCCTTCTGAACATTTGCTATAGACTAAAGAGTGTAATTAGCATTACCCTTCTGAACAATTGCTAGTGACTAAAGAGTGTTATTAATATTACCATTCTGAACATTTGCTAGAGACTAAAGAGTGTAATTAGCATTACCCTTCTGAACAATTGCTAGAGACTAAAGAGTGTAATTAGCATTACCCTTCTGAACATTTGCTAGAGACTAAAGAGTGTAATTAGCATTACCCTTCTGAACAATTGCTATTGACTAAAGAGTGTTATTAGCATTACCCTTCTGAACATTTGCTAAAGACTAAAGAGTGTTATTAACAATACCCTTTTGAACATTTGCTATAGATGAAAGAGTGTTATTAACATTACCCTTTTGAACATATTTTAAAATGGGTGTTATAAACAATTTGTTTGGAATTTAAACTTTCGTAAATAAATAGTAGCTTTAGTTTTCTAATGTTTTTTATAACAATGTACAGGTTTGACTGTTTCGTTGCAGCCCTAGTATATTATCTGATCTATCAAAACATGAAATAAAAACAGGGGGTCACCAGCCTTAGAAAAAAATAGGAGTGTTTCTATTGGTATACCCAACAAAGCACAAATAAAGTGATCTCCTGAAAGAAGAACACTTTTTTGAAGGGGGGTATAAGAATAATAAGAACTTGCGGACATTGAAATAAAATGTTTATAGTATGTGTTTTCTGTTAGTTCCCTAAATTTTGCAAACGATATGCGTTAAACAGACATAGAACAATAAAGATCAAGACACCTTTCCTAACAGGGAAAAACATAGTTGAGATATCAAGCTTACCAATTATGGCACTGTTTCTTGATCAAGTATCCCCCACCACTGTTGTCAAATCCACGGTAACACTCTTTAACATTTCCAACATTTTCTTCCTGATGAACTTCATGGTGTAAACACAAATGGCTGAGTTGGTTTCCTCACCACCTTCATTATCGCTAAACACTGCAATCAAAATATCTTCTGCTGACTTTAATCCAAAGCTTAGCTGCAAATTTTTAGATGCTTTGATAATTTTTGCAGCTTGTAAATAATTATATTCCTTGTTTGTGTTTTCCGCACGACAGACTAATGGTAAATCCATGTATGAATAGTAATACCTATCCTCTTGGCATATCTGGATAATTTTTGTCACAATCTTTTCGCCAGGTCCAGTTCTGTAAGGAGACTCATATTGCTGAGTCAGGAAATATGTGTAAATATCTGAACTGAACCCAGTTATATACTTTATAATATAATCTGATCTAACATTTTTCTTAATATAGATCCCTGAAAGTTTCGACTGAATACTATCCTCTTTCTCATAAAATTCAAATCGGTTGCGCCCAAGTAAGCTTCTGGTGCTAATTGCTGGAATGAGGTCACGAAGTTGTCGTGCAGTGTCATCTTGCCCTGCAGAAAAACTTGTTCCTACATACAAAACATCCATTTGAAGGTCTGGAGGGCCAGGAGCAACAAAAGCCACAGTTGACGCGTTTGGTGAGTTAGCCGCAACTGCATAGTCTGACAAAGATCCATATTCTGAATCATAATGTGTGTGTGCACGTGAAATATTGTGTAAATTTCTTGCTTCACATGCTCCTTGGTAGACACTTCCGCATGTGAAAAGCTTTTCTTTCATTCCACGATAATGTATAAGCACTTTGTTGTAATTATCAGTTAAAGTTTTTGGATACATGCATTCCAATTTTGGTATACAATTCACGCTATCATTGACAGGCCCTGTGACAACTTCACTTAAAACATTCAGATCATAATTTAATTCATAAATACGATTGACAGCACCAATGAAGATGCGGCCTCGATCCAAAAGCATGTGATTCAGCTCGAAATTAAAGGCTTGAACCCCTTCACCCAATTCTCGCTCCTTTATAACACCCTCTAGGTTTTGTGTGTGACTGGGATAAACCCCCTCTGTTATTACACTGTTACATATTGTAGTCAATGCAAGTAGGAATACTGCATGTATTAGTCCCATGAAATTAACTTTTTCCATCTTTAACTCAGCTGTGATATGAATTCTAGTCATCAATATCAATTAATCTTCTTAAACTTTTTCTATCAAGTTTGATCGTTTTTGATAGCTTTTCATTTTACAACTTATATTACTTTCAAAATCTTTCCTCATTGGACACCAATCAATACCATTCCAGTCATTTTTTCATTTACAAGGCACAATTTCACACTGAAAATCCAAGCAACTCTTATCCAACCTACAACTCTGTATTGGAAAAGCACTATCCTGCCCCATTTCCATGTATCTTCCTTTTTCCAATTTTCAACTCACAGAGTTAAAGAACCATTACAAGTTGGGGTAATTCAATCTACTATCATTAGCATAAAGACACAAATGAGGTGCCTGTAAAGAGGAGCCCCTTTACCATTCAGGAAGTTCCTTAGTGAGATTGTAATGGCTCAGCCAAGTTGCTTCTTGTTGCAGTTGTGCCACCATATGCCAGGGTTGTGTTTAGATATGGTACATTTTGTATACATTCATGTAAACACCATCAGAGATCTTATTCTTGCAAAACCCGCCATGAAGAGGGCCTTCTGGCTATATCTGAAAAGAGAAACAATAGCATTTACTTACTTACTGCATTACATGTCAGAAATGTTACATGCAACTTTTCCGATATGGCCAAACCCAAAGATGGCAGACTGATAAAGATGATTTACCATTCAATCTATAGAAGATGATTCTAGAATCACATGTGCAACTGGAATATACCTGATCAGCCTGCCAGTCACTTGCTGGATAATTAGGCAAACAACGGTTTTGCCATATATTGATAATAACATTAAATGTTTGCAATTAATCATAATATAATGTTTGCTGTCTATTGATAACGATACATACTGTTTGCTACATATTGATTGTAACTATAAACTGCTGTATGAATTGTTAACATTTGTAAGCATTGGAACTACCATTGAGGAGAGTTTGAATGAAAATATATTTCAGGGTTGTCTGGGTTAGCCTGCATGTCTGACAGTGTGACTAAATGTGATTTCTTGAGGAAGAGTGTAACCAGGTAAACCAGGTAAATCAAGCTGATGGACAGACACCTCTGGTATGGGTGGGGTCTGAAGACTAGGTCATGTGAGATATGGGATCAATACTTAAGACTTGAACTATTCATTCCTAACATGAGAGACTGTGTTAGACAATAGACAATAGACCCGACATAAATTATACAGTACAGACCAAATATTACAATGCTACTGTGAGGGTCCAAACATAGGAACAACATTATATTAGATACTGGTATTTAAATGTTAACCATTTACTGTTTAACGTTAACCCCTTACTTCTTGGATACTGGTGTTAAATGTTAACCATTTACTGTGTTGATACTGGTGTGTAATGTTTACCCCTTAGTGTTGATACTGGTGTGTACTGTTAACCCTTTAGTGTGTTGATACTGGTGTGTAATGTTAACCCTTAACTGTGTTGATACTGGTGTGTAATGTTAACCCTTGAGTGCATTGATACTAGTGTTTAATGTTAACCCCTTAGTGGATTGATACTGGTGTTTAATGTTTTGATACTAGTGTTTAATGTTAACCCCTTAGTGGATTGATACTGGTGTGTAATGTTAACCCCTTCGTGCATTGATACTAGTGTTTAATGTTAACCCCTTAGTGCATTGATACTGGTGTTTAATGTTAACCCCTTAGTGCATTGATACTGGTGTTTAATGTTAACCCCTTAGTGCATTGATATGTGTTTAATGTTAACCCCTTATTTACTGGTGTTTAATGTTAACCCCTTAGTGCATTGATACTGGTGTTTAATGTTAACCCCTTAGTGCATTGATACTGGTGTTTAATGTTAACCCCTTAGTGCATTGATACTGGTGTTTAATGTTAACCCCTTAGTGCATTGATACTGGTGTTTAATGTTAACCCCTTAGTGCATTGATACTGGTGTTTAATGTTAACCCCTTAGTGCATTGATACTGGTGTTTAATGTTAACCCCTTAGTGCATTGATACTGGTGTTTAATGTTAACCCCTTAGTGCATTGATACTAGTGTTTAATGTTAACCCCTTAGTGCATTGATACTGGTGTTTAATGTTAACCCCTTAGTGCATTGATACTGGTGTTTAATGTTAACCCCTTAGTGCATTGATACTGGTGTTTAATGTTAACCCCTTAGTGCATTGATACTGGTGTTTAATGTTAACCCCTTAGTGCATTGATACTGGTGTTTAATGTTAACCCCTTAGTGCATTGATACTGGTGTTTAATGTTAACCCCTTAGTGCATTGATACTGGTGTTTAATGTTAACCCCTTAGTGCATTGATACTGGTGTTTAATGTTAACCCCTTAGTGCATTGATACTGGTGTTTAATGTTAATCCCTTAGTGCAATGATACTGGTGTTTAATGTTAACCCCTTAGTGCATTGATACTGGTGTTTAATGTTAATCCCTTAGTGCATTGATACTGGTGTTTAATGTTAACCCCTTAGTGGATTGATACTGGTGTTTAATGTTAACCCCTTAGTGCATTGATACTAGTGTTTAATGTTAACCCCTTAGTGCATTGATACTGGTGTTTAATGTTAACCCCTTAGTGCATTGATACTGGTGTTTAATGTTAACCCCTTAGTGCATTGATACTGGTGTTTAATAGGGCTGCTGCGAGTATCCGAGTACTCGGATATCCACGAATTCTGTCTGCAAATCGGGTACGAATATTCACCATGCCGAAGATCGCTGGATCGCGATCTTTTCTTAAACACCTACCTTAAATCCTTTTTATAAAAATAAAGATTTACCAAAAAAATCATGATCCTAAAAAAAAAAAAAAATTTTTAAACCCAAATTTTTTTTATGACAAATATGTAGAGCTAGCAATGCTGTGCGTCAGTAAAGATTCGAATTTAAATCATCATTACGATTTCGGCATACTGTAATAACGTCTAGCTTTACCAAAAATATAATTCATTAATAAATCAAGAATCAAGCATTATCGTAAGTATTCATCATATTTTTCAAAATTCAAAAATACGTCCTACATGTAGTGCTAAGCAACGCTGTAACTTAATAGATTTAATGTTTATAAAGCTTAAGAATCGAGTGATATTGTAAGTAATCCATATTATTTGAAATTTGAAACGGATGTTAACTTTACTGAATGAATCGTCTGCAATTTGTATACATGGCAGAGAAAAACAACTTTACAGAAATTCACCTGTGAAGCACACATTAAATGTATAAAAATACTGTGGTATTTCTACCAAAGATGAAAAGGGCTATTTGTAAAACCTGCAACTTAAATGTTGCATATACTGACAGTACAACTAACCTGTCAAATCACCTAAAATGATACAATGTCAAAAAATACAGGTCAGGCTTTCGTAAATGTTACCAAAATTGAAAGTAAGCAAATTTTGTGTGTAGAATATAAACACGTTTTTATCAAAGCAGACAGATGATATATGATCTTGTCATTTGGCATTTGAATTCTATGTTTTTTACTGCGAAGTTTAAAGAGTTGCTCAGTCTTAACTTACCATATATATTCATTACTGGTTTCACTTTTATTATTATCAATAAAACTGTTTAAATTTCTTAATATGTTAGTTCTGTTTGTCTAAGGATTCTTTAAGATTTAAACCAGTGATTTGTGATCCGATCTGTGAATCGTCAGTCCCGGATCGTGGATCGGATCGTCACTTGCCCAACAATCCACAGCCCTAGTGTTTAATGTTAACCCCTTAGTGCATTAATACTGGTGTTTAATGTTAACACCTTTAAGTGCATTGATACTGGTGTTTAATGTTAACCCCTTAGTGCATTAATACTGGTGTTTAATGTTAACACCTTTAAGTGCATTGATACTGGTGTTTAATGTTAACCCCTTAGTGCATTGATACTGGTGTTTAATGTTAATCCTTTACTTTGTTGATACTGTTGTTCAATGTTAACCCCTTAGTGCAAGAATACTGGTGTTTACTATTTCAAGTACAGAGAAGAGCCAAATCAGGAACAAAATAGGTAATTTGACAACCATTAATGAAGTCCCTGCAACCAATAGCCAATTATTCAACACTTTACCTGTGACACATACCAGAATCATGCAAGTGAGTCACCATTCTGAGTATTTAAATAAAAGAACAATGTTATTTGGTGGAATAACTATATAAAATATGAAACAAACATACGAAAGTGCATAAGTATACAATATACATAAACCTTGGTAATTAGTATATACATATACCAGCACAATATAATAAACAAGAACTATCATTGAAGATGATGAATATCTCCAGGTATTGCTTTTAAACAGTTACTGTAACCATGTCAGAGACAGTCTTGACAAAGTTGAAGGATAAAAATAAAATACACAAACAAGAGACCATAATGGCTTATCTGAGAAATATTGCCTTTATTGCCTGAGCAAGTTATTGTCCAATTTTTTTAACCTGTCACAGGCGCATACATTTCACGGTCACTGCACAGAATATATTTATCTTCCGTCGATTCTCAATACATTCCATACGGGAGTAAATAGGCAAAAGGTAGAGAATACAGACATAATAATAGAAGCAATATACCACTGTCTGCTGTGGCACAGTGGTAAATGCCATGCACTGATACAGGTTCCATTCTACTGTCAGATGTGTAGAATTTTTTTCTTTATTCATTCACAGTTTTTTTTGTGCTTTTGTTTATTAGATTTTAATCTAATTTTATTTCTGATATTTATTACAATTTTTTTGTTTTTATCATAACTGAAACATTGTATTCATTTTAATTAAGCAGGGATAAACATCCCCCATAACTGTTACTCATTTTCACTCACTGTGTTTTTGCTGCTTTTATCAGAGCATCTGTCTGATCAATATGAGAAACAGAATTTTCCTGATTTTTTTATTCATCGTACCCATTCAAAACTATCTGTCTAGCTTTTGATGTAAGATGTCTTACACACATTTATTCTGCCATTATTTAATGGTATAGTTTAAGAGGAATACACATATTTATGTTGATAAGAAATAGGATTTTCACATGATAATTGCAGTATGTTATTCACGCAAGCAGATTTTCATAAGCTTAATTCTTAATCAATTACTTGAAAAAAAAGTGATGGCAAAAAGAAGACGGATTCATACCTGTAACCTTCAGCATTGATGCGCATGGCATTTACTGCTGTGCAACAGGGACAATGGTGTACTGCTACTGTTACAGCTTCATGTACTCTACCTTTCACTAATTTATGACCGTAAACCATAAAGAATGTATCAAGAAGCGAGCGAAGATAAATATATTCTGTGCAGAGGCCGTGAAATAAATGCGCTTGTGACAAGTTAATAAAATCGGACAATACTATATTTTAGCATAGTTGTTTTGAATACATAATACATGAGATAATTTCAATTCCTCAAACCAATCAGTAACTGTGGTCAAAAATTTAAAGTCTAACTTAGCTGAGAGATTATGGCCATAAACATTGTCATGAAATTTCAAAACATTTGCTGAAGAAATGAAGATGCTAGAGTGAAAACAAAGTGAAGTCTGACATTTTTTAATATTAAAGGACCATTCTTAGCTCCTGACCTAATTGGTCAATAGCAACCATAATCTAGCTTGGCCAAGGATTTATGGCCATAAACATTGCCATAAAATTTGAAAATGATTGCTTAAGAAATGAAGATGCTAGAGAGTAAACAACTAATACATGTAGTGGATGACAGATGGATGACGGACAGATGAATGATGGATGGATAGCATACATTCAGGGATCCTAATAGCTTATCCTGAGCACATTTGTTCAGGTGAGCTAAAATCAGGTAGAATTCAGAAACATTCATACATTTATTGCAGACAAAAATATTCAATAAATATACAAGAAGGCCAAAATGGCTCCGAGGATGCTCACCTGAGAAATGTTGCCTTCACTGCACACATAATACAATATTTTAGCATATAGATGTACTGAATACATGCAGGAATACAGCAAGATCATTTTAATTCCATAAACCAACCAGTACCTGAGAGTGTAGCTAAAGAATGCATAAGTAGGTCACTGGGTCAGGATCAAGGCTATCAAAAGTGGTTAAAGATCACTTCAACACACAAAAATGTATATGTGGTCGAAAATTGAAGGTCATAGCTACCTCATACATGTATATATGTCTCTGTAAAAACAAATCAACATTGGGTGTGGCCAATTTTGACCCTAGAGCTAGTGTAGGGAATCAGTCAGAAAAAAAAAGTCAATTAATCAGCCAGTTTTTCTGACTGATTTATGATTGAAAATTGACTTTGATACTAATACTTGCAAATTGTTATTTCATATACAGACTGTACTAAGAATTCAAAGCTCATGTGACTTATGATAAATATCTTAACATAACAAAAATTATGAATGCCTTTTGTTATTATTTGTATTATTGGATCATTTTCAGTTACGAGTCAGAATATGATTTGTAGCAATGTAGACTATAGCACTGACAGATGGCGTTGAACTATACAAACAGAAATAAGCTTCCAGTTACATTGTTACCGTCCAAACACCGCTACTTTCTAGAATATCATCAGAAGAACAGATAAGCTGCGTATCTGCGTATTTTACGCAAATAAAATGGACCAATACGCTAAACATTTCAATTCTGTGCGTACCATTTATGCATGAAAAAACGGCTTCAATCAATTCTTTTTAATTCCTTGTGTATCGAATTCCATTGCTGCCGATGTTTTAACAAACAGCTGATTGTCCCTTTCTGCTTTAAAGTGTATTGCCTTCAAGAACCATTGATCATTTGACGTTTGTTCATTCAAAATTTCAGGAGCATCTGGCGCACCTTGATGACTTAACAGGGTTGTCGATAGTACCCCAGCCCATCAATAGTAGACTGGGCTAAAATGCACAATATTATCTTTGTTGGGTTATATTTTTTTAACGTTAAGATGTTTATGCAACTTAGAAATTAATAATATGCAATGCAAAGAATAAAATAATTATAACATGTGAATATATATCTTTTTTCATAAAAAAAGATTATCGCTTTATTTTCAATTATGCCACATTTGTCTCATGAATTAGACCTTGTTATCTTTACCTTCTGGCGAGAAAAAGAAAATGTCACGTCGAGGTAGAAAATCAAGTTCTATGAAACCATCCCTTACAAGTAACCAAAATATCATTTTCAGGTATTGTAGGTAAAGCCACCTTTTTAAGGTAAGAAAAAATTTCACTTAAAAAGTTAAAATATTTACAGTAAAAACGTGTTTCACTCAAATACATGTAGTACAAAAACAGGGAGTGATCACTCAATTGAAACTATTTCTTATCTGTTCCTCATAAAATGCATAATTATTCATGAATAAGAAATCAACAATTAATCAATGCGGTCAATCAACAATATGATTAATCAGTCCAACACTACCCAGGCTATGAATTGAGCAAACTTGATAAAGGACCATTTGGCAGTCATACAAAATATCTAAGCACCAGACTATGTTGTTTCTGACATGAAGATTTGAAAACTATAGTGTTTAGACAGCAAATCTGAGTGATTTAGGGTCTAAACTGTACATCTATAGTCCAATATCAGCCATAATCAAAGTCCACTGAGATATTGTTGCCATTAACATTGTTTACAAGTTTAATGATGATTGCTTAATAATTGCAGATGCTATAAGAGTGTAAAAAAAGTAAAATCAGGCAATTTTTGAAAATTCAAGGATCCAGGGCACAAATTTATTTTTTTTTATTTTTCTCAACTCGCAAAAAAATGCGTGTGCCTTTAATTTCAACTCGCAAATTCCCAGACTTACATGTACTCGCAAATTATTTTATTTTCAGAAATAACTTCCGACATGCTTGTATATAGAAATATCAGGATAAGTGTTTCACAAATTAATGGATTTTTAAAAAGTGATAATGCTGTTTGTCTACAACTGCAGCAAAAATGGGGCATTTCAAAATTTATACTGATTTTTTTTTTTTTTTTTTTATATGTGTGTTTGATTTGTCGATTTTAGATTCTGTGCTTTGTTCATTGACATGAAGTTTAAAGTCTGTAGCACAAATACCTTCAGAGTTACCTGTGTCAGTTTTGAGATAGATGGACAAAGGCAAATTTATATGCCTCACTTTTTGTGTGTGTGTGTGTTGGGGGGGGGGGGGGGGGGGGTAAGGGCATAAAAATACCCAGGTGCACAATTCATCAAATTAAATACTTTCAGTTAGCGTCCCAAGCATAAAATTCCATATTTTTCAAAAACAAAGGCCCATAACTCTGTCAACTTCAATTGCATTTCGATGAAAATAGCCAGGTGCATAAGTTCATGTCCTGAATAACATATCCATGAGGTTTCAAGTCTGTAGTACAAATACTTTCAGAGTTACGTGCGTCACAAGCATAAAATTCCATATTTTTCAAAAAGAAAGGCCAATACCTGTCAATTTAAACAGCGGTTTAATGAAAATGAGGGACAGATGGACAGATGTACGTATGTACGTACGCACGGACAAAGACAAATCTATATGCCCCCCCCCCCCACCTTTTGGTGGGGGCATTAAAACTGGAATAAGGTTTCCTGACCATATTTGCTGATAACAGGCATAATCATACCTGCATGAGAGACTATGGCTATAAACATTGTCATATAAAGTTTGAAGATAATTGCTTAAGAAAGAAGATGCTAGAGTGTAAACAAACCAATTGTGGACATACGGATAACAGACTGATATTCATCATTCCTAAAAGCTCACCCTGAGCATGTGAGCTAAAAATGGGCAATACCTCAATTACAAAAAATCTGTTGACAGAGCTGTTACACTTGCATGATAAAGCAGTGTTAGCCACAGAGAATGAAGTATGATGGGACAAGGACTTTTTCAGTATGCTTGATAAGGAAAACAATTATTTCAGTAATACCTGTTAACACAGTAGAACCTGTCACAATATTGTAATCAATGATAATCTCCCTCAATTCTGTTTGATAGGTTGGTCAGCATGAGTACTTTTTGTGCAGTTGGAATACCTTCCATTGTCAATATGTTTCAAAATGGTTTCAAATAACATGCAAGAATTTTCTTCAGTGCAAAAGTTTGAGAGGAGAAGAAAAATAATGTCATTTATTGCATTAATTACTTCAAAACACAAGCATAGCACTGTGTTGTAATCAAATTTGTATTTTTTTTAATTATTAAAAAAAATATCTCAACAGAGCAGTCTGCATATTTAAATGTTTGTCTCTTTGATCTGGTTAAAAGTTAACAAACAAATCTCAAACAACACTGCTAGATTAGCTAAAATTTATAATTAATTCAATGAAACTAGTATCATATATGAACCCAATCAAACACTTTGAAACAATTCCCATGATATTTACAATAATAGTTACTATACAAAAAAGAAAAATAATAAAGGGGGATATATAAATATATTTCATAAATGGAGAATTTAAGGAAACTAGCCAATGCCATGGAGGCCTCATTTTTCAAGGCATCAACTTCATTTTAGCAAACATAATGAAGAAAAATTAGGTGACTTTTTGTTCCAAATGAAATTAAATTCTGCCCATTGGTTTCAGATAAGATGATTTTTGAAATTTTCAATAAAGAGTTTACAAGGACACTAGCCAACCCTATGGAAGCCTCATTTCTTAAGGATGAACTTCATTTTTGATAGATGACTATGAGGTGACCATTTGTGCCAAAGGAAATTAAATTCTTACCATTGGTTTCAGGAGATGATTTTTTAAGTTTCTTAAATAAAATGGTGTTGGTTGCCATGGCAACCAAAGTTCTGCATGGATCAAGTTTATATTTATCATTTGTTGTGAAGGTCCACCTATGGATCATTCATGCTAAGTTTAATAAGTTTTTGCCAAGCAGTTTTAGAAGAGAAGTCATTTTACAGATACGGAAATAAAATGTAAACGATCATATTTGTTACCCATGAAGTTAACTAGACACGTCACTTGACAGACATGACTTAAAATAGTACCGTTACACACACAAGAACTAAAAAAATTGATTGTATAAAAATAGTAACTTCACTTATATGATATACATGTACTAAGAAACGTCTCTTGAAGCTAGCATCAGAAGCTATCTTATTGGTCCATTTACTACAAGGACCTAATGGAAGAACCCATCACTATATTTTGTGTAATACAGTAGACTCACCTGTAGGTTGATGTGTGACATTACAAGCATAACGGATTTTAAACTCATGAGGCAACATAAGTCAATGATTCTATTGAAATGGTAACATTCATGGTTTTATTTCCACGGCTGTAAGCAAATTGTTGACAACACATGACGCATGGCAGACGACAGACGCAGGGTGATCACAATAGCTCACCTTGAGCACATTATTCTCCGGTGAGCTAAAAATGAAGTAAGCATGACATGCCTACAATATGAGCAAGTAGGCTTAGTATTTATAACTGTTGTGAAGTTAAATGTAAATATGACCAAAGGTTATTCAATTTATATAACAAAGGGCCATAACTCATTTAAAATCTTAGCCAGTCATGACCTGCCAAAGATATATGCAACTAGATTTAGTACTTATTAATGCTGTGAAATCAAATCAAAATAAGACCATGAATGTGACTCCAATATAGCTCCCAAATGGTAATTTATGATATAACTCATATGGCAAATATGTGTGTCTCAATGAAAAATACTATTTGTGATCCTCATGTCTAATAACAAGACATGTGATAAAACTAAGGATGGGTGTGGTCTGGTGACACTTCCTTCCATTGCCAACGGACTGTATTTTGTCTTTCATTTCACCAAAACTTTAATTATATGATTAATAATAAAAACAAGAGGGCCATGGTGGCCCTATATCGCTCACCTGA
This sequence comes from Solen grandis, assembly GCA_021229015.1. Taxonomy (NCBI): domain Eukaryota; kingdom Metazoa; phylum Mollusca; class Bivalvia; order Adapedonta; family Solenidae; genus Solen; species Solen grandis. The sequence continues at coordinate 23,600,911 of CM037786.1, forward strand.
GAACCACTGTTCTAAAGGAGCAATCTTGGTAGCCATAGATCATCTGTGCCAAAACATTTTAAAATCTGGCAGTAGTTTTGGAACAGAAGTCTTTTAAAGTTTTCACTATATAAAGGCAAATTAGCCCTGCACCTAGCAGCCATGTTCGTTTTACAAATCAGAATAATTTTAGCAATCATGGTAGAAGGTACATCTGTACCAAAATATTTTGAAATCAAGTAAGTAGTTTTAAAGAAAATGTTTCTTAAAATTTTCTTATTTTTTTTCTTTCCATTGCCATGGCAACCAGGGTCATCCCTGCCAAGTTTGATCAAATTCTGTCAAACGGTTTCTGAGAAGATGTTGTTTACAATTTTCACTATATACATATAAGGCAAAGTAGCCCCGCCCCTGGTGTCAATGTTTTTTTATGGATTGAAATTATTTTAGCAATCTTGGTAGAGGATTACCCAAGGAACATCTGTACTAAAACATTTTGAAATCTGGCCAGTAGTTTAAAAGATGATTTTTGAAGTTTTCGTGTTTTTTTTTCTGTTGCCATGGCAACCAGATTTCTATATGGATCAAGTTTATTTTAGCAACATTTGTGAATGTTCACCCAAGAATCATCCCTGCCAAGTTTAATCAAATTCTGTCAAGCAGTTTCAGAGGAGATGTTGTTTAAAGCAAATTGTTGACAATGCACGACGGACGCAGGGTGATCACAAAAGCTCACCATGAGCATGTTGTGCTCAGGTGAGCTAAAAAATAATAACAAAAAAGAAAAGCAATTAGAAAAAAAAAATATGCACCCCAATAGGGATGACATGGGCCACAATGTGCTCCATGATGTGGTCTATAGTACCACAACAGCCAAGCATGATCTGTTACATTTATTAACAGTATAACCTAACAAGGTCTATCCAGTAACAAAATTACTGTATTACAAAGCACTTGTCCTTTAATTGGGACTACAGAGTACAGAGAAGTCTTGGGTCCTCAAGACTTAATTGCTTTCTTTTATCACTCAGATAATTAATTTATTTTTGTTAACATTTCAATCAAAGTGCACAATATGCTGAAAGATATTGTCGGGAGGATTTACATGCTGAACTAGCTATACATGTAATTCTAACTCAAGCATTTAAGCAGGGTTAATCTCGATAGCGGCAAATGTCATGTGACGTCATTGAACACATTTTCCTGCAACTCAAGTTACTAGTAGTAAGACAGCTGAACTCCCTATTTGTTTTCATGATAAAACCTGCAGAGTCTCAGTGCCTGGAGCACTTTGATTTGTTTCATAATAGTCCATTAGAAAATTACATACCTAATAAGGAGATTATGATCTTTTTAACCTGATGTGCACAATCTAAGCACAGAGTGATGAAAACAGCTGTGGTAATTATGCAAATCATCAATGTCTGTTTTTATTTATAGCTATGTACGGTAAGACTGGTTGTTACCACCAGTCTAAAAACCAGATCAGCATGATGAGAACAACTTTTACAAGCTGATCATTGGCCCTCATGAGGCACTGAGAAATAGAAAACAGCATACAACTTGATTCTCCATATAATACTAGTTCCACTCATGATTTTAAGGATTCACTTCTGGTTAAGGTATATGCCCCATAATAACCATCAAAGCCACACATATAACTTCCCAATATAAGCTTTTAAAATGTCAAACCATGGAAATCTTACAGGCAAATTGACATGTTATGACATATAACAGAAATTCTTTTATTACCTCCCCTTTATTATATTGTCATCTCCCCTGAAAACTACAAAAAATTGATTTTCTTCATCTTCCTATGGCAAAGTTTAGATGTGTTCATGAAATGAAATTTTTGAAGTAAAATTAATTTTAATTAGTAAATACTTACCTGTTATTACTTCAGGTATGTGTCTATTTGTGCACAGCTTCCAAAACAGAGTCCGCAAAATAAACCATTCCCTAAACCCCCTAGTTACCGGAAGTGTAACCCCCGTTCTCCAATTGTATATGAAGCCATCGAGGGATACAACTGCCAGCAAGCGGGGAGGGAGGTGGGACTCTGTAATAACAGGTAAGTATTTACTAATTAAAATTAATTTTACTTCAAAAATTTCATTTTAATAGCATAAATACGTTACCTGTTATTACTTCAGGTATGACTTCGTCGCTAAGGCGGGAGGTTGCTAACAAAGAACCTTGATTGAAGCGACACCCGAAGTAGGAAACGACCAAAGCCGCCGAGGCGTCAGACATGATGATTAAACTATTGTCTGAGCCACTACAAGTGGACCCAAATCCACAAGGTTTTGTGATTGGTTAGCCAGTGAGCGGAGATAAAAGAAGAAAACGTAGTAGAAGACTTCCAAGAGGCCGCTTTGAGAATATCATCCATGGGAGATTTATTCAAGAAAGCCCAAGAAGCAGACAAAGCACGGAGCTCATGTGGTCTAATTCTTAAAAAGGATAGATCCCTGTCCGAAAGATCCGAATAGCAAACTTGATAGTTGAGGCTACCCAACGAGATATTGATGCTGCCGAAACTTCGCCCCCCCCTTTTATTGGGAGGAAAAGTCGAAGACGACGACCCCGTAAAGATTTAACCTTCTGGAGGTAAAACTTCAAGGCTCTAACCGGGCAAAGAAGCCGATCAGGATCTCCCCTGGCGCAAGACCTAGCAAGGCTCGGAATAACTACCGGAGGGGGACAGACCGAAGGGAGCTGGGTTTTCGCAAGGAAACCAGGTTGAAAGCTCAAAGATACAGAGCCATCAGATTTGTTAAAGCGTAAATAGCCTTCCTCAGTAGAAAAGGCATGAATTTCGCAACGGCGTTTAGAAGACGCCATTGCTATGAGAAAGACCGTCTTCCATGTTACGTGCAGGAGAAAAGCCTCAGAAAGAGGTTCAAAAGGTGCCTTAGTAAGAGCCAGTAAAACACAAGAAAGATCCCACTTTGGAGTTAACGAACGAGAAACTGGCCTAGACAGTTCAAACGAACGAATAATTTCCGAAAGATAAGGATCCGAACCAAGGGAAGAGGATCTGTGAAACTTAAGAGTGTTCGATAACATAGACCTATAACCCTTGATAGAAACTGACCGCAATTTTTTTCTCGTTAAAGAGAAAAACTAGAAAGTTAGCGATTTCTCTGACAGGAGCTTTGACCGGATTAATCTGCCGTGCGATACACCAATCACGGAAGACCTTCCACTTTGCCTGGTAGACAGATCGAGTAGATTGTCTCCTGGCTTTAGAGATAATAGAGGCAACTGTTGCCGAAAATTTCTTCTGTCTAACTCGCTGTTGGATAACATCCAAGCGTGAAGACGAAGAGCGCAAGGATTGTCGTGTAGGACCCTGTTCCGACCTTGTGACAGAAGGTCCGGAACCTGGGGAAGTTCTACAGGATCGTCTATCAGAAGATCCAGAAGATCCACGAACCAAGATCTCGTTGGCCAAAGTGGAGCTACAAGGAGGATCCGGAGATCGCAGGATTTTCCTTAGAACTAAGGGAATCAGAGAAAACGGTGGAAACGCATAAGCAAATAGATGATCCCAGTTTACAGACAGAGCATCTATCGCCCAAGCCCGGTGATCCGATACCGGTGACACAAACAGTGGAAGCTGGTTGTTCAGCCTGGTAGCAAATAGATCGACAGACGGAGACCCGAAAATCGCAAACAGAGTTGTCGCGATCCGAGGAAGTAACTTCCATTCCGAGGGGAGAAGAGAATGCCTGCGGGACAGTTGGTCCGCTAGAACATTTAGACGACCCGGAAGATGTCTGACTTGAATGAGTACCGAAGACACCTGACACCAATGAAGAAGGTGCCATGCTTCCATGCACAGAGAAGGCGAGTGCGTCCCCCCTTGTCTGCGGATGTAAGAGACAACAGTCGTGTTGTCTGTAGATACTAGAACAGATTTGCCTCGAATGAGAGGAGAAAACTGTCGTAAGGCTAGTAGAACCGTTTTGAGTTCGAGGTTGTTGATATGAAGAGAACTGTCCCGAGGGGACCAAAGACCCGAGGTTGTGAGACCCAGAGGTTCCAGATGAGCACCCCAGCCTGACAGACTGGCATCCGAGAAGAGGAACAGTTCCGGTTGAGGAGGAGAAAGAGGAACACCCTCTCGGAGAAACGAGGGGGAATTCCACCAACTGAGATGATGAACCAATTCCGGAGAAACCGGAAGAATGGTCTGTAAATGGTCTCGACTGGGACGCCAGATCGAGAGTAGATAAATTGAAGAGGTCGCATGTGAAGGCGGCCCAGCGGAACAAGATCCGCTGCTGCATTGAGTACTCCGAGAAGCGATAGGAATTCGCGGGCTGAGATCGATTGCCGACGCGAAAACCCCCGAACCAGAGTTAGAAGAGACATAATTCTGGGTTCCGGAATTCTGATCCTGTTTAGGTCGGTCAGAAACTGCATCCCGACAAACGTGAAGTTCTGGATGGGATCAACTCCGATTTCTCGGAGTTGAGGATGAAGCCTAGCCGGAGAGCTAGGTCTGTCACCCATCGAAGTTCGTCGAGAAGAGCGACTGGGTCCATGTGAAGAAGAAGCCCGTCGTCGAAATACGCCAGGAGGCGTAAGCCGCAAAAATGAACCCTGGCGACCAGAACCGAAACTATTTTGGTGAAGATTCTGGGGGCCAAAAACAGGCCGAACGGAAGGGCCTTGAACTGGTATACAGTTTGGCCATCCGTAAAACGAAGGTATTTCCTGGAATGAGGATGGATAGATACATGGAAGTAGGCTATCCGATAAATCCAGGGAAACAGCCCAGTGACCGGGAGGACGGCTGCCCTGATCGACGAAGTTGTTTCCATTTTGAAGTGTTCCTTCGGAATGAAGGAGTTTAGATGAGATAGGTCTATGAACCGGTCGAAACCCGCCGTCCTTCTTGGGAACCAGAAAGAGACGGCTGTAAAACCCTGGAGAGGTTGGAATCGAGACCCTTTCTACCGCTCCTTTTTTCAGAAGATCTGAAATGGCGAGTCCCAGACGAGGATGATTGGAGGAGAGATGAATGGGAGAGCGTGATAGTGGAGGGGGACGACTGAACGGAAAACCGATACCCGTGTCTCACGATAGACAGGACCCATTGGTCGTCGGTGATTGTCTCCCAATGATGAATGAAATGAGTGATCTGCCGCCTACTGGAAGGGGCAGAAACACTCTTCCTCCTAATCGAACGTCTGGAAGAGGAAGCGGAAGAAAGGACGTACCCCTAGGGCTTACTCCTACCCCGAGTCCTTCGGGGATTTACCGGTAGAAGCCGAAGGTTTCTTCGGTATCCGGAATTTAGGGGGAGCCGAAGTAGGAGTGCGGGGCTGGAAGGCCACCGCGCCGTGCATTTGCCCTCCCTGGAGGCATCCGCTACTTCCTTGATTCGTCCCCCAAAGAGGGACGAAAAAGGGAAAGAGGGGCCGACCTAAGCTTTTCTCGAGAAAGAGAGAAGTAGCTTGTTGGGGCCGTCCAGGATGGCACCCCGCCTGCAGCGAGTCATCTCGGAAAGAGAGAGAGAGAATAGCAAAATCGAATGTTTTGCGGTCGCTGCTAAGGCCTCTAAAAGAAGCCTGACGGAAGCAGATAAGGCATCCTTTTGTTGTAGCTTGACCGAAAGAGCGGCCACGAAGGAGTCAGTATGCGACGAGATCCCGGGAAAAAAGAAAGCGGGAGCGTTGCTCCCAGCGATCCAGGCCTTCAGCTGAAGCGGTAAAGAGGAGGGGACCTTGACCGGAGCCGACTCACATCTAGGTCCAGTTTCGGAGGGTGGATAGAAAAATCTTGTAGGTCTTGGGGTTAAAACCCCAAAAGGCCCGAAGGTCTGAAGTTGGAAAAAACCCAGCCCGGTCCTGGCTTAGAGGAGGATGAAGATTCGAAATCCTCCAGAGCCGAACGGACGACCGGAGAAAAAGGGGAGCAACTCCGGTTCGACTGATTTGGATTCCTTAGGCTTACCGACAAGGTCAAGGTAACCTTCGCACCTCTTCCGGAGGGGAGGGGCCGGTTTGCATACTGATGCAGGTAAGGTAGCAAAGACCTCCTGAACAGCCCTGTCCATGGAAAACCGACTGTCGTCTGACTCCTCGTCCTCGTCAGAGAGAGGATTGTCAGTACGAGGTTCGGAATGAGCGCTGGATCGGGCGAGGTGGACGAAAGAGGCACGTCCTCAGCAAATAAGGAGTCCTCCTCCGGAGCATGAAGGGAGATTTCATCCTCCAAGTGTCCGCTCAAAGCAGTCCCACTAGTAGGGGGATTGCGAGTAGAGGGAGGAGACCCAGCCTCAGGGCGAGATGGGGGAGCATCCCATAAAGGGAAATGGAGGGAAAAAGGGCCACATAGGGGGCTGTGCAGAAGAAGCGCCCTGTGGACCCGAGGAGGGAGGAGACTGAAGGAACAGTCTGTGATCTAGGGTCTCTGGTGGAAGAGAAACCCGATCCCTCCTAGAAGATGAAGGCTCACCCGGTATGACGGGGGGGGAGGCAGAACTGAAATGCCTGGCGTATTCCCCCATCATGTGGGACCACCACGTGGAAGGGTCAAAGGTCTGAGGTTGCGCTGAAACATCCGCACCTTGAACCTTCGAAGACGTGGTGGAGCGTAAAGGGGACCAGTCCCGAGTAGCAGAGCTAGGGGACCGGTGACCGGAAAAACCCGGGGAACGTTGTGGGACCGTTTCTTGGGCACCCTTGAACATGAGGGAGGAGGTGGCCGAAGCGGAGAAACCGCAGGGCTACCTGAGGAAAAACTCGAGTCCGAATTTTCAGACAAAATCGGCGAAGACCGGTGACCACGGTCCGGGTGATGGGTGGTCGCTGACGCCCGTGACCGGTCCCTGGTAGATATACCCGGTGACCGGTCCCGTGATGGTCGGTGACCGGTCTTGACCGGTGACCGGTGGGTCGTATGACTGCGATCACGCAATTGACCGGTCATGCCCGGTGACCGGTCGGAGTAGTCTCCTTGACTGCTCCCCTGGGGCTGACACAAGGAGAGCCGGGCAGGGAGCCAGGAGATGAAGGCGGCCTCTCCGGAGAGGGGCGGGAAGCCTTCTTCCTGGGAGGGGGAGAGGGACTCCGACCCCCAGTAGCACTGAACCCAGAGAAGGAGGAGGAAGATGAGGCCTTCCTTTTCCGGGATGAGTAAGACCGACGTGAAGAGGCTTTCTTCCAGATCTCGTCTGTCCACGAAGCACAAACGGTGCAGGTGTCGACCCTAGAGCACCCTGAACATGAAAGGCAGGACGATGGAATCCCAGGACGCCTTGACATGTCCGCAGGAGCCCCGAGACTGCGACATAGTAAAAAGCAATACAAAGAACAATGTATGCAAAATAAAAAACGGGAAGACCGAAGAAAACCGTACAAAGAAATCTCGAAACGAGACAACAGTATATACAAAATCAAATAATAAAACCAGTGTCACGGGAGCCGAAGCACGGAAACCCGTGACACAAGGCAAAGGTCCCGATACGGGACGGAGATTGGGAATTCTACACGTATATAGAATAAAACCAATAAGAACAATATAAACAACACAGCCGAGGCTATGAAAAGATAAGAAAAGGAGAGCTGTAGCGCACAGAAGCTATCAAGAAAGGGACACGCTAGGTTACCCACTGAAACTCGATGGCTTCCAAAACACAATTGGAGAACGGGGTTACACTTCCGGTAACTAGGGGGTTTAGGGAATGGTTTATTTTGAGGACTCTGTTTTGGAAGCTGTGCACAAATAGACACATACCTGAAGTAATAACAGGTAACGTATTTATGCTATTAAAATTTGAATCAGAATAATATATTGCATCTTTCTACCGTGAGTTTTCCATGAAAATCAAATTCAGTTTTTCATATTCACAGTAATTGTATATTTCCCATAGACTTCAATGTAAACTGAAATACAGATTATCTCCCCTACATCTAATTAAAACCTGGAAAAACTCTCAGTGAAACATTTTACTTTTGGGTGTCTCAAAGTGACAAGTTTCGTAGAAATATTTCCATCCAGTGGCAAGATATGGAATATGGGTATTAAGGGGGTATACCATAAGCTAGGACATGGGAAGGGACCAATTAGCTGTAGCCCTTGACACTCTCATATACTCTTGCTGTTATTGACAGCAAGACATATGTGAGGATCAAATCAAAAATGAAATATATCTCCCATCTCAGATCAGCAGCAAAAACACATCAAAATCCATTGACAGAACATTTTCCAAGAACACTGTCTTATTAAAGACATGAAATTATAGCAGGATGCCAGAATAGTGAAGCGATTGTTACAAGACTGGCTGATAATTCACTAACGATTCTTTGATTGCTGGGAACCTGCTTCTGTGGAATCCATCAAGCTGCTTGATGTGTGATTCATTACCACTGATAAATGTGAGACTGCAGAAAGAATGGAATCCAGCTTGTATTCCCATTGAACACCAAACTGTGATACCACTGTTCCCTCTCCATTGAACACCAAGCTTTGATACCACTGTTTCCTCTCCATTGAACACCAAGCTTTGATACCACTGTTTCCTCTCCATTGAACACCAAGCTTTGATACCACTGTTTCCTCTCCATTGAACACCAAGCTTTGATACCACTGTTTCCTCTCCATTGAACACCAAGCTTTGATACCACTGTTTCCTCTCCATTGAACACCAAGCTTTGATACCACTGTTTCCTCTCCATTGAACACCAAGCTTTGATACCACTGTTTCCTCTCCATTGAACAAAAGCTTTGATACCACTGTTTCCTCTCCATTGAACACCAAGCTTTGATACCACTGTTTCCTCTCCATTGAACACCAAGCTTTGATACCACTGTTTCCTCTCCATTGAACACCAAGCTTTGATACCACTGTTTCCTCTCCATTGAACACCAAGCTTTGATACCACTGTTCCCTCTCCATTGAACACCAAGCTTTGATACCACTGTTTCCTCTCCTATCTATTTAGAGAATGAAACACGCCCCACATGCTCAACACACCCATTGTTATCTTAGCATTGAAATTGTAACTGAGCAATACTTGTATGATTCAAATGGTCTGTATTATCCAAAACAGGGGCTCTGGTGCTTACAAGAAGTTGCAGGTACCCCGTTGACTTGACAGGTATAAAAATTGACAACCTGATTGTCATATGTGTGTTTCTTAAGGTTACCACCAAAATATTGTGAAATAACAGACAGGAATATGTACTGAAACAATAGGGCCCTGGTGTCCCTAGAACACTCACTATAGTACCATAACAATTCAGGTCACTTGATTTTACCCGATTATGTTCAGCTTCAACCACATTAATACAGTGGTCACGCAATTCCTCAATGTGGCGATTCACTGAATACCGGTGATGACTCAAGCTACAAGTCTGGTCCCTTGTTTTAGCCCTTTTTATTCTTTATAAATTTATGTGTGATTCTTTAAACATACCATTTTGGATTCCTCGAGCTCCGTCCTTGATCACTAGATAGTATATCCTATATATGTTAAGGTATCAACAAATGTATTGAAATTTGACATATAAATGATTCCTCGAATACGGCGATTCTTCAATTTTTTTTTCCGATCTCGAGGAATCACGTGACCACTGTATTTCAGATACAAAGACTTTCTACATAGATTATATAAGCAAACTAGGCCTCATTTTTCAGGGAATCAGCAGCATTTTAGTGAATGAGATGACCATTTATGCCAAATGAAATTCATTTCTGACCACAGGTTTCATAGGAGATTTAAAAAAAAAAATTCTATAAAGAGTATCTAGGGAAATTACTCATCCCCAAGGCACCTCATTTTTCAAAGGATCAACTTAAGCATTTATGGTAGAGGTCTCTCTAAGGTGACTATTTGTGACCAATGAAATAATATAAAATAAATCTAACCATTAGTGTCATAGGAGTAGATTTTTGAAACTTTCTCGATCAAGTATATAAAGAAAACTAGCCAACCAAATAGGGGCTTCATTTTCTAAGAGATCAAATTCATTATTTCCACTTTAAACTACGCTTAAAAACACAGCCAAATAAACTGTGCATGTACATGCAGTGCTCAATTGGAAACTGCACAAGACCAACCTAACATAAAGCTTAAGTTCTTAACAAGGAAGAGAATGATGTGGTCTCACTGTTTGATGATTCGTCTTCGAACTCAACCTCAGATTCCAAGGGGTTTTCAGACCCTGACAAACCAAACAAGCAGGGTAAGGCTGTGAAAACTTCTGTTGTGAAATCGACCGTGCACGTTGTTAGCAAAGAAATGTGCATTTTCAGACAGGCCTGTTTTTTTGTCAGAAATGCAGGCCTTCGATATTTCCAATTTATTGGCAAAAGATTATACATAGGAGCTCATAGGAGCCTGTTAGGTATAGACCCTACATCTATTCAGCATACTGAGCCACCTAGCCCAAGATACAGAATAATCTCTTGTGAAGTTAATAAAATGTGGGATACATTCTCTTTTAATTTCTCAGTATAAAATTCCTAAAACATGTGACTATGCAACTCCTCTACTTATTAATCAGGAGGTTTGGAAGATTTTGGATAGGAAGTCACACATGAGTGATAGGATTATGGTTGATATTCAAAACCTTGTGGCAACAGGTTTTACACCAGTCATCAAACTAGCAGAGCTTTTGAAGGGAAAAATTTCCCCCGGGCTAAAAAATTTTGTCTTTTTTGATTTTTGGATCAGGTTAAATCAAACCTCTCCTTGAAGATGGTACAGACCAGGCCTATTTGAAGAAAAAATATGTAGTTTGTGCCAAGTTTTGTGTTTTTTTAAAAAATTATTTGGTGATAATATCTAAAAAAAGGTAAATAAAAAGCGCTAAAGGGCACTGAATTGTGTGGTCTAAAATGAAAGAGTTTTTGAAAAGTGCAAGTCGATAACCAGTAAAAAAATTTCATTTTAATGAACAAAAGAAATGTGGATTCTTTTCTCAGTGCTATCAGGCTTTGATTACCTTATATAAAACTGACTTATTTTTTTATAGACTGAAGTAATTATGCAAATTTTCTGCACAGGTAAAAAGGCTCCAAATTTTTTTTGGGTTTAGTATACAGGTTTCAGTCAGTTTTAGACTATAAATGTGTACCTCCATTTTTGGGGCCCATTTCCCTCTTTTAAAAACCCAAAAAACCCTCTCAATTTTGTATGAATGCCAAAACGTTTGAACAGAATTTACAATATAGATATGCTGAGATTTAGTCAAAGTAGTGAAAACTCAATTTTGAGTAAAATATAAATATTACGGGACACAATAAATGTTGTGTATAAAGCACAGAAGAACTATTTTCCTGGGATGTTGTTAATTTACTTTACCAGGGGAGGAGTATTTTTTCTTTTGAATAAAAGGTGGTCATGCCTAAATTTTGGTGGTGGATTGCGGGTTTGGGTTATTTAGTGGTGTTTCAAGGTCCTATAAAAAGCTTGAATTAAATAAAAATCCTGTGTAACCTCCTTATTTCACATTAGGATTCGTAATCAGGGATACCCCGGGGGTTTTTTGTTTTTATGAATGGCTGTACAAGTGTTATCAGCTATATGTTACTAAAGATACGTAGGGATCCGGGAGTTGCATTATAAATAGAAAGGGCCCATCGCTCCGTATACAATAAAAGCACGATAGTGCTAAGAGGACATATTGTTCATTTCTTTTGTTTATCAAAATAAATTAATTTGGGGTCAAATTTTCGCATAATGCCAAAACCCCGCTTTAACGTTGCGTTAAAGGGTCATTAGTGAAGCACAATTTGTTTTAACAACTGAAACAATTAGCACCTTTTCACTCTTACTCCCCCTATATTTCTAAGCCTTCAAGATCAGTCGTTAATTATTTAATATAAGTTTAAAATTTGGAAAAATTTTGCTATTTGCAGTTGTCAAAACCCCTTCCACTTGAGACAACACAATTTCAAAGCCTTCAGTGCTTTGATTTTGTGTAAGAAAAACCTTTGGAGTATCTGAGGGCGATAGCGATTATGAGTGATTTTTATTTTTGTTACAATGTTTTGTTTTGGATTCACATGGGTTATTGAACGCCTAAAAATTCTAGTGTGCACATTTACTATCAAATTTAGTATTTTTGCGAGCCACCTTTTTCATCGAAACAAACTATATTCCTGGCTTGGGAAAGTGATCACATGATAAAAACGTTACATCATTCGATTGCAGTTCCTCAGCTAGAAAATAAGTTCTATAATGTTTTCATGTCACAGGCGATATTTATAGCCCGTAAGTTATAATTTTTTTTGAAAGCATTGATTTTTTAGCATTTTTGCTTAATTCTAGTATCTTATGTTGTGAGATATATACAATTTTTCGACATATTTACATATTGAGAGGTTTTCGGTTTTAAATTAGAAAAACCCGGGTTGAAAACGTTTTAAGACGTCACAACAACTAAAAATTATGAGGCTCGCTTTTCTTAGGGAAGGATACAGTCAGTGTCAGTCTTATGGGATTTCATATGTGGATGCGGGGATTCCCTTGGAACCCCCTCAGCTTAGGTACCAATCATACCCCCAAATTCGGGGGCAGCAAGCCCCAAATTTTGGGTTTTGGGAAATTCAGGGTGGCTAGAAGAGGTCCCAAAGTGGCGTCCCCCCAAAGACCAGGAAAAGAAAATGTAAGTTTTGTTTGAAAATCAGAATATCATTTGATAAAAGATAATGGAAATCTTTTAAAAAATGACCAGGCTTGGTGAATACCCGAGTCCACTAAAAAGCCCTAACCCCAAATGGGCAAAGTCTATATGAGTGTATTTTATTTTAAATCGGTATTACAGCTTTATCTATATACTGATTATATATCAGAAAATGTTGTTGTTTTTGATTTCTACAAAATCATGTGAAAAAATGCTTACAAAATCATTGTTTCGTGTTCTATTCATTTTATTTTTTTTGCTGTGAATCACCCAGTCATTCAAATGTACTGTATTTACTAATAATTAATTGACAACATAAAACCGCTAGTTCACTTGTCGAGACCCAAATACGTTGCAATTAATGATTATACAATCAAACTATTGTTTTTAGTACATTCAGCAAATTCTAGTGTTAGTTCCATTTTGGACGAAGTTCAGTAAAAACAATTGTTTACTTCAAAATTCCAAATTGGAAAGGGATTGGACAAACCAAAAAGATGTCAACATTTGGATATTACTCAAACTATTGGCCATAATAACAAACCAACAAGTGTCAACATTTGAAGACTATTACTCAAACATTGGCCAAAATGAACAAACCAACAAGATGTCAACTTTGAAGACATTACTAAAACTTTTGGGCCCATAATGAAAAAACCCAACAAGTGTCCTTTTGAAGATATTACTCAAACTATTGACCATAATGAAAAAACCAAAAAGATTCAAAATTTGAAGACTTTTAAAAATTTTGACCATAATAAACAAACCAAAAAGCTGTCAACTTTTAAAACTATTCCCAAAAAAACTATTGGCCAAATGAAAAAACCAAAAAGATGAAAACTTTTGAAGACTATTACTCAAACTATTGGCCAAATGATAAAACCCAAAAAGATGTCAACATTTGAAGACTTTACTCAAACTATTGACCTTGAAAAAACCACAAGATGTCAACATTTAAAGCTTTACTCAAACTATTGACCATAAGAAAAAACCAACAAGATGTCAACTTTTGAAGACTATTACCAAACTTTTGGCCCATAATGAAAAAACCCAACAAGATGTCCATTTGAAGACTATTACTCAAACTTTTGGGCCCATAATGAACAAACCAACAAGATGTAACATTTGAAGACTATTACTAAAAAATATTGACCAAAAATGATAAACCAAAAAGATGTCAACTTTTAAAGACTATTACTCAAACTACTGAATAAGAAAAAACCCAAACAAGATGTCAAATTTAAGATGTTACTCAAACATTGGCCATAATGAACATCAAAAAAACAAGAAATCTCAATGGGGATATCGGGGTGTGAAAATTAATTGTCGCATGACTGACTTGCAAAAGCGTAGAACTTTTTTTTTTCTGTAGTTCAATCGAATACCCGCAAAAACCTGGGGCTAAAAAAAAAGGTTTGCCTTCTGGGTGTACGAATGAGGGTATTTAGAAGGGAAATAAATTTTTCCAAGGTTTTAAACCTCAAATTGGGGATGAGCACATACGGTGTGCACAATACATGAACATTTACCGTATAAAATGATTTAACAAAGGCATACAAGTGGAAGAGGGAATTGTAGTGGGGGAAAAATCTAAAATTTTTGGAGTGTTAGCATTTTTTTATTGTTTGCGCCCTATACCATGGGATTCAAAAAACCACATTGAAATTCGTCAGACGCTTGTTGTCATTTTGATATCAAAAATTTTGGGGGGATGCAGCCTTATCAATGGACTTTTTATCAAAAAGATATGGGATTTGGGGCATCTACATAAAATTATTTATAGCTGTTAAAAAATACCTGGTAAAAGTACTGCAAATTTTTATTCGTAATTTTTTTTTTCTGACTCCACGGAATGGATGCTAAAAAAAGACATTTTTGATAGACTGTAATTTTTTCCGACTTATGGTTCATCCCAAAGGGGGGAAAAAATTCAACCGGAAATCATTGCGGATCATGATATTTTTGGAAAAATTTGCAGTATTCTTTTGCTGTCTGGTCATAGGATTAAAAAACAAAATCAGTGTGTGGAAGAATTGGTGTTCTTGGAGTTATATCAGGTTTTGTGATCCCTGTGAAAGTTGAAACTTTGTCTTTAAATATTTCTTTTACCTTTTTTAAAATTTTGGGGATTTTATTGGCAATTAACACACATAAAATTATTTTGCTTCAGACATAGCCCTTGTCAGTGAGTAAAGGGTATCTTTTTTAACATCTGATTGCTGCCATTAAATATATTTGGTTTAAGATGTACTATTATTATTTTGCTTTTTTAGCGCCTTTAAAGATGCTCTGTATACAGCAAAAGCTGAAGACTTTATGGAAAATAATAGCCCCCATCCAAGCTTTTGTGCAGGATGAAGGGATTATTGGAAAAACGCCAGAAGCTGAGCATTTATGCAACCCTCCCCCACCATGCCTTCTCCTCTACTTAGGTGTTGAATATTCTGCATTCCTTCCTTGTTATGGGGGCAGAAAAAACCCTTTTTGGTTAAAAAAAAGGATTTTTACTGGTTGCAGTTTCCGTTTAGCACGCACATGCAGGGGAATTTAAAATGTAATTTAAAGTGCAGTCTCAGGGTTTTTAAACGGATGGGGCTAATGTTTCAGTATTAGCTGAGCCCCCATCTTTATTCCAATAATGCCCTTCATCCTGCACTAAAGTTGGATGGGAGACATTTGGCAATTATGGTAGAAAACGATGGGTGACAATTTTTCTAAATGAATTCTGGGATTAGGATACATATGCAGTCAGAAACAAGGCAGTGAGAACAAAGGGTGCACGCTCCACCTTTCTGAGTGCTGGATAGTAAAAATGTTAGATGTTACTATTTTAGTGTTAGAATAAAATGTGGGGGAAGTTTCAATCCCCTACCTTTTGTACTTACTTAGATAAAAATTTTGGGGGAAAAACATTAACTTAAAATATTTAAATTTCAAAAAAAAGTAAAAAAAAAATCTAAGTTAAAAAGGGGACATACAGGGAACTGTAAAAACAATGAATTTTAGAGTTACATCCCCTTTTTTAAAATCTTTTCCAATATTTAAAGTCATCAGGAACTCCAACCTTGAAGTGAATATCTTTGACCTTTGACCTCAACCAATACAGAAAATTCTAAATTGAAAAATGGGGCATTACTGCGCCAAAATAAATTTTAGGGTTACCTGTTCTTTTAAAATGAGTTCCCCAGCTGATAGTGAACAAGCAATCCAAGTTTGAAATGAATGTTTGATAGTTTTTGAGAAACTGACCTAAACAAAACTTTAAGTCAGAAAAGGGGCCAAAATGAATTTAAGGGTTATCTGCCCTTTAGAAATTGGCTCCAATTTTGAAAGTGAACAGGGTAACCCAAACCCTTTAAAGGGAATATGACTGACATTTTTTGGAAATGGACCTTAAAAAAAAAATTTTCCCACCCAGGGAAAATTCTATGTTAAAAAAGAAGAAAACTCTGCCAAAATCTTTTTTCATTACCTGCCCTTCTGAAATGGGCTCTTTTTTTATATGGAACAAGTATCCCAAGTTTGAATTTGTTTTTTTTCTCGATGGTTATGGAAAAAATGGACCGAACAAAAACCCTTTAAAACCAAGGGCTGACGCCAATCCAATCCCGAGAGGGTTATGAAAATTAGCTCCTCTTCTTTTCTTAAAAAAAGGGGGGGCTAAAGCTGTAGAAACAAGTTCACTGAAAGCATGAGCTAGAATAAAAATAGTTTAAATTCACGGTTTTGGACAAATCTGAGTTGCCCTTTGACCAAGTAAACCCCAAAATTTTAAATTTTCAAGGGGGTATTGATTTTTCACCAAAAAGTATGCCCCTGACCTTTGCGCTAAAAAAATCGGGTTTTCTTGCGAAAAAAACATTCTGTTTTAAGAAGGCAAACATTTGTGCCTTTTAAAATTGGGCGGGGATTTTTTTTTTTTTTTTTTTTTTTGTCATTTTTGAGCCGGGACAATTTCAGGATGGACAGACATAACAAGGGGGCCCATAGAGTCCCTAAATCGCTCACCTGGGGTTTAGGGTTCCCAAAAAGGAACTTCGTATAAAACTTTTTGGGAAATCGGGCCCAAAAAAAGTTTTGAAGGAGATGATTTTTAAATTTTTTCTTTTTTTTTATTTTTTTCCCATTTCCAATCCCCCCCCAGAGTTCTACTGGTTCGGGTTTTTTTTAGCAACTTTTGTGGGGGTTTCCCCCAAAGGATAAACCCTGCCAATTTTTAATAAAATTCTGTTCAGCAGTTTAGAGAAGATTTTTTTTTTAAAGGGGTTTTTACTATATTTTATACATAAAAGGCAAATTAGTCCTGCCCCAGGGGGCCATGTTTTTAATGGTTGGAATAATTTTCGCAATATTGGTAGAGGGTTCCCCAAAGGGAAACATCTTTTCTAAAACTTTTAAAAATCTGGCCATAATTTTGAAGGAGTTGATTTTCAAAGTTTGTATAGTTTTTTTCTTTCCTTTGCCATGGAAACCCGGGAGTTCTACATGGATCAAGTTTATTTTAGAAACTTTTGTGATCGAAGGTTCACCCAAGGATCATCCCTTCCAAGTTTAATAAAAAAATTTTTGTCCAGCAATTTCAGAGGAGTGCCCTTTTTAAAGTTTTCACTATTACATATAAGGTAAATTGGGACCCGGGGCCCCATTTTTTTTTTAAAGGATCGGATTTACCCAATCTTGGTAAAGGGTTTTTACCCAAGGAACATTTTTTTGTACCAAAACATTTTAAAATCGGGCCCGGGGTAGTTTTAAAAAAAATTGATTTTTAAAGTTTTCATAATTTCTTCTTTCCATTCCCAATAAAAACTAAAATTCTTTATGGTTTCAAGTTTATTTTAGCAACTTTTGGGTGAAGGTTCACCCAAGGATCATCCCTGCCAATTTTAAATTTCATTGTGCTCAGGTGAGCAAAAAAGTGACCCCCAATACATAACAGACTCCTCTTTGGGGTAAGGGGTTTGTAAAATAAAAAACCGCCCCATTCTATTTTTTATGAACTCTGAATATTGCCCAATAGGTCATGAGTTCATGCAAAGCCTTTCTAGCCTTGTTTTAAAAAATGGAAAAACAAAGTGTTGAAACAGCAGCTTAACTTTCAATGGTACATTGCCCGCTAAATTTTTTTTGCTAAGCTGGGGTCCAAATCTAGATAAGTTGAAAATTAAAATTTCAACACTAAGTTGGGGTCAAAGTCTAAATTAAAAAATGCAGCTCCCTTATAATTTTTTTTTGGGTCCAAAACTGGATACAATTATAACAGCATTTAATATCATATTTGGCAACAAAGTCTACAAAAAGGGACCCATTTTGGACTGCATTTTAACAAGTAATTTATTGAAAAAAATTTTTTAAGATTTGGGGGGGGAATTTTTAAAACTTAATTTTGGTTTTTTGTTAAAAAATTTTTAATAATTTTTTAGATGCTGTAATGAAATAGCTAACACACAAAAAAATCAGGGCTGTGAAGCCTGTGCAACCTGGTCAGGGTTTTTTATGGCGGGGGCCGAACATTTCGTTTTGTAAAGTGCTCCCTTTTTACCAAAAGCTAACCAAAATCTGTTTTGGATAATAAGATTTAAAAAGATTATTTTTGAATACAATGAATCATCATTAATCAAAGAAAAACAAACGTTTTAAAAGATTAAAATAGAAAAATAATCCATTTGTGCTAATTTTGCAAAAGCATGTTCGAAAATTAATCATTACAAGCCATGTCTAATGTGTATTTTAGGAAAACAATGATTCTAATCAAATGTGTCAAATAAATAAATGTCGCACATAATTTGATTACTTCAAATCTTCAATTCAATCAAAGTTTGCCTTTTCTACTGTATTATTGTTTTTCATCTAAATAAACTAGATGGTTGGGATAATCAGATTTAGCCATCAGTTTAAATAATTTAATTTATTACATTTTTAACTTCATAAAAATCCTTAACAACAAGAAAGAAAGAAAATGGTAATAAGTGGGGGACAAAAAAGAAGAAAGAGTGCACGAGAGAGAGAGGGGCGGGGGAGAACTGACAGATAGACAGGAAGATAGGGAGAGGGCTAGGGAGAGAGAGATGCAAACACATGCATACATAAAAGAAAGAGACAAGAATTAATATACAAGGCTTTGGGAAAACTAAAACTATCAGTGATCAATACCCTCTGATCACACCTCCTCTCACTGTGACAGGATGGGAGGGAGATGTGATGATTCTTATCTTAAATTCCCCACTTCTGTGATGCAGGGGTATAATTAGAAACTCCAAGACATTGGTGTAACATATCATCTTATAAACACACATACACTGGTGTAACATATCATCTTATAAACTCACAGACATTGGTGTGTAACATATCATCTTATAAACTCACAGACATTGGTGTAACATAACATCTTATAAACTCAGACATTGGTATAAAAATAAACTTGTAAACTCACAGACAATGAAATAAAATATAATCTTGTAAACTCACAGATATTGGTTTAACATACAATCTTGTAAACTCACAGATATTGGTTCAACATACAATCTTGTAAACTCACAGACATTGGTATAACATATAATCTTGTATACCCACAGACATTGGTATAACATATAATCTTGTAAACTCACAGATATTGGTTTAACATACAATCTTGTAAACTCACAGACATTGGTATAGCATATAATCTTGTAAACTCACAGACATTGGTATATCATATCATCTTATAAACTCACAGACATTGTTGTAACATATCATCTTATAAACTCAAAGACATTGGTATACAGACATTGGTATAACATAATTATAATCTTATAAACTTATAGACAATGGTATAACATATAATCTTGTAAACTCACAGACAATGGTATAAAATATAATCTTGTAAACTCACAGACAATGGTATAACATATCATCTTATAAACTTACAGACATTGGTATAACATATCATCTTGTAAACTCACAGATATTGGTATAAGACATTGGTATAACATAATTATAATCTTATAAACTTACAATGGTAAAACATATAACTTTATAAACTAACAGACTTTGGTATAACATATAACCTTATAAGCTCTCAGACATTGGTATAACATATATTATAAACTACAGACTTTGGTATAACATATAACGTTAACATATCATCTTATAAACTCACAGACATTGGTTCAACATATCATCTTATAAACTCACAGACATTGGGTTCAACATATCATCTTATAAACTCACAGACATTGGTACAACATATAATCTTATAAACTCACAGACATTGGTATGACATGTAAACTTATACATAGCAAATATCTTTCTAAGAAATGCACAGACATTGATATAACATAACTATTATCTTATACATAGCAAATATCTGAAGCATCTCATTTATGAATGATAGGTAGAAATTATTTTTTTTTCAACTCTCCCTTGTTAATGTTGTTGAAGTCTTTGTTTCCTGACAGCATAACTCAGCAAGTGTAAGTCCATTGCATGGGAAACGCTATTTTCAAAAATGCCACTTCAGGTAAGTCGGTTAATATAGAATAAGGTATTCCGAAGTATGTGCTTGTGGTATCATGTGACATATTCTGCAACAAGGTATCATCACAGTTCCAGTAGTGAATACCTAAGTACAGCCTGTGAAGTGAGTGCATGTGCGAAGAGTGAATTTGGTCAGTCAAGTGACGGCAAATTAAAATAGAAAATCTAAATACAGGTTTTCTATAAATTCAATCCCATCTGTGACAGTACTAAATGTGATGGAGAAACCACCCATTTTTTAATAATCAAT
>CM037786.1:23621399-23671399 GCA_021229015.1 Solen grandis
AATCGGCAAGCTTTTTTTGGTCAACTTTAGACTGAGGCGGTCAAAAAGGCCATGGGGCATTGCTGGGGGCATCCTCATAAACCCCCGAAAGTCTACCCTTGATTTTGTCCATCACCAAATTCTCATAATCTCTATAATCTTCCCGAGGCACCTAAGATGGTTCGATAAAATGATACATCCCCTTATCTACGGGGATATTCCCCCGATGATGTTTCAAGTTCGATGAAGCTCCGATTCACCTTCCCCAATCATCGGATAAATTTCACGAGCATCTGGAGCCATCCCCGATAATACAAGGCCATTGTACTATAACCGAAACATCAGTGAACGTTTCAACGGACCAATCCCAAAGTATTTCCACAACGCCGATGAATTTTTTCCAGTGGGACCTAGGCATTAGATCCATGGTCTTCAAGTTCCAAAAAAAAAAAAAAAAGCACATAAAAACCTTCACTTGTATCCCCAGATACTCTCCAGAATGCATCTCCATCACAATAAAAACCTTTTTTTTCCAGGGAAGCATACCCCCGGATCCTCTGGATCCGGGCCTGTGACCCCTGGTGCAGGGCCAATTTTGACCCCAGTGCCATGATTTGAACAAACCTGGTAGATGTTCATGAGGCCATGATATAAACCAAATATCTAGACTCCAGGCCTTGTGGTTTCTGAGAAGAATATTTTTCTAGATTTTCCTATTTTAGCCTAGCCATCTAGGTATTTACATCTCTGATTTAAACAAACTTGGTAGAGGTTCACTAGACAATGCTCACGTCAAATAACTAAGCTCTAAGCCTTGCAGTTTTGCATAAGATTTTCGAAGTTTGCATTTTTAAGATCTATTTTTGCTCCTGTGACCTACTTTTATAACCAATCAAAATAATTTGAAAAACTTTGATAGAGGACATGAGATTTGTGAAATTTGGTCGAAATCCATTCTGCTGTTTAGGAGGAGATATTTACGCAGGACGCACGGACAACGGACAAAAGGCAATCACAATAGCTCACGTGTGCTCACAATAGCACGTGTGATCAGGTGAGCTAAAAACAGTCTTGTTTCTGGTTACAGGCTCTAAAATAGATAAACGTAATATTGTTGTTTTGGAATTGACAATATTTCAGTCAAGTGTCACTGTCACGTCCAGGTAAAACCGGAATGCGTAGAACTACGATAGGCTATGTATGCTTACCAAAAGGATAACAAATATAATTAAGATTTTGATAAGAAAACTGAAAATATTCTGAGCAGGGTTCGAAGTAACGCTTTTACTTTTAACGTTTATGGAAAATAAAACGTTTTGGAGATCCACTGCGTTAAAAAAAATGTGAATAATACTAACGAATTATCATAAGTTAGGCCAAGTACGACATTCCGAGATTTTTTTTCTGACATCATTTCTCATATATTAACTGTTAGTGTTATGCAATGTATATTATCACTGGGTTCAAGAGGAAATATCTGGCTTCGCCCGGTGGTCGAGCCGTGGGCCTCAGATCAGCAAGCCGACACTCGATGCTGAACATTGAAAGTGTACCGATCACCAAACACGAGTTCAGAAAATCGATTAGGGCAAAGAATAAGCTGCGTATTAACAACTTATCCTCAAACTTTGTTTTTATGTGAGGGAAGATATTTGGCAACAGGAAACTTTATAACATTTCTTTGTATTATATTATCTTAAATTGGTGTTATTTCTCCCTTTTTTTAATATAATAAAATCCAAGTTGATTAAAATTAAGTTCAGCAAGTTTTCTTCACTAACGATAATAAAATGCGGTTCGTATAAAGGCAAATAATGATGAAAAAAAAAAAAAACGCTTAGTAATATCAAGTAGAAAGAAACATCTAGGGCAACGATTGTTTGATGTTCATTACCATCAGTTTGAATTGAGAGATGACTTAAAGTTCTGGCTTCACGAAAACACTACTAATTTTTTCGTCTTTTGGCTTTTCGCAAATAACTCAGATTAGACACGGGGCCTCCGTGGCCGAGAGGGTAAAGTCGCTGACTTTAACACTCACTCAGCCCCTCACCGCGTGGGTTCGAATCCCGGCAGGATCATTCGGATTTTCATGTGAGGAAGCCTTCCAGCTGGGTTAAGGTAGGTTGGTTGTTTTACCCGGATGCCTATGTGCATTCGGGGTCTTCCTCCACCTGTAATTAGCTGGACGTCGCTATATGACTGAAATACTGTCGAAGCGACGGTAAAATCAAATAGTCAAGTCATAGTCAGATTAGACACTATAGTTATAGACACGCCGGTCTTTCAACAGTACAGCCCGGTTTCAATCAGTAATTGTCGGACCGTTGTCTTATGACTTTGGGGTATTTAACAAAACTCCATGTAAATTTCAGACGATCAGACTATAGTATAATTAGTATGACCACCAGAATGCATTGTAATCGTCGGTGTTACACACAAATATATCTGATTTCTCTTGTCATGATCGGAATCTAAATAAAATACTTTAATGACTAACGTTATAACGTCAAGTACGGTTCAATATGATATGGTTTCAGTGAGATTGCCTTTTGTGGCATCTAAAAGACGTAAGTACTTGAAATGGATGGTCACATATTTTCACATTTATACAAGGTCTTTTTCATGCACGAAATGTTAATATGGCTTATATAGAATATAAATAGATTGTTTCGTGAAAAAAAAGTCACAGCTTTTCACATTCACATTTTGTTAAAACATTGGGGGAGGGGCTGTGATGTTTCTCCTTATCTAGGTACGGCTATATAACGAGTCCACAATGTCAGGTCACTCCGTTGTTATGGTGACTGAGAGACAACATTTGGTTGATAAGAGACAGATCCGCTATGTATGTGATATTGTATGTCAGTTGTTATGCCAAAATCATATTTCCTTTTGTTGTATTACGAACCCTTTTGCGAACATTTGCTGATTTTTTTTTATTTTTTTTTTTGTAAACTCAAAATTTTATACAACTAATAATATATTAGAAAAAAAAAAGAAACAATTTGAAGCGATCTTATTTTGTGTCCGTCATTCATGTAGTTGAAACTAAAAACCCCGATCTCGCTACTTTGCGTGTAAGAGTAGACCCAGCCCCGATCTCGTTATTTTGCGTGTAAGAGTAGACCCAGCCCCGATCTCGTTACTTTGCGTGTAAGAGTAGACCCAGGACTGGTTGGCCCACTGTCAGGATAATATTTCATGCCACATGTCACTACTACATGTATATCTATGCAATGTAAAAACAAGCTGCAGAACTTGTCACGTCGTTTATATTTGCAAAGGGACACAACTACCAAATCATCACGTCACATAACAATCAAAATTGTCTTCCTTTTGGGGATGAAATTAAATTATTTTACCTTTGAGTATCTTAAAAGTTCGTTTATATCTTTACGCATAGCAAAATAAGCCGTTTAAGCCATTATTTACAATTCAGATCAAAACCTTTATAACTCATATCTAACGTTGAATAGTTTACAAATCTGAAGAAACTGATACTTATATATATATATATATATATATATATATATATATATATATATATATATATGAGTAATAATCAATAGTAATTTTAATGAAGAAAAGTTAAATTAATTAAAATTAATTGCTTTTAAAAGTTGGAGAGCCATTTATAATTTCAATTTTGTGACTTGCATAATTTTACACCGTGTGAAGAGATATATTACAAAATTATCATCTCGAAATCATTGCATTCTAAAATATGGTGAAATACAGTGGTATGAATATGAAATTCATCGCAAAAGCTATTACTTGTATCGCATTTACTATTGTTTATAAGTATTTTATTCCATTTCTCCGTTTTAGTGGTAAACACGTGTCATAATGGATATTTAGGTACTTCATGAATATGACTGTCACATACAAACTTTTTGGTGGGTTCGATTCCCGGTAGGGACTTCGGATTTTTCATGTGAGGAAGCCTTCCAGCTGGCTTGCGGTAGGACGGTGGTTCTACCCGGGTACCTCTGTGTACTCGGGGTCTTCCTCCACCTTTAATTAGCTGGACGTCGCTATATGATTGAAATACTATCGCAGCGACGGTAAACCCCAATACAACAACAACTACAAACTTTTTGAAACAGCCCCACATTATTTATATTGTTCTAAGATTGCAGTGTAAGGGAGATAAATGTTACACTAAAATAAGATTTAATTGTCTTACGTTACCACCAAGCACCTTAATAAAGGTTAGATAAAAGTTTACAGAAAACGCGCGTTTCTCCACCGATCGAGTGATTTTTTTCCGTTCCGCTACGATATACGTATTACAAAATGACAATATTTTCATTAAAAAAAAAAGAAAAAAAGGCCTAATCTTGATGCTGAAACGTGTCATGACAACAGTTAAGAAGGAGATATTCGTTAACAGATTTTTGAAAGTACATATATGTACTGCGAACCCTTTTATATATGGAACATACCATCAGTACATTGTTAATACGTGATGGCGTCTTTACGAACCTGAATTTAGAATAGTAATTGCATTCTTCATTTTTCTCAGCATGTAGCTTGCGCTAGGTCGGTGGTTCTACCCGGATGCCTCCATGCATTCGGGGTCTTCCTCCACCTGTAATTAGCTGGACGTCGCTATATGACTGAAATGCTGCCGAAGCGACGGTAAACTCAAATAGTCTCAGTATGTATGTAATATTTGTGGCATATGTATGTACATAATAATTCATGTATTGGACGTGGTGCGGTAACGCGCTTCGCTTCTCACCGATGCGTCCCGGATTCGATTCTTGGTCACAAACATGAGAGGGTACAGTGGTCGCCTGTCGAGACACGTGGGTTTTCTCCGGGTCTTCCGGTTTCCCCCCACAGTTATGACCACTATGTCGCAACTAGAGCCATCGAGAGTGATTAATATAAGTTGTGATAACTTTGTTTCGTAATAGATGTAAAACAAAGTTTAATTTAATATGTATTAAGTCTGTAAGCGATATACATGTATATATTTCATTGTAGTTTTACCGGCCATGACTGTTTATGAAATTAAAAATTGTTTTTAAAATTTTGCCTATGGTTTACATGTACTGATATTTGAAACTGTCCTTATTTTTGTGGTATAACTTGCACGTCTTTGAGTTTTAGTTGGTAAAATTGCAAGAGACGTCATTTGGTTTTATGCGCATTTAGACTCTAATATTATAAAGTCCTGGGACTTTTCTTCATAACCAGAAAAAAGAAGTTATTAGACTGAATAATTAAATCGGCCCTTTTCACCGATTCAGACTACGGCTTATTGATGAGGTTTTACTGTAACAACTATTTGTAGCAGTTAAGTAATATATAACAAACAACACTTACCAAATTCTGAACATTTATTAACCCTTTCCCTCATAGAGGAAACCATGAAAAGACCTATGCGAACAGCATAAAACCAGATCAGCCTGCGAGTAACTCGCAGGCTGATCAGGTTTTATGCTGTTCGCTGCTCCTCAGTGGTCTGGAAATGAGGATTTTGTAATTAAATTTGGTGAGGTTTAACTGTGGTTTTCTGCAGATCAGGCTTTATGTGATACCTATTGAGTGCGTCAAACTGAGTCTATATGAGGGAAAGGGTTAAATAAGTGTCCTGCTTAGTGAATGTTGGTGCTAGAGAGTAAATTATGTGATTTAATTCATGATTCTGTTCAAAACCAAAACTTATTTAAGAAATACATATTTAAGCTCTTCACATGTTCAATGTTTGTGACATGTTTTCTTTTTATTTCTTTTTTTACATTGTAATTCCTCTATTTGAGGGGTTTTTCGACTAGCTCAGCGGACCGAGAGACTGTGGTTAATATGAAAAAGCGATAGGCGATGAGAGGGGGCATCTATTGGATATGCATTCAGCATCCGTTGCACAAATTTGTAGGGATTATAGATATGATACCGTAGTTCCCTTTCAAATATTTGATAACACCACAGTATAATCTCCCCTTCTTCGTTAATTATGACTGAAGAGACTCATTTTGTAGCGATGTCACATGACAGAAATTTGATTATTCGCGATTTTGTTTCAAATTGGTCCAGAGTATGAGTCATTACCGCAATTAACCGAAATGAGACGCACCCACGAACACCTAGTGTAAAATTCCACACGTCGTACATACATACGAGATTTTCCCAAAGTCACTGATTGGTCAGTTTAAATCAGCGAATTATTACGGGTATTGCCGAACCCCTGGTGAAATAATCTATTAAGTTCACATGTTTTATACCCCAAGCAGACCTTACTTCAGAACTAAGTATCTATTGTTGAAACATTTCGAGGGTTAAAACTTTTTATCACAAATAATACTGTGGTAAATTTCAGGTTTTGTTTTTCACATGTATGTAAACTGGATTGGTGTTCTGCTTCATTAATAGCACGGGTTCACGCGCCAAATAAAATAATAAAAAAAACGTCTTTTGTTTGCTTATTTTTAGAGGCTGAAAACATTTGAATACAACGGCTAAGTTGGTTGATTATTTTGCTAGCATGTATCCCACAATGCACATGCTGGATGGTAACGCGGAATAAGGCAAACAATGCATGACAACTTCTCGTAGACCGATTAGACAGTCAAATTTATCCTTATGATTCCCCTAAACTCCCCTCTTTTATAAACATTAGAATATCAGATACAGAATTTTGGTACTTTACATAATTTCTTTATTTTGTTAAGGGTAGCAACACATTTAAAAATACTATTCGGAAACTGAGGGAATAGTAGGGCTTCCCATGTGAAATTCCAAAGTATATAATTTACCCAAATAGATTCCAATTAAGGCGTGGAGACCCTGCCAAAAATCATCAAATTTAGGCACACACAAACCAAATGTAATATTCTAACATATTTTCTCATTATTACGCATTTACAAAAAGAGAGGGGCACGATTTGTTGCACAACTTATTGGCACATGTAAAAAAACGCGCGCGCGTACACACACACATTTGGAGTTGAGAAAGAGAAGAAACTAACACAATGTTTATCTTTTGTTTGTTTTTTTTATTCAATATTTTCTGGTGGTCAAACATGACACTTTTTGTACATTTAACAATATCTTGCTCCACATTTAATGTCTAATTGTACATTTTACTTTGTAATTAACCATTTACTAAAAAAAATGCACAAAAATAAACCCACATGAAACAATCCTTATAGCTAAAATCAAAACATAAGCAATACAAAAACATATGGACTGGATTGCCTCTACTGATTAAGAAACATGTTGTGAGTTGAGATGTATGGGAGTTAGGTCTTTGACCAAATGATGTCCTACCAATATATAACATGTATCAATATTGTATATTAACTGTAAAAAAAAATCAAACGTGTGATTTAATGCAAGTATGCAAAATTGATTTAACTACATGATAAAAACAGACATACCCCACCACTTTAAGTGGTTATGGACAAGAGACTTGGATAGGAATACTGAACCATGGTAATGTTTATGATCCCACATGTTTATTGTTGTTGTATTGGGGTTTACCGTCGCTGCGATAGTATTTCAATCATATAGCGACGTCCAGCTATTTACAGGTGGAGGAAGACCCCGAGTACACAGAGGTACCCGGGTAAAACTACCGACCTACCGCAACCCACATGTTAAGCAATATATGGCTAGATTTAATCACTAGTACACAGAAGTGTGACTGACAATTAATTTCAGTGAAAATTTGAAACCTTTTTTTAAACTCTACTTTGATTCACTATGCTGTACAAATTAAATTTCACTGTGATTTGAATAATGTTTATTGCAGGGATACCTAACTGTAAAAATGTATCACAAATAAATTACTGAAGATACTGGACAGTTTTAGATAATCTCAAATCTAGAGGAATAAAAAATAAAAATGAAGAAAAAAACAGTGAAAAGCAAATAAGATATAAACAACCAATTAGCAACAAACATATATACATATATAAACAACCAGTAACACAACTCCCTGTTTACTTCCCCACATATTTTCATACCTTTGTCTAGATTTTAAAGACTTAAAAGGTCAGCACTTGTATCACCTTCAGCACTTATTCAGTAAGTTTCAAAATCAACCAATTCTAGACTAGAACAAAAGATTTATGCAAAACTTTCTTGCTTTAGATATTTACACCAATTCTACAAATGCACAAGGAAGAATGAAAGTAGGTTAAAATAACAAGCTATCACAAATATAATTTCTTGTTCTCTTGTACCAGAGCACAAATCAGAAAAAAAAAAAAGTACAATTTCTATAGCAAGCTGGCTTACGATCTTTGAAGCATGGGAGATATACCACAAATCAAACACCGCAGAATTTGTTCATACCAGTTGTTCAATCAAACCTATCTTTAGCAGCTAGACAAGGGAGATAACTCAGAAAAAATGCATGTTACTTCCAGATTGTTGTTAGGTAACAACATTGTCATTTAGGTACCTGAAAGCTAACCACTTAAAACAGGTATGCTGTTTACTACAGGAGGCTGCTAACACAAGTTTGTATCCGTATTTACAATAATTTAAGGGGAAAAAAAGATAAATAGCAATACAACTTAAAGATTATTAGAAGATCAATATCACAATAACTTCGGACTACATCAAGCAAAATACTTCATATAAACAAAATAAATAACAAAGCAAAATCCTAAACACTTTCACTCAATGAAAAGCCTTTGCAACCAAAACAGATCCAGGACAGCCAGCAATCAAGGTACAGCTGATAAGTAAACACTCTTTGCCTGTCAATCAAAGCCATCCAATAGTATTGTTCTATTTTATACATATGTCATGTGACATACTTCCTTCAGAGAGCCAAATTGTTATTGGTTTAGATATATCATCAATGTGACAGTAGTTCAGTCATGGTGACATCCACCTAATTACAGGACAACGACAACGCAAAGTAACACAGGGCACCCAGATAGAATCATTGACCTACTGCAAGCCAACAGTACATGGCAATTGACAATAGGATAAGAACTGGTGACCTTGTTTGTCAAATGCTTCCTATGTTACATTGATCTGTAAGCAATTTTAACCGTTACGTCATCTCGGTGACTCCTATAGTACTCTTCATTACCCATCTGGCATCTGTAACTTTCTGACCACAGAGTGAAACTTAATCAGACAGGGTATACCTTTCAAGATATCCTGGTTTCAAACAGGTGCGACTGCTTCCCTATGGAGAATGGGTACAAACCATATTTCAGATCATACATGTATATCACAAAATTAATGCTGAAATGTGACTGTGTTGGCAATGTTTACTGCACAATACAAACACAAACTATTTACACATAGCACATAATTATGCCGGCAAGTGTCTTCACATAAGAGTAAAGTACCCTTCCCAAATGATAAGTGAGCTTTTCGTGACTTTCACAAAAATTCATGTCACTAAGCAATGACATTCAATATCTTAACTAAACCACTTACAAATCCAAAAACAAATACAAAGCAAAATACAGGCATAATTTAATTACATCACAAAACAATAAAATGTTATTTACCAGTAAACCAATTTTGACAGAGAATTAAATCCCGCTAATTTTGCCCTAAAGTTTATCATAAATACACATTTGCTACATCTCCTCAATGTTTTTCACCTATTTGCACTGTTCATTCCATGTCCTGTACTATACCATAATCAGACAATTTATCGACCCTCCCCATTGGATGAATCATCATTTGTTTCCATGGTTACTTCATCCTCCTCCTCGCTTTCTTTTGCCAGCTCCAACATGCGCTCAACAATCTCCCATAGACACGACTCCTTTGGGAACTCATTGTCAACCAGATTCACCAGGTAATAGTTGTCATGGATACCATCAATGACCTCACGTGACCTTGATCCCTCTGGATACAGGAAACCCCAGGACTGCTTCCACAGGGCAAATGCTTCATCCTGGAATAATGTAGGGTCAAAAGTTACACTTACCAAGTAAAGGATGAGAAACATGCTCACATATCAAACTGAGATCATCAATTCACAATACATTTATCATTTATGTCATTCTATAAAGCTAAGTAGTTAGAAAGTCTGGTAGCACGAAGATGTGGGTTTGATTCTGGTAGCACGAAGTTGTGGGTTTGATCCAAATGAGTGTAAATTGTAATGGTAGCTTCCTACTAGGTATCAGTGTAAATACATAGTAGTTTAAAAACTGGTTAAGGGTCAGCATATTAAATGTGACTGGATGTGGCATCATGACACGTCTTCGGCATGATACCGCAGTGTTGCAGCACTATATCTGTCTTGAGTAGACACAATCTTAAAATGACTGAGATATCTTTGGTTGGATGTAAAATCCAACAATTAACTAAAGCAATCTAAGTAACAGCCATTCATACAAACAATCAGTTATATAACTTAAGAAAGGAAAAGTTCTTTAATAAATTTCATAATTTTTAGATTAATGAGTAAGTGCTAGTCTCAAACAAGAGACCTAGGGCAGAAAAACTAGTTACTTGACCAATGGCACCACCATGGCCAGCTCTGACTGAATAAAAAATTATTTCATTCCCTAGTCATTCAAAGTTTCACAGTGAGTACCATGACCAAATACAGGAGCTAACATGATATTTTAATACAGTATCTATTTTTTTTTTGCTTGGGTTAAACAACCCAAAACAGTAATTAAGTCACTTTGTTTATCTCTCTAACTGAAACAGCTAAAATGCTGCCTCACTGCAAAATCACACCACAGACACATGACATGATACCACTCCCAGCCACATGTCCCTGACACCTGGCTACAACCAGTCCTGGAACTACCCTTATATGCTGAATGCATAACAACGTAACAAAAGTAACGCTGCACAGTACAGCAACCTACCTTCCAGACAGTGAAAGCTATGGGGTCAACAACAGTGGGCTGTACGATTTCCTTGCCCGGGAACACACCCCACGTGACAGCTATGGGCTCGGACTGGTCACAGTTGGTGTAGTCCGCCTCACCATTGTGGTTAATGATGTGGTAGTTGACCAGAGGGTACTCGGTCAGTATCTGCTTCAGACAATTCACGTTCTTCTTGCTTGTGAAGAATTCAAGGTATGCCTGAAAAATGAGCAACCCTCATTGTGCTAGTTTCTAATCATATCATGGGAATTTAATATCTACCACTGAAATGTCTCCTTATAAATATGCCAGGGTGAAAATCTACTAAAAACACAGGTACCAAATTCACAATATTTTTTTTCCCCACATGCACTTTGATTTCAATTTTTTAAAAATATTTATTAATCTAAAAATCCTCACTCGATTAGTCAAATAAGTATGCAACAAGGACATAAGCACTTAAAATCCCAGAGCAAATAACCTCGTAATTAAGTCATATACACCCCTAATGACCTTAGGGGTCAGAATATCTGTTTGTAATTTCAAAAGTTTGTATCATGATGTACATTAATCTTGTACCAATGATCATAATAATGTAGAAGTCATCAATCTGCACACAAATGTACCAGGGGCAGAACAACCAATGCTTCCATGTACATCCAACCTTATAATAGAGATCAGAGTAATAAGATTTGATTGTCATCTTGTAGAAAAAAAGCTAAAATGCAAAGGTTAACCTGAGGTTTGATGGACAAACCGAGAGACAGACAGAGAAAAACTGGGGCATAACTGGGGCTTGACCCACATTATCTAACACTCCACCCACCTTCTGGTAGATGTAGCCATTGGGAACTCCCCAGCCCACTTTTGCATCAGTAGACGGCGCCCCATTAATGTTGGGCTGCGAGTTGATGGTAAGAACACCACGACTGTTGATACTTGACAACTTATCTGCGATCAACCCCGTCTCTGGTGACAGCTCATCATCATCCCACGGAATCTTCGTTACCTGTGTATAAATAATACAGGTAAAATATTTTGTTACAGTTCAAGGTAAATAAACACAGGCTTTTTTTCCAGGAACCTTGCAATGACAAATACATAAAGTGTATTAAAATGATGGTGCATGAAATATGACCTATAAACACTCTAAGAACTTTCCCAGCATGTAATATTAAAGCTCAAATTTGAACCTTGTTGGTATGGTGTGGTTCCCTTTTTATATAGCAAATATACCCTGATTTTACACAGTAAACCTGGACTCTTCTGAGTGTCAAGGTCAACTAGACTGTACTAGACAGACATGGCCATATCATATTACAGACTTCAAACATGCTGCTCCTTAACCCTTTCCCTCATATAGACTCATTTTGACGCACTCAATAGGTATCACATAAAGCCTGATCTGCAGAAAACCACAGTTAAACCTTACCAAATTTAATTACAAAATCCTCATTTCCAGACCACTGAGGAGCAGCAAACAGCATAAAACCTGATCAGCCTGCGAGTTACTCGCAGGCTGATCTGGTTTTATGCTGTTTGCATAGGTCTTTTCATGGTGTCCTCTATGAGGGAAAGGGTTAATTTTCATGGGGGACTACCTTAATTTTCTATGATTTCAAGAATGGTTTTTACCACAAATATGACAGTAATCCCAGGAATATACCCATAAGACTGCCATAAACCAGGAGATGTCAATGGAAAATAATGGTTCTGGTGAAGCTGAATAAGGACCCTGCATGATTTCTACTGAAGTAACAAGACACAGTGTACTGTGTTTGAGTCATGGACAGAGCTAAAGAATCTGGAAACAAGAGCAAACAACAATATAAGTCAATACATGTAAAACACTGTTATATTCATATGAGAACTTCTACAAAGTAGGAGGAAATAACAACAGAAAGTTGTACCTTGATTCCTTCTTTGTTCACTTGTCCTGCTATGTAACACTGAAACAAGTCAAACACATCTTGTTCACACGTCAACTCCTTCCCCCACATTTTCAAAAGGTCGTCCTTGGATGCTTTACTTTTCAGGTAAAACAAGTAGTAATCTCTAAGTTCATCAAATGCTGCCGCTGAAGAATTGCCCCATCTCCCGTTTGGAAACTCATCCCAGTTTGAAGTCCTGTATACGTAACTCTTTGGTCGACATCTCCAGAAAATGGGCCGGATTTCTTCTGTTACTCGGGTATGGTTTGCTGTTGGTTTCCATGGTAATGGTCTCCAGGGGTCCTCAGACCACATTCCAAGTCTCTTAAGAATTTCTATGGTGGCAACTTCTCTGTTAAGTGTGTAGAAATGCAAGCCCTGGACTGTTCCACTTGCAAACAATTCTTTTGCCATAGCAACGGTTTGTTCAACACCATAGTTACGAATGGCCTCGTCATTGTCCTTGATTGGGTTTATATCATCGATGACTTTCTGAGGGACTTCCAGTCTTGAGAGCTTCACAATGTGGCGTAGAGACTGGTAGGCCTGGAATGAGGACAAGGACCAGTGGCAAACATCTTTACAAAACATCCTATATTTTACCTGAGTAACAAATCAGTCCTTATACAGACAGGCCATTTTACCAGATGACAGAGATGTGGCCTTCACACCATTTTTTGGTCTGGAGGGAAGAACTATTTACTTGATTTAAGGGATGGAAAATTCTTGTGTCAATAATGCATTTAATTTTAAGAAACTTTCAGAGGGAGAAGACACAGTCCTGTCAGTCGATGAAGCGGTATCGGAAGAGATTTTCTAGTATCCGTAACAGTAAAAGCATGGGGAAATCCCTGCATGCATCCACCACTAAAGGTGACAGAATATACATGTACTTGAAATAAAAATACTTAACTAAAGGAGCCCTTTACTTCAAATAGACTCATTTTGACATATTGGTAAACAGAGAAGACCCTGATCAGACAGCTCCTTCTGGGAGCTATCTCATCAGAGTCTCCTCTGTTTAATCAAACATATTGTGACTCGTATTCTACTTGGCATGGACAAGTCCATTGTTTTATACAACATAATAATGATGTTTAATATTAATCAAGTCATATTAATTTATGCATGAATATTCATGAGGTTAACAGTTAATGAGCTGCCTGTTCTAACCTGGATGGGCAGTAGACCTGGAATGATGGGACAGTCAATCCCGATGGCACGGCAGTCTTTATAGAACTTGATAAAAGTGTCTGCTGTAAAGAAGAGCTGGGTGATGATGAAGTCTGCCCCAGCATCCATCTTCTTCTTTAGGTTCTGAAGATCTTCTTCATAGGACTCACTTTCTGGGTGCCCAGTCGGGTAGCCTGCAGACACCAACATGGTTTTGCTTAGTCAAATTTTGATCATACTATACAATTCGAAAACAATTAACTTCAAGGTGTAAATTACAACATAAGCAATACTTGATGTTGTTGTTGTTGTATTGGGGTTTACCGTCGCTGCGATGCAATATTTGAGCTACAACTAAATCTGTGAAGAGAGCCAACCTCTTTCAAGCAGCTAGCTCTTCCAAAGTCTTATTATACATTTAAGGATCATATATGGCTCAACTACTCACTAATTCTTTGTTCCTGGAATGCTTACTATAGACAAGTGTGAACACATGTACTTCCATCATGAAATTTCAATAATGCAATGCATTGCAATCTTTTTTTTAAATTAGAAATTCAAAAGAAACTAAAACTTCAATATCCCCACATCCCCTCTTGTCTTCATGGTCAATACCCTCACCCCATTTCATTCAAATGCACGTTTTTATTAAGCTGACTGTAATATGAATCTAATGACATTATCGTGCATGAAATATGTAAGGTAAGTTCAACTTAAAGTTGGGGAGAAAGTTTATCATTTCACAACCAGAACAATCAAGGAGATTTGGAAGGAGATTATACACATAAAAGAAACTTTTATTCACTTGTTTCCCCCTTGTCTCCCCTAATTAAAAGAAATCCTCATTGACAATACATGCATAGCAGCTGCCACAAGACATCTGTTGTTCTGTCACCTTACCTGCAACACAGATGACGAAATAGTCACCAAACTCATCACGGATCAACTTCACCAAGTCTGAGGCGTAGTTAAGTCTACCTTCCTGGTAAGTCCAGTTTTCTGCCCCATTTGGAGGGTCTGAAACAGAAGGCAGGTGTAATAACAATCTGGTAAGGGCTACCTCAACATGTTTAAAAAAAGAAAAGAAATCATCATTCTAGGTGATAAATACCCCCACCACGGCACCATAAGTCAATAAATCAGCAACAGACCCATTGTCCATGTATGAAGCAGTGGACAAGCCAACAGAGGGATGAGACAAAGTGATCCTTAAATACCAATGAAATCTTCATTTAAGAGGTGGAGGTATCATTATAAATTCTTCATTTAAAACCTCTTTAGTTCATGAATATTCATGTACAAATTTATGACACAAAGATATATTGATTAATTGGACATTTAAATAAATGGTATATGAAATAATGGATTTTTCTTTGCTGCAGACTGACTAAAATTTGGGCTATAATTTTGTATGAGCAAACAGAGGAGACCTGATCAGACAACTCCATTCATGGTCTGCTTTGTTTGCCAATGAGTCAAATTAAGTTTTTATTTGATATATACAAGCATCATCAGTTATCTATTTTTTCAACATATATTAGCATATTTGCAATATCCCTTTTCCCCAGATTTTTATTTAACTTTTTAGTATTTCTAAGTAATCTCATAGGGACCTCCAAATATTTTGGATACAGACAATGCAAATTTCTTTTTTTTTTTGTTTATCAGTAGATATTCTATAAGGTCCTGTGTTAACGTAGCTGTTTCTTCATTTCGTGTGTTGTGTTACAATGTCTGTCAACCCTTTCCCTCATATAGACTCATTTTGACGCACTCAGTAGGTACCCCACATAAAGCCTGATCTGCAGAAAACCACAGTTAAACCTTACCAAATTTAATTACAAAGTCCTCATTTCCAGACCACTGAGGAGCAGCGAACAGCATAAAACCTGATCAGCCTGCGAGTTACTCGCAGGCTGATCTGGTTTTATGCTGTTCGCATAGGTCTTTTCATGGTGTCCTCTATGAGGGAAAGGGTTAAAACCTTGTATGGTTTTCTTCCAGTACATTACAACATACTTTTGAAGCCTATAAATGAAAACAAATCACCTCCTCTTAATGCCAGAAGATTTCTGATCCCAAGGTCCTTGGCCTTCTGTAAGTTCTGTATGATCTCTTCCACACTCTGATCGGCACACGTAATGTGGAGCATCGTTTCCAGCCCGCAGAAGTTCAGCATGGTGGACGCAATACAGGTGGAGCTGGTCGGCTTCTCCACGTTTGCAGGGTCACCCGCTGGATGCCAAGTGATGTCACAGAACAAGGGCCTGCCGGCTCCCATCCTTTCAAATCTGGATGTGCAAAGTATAAACTAAAATTTAGTACCTATACTGACTACTACTGATACTACTGATAATAAAGATTATTATCAGCAATTACATGAAATATAGAAATATAATGAAATCCTGATGAGCTGTAAATTATGCTGAACGTTTATAATAATATATATAATAAAATACTAAATTGGTAATCATATTTGCGTAAATCAGTAGGATATTAATTGAAAATTTGATTATTATTATTAATAGCTACATAATTTCATAAGATATAGATAGATAAAAACTAAAAGCCGATCTCCATTGGCTGGACTTTAGAGACTGGAGACAGGCTTTTAGTATGTCCCGTCAATGCTTTAAGTCGCCTGACCTGATCAACTGGCCTATATAGAATACCCTAATATGCCACTAAACTCTATATTTCTTGAATATACAAATATTTCATCTTAGACAGAATCGGCACAAACCGCATTGAATAAAATCCTCAAATGGTGCTTTGAAATGAGGAGTATTAGCCTAATATCTATAATGCTATACATGTGCAAGTCTATTTATTTCAAATGTTTTATTATATCAATTCAGGCATTTAACAAAGCACGATGTGAGAGCAGTCAAATTTGTGCTCTCTGATAGCAATTTAGCAAATGGCATTTTCCTCAGTTTCTGCAAGGTTCAAACCTCTTCTGGCAAAAAAATGCAGTTTGGCATCAGACTTAAATTCAATATATTTCATTTGACTCTCAACAATAAACAGAACGCAAAAAAACGCATTTGAAATGGACTTTGCATTACTGAGTTATAAGCAATAATGCATTTTCATGCAAAACACCCCCTAGCGAGAGAAGTAGGCAATAATTTGAAACAAGTGCTACATTTGAATGAACGCCTTGCCCCCACAGAGGCCTAACACCTTGGGGGTCAAGGTCATTTGAAGGTCAAGGTCACCTGGCACGTGATGTTTTGAGGTCATGTCCGGAAGCGCGTTCATAATGTGGCCAAAGTTAATATTTGCTATTTTGGGTCACAGTGACGTTGACCTTTGACCCCATGACCTCTAAGTGGATTTGGTGGGTAGAGCTCATCAAGGTGCATGCATCTGTGAAGTTTGGAGGTTTAATATTGATGGAAGCATGTTCATAATGTGGCCAAAGTTAATATTTGCTATTTTGGGTCACAATGACCTTGACCTTTGACCCCATACCTCTGAGTGGGTCTGGTGGGTAGAGCTCATCAAGGTCGTGCACATGTTCAGACCCTTATTATTATCTGCATAGAATGTTAAATATGTAGCATTCCTCAATATGCTGTTATCCTCTTGACAAAAATTGCTAAGAGAAAAAAAAAAATTTAAAAAAAAAAGGTTTTCCACCTGCGGCGGCAAAATCCTTATTACTGTTGTGCTACGTATAGGTTAGTTCATAGTTGCCTTCAACTACACGATACAGTCACGAGGGCAGAGCCCGAGTTACTATGTCGTGTAGTTGAAGGCAACTATGAACTAACCTATTTAGAACATGGTATTTTCTTCCACTAGTGACAAAACGTTACAAAAGTGTGAGTTATGTGGTTGCATAGTCCACACTTATTGATTTTATACAAAAGTGTGGACTTCGCATTATAGTTCACGGTGACTATGAAGAAATACTAGCGTCTGATTGGACGAGAGGAAAATGCCATATGCTAAATGATTTTCTACAACATTTCAACTATCACCTTTTTGTACCTTTATTGAAAAACCCATTTGTGTGTAAGAGTTTTGGATATTGTATATTGTGTCAAAACAAATTTTTATTTTCCATTCATGAAAAAGTAACAGTGTTGCCTACATAATCTATAAACATGCTTAAAACCTTAAATTAGAAATATGTTAATTAGTATTCGCTTTCTTAAGTTATATAATGAACAGACCTTGGCTAATATAATGATGTTGATATTTTAATCCAATTTTATGATATAATTTATTTATTCATTAACTGTTGGTATTTTAATTTTATATTCTGTTCTATCAAATAAAACCTGTTGTATACACAACAAACAGGATCCATGTGTTTTTCTATTTATAGACGTGGTAAATACATTACAACTATTTTTAGACGCACGCGGTCATTTCATGATCGGTCTTTCCACTCCAATTAACATGACTTGCAAGAGCGTAAGCAGAGTAAAATTTTAGTTGTATGAGTTCCACTTACCTTGCGACCAAATTAACCGCACCATTTGAGGTTCTTGCTGGAAAAAATTCGAGAGAAAACCACTTGTCCCCATTTAGAATGCGTTTGTTGATACGGTCGATAAGACGTTTGTACTGAGGCGCCTTAGGGGAACGGCTCAACGGCGGGGAACTATTTGACGCAACTTGCATCTGTTCTTGGTCAGAATGACCATTCGAACAAGTTGATACCTCAGGCATCGTTCAGATGAATTTTCAGAGTGGTAAAGGCATGCTGAAATAGAAGCAATGATGGACATTAGAAGTTATCCTTATTTAGAAGTATTTTATGCTTGCATGCATTCTACGTAGATCTAAAGATACGCGTACGTTCAAATATGAATATGTTAGCTTCATAAACTCCTACAATTCAAGGATCGACTTCCGACTCCCAAATTCCACACATAAACGCCAGTGATTAGTCGTGACGCAACTGGTTCGTGACACGAACACGAACACAATTTCCTTACCTACTGCACGTCTGTCACATGCAGCGAACCCTCCGAGGTATATAGACGTATGATATACACGATAGTTTAATTAAATCAACCATACACAGCTGATCATTCTCTAATTAAAACGCATCCTTAGTTCACACACGACATACCTGTCCCATATAGTGGTCAAAATCGGAAAGCCCATATCCCTATGGTGCACGGAAGTTATTTGCAATAATCATGAATCACGAAAGGTGCCCAGCCCTACGATACTCTACGTCGTGCGGACTGTCATAAATAAATGTCGCAGTTCCAAAACATGAAAGACCAGGCAAAAAATAAAATATATCTATATATATTACGTCTGAATTGTTTTATATTTATATTTATTACATTGCATTATACTACTTCCATACTGACTTCTGTTCACAGAGTGAGATAATAAAATATCCAAGTAAATATTGCACTATCAAACATCAATCAATCAATCAAGATAGATTCAGATATCATGTAGACTATACTACAATGTACCAAAGCCATGCACAGAACATTCAAAACGCTTATTGACATATACATACAAACCAGCTATCACTATAGTATATATCCTTTGCCACTACAATATTTAACATCCTCTTATATCAAGTCCATACATATAGTACCGCTTGAATGCACTCACACTAATGTTAAACCTGGTCCATATGTAAACAAACAACGGAGACAGCTGATTCATAATAACAAACCATTGGCTAAAAAAATAGTATTACCAATTCCTCCGAAAAAAGCAATAAACAATAGCATAAGTATAAAATAAATTTTGCAAATGAATTTATACGCACATACTCTAATGCATACAATAAAACTTCATCGTCAGGACATTAAACTGACTTAAATAAAAGGTTTAATCGGCTAACCAGTGAACAATATTCCAATGGAGCGACGTATACTCCTTTCTTCTCTGTTTCATAAGACTACTGAGAGAAAGAATAACAGTTACAGCAAGGCTTTATACTGTAAAGTAACCAATCAAATTGCGTGTACGGTTAGACTGGTCCAATTGTGCATAAGCGTGACACAGTAGGGTGAGCGGATATCACCAAGGTCGATTTACACCCACAAAATGTCAGGTAAATCGTTACAGGACATTCGTAAGGGCAGAGGTACCTATGTAAGGAATAAAATGATTTCGAATAATCAAGAAAAGTCAGTAATACATATAAAATATGAAAAAGGAAGTTTGAACAATAACCTGATATCCCTATTTTTACACATTTATTCTCTTGCCGACCGAGAGGCGCTATGAAGGAAATTTTCTACCATACGGTCTATCTGTTAGGAGCTAAGTGTAATTTTGTCCATATCCTATATACATATTTATTGTTGCAAAGAGACCCTATTCAGACTTAAAAAACAAAAAACAAACTTTAAACTAATTTTTTTTTCTGTTCTGTTTTGTTTAAACTAATTTATTCAATAATGCATGATAAACATTTACCAGTCGCAGAACAGAACAATCATAATATGTTATACTTATTTGAATATACCTACATGGATTGTTTGTTTGTTTTTAAATATGTAAAAGTGTTTATATTTATGTTTATATGATAAAAGGTCTTTGATATGATGGACATATAATTTTTT
Source organism: Solen grandis (assembly GCA_021229015.1). Classification (NCBI taxonomy): domain Eukaryota; kingdom Metazoa; phylum Mollusca; class Bivalvia; order Adapedonta; family Solenidae; genus Solen; species Solen grandis. The sequence continues at coordinate 23,641,863 of CM037786.1, forward strand.
TTTTGTTGTTGTTGTTGTTTTTTTCACTGTTATTTATTGTGCCAAGAAAATTAATTAAAATCAAGATCATCAAGAAATTCCACACAATTATCATAATTTATCGGATATGGGTTGCAAGTTAGCATTATTTTGGACGGTTATACACAGGTACATGGGAGAGGTGTCCCCGGATGTGTGCATATAGCACCATATCAGAAGATATCCCGGTACTCTCAAATACACAATCACTGAAAAGTATTTGATGATCAGCCCTTGAAAAATATTTTTAAGGAAAATGACTAATGTTACTGGAAAAATCATATGCAAATAACTGACTAGAGAACCGATTACTTTATTTATACTCACTCACTCTCTCTCTTTCTCTCTCTCTCTCTCTGTGCTGCCTGACGAGTATTGTACCTAATATAAATTTGCAACATATTATTGAATCAGGGAGCCTGTGATAATACAGGGTGTATATGGGCTCTGTCCCTTAATAGTTACTTTTGAATGGGACCCGTAAGTGATGTCATGGAATTTTTTATTCTCCCTACGTGACACGATGGAAAGATAAAGCCGCGGCGATCAGGCATGTTGGTCCATGACCTGTGTATATATAACGACAAGTTATCACTCAGTAATTTGACCATATGGGAAATTTTAACACTGATTATAAATTTGAATCGTTACTTTTTTCCATCCGTTTCAGGATCGGTACCGTCACGACAAACGTAAATCATGACACAAGCTATAACTGCGTCCGTCGGTTCAAATTTTAATAAATTAACACGGAGTCAAAAAGTCCAGGACCATTCTTTTCCGATGGAAAATTATCATTTTACATAATATGTGGCGATGACTTATGGAAGGTATCAGATGGAAATATTTCACCAATTTCTTCTTTTTTTTAATTTTGCGAGTTATAAAGTTGTTGAGTTTTGAATGGAGTTGGAGACTGCCTATATGAGGAATATATATGCTTCTTCTATTCGATGTCATACCTTAGACAAGTGGCAATGTACCACACCCAGTCGTATTATCCTGACACTGGGCCAACTTGTCCTGACACTATCCTTACATGCTGAGCGCCAAAAATCGGAGGGATACCCGTACCGTTCTTACCACTCCCGGGGGCTCCTACCACACGGTCATCAGAATGGGAGTTATATGCTTTAACCAGGTAAATATGTTGGAAATAAATGCATACATTTCCCCGAAAACCACGTTATTACAGGTATATTTTATAGTGATAAAATATTTCATTTCAATTTGTGGCCAGTGACTAAAAACATTTAGAGAGAGAGAGAGAGAGAGAGAACGGGAGAAGTACTTCGAGAAAGTCAGCTATCTTAATAAGAGGGAAAATTAACAAGTTCGGTTGGCCGAGTGTGAAAAGCGTCCGACTTGGCAGCAATAATAAAGTCGCGTATCCGAAACACTGAATCAATGTTGGTATATGCGCTGCACCATTTGCAATACGTAGATATATATCTGTGTATACCTCTTGTTCTATTATTTGTATAAACTTGATACGTGTCCACTTTATATTTATGAAGGATCCAAATAAACATACCCGTGTTTGACCTCAGCGTAAATACAAGTGTAAGAGGGTAAGTTCCAAGACTTGACCGATCCTTTTGAGCTCTGAAAAATGAATATGTAAACTGATTTATGTATAGTCAGTATAGATCAAAACTTTTAGATGGTTTCCTTTTCTTAGTCAAACGATAATATTTAATATAGAAGATAGACAGTACATTTGTATTCACAGTCTAATGTGAAGTAAACATACATTTTCATGGGGTACTAGTATTTGGGGTGACATTGACACAGTCTAGCTAGTACTGCCGTTTATAAACACAATGTATAAAGAGTTGACTATTTGAGTTTACCGTCGCTTTGACAGTATTTCAGTCATATAGCGACGTCCACCTAATTACAGGTGGAGGAAGACCCCGAATGCAATGAGGCATCCGGGTAGACCTACCGCAAGCCAGCTGGAAGGCTTCCTCACATGAAAATCCGAATGACCCTGCCGGGATTCGAACCGACGCGTTGAGAGGCTGAGTGAGTGTTAAAGTCAGCGACTTTACCCTTTTGGCCACGGAACCCCCCAATGTATAAAGTGGTATTAATGAACAGGGCATTAGTTGTCTAATAACAAACTGTTTTGATCAGTTAAATCTACAAATATCCATTCGTATAAACAGCTCATTTTCATACTATATCCGTTTTATCATTCCATTTGTAAGTTTGACATTCTAAATAAAAATATTGGTATGCGACTCTTTGACAGCAAGTACTTGATGAAATAGAACGTATCTTACATATTACAATGTAAATGACTAGCTTGCACCACATAAAAAATAAATCTCGACACGATTGTGACATATCTCTTATATCGATATTAATTTTATTTTAAGAAAGAGAGCGAGAGAGATTATTACAAAGAGATAGAGAGAGAGAGAGGGAGAGTTATGGATAAATCACATTGATTTTTTTGGTGGGGATGGGGGTACTCTACTCTTTCTTTCTCTCGGGTGCTAGACTGTGGAACTTGCTACCTAAGCATCGGACCACGCTCAAAACTCTTGAGGACTTTAGGGAAGGACTGGCTGACCTGTCTGCTCTAAACCTACTGTAGATGTAGATCATATTTTAACCTGTTTTTAAAACGCACACCTCACCATTGCCTTAACATCACCATTGTACGACAATGCTCTGGAGTTATCTGGAAGAGGACGACGGGGTGGCATGCGCATATTTGCTGTAGATCTGGATGGGTCACGATATTTTCTTATCGTTACAAATGCATCGATGCACATATTGCATGGAGTGTATCAAAATAAGACGCAGTGGCTTTTTGTATATCTTTATTAGTATTAAAATAACTTTTTATTTTCACACAAAATGACAATTCCATCAATGATTACTGTTCAAAGTGACCTTGACCTCGCAAGGATTGCTAAGATGAATCAAACTGTAGGTCAATTGTTGAGACAATAACTGGGCCCTCCTTCCCAAAATGTCTATAGTCTGTCACTCACCTGTAGTTTCTATGATCCAATTACTTGCACTGCGGTATAGTTGTCCGATCTACCTTTTTTTACCTTCAGGTAGTTGGACAATATAAGGTTGAGATACCACTTAAATCGTTAAATGTTCCTTGTATAAGGCAAAATCTATAACGAATGTATAAATAAGAAAAAAAAGCATTGTTCACCCAAACATAGTACAGTAGTCCGTAATGGATATACGTAATGTATTCAAATGCAGTATTAAGGGTTTCATTGATTTTTTGTGTGAAAATGAATAGGAAAACGAATATCAGCCAGATTTGCAATCCCGTTGCGTGATCACCGCGTGTCCTGTTTATAGCTGTGTGAATATTACATTTACCGCCGTCTGTCTAGAATTGGTGTAAAAGCAAGCTGATGCACTTGAGCTGTGTCATGCAATAGGTTGTTATGGGACGTTTAGAAGAAACGTACACATTTGGAGATCAAAATACTTCAATTGTTCACTGCGCACATTAGCTTAGTATACAAAGGTAAAGGCCATTCACAAACACGCATGCATCGAACCCTGCATTCTTCTCACCACCATCACTTTCATCTCAATGATGTTTCATCTCATTTCCATTTGATTTGCATAACTACATTTGTTTAGTATAGCGTTTATGATGAAGATACGCTGATGACGTAAAGGCTTTACTTCTTTTTTAAACTCCAAAATAAGTTTCTTGTCTCCAACATAGAGTATCCTATGTAAGGGTAAATGGGAAAACAGAAAATATGTGCCTCAAGTTTCTTAAATCACGGGACACTGATGTATTTCAAGTGATGTACATCAAGACTATGGTACATACAAGTCCTGCGTGCTCAAATTCCATTAACAACACTTACTATAAACAATAAATACTATTATCCGTTAATTGGATATTTCAACCTACCATCTATCACTTCAGTGAACGTTTTATTGTATGTGGCTACAAAACGAGTACAGCAGCCGTCTATCTGCCCAGCAGGCCTGGCTACTATCCCATCACACAACTTAGTGCTAAGTAACAGTTGAAGATCTACTGCTAATATTTTCAAATTTAACCCTTTACTTTCCTCATTTCCAGACCGCTGAGGAGCAGCGAACAGCATAAAACCTGATCAGCCTGCGAGTTACTCGCAGGCTGATCTGGTTTTATGCTGTTCGCATAGGTCTTTTCATGGTTTCCTCTATGAGGGAAAGTTGAGTTTTTGGCACCTTTGCAAAAAGAGCAGACCCTTTACCACATGAATACTCATGTTCAAGTTTATTATTTCATGAATATTGACTGGTTTTTAAATGGTTTGTGAAATGATGTATTTTTCTTTGTACAACCCAAGCTACAATATTGTATGAGGAGAAAGAGCAGGCCCTGATCTGACTATTTGCCTATATGTCAAAATGAGTAAGATATAAAGGGTTAAGGAACTGTCTGATCTGGGTCTCCCGTATTTGCTCATACAATATTGTAGTTCCGATTCTGCACATCAAAGACATTTCCATACCAATGTCATCAGGGTTCCGTCTCTGATTTTGAAACTTAAGTGACCTGGGTCTAATTACACAAACATTTCTTTGCGCTTAGTAATACTTAACCCTTTCCCTCATAGAGGACACCATGAAAAGACCTATGCGAACAGCATAAAACCAGATCAGCCTGCGAGTAACTCGCAGGCTGATCAGGTTTTATGCTGTTCCCTGCTCCTCAGTGGTCTGGAAATGAGGATTTTGTAATTAAATTTGGTCAGGTTTAACTGTGGTTTTCTGCAGATCAGGCTTTATGTGGTACCTACTGAGTGCGTCAAAATGAGTCTATATGAGGGAAAGGGTTAAGAGACCTGGGTCTAATTCCACAAACATTTCTTAGCGCTTAGTAATACTTAAGGGGTGATTCTCATCATTCTTGTTTCTCTTATAAAAATACCCAGGTTTTTTTATTTCTTCACAAATAAATGATTTCATGTTAGTCATGTACTTGAATATTTCATAAAATAAGAATGGTGGAATGTGTGTCTACCTTATTGAAAATTTAAGTGTTACTTAGTGCTAAGTATTCTTGGTGGAATTCAAGCTTAGACAAACATTTGCAAAAGTGTGAGACACCTCCATATTTCATGTAAAAGGGTTGCAGGAGTCTATTCCCCAGTCCTGGGACTCCAGATCAGGGGTAAGTGAGAGCACCCACCCCCCCATCTTTTCTCATCTCATAATGTTATAATAACTACTGTAATTATCATTAAGTTCTGTTTTGCACAATATAAAAAAATGATCGGTGTGTGTTTGTCATAGAAAAGGCAGATCCAAACTTTTATACAAACTTGTCATTATATCTGAAGTAAATGTCTGAAGATGAATGCTCTTTTAATCCTAAGAAAACTGCACATACACCACAGTTCATCTTCCTCCATGTGCATGCAGCCACATTACACTTTCATACCCGGTATACACATATACGGGATGTTTTGAGATATGAACAACCAAACCACTACACATGACCTTTAAACTGCTGCTTCAAATTTCCCCAACAGAACTTAATGCTGAGTTAATTCTTGAATTACTGTTTGGCTGAAATTCCTTCATTCCTGTTTTACAAACTAATCTAATATATATATATAGTTGACATGAATTCTTGCCTTAATAAATAAAAAGGAAATATTTGGGAATTATTATTAATGAATGAATGATGAAATTCGCATTAAATAATTTCAGTATCACTTAGCACCAAGTAAGGTTTGTGGAATTCAAGCTTGAACTTTGGTCATACATTTCTTGACAATATTTCAAAACAAAAGACATAATTAAGTGTTCTGCTTTTTTCATTATATTCTTTTTTTGTATTTACAGACAACAGTTTTAACAGTAAAAAGGTTCAATATGAGATGACAATCAAAACATGACTAAAATCACTGCATTTTCAGTACAAACATCCAGATGGTCTTAAACGTGAATTCTACGCAACTAATCAAATGAATTTCATAAGCTGTGCAAAACTGCTACACTTTGCAGGCTTATGTGCTTATTTGGGCACTTGATTTTTACAATAATCTCTTAACAGCACAAGTACTCACAAATAGACGTTCAAATGTTTTTTCTTTCCTTTAGTAAATTCATGAGTTCTAATTTTGTATACAATACATAAAGGTACATTACTGCAAAAGATTTTAAAACAAAAACTAAATCGCACTGACTGGCGACAGTAAAGTAACATCAGTACATGCATACAGTTTGCGTCTAATACACATGTTCACAAATTGTCCACAAATGTTTCCCCACCCCGGGGTATCACCTTGAGCCACACCCTATGTCCTATGGAATAATCCCATTCACATAACATTCAAACCAGTCAGTCTCTTGCACTCTAGTATAAATAACATAGTGGGGTGTCGCCAGATTTCATTCTCCATTTTCTTCTGCAGCCTGGAAGTGGAACAAAACACAATTATAGAACAAAGAACGGGTGAATCAAACCCTCTCCACTTTTAAGCACTGAAATAAGATTTAACCCTTTTCCTCACAGAGGACACCATGAAAAGACCTATGCGAACAGCATAAAACCAGATCAGCCTGCGAGTAACTCGCAGGCTGATCAGGTTTTATGCTGTTCGCTGCTCCTTAGTGGTCTGGAAATGAGGATTTTATGATTAAATTTGGTAAAGTTTAACTGTGGTTTTCTGCAGATCAGGCCTTATGTGGTACCTATGGAATGCGTCAAAATGAGTCTATATGAGGGAAAGGGTTAAAGAGGAAAGACATGTTTGGACAGATATATGTCTGGTTCCAGTCACCTCTATGCAGTTACAAGAATGTCTGGGTTAGGAATGTATACCAACACAGGGCTTCTTCTCCATCAGGGGCCTTTCATAGGTCCTCTCTGCTAAAAATGCAGTTTTTCCAAATTTAATATTTACCCTCTTCCCTTGGATATTTCCTTCCCAAAAATAAAGAAAATGACACACTTTTCTTCAAAAGCATTATGGCTCCTTTCTCATCAACTGGTAAAAGGACCTACCTTAAAATCTGCACATGGACACAAAGACAGAAATTGGGACAACATCTACCTTCACAGTATATTTATGTTTGTTAATTTGAGATCTAAGTCTTTGCATTTCTGATTTGATTAATGATTATTTGAGTTTACCGTCGCTTCGACAGTATTTCAGTCATATAGCGACATCCAGCTAATTACAGGTGGAGGAAGACCCCGAATGCATGGAGGCATCCGTGTTTAACCACCGACCTACCGCAAGCCAGCTGGAAGGCTTCCTCACATGAAAATCCGAATGACCCTGCCGGGATTCGAACCCACGCGGTGAGGGGCTGAGTGAGTGTTAAAGTCAGCGACTTTACCCTCTCGGCCACAGAGGCCCCACCATTGCATTTTTGGCAACCAACAGAGGACCATACCTGTGTAATAATAACTGACAACTTCTTTTATTTCTTGCTCCCTATCCTATGGAGTTCCTCCAAGTAAAGCTTTGTATTTATGCTGTTTTGTTAAATGGAATTCATGCATTAGTATTTATTTTACTATGGCAACTTCCTATGGCCTGACAATTCAGTCCTATCTAAATATACAACTCTGAACTGAGTCCAAGATAATTAAACAGAATAAAATAATCACCAGTGAATATGTCACGCTGGTGACAATCATTTCTTTTTTCTTTTTTTTAGGGGGGGGGGGCAAATTTGATGTTATGATGGATAGTTTATAAAATGTTTCAAGATAAATAACTCATTGAAAAGCATCTATTTCTTTTTTAAAAGCTTTCATCTCTTTACCTAGTGTTTCAATTTACAATATAACATGGCAGACGCTGACGATGATAAATTTGATACCAATCTTCCCAAAAGCTCTTATAACAGCATTTATTTATAATCACCAACTGAAATATTAAGTTAACTGAAAATCTTACTTTTATATCAGATTCAGCTGGAATCAATATCAACAACTTTAAGTGCAATGGCAATATATGAATATAAATATGTGGGAGTTATACAATAAACAATGCCTTTGAGATATGAAACTACAAATCATGGTGACTGTGCCAATCAAACTCCTTCAGCAGCAGATACCTTCAAAGTAAATAACTGCTAAAATATAAGTATGCAATGTCTTATTTCATAAAGTTAGGGGCCATTACAGCATTTTAACTTCATATAGTCAAAAGTGTAGGCAGAGAGTCCTTTTTTTCCCCAAATGACCCAATTAACTTTAAATGCAGTAGAGGTATAAAATACATTTTGTATATCATTGTCAAAGAGCTAACTTTTGTGACAACATGGTAGTGTTTCAGATTTACATACTGGGTGTCCAGGGTTTGATTCCAATTCTGACAGGGCAGTAAGATTTTACTTGACAAGCATGTTATATAATATTTTAGATTATGTAATAAATACATGTATAGTACATATTTACCTTTACTCTTTTGCCATGCATCAGGTAGGGGTGCTTAAAGTCATTTTGACAGTTGGCATAGCCCATCCCTAGTCCTAGACCTGCCCCTAGAGTGACGGGCCATGGTCGCCCTGGAAACACAGATACAGCAGTTACACAAGTATAAAGTTAAAACCTACATAAAATACTGTCTAGAAATGTAATAAGTAAAGGTATGTATCCCTTAAAAGGTAGAATTTTTCATTAACTTAAAGTTAAGGTTGCTTTTGTGTAGAAACAGGCTACAGCTACAGACCTGAAAGGGTCTTCACAAACTGTAAGTCTAAGAAGTGCAAAATACAGGTCTTCATAATCTTAATTCTCTTTCTGATGGTCCATAAAGAAATTGTCAGACATCCACTAACCTATCTCAGTATGTAACAGCTTATTATATGGCAAGAAATTTAGATAGAGTTGATGAATGGCCTTTATAAGTATATAAATGTGTATATACAATGCAGCTTTAATCCCCTTTAAAGCAAAGCATAGCCATACCTTGTGCAAATTAAATGGAACAATAAGTACAAATTAAATGAGTTATATAAAGAAAAAAGAAAAAAAAAAAAACCCAGATAAATTTCTTATACTTACGTTTAAAGAATATTGCTGAAAACACGACTCCTAACCCAAGACCTGTCGCTGTATAAAATAGAAATAAAACATTAGTTTGCAATAGAACTTTTTTCATAAAAATATATCACCTTGACATCATGAAAATATGAGTGTAAGATTGGAAATGACAAGACACAACCAGCAAGATTCCTGTATTAGTATATATACTACTTAAAGTTTGCTAAGCACCACCGGCTATTTTCCCATAGAGTCACATGAAAACACATGCTTAATGTAATGCTATGTACCTGAAAGGAAAGCGTTAGCTGACCATCATTTTTACGCATAGTTTTTGTCAAAATGATAGAAAAGAGACTCAAAAATGAGTTACAACAATTTAGCCAATTCCTGTCATTAGTTGACAAATTCACAAAAGTGTGTTTTTTGCAAGAAATGGTATTTTATAAATTGAAGTTAAATCTTGTGATCAATACAGAAAAAAATGACCATGAACATCGTCACAAATATCCTTAAAAGTATTCCATTTAGAAAACAGGAATATTTGAAGATCAAAGTTCTGAATTTAGCTGACTTTAAATTTTAAGGTGTTTTCTCAAAATTTCGCACTTTCTAATAATGATTAATTCCCAGTATTGAGGATCCAAAGTTTATTTTTTGTAACTGGTAGTAAGTTTGGTACATAAACAATACCTCTGCATAAAAGCAAGATTTGTTTTATTGTAAAATTTAATGAAGCATGCCTTTAAAGTTGCTTGTCTAAGCATGAAACGCTACGGGAAAATAGCGGATGGTGCTTAGCAAACTTTTAGTATTAGGGTATCAATATTTTAGAATGCATACCAATACCTTTCAATTTCTCCTAAAAGCAAGTGTTCATTACAGAGACTTTGCAGTGTTTCCTCTACGATTTGAAAGTGTGTGTGTAGGGGGGCAGGTAAAATATATATTTTTTTTTTTTTTAAATTGGGGCTGAATGCCAATTTGGGGAAAACATATCTTCCCATATGGCTTTATTTGTGGACACTGCTGTTTTTGTTTTTTTTAATGTGAAGATGAAAAATAAAAAAATGTCCTTTAAATCTTTAAAATAAAATATTTTAGGAGAAAGCGATGCTTAGCTGAAATCCTTATATGAAGGAATAAATAATGAGATTGATTATTAAAAAAGATGAGCAGTCTGCACAATCTTTTTTCCAATTTTAGAGACATTCCTGCTGGACGTTTCCTGCTTCCCTAGGATTTCTTTTCAGAGTTTTGGGAAGATGACCAAAATCTTTCAAATTTGGAATTTTCATAAAAATGTTAGTCTAGAAATTTGGATAAATACTCCAGGCATTGTTGGGTTTGGGTAAGGAATGAGTCCATCAATTATACCCGGATACACATCATACTATTACTGGCAGGAACTCGGATGCCTGTGCAAAATTTGGTGATTGCATAAAAAGAACCTGAATGATTGGTATTTACGTCTAATAACCAACCATTTTAGTCATCGGACTATGTACACCTAAAATACATCTATTTTCAATGCTCAATAAGATAATTTCTTGACAGAGTGTAGAATTATGTTAAAGAATATCATTACTGACATGACATTGTATATATATTATATATAATATATATGTTTAAAAAAAAGAAGTACAGAGGTAATAGGTATCAAAATAGAGAAGGCCAGACATCCAAGTAATAGGTAATAATGAAGTACCCGGTTCTGCAATTTTCTACCTGGCCAGCAGGTACCTGATATTCATTTCAGTTCTAGTCAAATGCCCTAGTAGGTTTCACTAAATCTCACTCTTATGGGACACTTGGCTAATATCTACATGTTTTTGAGATGTTGATTAGCATTATTGCTACCAATTAAAATGCTTATACAAGTAAATACTTTAGTCAGATATGTAAATTAAATCTAAATTTGCAAAATATGGGAGAAAATAATCCCTCCTACATTACTGAACTAATTGGCATGCTGCTTTTCTAATGGTCGATGTAAATATAATCAAGCCAAATTTAAGGTAAATTAATAATCCAACAGGAAAGATATGGAGAGCAAAGGAAAGAGTTGCTTGTGGATTTCAGATAAAGGGCTTAAGGTGGGAAGATCTGTTTTCATACCAAACGATAGATTTGCTATCAAAATTGTGAAAGGTGTTTTTTTCTGCAGTCATAAAATATTTCCATCTTTCATAATTTTCCAGACTTGTTTTGAGATGTCATTTCTTCACAAAAACTGTCACATATATGTGTGATCAAAAATTTATCTCTTGTACAAATTGTATAGCATGCAAAAATTATCTCTCTCTTCCTCTCGATCATCTTTCTTACTTTCGTTCTTAAACCGGTTGCATGTCAAGGTGAATTTGCTAACATTAACAGAGTCGGTGACAAAAGAAACAAAACCACAAGTACATGTTAGAGCTTGTAAATCAGGCATTCATTTCATTATATGATAATAATATTACTTACCAAACTTCATTGCAGTGTCAGAAAGACACCGGTCCCATTTTTGCCCTAGAACATCTTCTGACCTCACGTCTTGGTCCGCCATCTTGATTACGAAACTACTAAATCATTCACCGTATAACTTGTCGTCATCGTGTTCGTCTTCTTCCTCGCCCTGCGTCTTCCTATGATGTCAAACCCCTATTGGGGACCTAGACATTTTGCGCGTCTAGCTGTGTAGACACGTATTGGACGTGCTTATCTAATGATTTTTGATAATTCTATTCACTGTCACAGTGTGTTGTTATCATTTCATTTTTATTACAATTAAAAAACTCATAAATGAAGTTTTATAAAAAATCATTTTTCTAATGCCAATTATAAAGGAAAGCATACATTCATTGATATTTTGTTTCATTATGATATGGTGGCAATAGCAGCTCTCAGAAATGAAGAATTTTTTTTTAACGGGGGTTAAGTCCTCTCAAGCCATTGGGTGTTTATGAACACACAGAGAGAGAGAGAGAGAGAGAGAGCACCATTATTTGATACTATGCATACCAAGAGATAGGATAATGTAAAAAACAAACAGTAAAAAAACAACAACAAAAAAATTAATTCAATAAACAATCACCATGAAGTGATCTCCAGCTGTAGCTGAGGGTAATCACACCCATTCTACTGTTACAGTGATTTGAAAAAAATAACACACAAACAAAACTGGGTGCTTCAATTATATTTGGTGGGGATAAAATAATTTTTAAATTTGGAGTCAACAAATAACAAACTACATATGTTCATCATAATTTATTAATTAAACCAAGCATGATTTATACACCAATGTAAATGGACCCACAATGCCCACAATGTTGGCTCTACCCAGGTATTACAAGCCATGCACCCGTTGTATAGAACTGTTCTAATGTCACCGATATATTTGACTGGGCTGATCCACCGATTTCTTGATCACAGGACTGGCCCATTCCTTCATGTTGGGAGGTACAGAATACAGACACATAATACTGAAGACTTTATCTTTTTTCCTTACCATTAAGTATCAAGAGGCAATTCCATTGGTACAAAATTTAATATGGATTAAAAAAAATGAACTCTTCTTGTGAGATGATTTTTTGAAAAATCTATTGTGATATATCAATAACTGTTTTCTCTCATGAAAAAATATTTTTCAGATTTAAAAAAGAAGTTCTGCTGAAAAAAATAAATAATATAATGATTCTCAAAAGTAAATTTATTCAGATGATATCCCATGCAAAAGTATATGCCTACCACCACATAATGAAGTTATTTACAAACTGTTGTTATATGCATAGTTAACATCGTCCTATATTATAATTTTAATTTTTTCATGGGGAAAAAAAGGCCATAGGTGGGTTTTCTCAATTCAAGGGAAGTAACTCAAATTTTACAGAGGATATTTGATCAAACAGCTCATGTATTTCATGATAATCCTCTGTGTTATTTTTCATGAAAATCAAGAAGAGTGATGCTCGATGTACTCTGTGACTTTCTGTCTTACAAAAATGACCCATAACAATATGCAGGTATGACACTGCATTAAAGATAATACACATCACTGTAAACCTTAATATTTTTTTTATCTCCATCTATTAATTGCTTTCATTGGTATAATTTTAGATGCACATTTTGCATCAGTTCAAGTGTAATGACCCTGGTGTAACTAAAGTGAACCTGATAACACTGCATACATATCTGTAGATGATCAGTATACAGATATAACATAAGTTTCATCAAAATCCATTCATTAATTACTAAAGTTTTACTAAGTTTTATTGAATTCCATTCACCAGTTACTTAATTCAAATAAATTTCATCAAAATCCATCCACTTAGGAATTAACATGACACAAAAACGCCCCGAAATGAACATGTATATCGGTTTAACCAGTGAAAAGCTGTACAATCCTCCGACAAACAACTGCACGTGAATCTTGCTTTCATTAGTTACCATAGTTCAACAACCTCTGACAAACATTTGGGGCATGGTTACACCTATTTTGGCGTCAAGTCAATTGCTTTTGTGAACAAATCCATATAAAGGAAAAGATAACTGTAGTGTTACTGAAGAGAACTTGACTAAATACAGCTTCTTAGACATTGCTCTGAACCAGTCAGCTGGATGGACAATGACAAAATCTATCTCTCCCCCTTCAGCTGGGGATAAACTTTTTGAACATTAAATTGTGACAGCTCAACAACAAGGTGTTTACATTTCACCAATAAGATGTACTTACCAATTTCTGTAAACTTCACTTTTTTTTTTGTACAGAAACATTTATGCGCAAAAGCCAGTCCCATGATCAGACTGCCCAACTGGTACCTGTAACTTATCCCCTGTGGATTTTGATTATGGTCATGAAGACTTACAAATCTGATAGGGAAGAACACTGCAGGTACCACTGACAGGGCTGGATCACAATATAGCAGAATCTGACGTCCCCACATCAGGAAATGCTTTGTCTTATATATTCCTTACCACACAACACAAAGAACTTTACAACCAGCCGGAGGGGTGTAAAATTCAACTCATTCATGACATTGTCAGTGATCATAAGTGCAGGGTGAAAAACCAGAACATCGATTTGTTTTTGTTTTTTAAATTACTATCTTAAATTTGGGAAGGGTAAGTAACAATTTTAGGAATTTTACACCCCTGAGTATAAACCCTGATCAGCATACAAGGCCATTTTATTGGCCGATCAGCTTAAAAGTGCATTTTGCTGCCTGATCAGTTTTCATACGGTTTGCTTCACTAAATGTGCAATTAAAAATGAACACTTTAGACCCTGATATAACTGAGGATGACTATAAAGGCTGATATAGGACTCTCACCCAACATTCACAAGGGTTTCGTATTTTTAGATGTTTTTATACATGAAGAAAATGACTGGCGGGCATTGTTGTTTTTACAATGTTTGAGCATATCTCCCACACTCATTTCCTCTTGGAATGGTCTGATTCACCCGAGTCAGTCTAGGCAGGATGTTCTGTGATGGGGAATGGTGATAACATGAGACTTGAAAAAGGTGTGTGTACAGTGTGGCAGTTTTGTTAGTCACAATTCAAAGTATGTCCATTGAAAGTCAGAAAGGCTCATCACATTCTTTATATAGAAGTACATGTACGAGGGTCGTCCGGAAAGTCCGTAGACAACCGATATTTCTTTGTTAATTCCATTTTTTCAATCTATTTTTTTATGTTGAGCTCACCCTTGATCATAATTGCATAGCTTGATTACGATAAAAACATGAAATTGATATCGGCACTCGTGTGATCGTTTCCGTGGCAACCTTGTATAGGGGTACCCGGAGCACGTCAAAAATGGAGATATTTAGCGGTCTCATGCGCCTTCTTTCTTTGGATATTTTACCTGTAAAAATTGCGGGTAACGTTATGATAAACACTTCATGACGTGACGTAACACGTTGACGTCATATTGTTACAAACTGAACGTTATCGCTTTAGAAATAAAAAAATGAGAACTATTTTCAATAAATCATGGAAGAAAACTCGCCAAAAATGACGACGTCAGACGTTTGGGCGGAGCAGTGTGTGCTAGTAAAATTCTGCATGGAGCTTGGGAAAACGCCTGTAGAGACATTGGAAATTATTAATTCAAACAGTAAGCTATTTCATGATGGTAGAGTTGAAACTACAGACGATTTACGTTCAGGAAGACCAAGCATTATTAATGAGAAATCCTTAACGTAAGTGAAGAACGTCATTGATATTGACCAGCGCCTTACGGTATGAGATATTTCTGAACAATGTGAACAGCAACACTACGCATTATTTCTGGAATTGAGAGTGACTGGTATTCAAAGGTGTATGACAAATGGGTTGATAGACAGAGGAAATGTATGGGATGCAACGGTGAATATTTTGAGAAAGAATAACGGCGCTTTCCACATTTCAGTAAGTAAATTCAACACGTAACGTCATGGCATGCTCCACACACCTCTACATCCCTTTACATAAACCCGTGCCGTTTCATTGTTTAAGAACGGAAAGTTTTGAAATTTTGTAGCATCGATCATAAAAGATTGGTGAGTGATTGGAGAAAGTTTCATTTAATTCTAATGCGAAATACTCGTATTAAAGCAGGTGTCTATGAACTTTCCGGACGACCCTCGTATGCTGATGAACCCTTCTAGTTTTCAATGAATGAATTATAATGCCCCCTAGTTCCCTCTCTTGATGGGGTAGTACTGTATACCAGATTATTTCTGCTGGTAAATTAATATACCGGTATACCTAATTAATTAAAATAATAATTTGTTTCTGTTACCGGTACTTGATTATACTCAAAGCAGCTGTTAGGTAGAGTTTTTGTATGATACAGTACAGAACAGAGAGTAAATCTCTACTTGAATTAAGAGATTTTCAAATCTTCACTTAAGCAACTTGAACAAGTGCAGAAATAAACTCTTCATGGATTCAGAAATAGCAAAACTGCAGAATATTACACCTGTAGAAATAACATGCTATATGGTAAATCAGATACAACAGGGTGTATACATGTAAAGAAATAACTTGGAATAAACTCTGTATAGGACAGGACTATTTGTTTACACAACTTATGAGGAAGTCATTAATATTTGAGAGATTCAGATGCACACCTTCTGATAACAAGTTATCAAGAACTAGCTTTACTGGGGAAAATATCAATGTCACAATATTTAACAGGGCTCTTGACAGTGTTGCCTGAAAAGCATCCGAACATTATCTAAAGCTAAAACATTCCCATCAGATTCATCGTAGGTCTGCAGTCCAAATCTGACATGAGCAGCATTTGTCTATCACACAAATGAATTACTAGCAAGACATAGATGAGAAAAACTATTGAAAAAGTCGTAACAGAATCAACACTAGTATACATGTACTACTGAATTCTGAGTAATTTTTTTTTTCATAATTCAGGTCAGTTCAATTAAATAAGTTGCCTCATATTTGATCAAATTCTGTTTAACAGAGGCTTTCGATGATATCATTTACACAACCAAGTATTTGGTCTCTCTGTCAACAAATCTGTCAAGGATTTCCATGCAAATAGTACCTATCTAATATTGAAACATTTCTTTCAACGCTTAACTTTTGCATATTTTCCACTATTTGACATTAAGCTAAAGTAGCAATCATTTCAATTGTTTGTTCCTGAAGATGATGTTAGTCAAAACGTTGATATAACAACAAAGTGAATCCTCTCTATGATGTTGACATGTCTCCTGTCATGCTAATTAACCCTTTATATTAAAACTATGCATGTAAAAATTCATGACTTTGATGAATATTAATTATTAACTGAAATTTAAATTGTACCTGAAAGAAAATCTTTGCTGGCCAGACTGCATAGAATAGATACGAGCTGAAATATTGTTTGAGCAAACCAGAGCTGACCCTGATCAGGGACTGCTCTGTTTGCGAAGGCGTCAAAATGAGTCAATATTGAGTAAAAGGTTTTAAAGATATATGAAAGGAGATATGCTTATAAAATTGACTGTGTATCTAAAGTTCTCAATACAAAGTGTATAATGACATTGTGTATGATGAACGCTTCACCAAATGAATTTCTAGGCTACTGTAATCTGTAATTAATATTAAAATGTGTGCGATTGAATGAACACACTCCCTGAATTGCAAAGAACAAAAGAAACATAGAAACAGTGAGAACTTACAACACATGTAAACATTTTATCAACATTCTTAAAAAAAAAAAAAAAGCTTACTTTTATAACAACATTTTGAAAGCAACTAGTGTTTGTTCCTTTAAAGCATGACCAATATACTGAGACTTGTACAGATTTTTTGGAGAGAAAAAAATCACTAACAATAATTAACAGCTCTTAAATAACATCCACAAGCTAACAGATTGTCTGAGTATCAAATGAAACAAGGCACCAATATCAAAAGGGACATACCAAATCACCAATCTCTTGCAAGTAAAAATATAATCATACTGTTTAAAGCATACTGAATATAAATATTTGGCCTTATAGAACCAGGCATTACTTTTTTGAGGAGACTTATAAAAACCCATAACAAACATAAGAATTATAAAGAGAAGAAACAGACAAGCATTCAATAAACATCTCAACTTTTCCTTTCATTAAAGATAATACATGGGTTCACTTCAACAAGAATTGTTGCATTTAGCAACCAAAACACACACAGATGACTTCCACGCTGATACACATGCACAAACCCACTCTCAGCAGTCATACATACAAGAGTGACTCTCACACAGGTACTAAATGGTTACACACAAGCAGATAGCATCAAAACTTGATTGATTTGGCCAGCAGGGCCATGAGAGCAGATTCCTCTTGGCCGTTTGTACTAGTCAATGCTTCCAACACATCGTGCCGAGAATAACCTTTTTCCACTAATCGTCTGACCACAGCCTCTGGAAATGTTCGTTGTGCGCCACTAGCTCCTCCCAGGGAGGTGGAAGGACCAGGAGGGTTGGGTGTGATGTTGGATGCTGCACTGCTTGCACTACTGTTCTTGGTGGTATCACTTTTTGCTGCTGTGCTTGTGTTTGACCCGCCTGTAAAACAAGACACGGCATACAAACTTCTGTACAACCGGAATGTGTCTAAAAGGATCAAGAATAATCAAGATTTGTAATATAACTTGAGACAGACAGGAAAACAAGACATCACTGACGGGATGTTACATCAGCTTAATGCAAAATCACAGACAGCTTGCATACAGGTTTATAATAATTCTGCAATATCCACCTGTAATTAAATATGTGCATAAAAAATGTTAGATCATTGTCAAATGAATTATATTTTTATGTATTATTTAAAAAAAAAGAACTGATTTTCATAATTTTATTCCATAAAGTATTTATTGAAGGATAACGAGATAGAACTCTATCATCAAAGTAACCATACAACTTCTTAGAAGCTGCTGACATCTGACAGCATATTTATTGTTAGAACTTGATATTATGCTTTAGTTTCACATTATTCCTACATGAACACAAGATTAAACAAAAGGAAGTGTTCCTTAGAAAACATGTGTCACCTGCTGAAATAAGCGTAATGGAAAAAGTGTGACAGACAGAGGATAGACAAGTGATCCCTGTTTCACCCCTGCTTACAGCAATCAATTCAATTCTTTGAAGTTTAAATTTCACAATTTCAGATGGTAGGCAATTTACAATAGACCTATACTTTTTCTAATCTCTTTGGTAAATTTTGAAGAAATACCTATTGGAACTTCCTTTATAACTTTGTCTTTTTTCCCTCTTAGAGAAATAAATTTTCATTAATGAAACCATCATAAGACAGCAAAATCTGAAAATATTTACATTTCATCTCTGATAGAAAGACCTCATTGGATAAATTAAGCTACCACTGAATGAGATTCGTATACCACTTACAGGATATTATGTACCTGTCCAATGTCCTGGGACAGGCCATCAGAAGGGACATTGTGATTCTCTATATACCCCCCCCCCCCCACAACACTGAAGCAATACAGGCATGAAAAATGGTTATGACCATCGAATCATGTGACAGGCAGTATGTATCTGTGATTCTAATAACTGATTATTTTCTAAAACCTAATCAAATCATGACAATTTAATTTAACAACATTAACATTGACAAAGTCAAATTAAAATCATAAAACAAAACACTGTTAATGTCAAAAACAAACATGTGTGCAACCTCAAAAAAATGTGGGTAAACTGTTACTTTTTGTGGAATGCTGCAAGGAAAAAAAAAGAACAAACATTGCAGTTACAATGATAGAGCCAAAATGAAGGGAGGTAACACATCAACCACTCTAGTATAAATAGGTATGAGAGGAATTGTAAGAATTTTTATGTTTATTCACATGTCAATACCTAAGATTTCAAAATGCTTCATGTTCATTTTAGGTTGGTTATAGCATGACTAAAATGATAGGTTACAGGAAGCCAGACCCATGCATGTGAAATTGAGATTTTCCTCAAATCAAATATATTCTTTATTGATAAAACTTTGAAATTTTGAAGACATTGAAAGCAATTTGCTGTCAGGCCATGCCAAAAGCAGCATATATACATAGTGTTTACTCTCTTGTTAAGAAAGGATGAATACAGATCTTCAAGATTTGAAGGGGAGAAAATCTTAAGTTCAGAAGTGCCTAATAAACAAGGGCAAGGGACTGAAATTTAAATCAATCAAGTCAAGATTTTAACAAAATCTATCTAGTCAAGAATATAAAAGAAGCTATTTAGTAAATATTTAAACAATATCTAGATAAGATGCAACATTCAAAGATTGTATACAGAATATATTTATTCCTTGAAAACTACATGTATATGTGTTCACACTACATCAAGTGGTTACCATGGGAAAAAAAGATGTGAAAGTAGTAGTTGGAAAGATATATATATTATGAAAGTCTTCATCAAATAGATGTCAGGTATGAAAAAACAATCACCACTGAAAGTACTTGCCATGCAGATATAAAGACTTGCAGGTTATGATTTCAATCCTAGGGAATAGATGAAAAACAAACATAAAAATATATTCCCAAAAAATTAGGGCATCAATTCTACCAGCATACTAGAATATTGCTATATTAAATAATTGTGCAACTAAACAAAATGCAAATAAAATCCATATCTATAAAAACTTTCCTTAAAAGGTTACAAGTTCATCAATAATGTGTCCTTCTAAACTCTTTCTTGATAAACACAGAATAACTACCGTAGTTAATCATTTACCTCATATACACATGTTTTAATCACTCAGTCACAAACCTTCTATAACATCAGAGACAATTGAATTTTCTTTGCCATGTAGACTGTGTAGAATTTGAGCTACTGAATTAGCCAACATGGGAGACCCTGATTAAAAAGCTTCTGGAAGAGGATTCAAAATATGTCCATAGTTTACATAGTGAAGGATAGCATCAGCAATTACCACTGATATGGTAAGAAATATATAAATTAATGAAAGATGTGTGTGTGTGTGTGTGTGTGTGTGTGTGTGTGATTAAAAGAGAGTTGATTTCACAAAGTGATTTCTATCATCACTGAACTTAATATCAGGTGATCGCTGGATCAGCCCATTCAGTATTGCATATCATGACTGTTTGTACCTGCTGCCTCCTCTGCTGACTTCTGCATGGCAAAACTTAAATCCGGGTCATCTAGATCCTGTGGAGGGTTGATTCTGGCGTGGAGAGGCAGCTGGTTCTCTGGAAGGAAGTGTGTTCGGGTACCAGTGGTGCCAATGACTAGCTCATTCTTCTGTAGGTCTATCAAACACTGAAATATTGGGGGACTGAATGAATATACTGGTACTCATCAATATTCAATATCAATATTTTACATATTGGAGAGTCAATATGCTATCAGTTATTTAACCCTTTCCCTCATATAGACTCATTTTGACGCACTCAATAGGTACCACATAAAGCCTGATCTGCAGAAAACCGCAGTTAAACCTTACCAAATTTAATTACAAAATCCTCATTTCCAGACCACTGAGGAGCAGCGAACAGCATAAAACTTGATCAGCCTGCGAGTTACTCGCAGGCTGATCTGGTTTTATGCTGTTCGCATAGGTCTTTTCATGGTGTCCTCTATGAGGGAAAGGGTTAAGACAGTATATTCATCCCATAACAAAATATGCATAAATATATCTTCTGTTTGAAATGGTATACTTAAAATATTTAAGTAAATCTGAGTAAGCATCCTTCCTGTCAATCTCAGTCACAGCTTAAGTATAAAAGAGAAATAAATAACACCTTTGCAGGCATGAGACTCAGGACTACAGGGGAAAAAATGGAAAATTTCCACGCTCAGTAAACCGCGACGCTGCCATTTTGAAGGAAGAATCGGGACCTACCAATCCGTCTCTAAACACCATTTAAAGGAGACTGCTGATTAGAATAATTTTCTCATTTGATCCGCACAAATCTCAAGACCCACCTCTGCTGTCCAAAAATTCAGAAATCCGCTTTTGGGGTAAAAGGTGAAAGACAGTTGAACCTGTATCAGCGGCCACTTGTATTAAGCAGTCAACCTGCATTTAGTGGTCAGTTTTGATATCACCAAACTGTATCATTTAAAGTGTAAAGTTTAATCTTTATTTAGCAGTACCTCTGTTAAGCAGCCACTTTCTCTTGTTTCCTTGACTGACTGCTTCTGACATGTTTGACTGTAATCATTAGTGGATTTCAATCTCAAATGTAGGCATTTGATTATGATTGATAATCCCGCCGACACTAAGTCATACTTTGACAAGATATATAGATTCCCACAGTGGTCAAATTAAGATTGATAGATTGATTTTACCGTCGCTGCTACAGTATTTCAGTTATATAGCGACGTCTACCTAATTACATGTGGACGAAGACCCCTAATACACTATGGCATCTGGATAGAACCACAGACCTACCACAAGCCAGCTGGAAGGCTTCCTCACATGAAAATCTGAATGACCCTATCGAGATTCGAAACCACGCAGTGAGGGCTGAGTGAGTCGGCAACTTTACCCTCTTGGCCAAGGAGGCCTCTCAAAATTAGAACAAGCCCAGACTGGTATAAACTTGAACTTGATAGCTAATTACAAAAAAATGCTTGAAAAAATATGTTAAGAAGGGATTTTTGACAAGTGTTTTGGTGAGTAGTTGATTACTTAATTGTAACACTGTACCTGGTGTCTCTTCAACATATCTAATCCCAGCAACATGTCCATTGGTTGATCTTCCAAGATTGAAAATGATGATGGAAGATAATCATTTTCTATTTGAATATTAACTGTAAATACACCAACAAACACTCAATTAGTTTATACATTTAGTCAATCAACAAAACCAAATATCAAGAGAAAAGAACAATATATAATACTGTGAAATGCCATTTACTGGAAGATATGAAGCATTCATTCATTCAATTAAAAAAGAACCTGCAATTGACCAAGAAAAGGCTGTAACAGCCTGCATTTATCCAAGAGAAGTCTATTTTAGTTTTCCTTTCAATCTGTGACACATATTTGTACATATCATGTTTGATAATTACACATTCAATTAAAATTTATCAGAGAGAAAAAAAAGTGCAAGAAACAATACCTTTTCAAACAGGTAACAAAAATTTAAAATGCAGTTATTCTAAGCAGGATGTGAGAGATATTTAACTTACTCTGCCACCCCTAATGTTTGCTTTGCAATTGAAAAAACAACAACAACATTATTGTTTAACCAACTTGAGTTGACACACATCACTTTCAAAACTTGACAAATTGATATAATCCTTGAGTACCAGTATCATATGACCCCCATTAATAAGTCTTGCTGCATATCACTTTAGAAACTCACCTAAATGCACCCTGCCTATAATTTTCTGTGTGCCCACTCCTTTGGCTATACCAGCCCAGCGTGAGTCAACAAGCCGCATGATCTCACAGCGCTCTGCACATGCCTGGCTCATAATTGTCATCTGGGCACCTGCAGGTCAATATGAGAATCTCTCTATAAATATTCATTATTCTACAACCAAAGAAAACACTGAATCATGCCAGGACTTCTTTCTTTATTAGTGGCTGTCCACAGGAATTTTTCTGACTGTATTTTTTAAATTTTATGGGTACATAATTCCTGTTTACACTAGCACTGTTTTTTTTTGTTTTTATTTTCACCAAAAATAGGAAAATGACCGGTTTTTTTTCCCCACCCAAAATAGGAAAATGACATCCCCCCCCCCCCCATCCCAAAAATTACAAATTTTAAATTTTATTATTTGTAACTGTAAAAAGATAGAGCAATTAAACAGAAGAAAACAATGTTTACAATTTATGGTGGTTCGGAAGAAAGTAAACAAGCGGGCCAAGATGGCCCTAAAGACGCTCAACTGAGAAAAAACTGCCTTTGTTGCCTGTAAAAGTTACTAAATTACAGCTAGTTGTACTGAATAAATAATCCATGAGATCATTTCAATTCTACAAACTAACAAGAGCTGTCAGAGGACAGCACGCTCGACTATTCAAAATGCTTGTTGGTAAATCAAATGAAATCTATTTAAATTCTTGCCCTTCATAGTAATAGTAAAAAATGATATACCTTGATAGTCTGATACCCCTTAATATATTTATGATGTCTAAAATCAATCCCATGCCTAGTTACTGAGACATAAGCACAAAAACACTGTGCATGCAAAACTTAAACCAAAAATCCATGCTAGAAAAGGGCCATAATTTGCATCAGTCCAAAAGTTATCCTCCTGTTTTCTGATGCCTTTGAAGACACACCTTAACTTTCTAGTCAATTCCACAAGCAATTTCTTAGATATAAGCTGGATAGTAGCTTGAATGCAAAAATTTAACCATAATTCTAAGTTAAAAGGGGGTCATAATTTTTAATTTATTCCATCAAGTGTTATCTTCCTTTGTAGTATAATACCCCTAAACATATTAAAGATATTTCAAATCAATTCCATGCCTGGACTCTGAGATATAAGCATGAAAGTACCTTGCATGCAAAACTTTAACCAAAATGTCTAAGTTAAAAAAGGGGCCATAACTTGTAATATATTCCATCAAAAGTTATCAACCTTGATAGTATGATACCCCTAAGCATATTAAAGATGTTTCAAATCAATCCCATGCCTGGATCTGAGATATAAGCATGAAATACTTGCATGCAAACTTTAACCAAAATTTCTAAGTTAAAAAGGGCAATAATTTGTAACATATTCCATTAAGAGTTATCTACCATGAAAGTATGGTACCCCTTAACGTATTAAAGATGTTTCAAATCAATCCCATGCCTGGATACTGAGATAATAGCATGAAAGTACCTTGCATGCAAAACTTTAACCAAAATTTCTAAGTTAAAAAGGGGCAATAATTTGTAACAAATTCTATCAAGAGTTATCTACCATGGAAGTATGATACCCCTAAATATATTAAAGATGTTTCAAATCAATCACATGCTTGATACTGAGATATAAGCATGAGAGTATCTTGCATGCAAAACTTTAACCAAAATTTCTAAGTTAAAAAGGGGCCATAATTTGTAATATATTCCATCAAGAGTTATCTAACTTGGTTGTCTGATGCCCCTGAACATATTTGTAAACTTTCAAGTCAATACCATGAATGGTTATTGAGATACAAACTAGATAGTAGCTTGCACGCAAAACTTTAACCAAATTTTCTATGCATGCAAAACTTTAACCAAATTTTAAGTTAAAAAGGGGCAATAATTCATATTAAATTCAGTCAAGAGTTATCTACCTTGGTTGTCTGATGCCCCTGAACATATTTATAAACTTTCAAGTCAATACCATAAATGGTTATTGAGATATAAGGTTGATAGTAACTTGCACGCAAAACTTTAACCAAAAGCTGCAACGCCAATGCCGACGCCAGGGTGACTACAATAGCTCTCATATTCTACGAATAGTCGAGCTAAAAAGTGCCTGTGGTCAAATTTTGATGTCAAACTAGACTGAGAGATTATGGCTATAAACAAACAAATTTAAACATTAAAAGTGGCATAACACCTGACCTACTTGGCTGATATCAGCCATAATGGAACTTGGCTGAAAGAATATGGCTATAAAAATTGTTCTAAAGATTGAACATGATTACTTGAGAAATGACGATGCTAGAGTGCAAAAAGTGAAATCTGGCATTTTCTTATTACCTCATGATCTTAAAGGCCAATATCAGCTATAATGGAACTTGGCTGAGAGATTATGGTAATAAACATTGTCATAAAGTTTGAAGATGATTGCTTAAGAAATGAAGATGCTAGAGTGCAAACAAACTAATTGTGGACGATGGACGGACAACGGACATTCATCAATCCTAATATCTCATCCTGAGCACATGTGCTCAGGTAAGCTAAAGAGTAAACGACCCCTTTTTTCAGTTTGCAATTAACTCTAAAAGGTATATAGAAACAATGAGAAGGTTTGAGGTGGAAATAGGATGTTGGACTAAATGTGAGACAGATAATTTGGTTTGAGTGGCACTTTCTCAGTTTCCGATTTGATTGCAAATTCTCCAACTCTAGTGCTGGCTATAACAAAGAACTCAAGACCAGACTATAAAGTAAGCTATGAGACAGCTAAGCAAAATCTTTAACCCTTTAATTCATCTCATCTTGACGCATTGGCAAACAGAGCAGACCCAGATCAGACAGCTCCTATCAGGATCTCCTCGGTTTGCTCATACGAAATTATAGCTCAGTTCCTACACGGTCTGTGTGGCAAAGAAAAATTCATGATTTCATATACCATTTTAAGTTCAGCTTATCAATATTCATAAAGTCATAAATTTGTACATGAATATTCATTATTAAAGGGTTAGTTAAAGTAGTTGACATATTTCAGCATTAACCCTTTCCCTAATAGAGGAAACCATGAAAAGACCTATGCGAACAACATAAATCCAGATCAGCCTGCGAGTAACTCGCAGGCTGATCAGGTTTTATGATGTTCGCTGCTCCTCAGTGATCTGGTAATGAGGATTTTGTAATTAAATTTGGTAAGGTTTAACTGTGGTTTTCTGCAGATCAGGCTTTATGTGGTACCTATTGAGTGCATCTAAATGAGTCTATATGAGGGAAAGGGTTAAACAATCATACATATTGTCCACATCAATGACCAAAGTTTAGTGGGTTTTTTTTCCTAATGTTTCTAGGGTAATCAGGGCTTTTTTCCCCTTCTTTATTAAGGGCCATTCATAGGTGACTTCCCCTATGAAAAATTCTATAAATTCATGCAGTTTTCCTCAAATTTGCATCTTACTCCAGGATTTTCCTTCCCCCAATGAAAAAAAAAAATGGTGATATTTTTCCCAAATATGATATAAAGGCACCTTCCCTCACATCTGAAAAAAAAAGACCTGGTAATACTTGCTCTAGTATTGTAGTGAATTTAATAAACTTTAGCACAAAAAACAAACATTTGTATCTGTATCTTGTTTTTTTCTTCAAAATTCAGACTTGTTCCACAGCAGAAAAAAATGTTCAATGTAGACTAGTACTAAACATTTTGCATTATTTTATACATTTTTGGCTCATAAGTGACCCATTTCTTTTTGCACTTTCTAGCACATGTTCTGGCTCACAGAAAAAATCCCAGCAATGCCCCGACATTGTATAGCTCTGCTACATTACCTGAATCAACAAAGGCCTTCACTTCATGTCCGTTCACTTTACAGTCTATATACAACATGTGGACCTGACCGAAGCTCTCTGGAACATGCTCAATGGCATTTTCCATGTTCACCTCTACATTTTTTAATCTGAAATCAGCAATATATCTTTAATAATAATGCTTTCAACAAATCCAATGCAAAAAGGTCTGTAGATATTTTCATTTGTTACATACCTTTTAACGATTAACAACCTTAAAGCAATATATGTATATAATTTTTGTTTTTCAAAATTAAGTAACCAACTCATCAACATGATATATATGTTTAATTTCATTTCAATTTATTTCTACACAATGACTGGGATGACAATCTTAATATTTTTTTAACTTTTATAATCATCTTTTTTTATTTATCTAACGGTATGCATAGAATAAATCCCTCTTAATTCCTGAACCGGACATTTTCATCAAGGAAGATGATAAAATGATTTTCTTCTGAAGGAACTTACCCCTTTTGACCTTTAGATTTACAGTCAATGAAAACTACCACTGGAATACAGTACCACAGGGTACAAAATTGCCCATTTTGACCCTCAATTTGTGTAAATTACCCCAAATATTTCAAAAATTGTTTATTTATATAACAAGAGGTCATTTGTCCCCCATTTGGAAATATTAACCCTTTCCCTCATAGAGGACACCATGAAAAGACCTATGTGAACAGCATAAAACCAGATCAGCCTGCGAGTAACTCGCAGGCTAATCAGGTTTTATGATGTTCGCTGCTCCTCAGTGGTCTGGAAATGAGGATTTTGTAATTAAATTTGGTAAGGTTTAACTGTGGTTTTCTGCAGATCAGGCTTTATGTGATACCTATTGAGGGTGTCAAAATGAGTCTATATGAGGGAAAGGGTTAAGAGAAACTCCTGGTACCCTCTGATAACTGTTTACCAAATGTGTATAACATCTAACCACCTGATTTCCTCTGCAATTAGTTTTTGGGCCTCCGGATTCAGAGGGTCCATCTGTAACAGTCGCACCCTCTCCCTCTCCTTGTCCATTCTCATCCTCCTCTGTTCATTATATACCTTCACAAATTGTTCTGAAGATAGGCACAAGAATAAAAATAAAATAAAAAACTGCAAGCTATTACCTGATTTTAGGCATTTTCTGTAAATTATTGCATAACTGCAACAAATTTTCTTTGATCTCAGTACATATGCTTAATAAATCTAGTTAACGTACTGGTAATACAGTAATCGCACATGTTAGATATCTGGCACACTTATGGCCACATTATGATGTCACCAATGTCAATCACTACCCTACATAAACAATAATCATAAGTTTCAATAAATGGAATATCAAACTAAGTGCCTAATGGTAAATGTGTCAACCTCAGTAACGAGAGGTTGTTGGTTTAATTGCCAGCAGTGACTGTTTTACATGCTATTCATCATACGGATTTTTCAATCAGTATTGAAGGTAATGTGTAAGATTCAATTGACCAGTAAAGCTTAAAGCTTGACTGTTCTTTTGCTATATACTTTGTATCAGAGGGTATGATTACCAAATAAAAAGTGAGTTTATGACATTAGTACCTTCATTGCCACTTTCCAGGGCATTAGACAATGGAGGATTTCTTTCTTTCAGGAGTGCTCTTTCATGGGGGTTCTGCATAATCAGTTGCCTCACAACTCTGGGGTCATCCTGTCGTGGTGGATTGCTGGACTGGGCTTGTGGCTGAGACCCAGAGCTACCAGGAACAGGAATTCGCCCAAAATCTAAATCTGGAATACCTGTAAAAATGTGATGAATCAATATGATTATGAACTATATAGTACTTCCCCTGCATCTTATGTTATGGATTAGAGGTTTAATACACAAATTGAATCTGAATTGAATTTTATATCTTACATAAGCATGTTTACAACTGATCATAGAAATGAAACAAGAGGGCCAAGATGGCCCTTGATTGCTCACCTGAGAAAGATGATTGCTTAAGAAATAAAGATGCTAGAGTGTAATGAAAGTGAAATCTGGCATTTTTTATATTTAAAGGGGCATAACTCCTGACCTAATCAACAGATCTAAGCTTTAATCGAACTCAATCGAGACATTATGGTCATAAGCATTGCCATAAAGTTTGAAGATGATTGCTCAAAAGATGCAGATGCTAGAGTGTAAACAAAGTGAAATCTTGCATTTTTTTTATATTAAACGGGGCTTAACTCCTGACCTAATCAACAGATCTCAGCTTTAATCGAACTCAATTGAGACATTATGGTCATAAGCACAGCCATAAAGTTTGAAGATGATTGCTTAAAAGATGAAGATGCTAGAGTGTAAACAAAGTGAAATATGGCATAGTTTTAATATTAAAAGGGGCATAACTCCTGACCTAATTGACCGATCTTAGCCATAATCGAACTCAATCGAGACCTTATGGTCATAAGCATTGCCATAAAGTTTGAAGATGATTGCTCAAAAGATGCAGATGTTAGAGTGTAAACAAAGTGAAATCTTGCATTTTTTGAATATTAAAAGGGGCATAACTCTTGACCTAATTGACGGATCTTAGCCATAATCGAACTCAATCGAGACCTTATGGCCATAAGCATTGCCATAAAGTTTGAAGATGATTGCTCAAAAGATGCAGATGTTAGAGTGTAAACAAAGTGAAATCTTGCATTTTTGAATATTAAAAGGGGCATAACTCTTGACCTAACAGACCGATCTTAGCCATAATCGAACTCAATCGAGACCTTATGGTCATAAGCATTGCCATAAGGTTTGAAGATGATTGCTCAAAAGATGCAGATGCTAGAGTGTAACAACGTGAAATATGGCATTTTTAATATTAAAAGGGGCATAACTCCTGACCTAATTGACGGATCTCAGCCATAATAAAACTCAATCG
>CM037786.1:23671499-23721499 GCA_021229015.1 Solen grandis
CTTTATACAACTAATACCTCATTCATTTATTTTGTTTATTTATAGATACGTGATATATTGCCTTCTTTTCTAACGATCAAAGCAAATTTGGGGATTAATAGTATAATTATTTTCTTCTTTTTTGCTTTAAATTACATAAAATGAAACAATACGACTGGTCAACCATTTATATCCTTGATTCATAAAGCATCTATTCAAGTATATTTTTATTCCTTAAAGTGCTAAATATACTATACTTTTGACGTTTTAGCTCAAATATGTTAGATTTAGACAATAATTATTTAGCTATGATACAGCTCTGGGGCTTCAAATTTGAACAGCTAATATATTCTTGTTATTTAAGTTTTTAATATCAGCGATAATTTTAAGGCCAATTTCTCCTAATTTTTTTTTACGGTTCAATAATACGGTTACGTATTACAATGATAACCATTTTTAAAGGAAAAAAAAAAAAAAAAAAAAAAAGAGAGAAAAAAATTAAGAAACATCAAAATACTAATTTGAGCCTTTTATTGACACTGGACACGCAGTAGCTAGCCAATGGAAATAACGAGCTGTACTGCGCATGTCACGATCCGCAGCAGTCCCTAATAATGCTCCCTGAGGCTTTTGCCTTTGAAAAGCCTGTTCAATACCCTGTAAAATGCGGTCCATGCCAGGTCATTTGTGGTCAAACTCCTCGCTGTAAATAGGTCGAGTCACCTAAGGACAACGATCGGGGCAGCTGCATGGTTCATTAATATCCGGTATATATCGGATCTTTCCGTGAGTTTCCGCTTTTTGTTTACTTCGAAAAAGTGTTCGTCTCTCTGTGTCACGAGGGCTTGTATTGGAAAGTACCATCCTTGTCTCAGTGGTTGATGTCAGGAGTTCAAGATAGGTCGCCGTGTGAGTATTTCTCTCTGTTATATTTCTTGTTCTATCAACGGAACATCCGGACAGCAACAAATCGGGTGGACAAAAAAGCTATATATACACTTCTTTTATTTTGATGTGCTACCTTTGTCAATGTCTTTGCTCGGTTCCTCTTCATAAGTAGTGTGTATACCAACATAAAATTAGTTTGTTTTGTTACTTTTATTAGCCTTGCACACAAGAACAAACCATTCTTGTCATTCAAAACTTAATTCTAAATGACGAGTTTAGTCAAATCCGGTTTCGATTTAAGAATTAAGATACCAAACCTGTACAAAACGGTCACTAGAATGAAACTCGGGAGACAAATTAAGAATACTAATCAATAATTCAGAAAACACGGACATACAGACACGCACAAAACCAATGCGAGTGAATCAAATTAACATTGTTTTGACATAAATAATCGTAACGCTGCTGCTTATTTCCATGGTACAGTTATATCGTATGTTGTCATAAATAAGAGAACCGTGATATCGACATGGAAATACGAGTTGGCTTTTATTTTTAATTCTAGATCATCCTTTATAAATGGATAATATATTCAGTATGGAGTCCTCTCATAGTTTTGTCTCATATGTCACAGGTAATACGAGATGTTAATACGTGACTCTTAATGAAATAATTTCACAGGGCAAAAACTAATGCCTTTGTTAATTAAATGCTGTGTTTAACATTTCATATATTATAATTGACGCTCATTAACGGTTCAAACTCAATAAAGAGGTCTCAGCGGGTTATCACTTATTTTATTTTATTATATATTTTTTAATTTCTCATTTATATTGAGTAGAATATTACAGGAAACCCCAAATTTCAAGATGTACTAGAAAATTATATTTGCCGAATATTGAATGTAAAAAAGATCACTTTTTGGTATTTTATACAAATCTGACCCCCTATTTTCATTTCATATATCGTTTAGTTATAGTATAATGTATTTATGTGCAAAATTTTAGAAAGAAAAAAAAACACGCTCACCTTTTATGGTTCTCGCTAATCCTACTCTGACATATATAAGAATGTCTCCGATTTCTACAATTGACTCCGAGGACTCAAATATTATGCAAATTTAGTTGCAAGAAAGATTATGAGAATTTTGGCTCCGTAAGAAATAATTCTTATATTATTACAATTCAAAAAAGCGAAAAAAATAGGGCAAGAAATAAATGACAACTGCGACTATGAGTATTATCTTTGACAAATGCTATATGATCGTAGGGACAATAAAGCTATCCATCGCTCATCAAAACTGCTGAAGTTTAATGTTATTTTGTTAAAATAGAATACTGACACGGTAAAATATATATTTCCTGTCGAAATCACTTGAAAGAATGTCACATGAATGATAGCCACTGTTTCTTTACTCGTTCATATATATTTTATCATGAATATATAGGCAGTTTATAACAAATTCTATACGTAGGGAGTGATCCGTATTCGAGTCGCTGACCTACTATCACTAAGCCACGAACCACTGTGGGTTCGTGTCCCGAACTTCATTTCTAGCTGGCTTCCGGTAGGTTGTTGCTTCTTCCCGGGTGCCTCTATGTGCTAAAGGCCCTTCCTCCACCTGTAATTAGCTGGACCCCGCTCTATGTACTGTCGTGCAGCGACGGTAAATTCCAGCAGAACAACTATAAATACAGTGCAACACTTATCGTTGCCTAATCGATATGTGATATATGCACTGTAGCTACATGGTATATATGTAACTTTGGGTAATTAACTGCCAATATACATCAATTTGTGCCAGCATGATGTTGTAATATTTCGAATTTATTTTTTAACTTATTTGGTTCGAGATATTTGTACGGTTTGAATGGGTTAAAATAGAATTTAGAAGGCATTGCCAGTTGCTGATATATCTTAAAGTTCCAATTTAGTTCAGTAGCGAAATAATCAACTGCATGTAATACCACTGACTCTTTTTCATTTAATTGCGTTTTAATCATTTAGGACTCCATTGATCAGTGCAATTATTGTCATTTAGGTCACCATAGTCATTATCATCATCCTCACCAAGGCCACATTGTCTCTCTCTCTCTCTCTCTCTCTCTCTCTCTCTATATATATATATATATATATATATATATATATATATCCCGTTGTTATAATGAAGATAGCGAAACCGTCAGTATTGCACAATTACAGTATATAGATCAATAGATTGAATCATATAATAATGTATTTTGTCGAACTGTCTGTAAAATGAATGTCTGAAAATGTATTTTTGCGTCAAAAGTTTCCGTAAGATTCTATTCAAGGAGATCAATCTGATTGATGTAGAATCAAAATTAGCATCTATATAGACCAGTCTTTTCTATATCAACAACCTCTCGTGTTTAGTATAAGTAGTTGTCTAAAACTTTACAACGTCTACGTCTAGTTCGTGTGTCTTGTGATGTGTAAAACACTCAAAATCACCCGTATTTAACATATCGCTACTTTAGTAAACCAAAACGCATTTCCAGGAAAAAAAATCGGAAATGATCACCCACTTATTGAAAACGGTTGTGTGTGGGTCTGTGTGTTTCTTGAACAAACATGGTCACGAACTCTCTTTTCAAAGTGACAAAGTCAGACGATTCTCTTTTGATCAGTGACGGTGTCTATATGATCTTGAATTTTCCTCTGCTTTATTATACATGTATAAGGCAAATATTCAAGGTCAAATAAATTAACTCCATCTTTGGTATACTTTTTTTTTCCATATTTCCCCGTTGTATTACTTATTGTTTCCCGCCATGGCGATATCTTTCGCAGTTGACCTCCTGATTCCAACCTTTCCTTGTAGCGTTCCCAAAATTTAATTATTTTTTTACTCAAGGTCAACCTGCATTGTCCCTTTACCAGGGCTGTCTAGATCAATGCCAACTGCGCGTCGAAATGCAGCGAGCGACGGTGCGGTCCGTTTTATTGTTTGTAACGTTAAACCCTTAACCCCGATACAACATGCATTTAACATAAAGGTCATTCATAAACCACAGTGCACTGGGGACAGAGTGCATTGCTAGGTTTGACCACCCTGTTATATTGGAAATAAACATAGAAATAAACGCTGCTAGCGATTGGTTACGTCATAAGAAAGAATGTCATAAAGTGCAATAGCGCGCGGTTGTCAAACTGAACAGCTTTGTGTGTATGCTGTCCACTTCTGTTCATATCGAGCTGACCACCGGTCATAATCTAAGGTAGGAATGGTCAGCAATATATACCAATGTCCTGAAATGACCCACGGCGTTTGTATATGCACTAATACCGTGGCTAGGTCGATCACTTACTGACCCTGCTATGACCTCGTCATGAGAAGCTTTCTATGGCGAATAGCGGTCGGTGAAAATCCCGTCATTCTTCAACCAATTGCGGTCGGAACACCACCGTACCGGCGTGACGATACACAAACTCATTTTGACATCATATTACACGTCCTAAATAGTTGCTGAAAACAATTAAACAGTTGAAATACAATGTTTATTTAAGTCACAAGTGTTATTTGGATACATATTCTTAGTGCTAAAATAAGTGAAGGTGCTATATTTGGAGTATTACATCTACCTGACAGAAAACAGTTTTCACCTGAGTGATTAGCGGAGGCAACGTCAAATTAGGGTTGCTACCACCATATTATCGGAGTTATCATGAAAAGAAATACGGTGAGAAATATATTCAGAAATACATGTATTTGATAGCAGGGTAACTTATGTAACTCAATTAATTAGAGTCTTAAATATGAAATATAACGAGTGTAATAATGCATCGTGCATGCAGTTATTTATAATTAATACCATTATATGTTACGATTTTAAGTTGTTGAATATATTTGTAAAATATTTGATGCTATTATTGTACTTCAGTCTTTATCTTTTGCAAATCAAAGGGGGTAGGTTAAGACCTAACCAAATCAACACCGTATGTAAGAAATACGGTGTCAAAATGATAAAACTGTTGTTTGTGCTACAAAGTCAGATTACAGCATTATACATTTTAGTAGATTTATAATGGATATTCAACAAAAAAAAGTTGAGGAGCCTAGTTTTCATCAACATTGGCGTCCATTGGGGTTATAGGTGTATATTGTTACACGACAGAAAGAGACTACAAACTGGTTCTAACTTGGCCATTAAGACACAAGTAACCATTAATTTGTGGCAGTGGAATCTTACAGTAAAAAAGAAGGATAGCGGTGATATATACTAGTGCTAGTAGTAGAAGTGGTGGTGTTTGCAGCAGAAGTTGTATTTCCTACAAAATAGTTGTATTAGTAGCAGCAGCACCGGCGCTTGTTACGCTGATGCTAGTGATAATCTGGTGACGCTTGGTGATAATTCTAATGAAGCAAACTTTGGAACATTTATAGACGTTTTTTTTTTTTGTTTTTTTTTTTGGCCTCCTGGGTCATCTAAACCTTGAAACCTGCAGTTTAACATTTGTGCAAAAAAATAATAGTCGTGAAGAAATGATAATAATTTTGGTATCAATAATAGTAATGGTAGAATAGTAGAAGAAGAAAAGGTTGCAGTTGTTGCTGTTTTTATACTTGTAGAAGGAGAAAGAGAAGAAGCAGTTGTTGTAGGCGTAGTGGTTGGCGTAGTCGTTAGTAGAAGTAAGAGGAGAAATGATAGAACTGTAAGTAGCAGTAGGTATAATAACAATAAAAGTAGTTTTTCTTGTAATTGTAGAAGATACCTGTGTTAGTGGTAGCAATAGAAACAATCATAGTATTAGTAGTAAGTTAAATAATTATTGAGATTGTGTATAAAAAAAAATTAAAAGCACGATTAGTATTATTTTCGGTGGTAGTAGTTGCTGCTGTGACTTTCATTGAAGCTAATATTGTAAGAGCTTTCGTAGTAAAAGACATTTCAGTTTATTCGTTTAATGTTATTAAGATAAAAATCACTAATAATTGATATTATCATAATGGTAAATAAAGAAAAACAATTATTGAAACTCTTGCTGTTTTCTCTTCTTTGTCGGCAGCATATCCCATAGGTGTGAAATTGTTATTTGTAGTGGTTCTATAACAAGAGCACATGGGCATGTATTGTCTGGTGTTTGGGCATAAGACCCCGGTACTGACGGTTGTGTGTTGGTTTTATGTGCACTGGTGCTTTAGAAAGGCATGCATTCACAAAAACGGCAGCATAAAGTGGTGACGGCACGTGTGTTGATGTTGTTATAGATTCGATTTTTTTTTTCATAGTGTTCAGACACACAAAAAAAAAATCAGTGACCTTCTATTCACATGTCGAAATATTTGATCGGATGTGACGAAATTTATTTAGCAGTCCCGGTGACCGAGTGGTTAAATCGCACAATCGGGAGGTCGTCAGTTCGGTCCTCGGCCGGGACGTACCAAAGTCGATAGCATTGGCGCTCAACACGTAGAGGTAGTTCAGGGACCGGTTTGTTCAGAATTAGAATAATGATTTTTTTTTGTTCCTTGAAAAATGTTGTTTTTGTTGTTGTTACTGTATTGGAGTTTACCCCTTCAACCGTTTTTTCAGTCGTATAGCGTCGCCCTACTAACAGATGAAATCAGTAGCACCTGGGTAGTACAACCATTCTACCACTGGCCCATATATACTTTAATTTTGTATCTTGTCTGATACATTTTGGGCAAACTAGTAAAGCTTGGTTGCTAAATATAGATCAATGTTGAATGCACAGAAAAGATAGATTTAATAAACAAACGTTGCAAAATTAATAAAATGATAAGAAACACAAACAATCATTAAGGGCATAATTGATTTGATGAAACACGTCAGAAACTATATTACGTTGTAAGCAGAAGAGAAATGGGTATCTGTTGATATATTAACATTGCTTAAATCTATTAATTGATAATTTAAAAACACAATGTTCTTTAAAGCACCCTTGAACAGTCTTAGATAGTAAACGAATTCGTTATTAGCACTTATACATTCCTTATATAACTGTTCATCTACTGGTTTTGTTTTCAAACCCACCGATGTTATTTTAATCATATTTACACCTATAGACCATGGCTCTTGCTTCAGAGTTGGGGAAAATTTCTAGTGAATCATTCATGTCAAAATCCTCACGAAGAAACAAAAATTGTGTTTTAATTTAAGAATCCGATGGAAAAAATAGACTGGCGTAGTAGTATATAGTATAAGTCAAGCTTTGTCCGGTTGAGACGTTAAACAATCTGACATGCTGAAGTAGTATAAAGTATAAGTCAAGCTTTGTCCGGTTGGGACGTTAAACAATCTGACATGCTGAAGTAGTATATAGTATAAGTCAAGCTTTGTCCGGTTGGGACGTTAAACAATCTGACATGCTGAAGTAGTATATAGTATAAGTCAAGCTTTGTCCGGTTGGGACGTTAAACAATCTGACATGCTGAAGTAGTATATAGTATAAGTCAAGCTTTGTCCGGTTGGGACGTTAAACAATCTGACATGCTGAAGTAGTATAAAGTATAAGTCAAGCTTTGTCCGGTTGGGACGTTAAACAATCTGACATGCTGAAGTAGTATAAAGTATAAGTCAAGCTTTGTCCGGTTGGGACGTTAAACAATCTGACATGCTGAAGTAGTATATAGTATAAGTCAAGCTTTGTCCGGTTGGGACGTTAAACAATCTGACAAACTTGATAACTTTTTGCAGTCGTTTAAGTATATTTGATGAATTGTTAAGTGTTCGTAAATACCATATTGGACATATTGAAAATGTCTCAGTTTAGACAAAGAGACTAATCACTTTAGACTTAAATGAGTAGGAGACTAGCAGAAAAATGTGTTTTTACTGTTAAGTTTGTATATTATCATTTCATGTCCTTTATCTAAATTGAATCGATTAGTTTCCATAGCAAAATGCGTTTATCATTCATTTAGTATTATCTTGTTTAAGTGCAAGTAAACGTCCTATGTATTATATATATATATATATATATATATATATATTTATCGTTAGAAAATTAAGATCAATGTCATAAAAGTGACTAAAATTCAAGATGAGATTTTCTTTACATATGATTTCTAAGGAAGAACTCAACAAAATGTAATACAAACGTAAAAGAGATAGAGAGAGAAAAAAGAGGAAGAGGCATATCTATGCTATTGCGAGTCAAATCAACATGACAATTTAATGTTAGTTGTACGCCTCCGCTGCGCAGGCGCGTTTTGCGAACTACTTTCGCAGAAGCGAGGTCACCTCAGGATATTCAATGTAAAGTAAAGAGTTCATCTAGCGGGC
Source organism: Solen grandis (assembly GCA_021229015.1). Lineage (NCBI taxonomy): Eukaryota > Metazoa > Mollusca > Bivalvia > Adapedonta > Solenidae > Solen > Solen grandis. Next base: position 23,679,638 of record CM037786.1, read on the forward strand.
ACGTTGCTATTTTTAGACATTGTAGTTCAGTCAGAGAGTTTTTTTTTTTTTCAATATTCGCAGTGACAAGTAGCAAGCTATATTGCACAAAATGCATCTGTCAAGGTTTTCATCTCTTGAGTAATAAGTATATTGCAAACTGAAGCGTGTATGTGTTTTATATTCAAAAATAAAAGTACAAATAAACGAAATAATTGTTATGTGTGAGTCCTTTCTGTAGAACAACCAAATCAGAAATGCATTTCTGTGCAGTTTGGATATAAGCATGTCAATTTGTGTAGATTGAATGTGTTGAGTGACATGTATAAATATATTTATGCATCTTATTTTTTGGAAATTACGTTTAAAATTGTGAATTTTCTAAAGAGTAGAACAAAATATATAACACATGCAGAGCTGTGATATTGCTTGTATACAACTCTGCATATTTTGCGGTTTGCATCTGTGCATAATTTTTGATCTACCATGATACTTTCGAAATAGTCGATTTTTATGAGCTTAAAGTGGGCATCGACTGATGATATCTATCAAGAATTCTTTACCCCACTCTATCCCCCCCCCTCTCTCTCTCTCTCTCTCTCTCTGACATACACACATACATTCACATGTACATATGAAGTTTGCCCGATTGTCTGTGTCATGTAGACACGTAACTCTGTTAGCAAATGAGCCTAACCTTAAAAAAAGCAGGTTAAAAATGCAGGAGGGGAAAAGGAAAATAAAACACCACTTCAGCACAGAAAAACACAGACAACTGCGTCATTTATTAATTTAGACATCGATCGGATAGCTGCTTGTTTTCTAGGTCACTGGTTGTAAGGTTGGGTCAAGCTAACCTCTCTGTATAAACTGGTGTCAGAATTGATTTTAAAGGGAAGTTACTTGTAAAGCATACACTAATCACCGTATTTACACGCACGATTTACTTCCCTTTTTATAAACTCGTCAGTGCATCAATACAGTAGTGGATCAATAAAGGGGCGCTGCTCTATGATTGACTTGCCAAAAACATGACGTGTGTACCTCGTTCATTCATACAAATAGAGTTTGTTTTGTTGGGTTTAACAACGACAGTATAAACTTGAGACAGATACAGTGCTCCCACACATTAGTATCACACCGTACTAGTACTAAAAGACATGTGGCCACATTATCCTGACAACGGGCCAACCAGTCCTGGAACTACCCTTACATGCTGCGCACCAATCAAGGGAGCTATACCAGTTCCATTTTTGCGGTTTTGGTTTGTCTCGGTCGGGATCGAACTCACGACCTCCCGCTCTCTAAGGGACACAAGGGATGTATAAGTAGAGTTTCATGAACTAATTTGTTAAAGATAAACAATTGTGTGCAAATTTGAGTTTTTGCTTGTTTACATGTATGTTGTATAGGTTACTAGTACATGTATATAGATATCTTCTTGGACTATCGAATATTCTATTTCTTGTTTATCAAAATATTTAAAGATAAGATGACATATTTCAGCAATAGATTAGTGTATATTTTTGTCCTTCATTTATTTTATCACAACAGAATTAGAGAAGGGATCAACCAGTGGCAAAGAAAGAAGGAAAATGATGGGAAATTCCGAAGCTTTATAAATTAGGTGTTCTTAAAGTCCTGTATGTCATTTTTACGTCTTTTTATTGTTCTCACAATATTGTTTTTCTGCCATAGCTTACAACTTTCTCGCTCTTTTCATATATATTCATATATATATCGAAATATATCATCGAAATTATCAAATATTTGGATTAGTATATGTTACAATACAGGAAAGAGCAAAAAGGCAAGGGGGGGGGGGGTAAATCAATTGTTTAAGATACCCAGAAAGGTGTCATCAGGGTTATTTTTTTTTTTTTTTTTTTTTTTTCTTTGTGGGGATGGGGGGGGGGGGGGTATAAGACTTTACATTATTGTACAGTCTATTCCTTTATGTGTTAATGAGGAGATAAGGTGCAGTACGTCCAAGTTTTAGCACCTTTGAAAAAGACAAAATAAAAAGTGCGACACCAGACACAACTCTAACAGTTGCGAAAGAATCGTTTGGTCAGTGTCGTATTAATGTGTTTGGAATGAAGTCCTTTTTTTTTCTTTCTTTTTTTATTTCTTTTAGTCAGCCTTCTAGCATACTGTGATATTCGGGAAAGTACACCTCGTCCACAGAAAGCCACCAGAGGCCCAGCGACATATATTAAAAGAAGGCTGGCTAGCTCTTTTGGCTTTCAAAGGACGAATTTAACATCTTATTTATTTATTTGATTCTATCATAGTTGAATTGTTTGAAATCATACTGGGATGATTCACGTAGTCTACAGCGGTTTGAAACACACACACACACACACACATATATATATTTTTCTTTGAATAATAGATATATAACCAACGCATGTAACCATCCCTCCATTTCTTTGATATGCATTTAAGAAATTTGTTTTGTTTTTCTGTAAATTTCAGGACTGTGGATTGCAAAACCTGACATGAGGTCGCACTTTTTCTAGACAACAGCTAAAAGGGTAAAACTTTTTCAAAGAAAATCTTCATATTGGTGAAAATACAGAATGCCGCCGCCGAAAAAGCCAAAGTGTGGACGTACATCGCTTGAACAGTTCCTGTCAGAAGAAGAAAGATTGAGCACGCTTAGCGGAAGTCGTGGACTTAGAGACTCTGAGGGAAACAGTCCTATTGGATCTGTCGATCTGGACTGTTCCGACGGTGAGGTATTTGATCCCACAAAACAATGTACCAAAAGTACAGATTGTGGCGAGTCAAAATCATATACAGAGCATAACGAAAGTCTGTTCCTAAAGTTATTCCGAAAATCACACTCTGGAGATGAGCAAAAGGTACCAGGTAGTCCCGACGAAGACATGCCATCCCCGTCGTCTTCGCCGACAATGGAGTCCGAAGGAAGAGTGGGAAACGTGAAAAAAAATCAGGAGCAGATTCGACAAAACATTGAGAGCAAAAATGAAAAAGAATCTCCAAAAAGTGGTAGCGTATCCCCGTTAAATTATCAGAAATGCAAAATTGAAAGGAGTCTCTCGGTCAAAGACTCTGTTGATTGTCCTTTAGACTCTCAAATTACAAATGAACAAGGGAGGCTTATAGACACTCTGGTAGCGTCAGCGCTTGCAAGTAGCGCAGCACAGTCTATTATCTACAGTAGCCGCCAGCTTGTTGACGTCTCTCCAATGACGTCACAGTCAAGTCACTTGACGTCCTACCGTAACACGTGCGGAATGAAAAGTTACGATACTGAGCCGCACGATCTGTCTAAGAAATCAGAAAGAAATGATAAACTTTTAAATCACCGTCTGTATGAAAATTTAAATAACACTGGTGATGCAGCACCCGCTTCCCATATGTTCAGGGACTGGGTTATGCAACGTGACGGCCGAGACACAATGGTGGATCGAAATAAGCATTACCTGGAGAATCATCGTCACATCGTGGGGCTCCTGGCTGGGAGGAGAGAAGAAGCGACTAGAGGACAGAATAGAACCCCTGTGCAGGTTCTCGAAAAGGAGAACTTAGTACAGTCTGTCCCTGCTAGATACCCTAATGGGCTCTTTCATTCTGTGGGCTTGAGTGGGATACTAGGCAACTTTTCAAGATATGAGCAACCACAAAGGTACGCATTTATGCTAATACATTACTCTGCCTCTGTCTCTGTGTCTCTCTCTCTCTCTCGATAGTTTCAGAGAACGAAGCGGGAAGCTGGATCCTGGAGTGCGCACTTTTCTATTTACAGTATCCGTACTTGAATTCATGAAAGGCATCTATATAAATGTACAAATAACATTTTATACTAATCTCTCCTAATCTCTAATTTTTGAATTCATGTCATTTTTTATGTTGTCGTTATTGAGTTTTCCGTCAGCGGCAAAGTATTTCACTCGTATATAAGTTTCTGTTGACGTCAAGCTAATTATACATTGAAGGAGACCCAAAGTTGCTCCTCGTTTGACTCATCATCCATATTGAAGGCTTCCTTTATATTAAATCGTATAGTGACCAGACTGGTATTCGAGCCCGAGCGTGATAGTAAGTCAGCGACTACTCTGTCAAAGAAGTCGCTATTTCATTTTTTTTACAGTGTGACCGTACCATATGGAAGGTCATTTTAATCTATCGCGAAACGCATATTTTGTATCGACTCAGAGGGGAAAACTGTCGAAGTATTTTATTCCTTACCGGTTGAAACTGTATATAGCGCATGCGAAGCGGAAAACTGTGCCATACACATAGGTCCCAATGATTCTTTTGTCAGATGTAATTCGGGAAAACCTTCCGAGGTCGTGAAATTTTGTTTGCTAACACGTATAGCACATCGCTAATAATGTTTTCCCGAATGTTGGGAAATACTGTTCGTCTGACAAAAGAATCATTAGGGCTTTTGTGCAGTGCACAATTTTCCGCTTCGTGCGCTATATATATATCAAATAGTTAGAATTGGTGAAAAAAATACTTAGAGCATATTTCTCTTTCGAATCGAGGTAAATTATGCATTGTTCACAGAATTATAATTGTCTCCGTCAGGCAATAAATAAGCATTCTACAGTAAATCATGTTAATGTTTATTGTTCATTCATGTTAATCCGATATTTACCGTTTAGTGAATACGGAAATTACCGATTGCTCTTCTTAGAAAAAAAAATGTTGGCATGATGCCACAAAATTATAGCCGAATTAAAATGCTATAAAATAAATTTCAACAAAATACATGTATACCTTTATTTCTAGTATCTGATTATCTCATTAATTGTGCTGCGAAAATGCTCACTCGCGTGAATTTGTATTGTGTACAAGAAAAACCGAGAAATCCTTAACAGACCTGTACCTGTAGCCGCAAAATAAAGCCTGTAAATTTAGTGTACTGCAGCCCGGCTAATGATGAAAACCATGGTTTGTGGATAATGACATTTGAGACTTGGTTCCCTTTTCACCATGTCTGGAACGGTGAAACAGTATGTATGCGAAAAACTCACCAGTATCTCGTGAATACGCTCTTTTTTCTTTATTTGTATACATTTAAATAAGTGTGTATAAGCTGAAAAGACTCATTCCTGCGCAGCAGAGTATTTGTCTGACAAGTTATCTCCCTTTACGTGGACAAGTGCGTGTAGTCTGAAATTGACCATGGGTCAGGAGGTTATATGTGTTGTGTTGAGTGGTCATCGGTCAAGACTGTTTGACCCTTTAGCCAGAGAAATTAATCTCCAGTGCGCACATATAGTGTGTTAAAAGTCAACCGCCTGCAGATTACAGTTCATATGTAGTAGGCTAAATTGGTTACTCTCAATAAATGCATGTAAATAGTCTACACACTGTTTAAATGAATCAGATAGATATAACTAACCTTTGTTGTGTGTGTGTGTATTTCATATTTATGTTTAAGAGATGCCTGTCATCTTGAGTGTTCAGTCCTTTCAAGTAGCTCAATTTTCCCTTGCATTACTAGTAGTAATACAGTACAGTCAGAATTATGTATAATTATCATGGAGATCAGAAAGAAAATGCTACTGTGCTTAGCATGCTTCTTGTATATTTATTTAAAAAAAATCATATTGGTGCCAAGAGGCTTTAAATGCTACAGGCATGTCAGAAAGAATGTCGTAACTATCCTGTACTACTGGGGGTGAACTTTCTATGCTGGACAAAGTATGATACACCCTCATACATGGGGGACTTAAAAGCAACTGTAATAGCTTGACCATTGGTGCATTTCGGCCACTGGTCATTGGCTAATGCAGTTTTCTTGGCTAATTATGTCTTGGATCCATATTTAAATAGCATGTGTGTATTGGGGTTGGTTGCCCATAGGATATTAATGTGATACATTGCTTGTGATCCAGGGTCAACACTTATGACTTAACAATGTTTACATGTTATACACATGTGTAGATTAATCAGTGGACTAGTAGATGTTGGTTATTTTAGGGATTGACTAAGTACTACACAAGCTGTAAACATTCATGACCTGCTTAACATGTGGTGCAAATTTAAACTGACCAGTTGAGCCATTGCTGGGGTTTTCTTTGTGTGCCTGATGGATTTTGGAGGCATTTCAGTGGATTAATGAAATTGTGCTATACTTGCTTCTTTAGTGTTGAGAAAGATAAAATCTGGACAAAGAATAAGTAGATATCTGTATTTCTAATATATCAAAGAAATATTTCACTTAAAACTAGCACTGCATTTAGTTAAATAGTAACTTTTGAGTCTTGTTCTGTTCTTAATACCCCAGTCAGGTTGTTTTAATGTTGAATTTCTGTAAAATAAAAAAATAAAAAAAAAGGAAGGTGCAACAGCTGAATTGAAATTGTTATCAAATGGTGTATTGATTTAACACATACATGTGTATAATATCATGCATGTATTGTTACCATACATACCCTGCTAGTAGTTACATGCATGAATGAGATTTACATATAGATGATTCTCTTTCCAAAACTTAATTGCATAGGGAAATATGAAAGACTGGTATTCTGGATGTACATTCTGGATGGTTTAAGATCGTCTTCCAAGAAAGGAATTCCAGGGATTAAACCTAAACTTTGATGTTGACATCAGGACACATTATCATCTGTTCAAGGCAGGAAGTTGTTGGAAAGGTTAAACTGAAATAAAGCAGTCAGTCAGCATGTATGATCATTTCAATGAGTTGTCCCGATCATACCACCCCAGTGGGAGCAGTGAAGTCGAGGTCAAGCAAGAGTTTGATTATCTGCCATATGGGCATTCTGAGGGACCCCTTACAGGAAATGTGTCTGTTGTTAAATTGTTGCGCAATCAGTCTCTGTACAACAGTGGGTATGTATTTTCAGTCCCATGTAGATGATAATTTAAGGTACATACATTGGATAAATATACATTTTCATTGCTACAACTCTGAGACCTTTCTTGGTTAAAACTGAATAAATGCTAGAAAAAAAAATAATAAAAAGGATATTTGGATTCAAATATTGTGTAGCTGGGTACAGGTATTTGGTGATAAATCAATAGGCAATAAGACAAGAGTGTCTCGATAGCTCAGTGGTAGAGCGCAGGAACAGTAGTCCTGAGGCCCTGGGTTCGAGTCCCGGTCGAGCCATGATTTTTTCACTACCTGTGACATTTGGCGCCCAACGTAAATAACCTACTGTTTGATATGGCTACTGCTTCGGCACCTCAAGAACTTTTCACAATGTTCTTTGTCTCAAAGAATTCGGGACGAATTCTAAATTTGGAGGGAGAATATGTAGCCGGGTACAGGTATTTGGTGATAAATCAATAGGCAATAAGACATGAGTGTCTCGATAGCTCAGTGGTAGAGCACAGGAATGGTAGTCCTGAGGCCCTGGGTTCGAGACACGGTCAAGCCATGATTTTTCACCACCTGTTACAATTGTAAGTAACATTTTGATATGTTGGCTTAAATGGTACAAATTAGCACTAAATGCAAATCCTTACACTAAAGAAAACACAAACATTTTGATGAACCTAGGTAAGGGGAGGACTAACATTAAGAATAAACTTAGATTTGTTTGTAAGCTTTACTGTCTTTAAAAAAATAATAGTAATGATAAGACAGTGTCAGCTCAGTCTGCAACTCTAGCTAGAAATTATGTTTTATGTATTATAATATTGATGAATGTTAAACTCGGATCAGGATTAGACAAGTTTCATTTTTAATCATTTCTTGAAGAAAAGTGTTTGGCTAATTTTTAGCTCATCTGAGCACATGTGCTTAGGATGGGCTATTAGGATTGTTGAATGTCTGGCTTCCGTCTGTTTTCCACAATTAGTTTGTCGCCCTAGCATCTTCATTTCTTAATTAATCATCTTCAGACTTCATGATAATGTTAATCTTTTGGCCAAATATAAGTATGGCTGTTATTGGCGAGTTAGGCCAGGAGTTATGCCCCCTTTAATTTATGTTAAAAAAAAAAAATGCAAGATTTTACTTTGTATACATTCTAGCATCTTCATTTCTTAAGCAGTCATCTTCAAACTGCAAGGCAATGTTTAAAGCCATAAACTCTCATCCATTGTCAGGAGTTATACCCTTTTTGATATAAAAAATTGCCAGATTTCACTTTCTTCATTTCGTAAGCAAATTTTAATTTCCAAATATTGACAATTAGGTAAGTAGTAATATTCTTTCTTCAAACTTTATGACATAAATGGCCATAATATCTCAGCCAAGTTTGATAATGGCTGTTAAAGGCTAAATTTGGTCAGGATTTTATGGGGATGAATTATAAAATAATGCCTGAATTTTTACTTTGTTCACACTCTAGCATATGCAGTTTTTAAGCAATCATAATTTAACTTTTACACAATAATAATGGCAACAGTACCCCAGTTGAGTTTGGTTATGGATAAATCTATATCTTAGTTGATAATAGATCTAGTTTAAAACTTTATGTGATTTATAGTATAATGATGAGATATCTGATTTTTTGGCATATTTTGTTTCATGTGGTTTAATTAAGGCCTCTTAGGCTCAAGGTCAAGATCACTGTTACTTAAAATAACAAGAAAAGATTAAAACAAAATATTTTAATGGATAGCTTATGATAAGCATACTGTCCCCCTCTCTTTCTCTTTTCTACTGTTTTGACTTCATAATCTTACTTGTCTATGCACAGGACCTTCATATTAAAAAAAAATACAATGACCTCTCTTTATGTAAGGCCTTTTTATATACAGAGAGGCAGTTATTATTTTATAAAATTCTCTGCACGACTCCCGGGTCGCACCATGCTTAAAAAATAAGACTCCCAGTTCAGTAGCATTTTCCATATATTTTATGCATCTTGTGGACGCATTGAAATTTAAACTTTGAATCCTGACAGCAAAAACATCATATCTAAGGTGAAGAATGCATGGGTAAAAAAAAAATCACTAGAGTGGTCGATTTTTTTAAAACTAAGAATTAAATAAAAAAAAAAAAATGGACCTCTCCATATAATTATTATTAACACATAGAGAGGTCGATTTTTTAAGTTATTATTTATTTTTTGGTTTATGTTTAAATCAAAAGACATTACGCATTACTTATCCCACCCATCATGTAATAATTAAACTACTATGTGTAATTACAAGCTCATTAGAAGACATGATATGTGCATTGTCCAGACCGACAAGCGAAGCAATAAGTAGGTCATGGCCCATATGTATAAAAACATCATTAAAATACATACATCTGCTGACTAATAACATATTAAATATGATCAATTACACAGAAAACTATTTAAAACAAACACAAATCACGTTTTTGATACCCCCAAACAATCACATAGAAAAATATCGGTCACTTAAAATTATTGGACATTATACTAATATTTAGCACATGGCATTTTCCTCTTGTCCAATCAGATGCTAGTATTTGTTCATAGTCACCGTGGACTAAAATGCGTAGTCCACACTTTCATAAAAAATCAATAAGTGTGGACTATGCAACCACATAACTCACACTTTTGTGGCGTTTTGTCGCTAGTGGAGGAAAATGCCCTCGTAACTATATCGTGTAGTTAAAGGCAACTATGAACTAAATACTATACATATACAGCACTTAATAATAGTTATGTATATATATATATAAATAACAACTTCTGGTATAATTAGAACAAACCTGTAAATTACAGGTTTTCTTTAAAATTTGACCCTTTTCGGCTTCTAAAACAAATTTTTTCAGGAGTGAGGGGTCACACTCCGGGGTCTGTGCACAAAGCCGGACAGTCAGCCGGACCCTAATTAAACAAGATATCAGTCAGTCAGTTTTGTATATACAGTACTGAATACCGTCCAGAAAAAGCAGTATACACTTCAGAGCTTCTCAAAGGAATGGTACATGTATTTTACATGCAAACATGTGTAAAATTTCCAAGTTGGGCCTGCATTTATTTGAAAATTGTAATTTGTGTAGCATTAGGGCTTTATATGAGGTGAAGGTCATTGTAAGTAAATGTAGCGAAAATGATGTGATTAATTAACTCCTTATAAATAAGATTCAAATGGAATCGTGTATCTTGGTTATATCTTTTTGTATGAGGGCATAGATAAAAAAGGGACATCTGTAGTTTGAACATCTAAAATTTATTTGGATTCCTGAATTGTATTTGGCTAGAGAGTTTTGGGAGTAGTTTCACATTTAAAGTCAGGATTGATTGATTTATACTTTATCTGTTTGTTAAATAGAATATAACAATGGAATGCTTATTGCATAATTTACATTTTATTAGCTTGACTATTCGAAGAATATGAGAGCTATTGTAGTCGCCCTGGCGTCGGCATTGGCATTGCAGTTTTTGTTTTAAAGTTTTGCATGCAAGTTACTATCAACCTTATATCTCAATAACCATTTATGGTATTGACTTGAAAGTTAATAAATATGTTTCGGGGCATAAGACAACCAAGGTAAATAACTCTTGATTGAATATATTAAAAATTATGGCCCCTTTTTAACTTAGAAATTTTGGTTAAAGTTTTGCATGCAATAGAAAATTTGGTTAAAGTTTTGCGTGCAAGCTACTATCCAGTTTGTATCTCAATAACCATTCATGATATTGACTTGAACGTTTATGAATATGTTAAGGGGCATCAGACAACCAAGGTAGGTAACTCTTGATGGAATATATTACAAATTATGACTCCTTTTTAACTTAGAAAATTTGGTTAAAGTTTTGCATGCAAGCTACTATCCAGTTTGTATCTCAATAACCATTCATGGTATTGACTTGAACGTTTATGAATATATTTGAAACATCTTTAATATGTTTAGGGATATCATACTTTCATGGTAGATAACTCTTGATAGAATATTTTACAAATTATGCCCCTTTTTAACTTGGAAATTTTGGTTAAAGTTTTGCATGCAAGGTACTTTCATGCTAATATCTCAGTATCCAGGCATGGGATTGATTTGAAACATCTTTAATATATTTAGGGGTATCATACTTTCATGGTAGATAACTCTTGATGGAATATGTTACAAATTATGGCCCTTTTTAACTTAGAAATTTTGGTTAAAGTTTTGCATGCAAGGTATTTTCATGCTAATATCTCAGTATCCAGCAAAATTTTATGGAATATATTGGAAGTTATGGCCCCTTTTTTAACTTAGAAATTTAAGGAGTGTCTTCAGGGACATCAGAAAACCAAGGAGGATAACTTTTGGACTGAATTTTATGCAAATTATGGCCCTTCTCTGACTTGGATTTTTGGTTAAAGTTTTTCATGCACCTTGTTATTGCGCTTATGTCTCAGTGATTTTAGACTTCATAAAGATATTAAGGGGTATCAGACTATCAAGGTATATCATTTTTGACTATTATTATGTACAGGGTATGTGAAGGGCAAGAATTGAAATAGATTTCATTTGATTTACCAACAAGCATTTTGAATAGTCGAGCGTGCTGTCCTCTGACAGCTCTTGTTGACTTACAACACACCCTCATGATGATGATTCATTGTAAAGTAAAAAGATATAAAGGATTAAAGGGAACGGTTGTTAGGGATAAAGCGAGTGGCACAAATAAGTGTTGGACTGATTCATCAGTTTGTCTAAAATCAGTTTGTCAATTAATCTTCTACGATGATTTCTTCTTTGTCAACAAATTCTGCATCTTATGATTTTAGCCAGAGAAATGATTTTTGGTTAATAACAACAGAACTGCAGCTGTAGGCTTATTTTAGACATTTATAGTTTGATACCGTCTGTCACTGCATTTTGGTCTACATTTCTACAGTAACATTTTGACTCATAAACTGTGAAAATGATCAAATAGTACAAAAAAGTAATAAAGGCAATCACATTTAATTGTTTGTTAAGTTATCATAAGTACACAAGTTTTAAATTCTTAAATCAATTAAAAAGGGGCATATTAAATGATTTTTTTTTCACTGATTCCAAACACTAACAATTAACTAAATAATTCAAAAGGTTGTATGATTGTTGATTCCTTTCAAACTCCACACAGTGATCTTCCTTGCACGCTCACTTAGCAAAAAGAATCACTGCCGTCACAAATGTCACATGATGATGGTAGGCTTACAAAATGGCGAAGATTTAATATTTATAGATCTCCATGCACAGTAAAAGGTTATTTTCTAAACAGATTATTTTTTTTAGCAAAAGGCGATAACTGATGTTTATTTAAGAAAGTATACTTAGGAAAATGCCACTGGCTTATAAATAAAAAGAATTTGAACAAATAAAAAAATAACAGTTATTTTCATAATTTAAAAAAATTTTTTTATTTGTTATCATTTTTATTTATTTCATCATATATGAATGAGAGAAAACTTAGCTGATACATAGAAATAGTTTTTTTAACAATTAAAAAAAATATTATATATCAGAAATCCTGATAAAAATGCCACTTGTGTTGGCAGAGATCTATGCCGAAGAATGAAAGGGAGATAACTGCTTTGAAATTGGATTCCTTTATGACCTTTGAAAAGTACAGCCCATAGTGCAGATCCAATGTTGTATTTTTATATCCAAATTTGATTGCACTGGTCATCAGCTAGGCCTGAAAATTGATACATTTGCATCTATATTGTGCCACTGTCAGAAATTCAAAACTGAAAATTTGCTTCAGGTCTGAGTCTGACCAGTCACTTTATACAAAATCACAAATTTCAATAAGTTTGTAGTGCATTTTACTAGTGGTGGGCTAGTGCTGATAACAACCATGAACTGAACATTGTTTGACCCTTGTAATGTTGGCAGGTACGTTATAATGGAGCATGTTTTAATAAATATGTTTTGTATTAACCTTGAGAGGAATATGACCACAAATGAAGGGGATCTGTTGATCATGTTTCATGTTTTTCTCTGGTGCTCTGTTTCAGGGAATCCTCGGTGGAGTCATCCCCCATCAATAAGATGGAGGAGTCGGGGTGCATGTTATCGCAGAGCAACTTCCTGCCAGTACACTCCATGATGCCGCCCACGCCACCGGTGTCACAGAACCCGACGTCCACCACCATGGACATGTCAGACCCAAGGGATAGATACCATCCCGCCTTGATGAACCCACATTTCTTGGCAGATTCACGCAGAATCAAGTCAGAAAATTCTCATGGTAAATCAGGACGATTTCCTCCCTTTTACTTAATTATAAATAATCATTATTCTAGGTACTGAAATGTCTAATATTTAGCTTATCTGAACACTTGTGCTCAGGATGAGCTTTTGTGACCCATGATTTTGTCCGTCGTGCATCATCCGTCATCAACAATTGTTTGTGAACACTCTTAGAGACCACAGTTTTGGCCCAATCTTCATGAAAATTGGTCAGGATGATTGTCTACATGGTTTCTCGGATGAAATTCGCTCATGTGGGGTCAAAAACCAGGTCAAATCTTTGAAAAACCTTGTGAAAACCCAAGAGGCCACAGTTTTAGCCCAGTCTTCATAAAATTTGGTCAGGATGTTTGTCTAAATGATTTCTCAGATAATGAAATTGGGTCATGTGGGGTCAAAAACAGGTCAAATCTTGGATAACCTTTAAAACCAGAGGCCACTTTTTTTACCCATCTTCAAAATTCTATGGTTTTTAAAAATTAAATTCAAAACTGGGTCACATAGGGTTTAAAAGAAGCTTAAAATAACTTGTGAATAGAGGCCACATTTTTGGCTCAATTTCCATGTAACTTGGTCAGAATGTTTGTTTATATATTCAAAACTGGGGCACATGGGGTCAAAAAGTAGGTCACCAGGGTAAATCTGAAGTAATCTTATGAGCACTCTAGAGGCCACATATTTAAGTAAAATATTGAAAAGTAATAAGATAATGAAATTGTTTTAGATTAACAATGAAATTATCTAAGTATATGTGATCTGAAATAGAAAGTTTCATATCAGTATGAAATTAAGACAATATCACAGATTTCATTTGTTTTCCTTGAACTCTTTCAGTTTAGAAAATATGGGGAAAATATGGTTTTATTTTGGGAAAACTTGTCAGTTTAGGCCAGGGGAAACAGTTTGTAAAAGGTTATAAATTCACCATAACAAATCAGTGAATTTTATAGACTTTACAGATTATTTGAAAATGTACATCTCTGAACCATTCAGATTTCTAAAATATAGACAAAGGAAATAGCAAATTAGGGTCTGAATGATAACTGAATGGTGATACGAGGCAAGCTTAACTAGAAAGAATAAGGCAGTTGTCAGCTTTATACCGATGATAAGAAACACTGATGAACTTTCCTGAAGGTTGTATATATCCACAGGACTTAAAGGTCCTTACTGATCCTGGTATAGTTAAAATAAGACAATGAAGAAGAATAATTATCCTGATGTTTACTTAAATATCCCCAAAAATGAAAAAGTCAAAACATGTGGTAACTAAATAAATGCTTTCACATCCTCTATCATGTAATCCCCCCTTATATAGTCAAACCAAATTTTCTAGAGAATAAAAAAAGACATTTTGTGAAATGTACAAACACAACAGTTAATAATTACAATGAGACATTTGTAGACACTTTCTGTCCCAGGAACTTCAGGAAATTTCTAGATACAGTGGTCACGCGATTCCTTAAGGTCGGACGGGATCTCGAAAACTCGAAGAATTCGCCATATTCGAGGAATCATTTATATGTCAAAATTCAATATATTTATATTTGTTGATACCTTAACTTCATTTTTTAATTATTTTGTTACGTTTAGACTTCAATAGTACCTTTTAAACATAGAATATATTTAACCATTACAAAAATAACTTGATTATAGCTTTCATTGCAAAAGTTAAGTCAGAAATAAGTTCTTTATTACCGGTAATTTTATTAAAACCCTTTGTTTTAATTTGTGTATATGGTGGCGTTGTTTATTTTTCACATTCTTGTAATAAACACTAACACTTTGCCGTGGTTCTAATGATTACTGAGAAAAAAAACAAAAAACACACAAACAAACAAACAAAATAGGCTCCTTTAATGACATGATTAGTTATGCAGACCCGTCACAGTTTGTTACATGATCAGTAGGTGAGAAAATACGTTTTACATATCCATGTTGATATAACGATTCACCTATGTACTCTCAGAGGTTTGACGATGTGTGAAAACAAATACAAAACCATCTCGACCAAGGAATGAATTACAGGGATAGGTGGTCATAGGGCTGGAGTTTGGTTGTCAAGGAGATACAGATAGGTTTTGTTATCAACTTCGAGGAATTGCATAGAAATTATATAGAATATGCTATCTAGGAACCGGGGACGGAGCTCGAGGAATCCAAAATCGCATGTTTGAAGAATTGCCCATAAATTTATATAGAATAAGAAGGGCTAAATCAAGGGACCGGGCTTGTAGCTTGAGTCATCGCTGGTATTCAATGAATCGCCACATTGAGGAATCGCGTGACCACTGTATTTCCAGTGCATGTTTCCAATTAAGGTGACAAAAGAATTTGTTTATCTTTTATTATGTCAAATAAAATTTAGTTTGTATGTATTTACTGAACAGTGACTGTTTCAGGCCCCAACGTGAACAAACTGTGCCAGGTGTGTAACGACAATGCGTCAGGGTTTCACTACGGAGTCTGGTCATGTGAGGGTTGTAAAGCTTTCTTCAAGAGGAGCATACAAGGTAACCGCCCTTCTATTTCCCCCTCTGTTCATTCCTACCTGTAATATTTTCTCTCTTCTATACTCTATTTATTTTATTCTTTGTTGTCATTAATCTGTCTGTCCATTTTTACTCTGTAATCTGTGATTGCATGCACCAAACCATTTTTAGCTCGACTATTCGAAGAATATGAGAGCTATTGTAGTCACCCTGGCGTCGGCGTTGGCGTTGCAGCTTTTGGTTAAAGTTTTGCGTGCAAGTTACTATCAACCTTATATCTCAATAACCATTTATGGTATTGACTTGAAAGTTTATAAATATGTTCAGGGGCATCAGACAACCAAGGTAGATAACTCTTGACTGAATTTAATATAAATTATGGCCCCTTTTTAACTTAGAAATTTTGGTTAAAGTTTTGCGTGCAATAGAAAATTTGGTTAAAGTTTTGCGTGCAAGCTACTATCTAATTTGTATCTCAATAACCATTCATGGTATTGACTTGAAAGTTTATGAATATGTTTAGGGGCATCATACAACCAAGGTAGATAACTCTTGATGGAAATATTACAAATTATGGCCCCTTTTTAACTTAGAAATTTTGGTTAAAGTTTTGCATGCAAGATACTCTCATGCTTATATCTCAGTATCAAGCATGCGTTTGATTTGAAACATCTTTAATATGTTTAGGGGTATCATACTTTCATGGTAGATAACTCTTGATAGAATATGTTACAAATTATTGCCCCTTTTTAGCTCACCTGAGCACAACGTGCTCATGGTGAGCTATTGTGATCGCCTTTTGTCCGTCGTCCGTCGTCCGTGCGTGCGTGCGTGCGTGCGTGCGTCCGTCCGTCGTCAACAATTTGCTTTAAACAACATCTCCTCATGAACCGCTGAAGGGATTTTGACCAAACTTCACAGGAATCATCCTTATGATGCCCTCTATCAAAGTTGTACAAATTATTCAGATTGGTTAAAAAAGTAGGTCACAGGAGCTAAAAATAGATTTTAAAAATGCAAACTTTGAAAATCTTCTTCTGCAAAACTGCAAGGCCTAGAGCTTAGATATTTGGTATGTAGCATCATCTTATGGGCCATTACCAAGATTGTACAAATCATAGCCCTACGATGATAAATGACCCCGCACCAGGGGTCACTTGTTTTACATAGAGTTATATAGGAAAATCTTTAAAAATCTTCTTCTATGAATCCATTAGGCCTAGAGCTTAGATATTTGGTATGTAGCATCATCTTATGGTTCATTACCAAGATTGTACAAATCATAGCCCTATGGTGATAAATGACCCCGCACCAGGGGTCACTTGTTTTACATAGAGTTATATAGGAAAATGTTTAAAAATCTTCTTCTATGAATCCATAAGGCCTAGAGATTAGATATTTGGTATGAAGCATCATCTTATGGTTCATTACCAAGATTGTACAAATCATGACCCTATGGTGATAAATGACCCCGCACCATGGGTCACTTGTTTTACATAGAGTTATATAGGAAAAACTTTAAAAATCTTCTTCTATGAATCCATAAGGCCTAGAGATTAGATATTTGGTATGAAGCATCATCTTATGGTTCATTACCAAGATTGTACAAATCATGACCCTATGGTGATAAATGCCCCCGCACCAGGGGTCACTTGTTTAACATAGAGTTATATAGGAAAATGTTTAAAAATCTTCTTCTATGAATCCATTAGGCCTAGAGCTTAGATATTTGGTATGTAGCATCATCTTATGGGCCATTACCAAGATTGTACAAATCATAGCCCTACGATGATAAATGACCCCGCACCAGGGGTCACTTGTTTACATAGAGTTATATAGGAAAATTTTAAAAATCTTCTTCTATGAATCCATTAGGCCTAGAGCTTAGATATTTGGTATGTAGCATCATCTTATGGTTCATTACCAAGATTGTACAAATCATAGCCCTATGGTGATAAATGACCCCGCACCAGGGGTCACTTGTTTAACATAGAGTTATATAGGAAAATCTTTAAAAATCTTCTTCTATGAATCCATTAGGCCTAGAGCTTAGATATTTGGAATGTAGCATCATCTAATGGTTCATTATCAAGATTTTCAAAATGGTGGCCCTTTGGAGATAAATGATCCCGCACTAAGTCTTCTCCTCTGAAACCATAAGGCCCAATGCTTATATATTTGGTGTGTAGTATTGTCAGGGCTAAAATGTTTAAGATTGAGTTATATCAGAATTCTTGTCTGTTTAAAAACCTTGTAATCAGTTGTAGCAATGGTACTCAGGTGAGCGATCCAGGGCCATCATGGCCCTCTTGTTTTACTTAGACATTTTGGTTAAAATTTTGCATGCAAGGTACTTTCATGCTAATATCTTAGTATCCAGGCATGGGATGGATTTGAAACATCTTTAATACGTTTAGGGGTACTATACTTTCATGGTAGATAACTTTTGATGGAATATATTACATGTTATGGCCCCTTTTTTAACTTAGAAATTTTGGTTTAAGTTTTGCATGCAAGGTACTTTCATGCTTATATCTCAGTATCCAGGCATGGGATTGATTTTAGACATCTTTAATACATTTAGGGGTATCATACTTTCATGGTAGATAACTCTTGATAGAAAATGTTACAAATTATTGCCCTTTTTAACTTAGACATTTTGGTTAAAGTTTTGCATGCAAGTTACTTTCATACTTATATCTTAGTATCCAGGCATGGGATTGATTTGAAATATCTTTAATATGTTTAGGAGTATTATACTATCAAGGTAGATAACTTTTGATGGAATATATTACAAGTTATGGCCCCTTTTTTAACTTAGAAATTTTGGTTAAAGTTTTGCATGCAAGGTACTTTCATGTTTATATCTCAGAGTCCAGGCATGGAATTGATTTGAAACATCTTTAATATGTTTAGGGGTATCATACTATAAAGGAAGATAACACTTGATGGAATAAATTAAAAATTATGACCCCTTTTAACTTAGAATTTTGGTTAAATTTTTGCATTCAAGCTTCTATCCAGATTATATCTCAGAAATTGCTTGTGGAATTGACTAGAAAGTTAAGGTGTGTCTTCAAGGGCATCAGAAAACAGGAGGATAACTTTTGGACTGATGCAAATTATGGCCCTTTTCTAACTTGGATTTTTGGTTTAAGTTTTGCATGCACAGTGTTATTGTGCTTATGTCTCAGTAACTAGGCATGGGATTGATTTTAGACATCATAAATATATTAAGGGGTATCAGACTATCAAGGTATATCATTTTTAGCTCACCTGAGCCAGAGGCTCAAGGTGAGCTATTGTGACCGATCTTCGTCCGTCGTCCGTCCGTCCGTCGTCCGTCCGTCCGTCGTCCGTCGTCCGTCAACATTTTGCTTCAAACGACATCTCCTCCTTAACCGCTTGGTCAATTTTGATAAAACTTCACAGGAATGTTCATTATGGGGCCCTTATCCGAAGTTGTTAAAATTATTTTGATTGGTCAAAAATCTAGGTCACAGGAGCTAAAAATAGATTTTAAAAATGAAAATTTTAAAAATCTTCTTCTCCGAAACCACAAGGCCTAGCCTTTTGATTTTTGGTATGTAGCATGATCTTATGACTCTCTACCAAGATTGTTCAAATTATGGCCCTGGGGTCAAAATTGACCCCGCCCCAGGGGTCACTTGATTTAACATAGGCTAATATAGGAAAAACTTGAAAAATCTTCTTCTCCGAAACCACAAGGCCTAGCCTTTTGATTTTTGGTATGTAGCATGATCTTATTACTCACTACCAAGTTTGTTCAAATCATGGCCCTGGGGTCAAATTTGGCCCCGCCCCAGGGGTCACCTGATTTTACATAGGCTAATATAGGAAAAACTTGAAATTAGAAACCACCCTAGTTTTGATTTTTGTTTGAGCATGTCTTAGACTCTCTACCAAGATTGTAAAAATTATGGCCCTGGGGTCAAATTTGGCCCTGCCCCAGGGGGCACTTGATTTAACATAAGCTAATATAGGAAATACTTGAAAAAATCTTCTTCTCAGAAACCACAAGGCCTGGAGTTTAGATATTTGGTATGTAGCATGATCTTATGACTCTCTACCAAGATTGTTCAAATTATGACCCTGGGGTCAAATTTGGCCCTGCCCCAGGGGTCACTTGATTTAACATAAGCTAATATAGGAAATACTTGAAAAAATCTTCTTCTCAGAAACCACAAGGCCTGGAGTTTAGATATTTGGTATGTAGCATGATCTTATGACTCACTACCAAGTTTGTTCAAATCATGCCCCTGGGGTCAAATTTGGCCCCGCCCCAGGGGTCACATGATTTTACATAGGCTAATATAGAAATAACTTGAAAATTCTTCTTTTTAGGAAACTAGAAAACACATGGCCTGGCATTTAGATATTTGGTGAAAATATTGGCCCCTCCCCAGGGATCACTTGATTTTACATAGACTTATTTTGGAAAAAAATCTAGAAAAATTTCTTCTCAAAAACCACAAGGTCTGGAGTTTAGATATTTGGTATGTAACATGGGCTAAAGACCTCTACCCTTTGTTCAAATCATGACCCTGGGGTCAAAATTGGCTCTGCCCCAGGGGTCACTTGATTTTACATAGCCTAATGATATCAGGTGAGCGATCCAGGGCCATCATGGCCCTCTTGTTTACTATTACTATGAAGGGCAAGAATTTAAATAGATTTCATTTGATTTACCAACAAGCATTTTGAATAGTCGAGCGTGCTGTCCTCTGACAGCTCTTGTTGTTTTTCATCACACTGAGACAGAGTTTCTGTTATACGGTTCAACTTTTGTTATCCTATCCTAGGTATAAGATGAAGAGTTTAGTGCTAAATGGTCATGTTGGTCAGTATGAAGTTGATATGAAATCTGGTCATTTATTAATTTGCTGATCTGAAAATTGTAAAGTATGGTAAAAAAGAAATTGTTAGATCACTTGCATTTTTTAAAAGTAAAAACTAGTAAATATAAATATAACAGAAGAATCTTGCATGTAATTGTAAAGGGGGAAGAATAATTGATAAAGTACATATACACGCTAAAATTTGTAATGAGTTAATTGTTTATTTACAGGTCCAGTTGATTATGTGTGCCCTGCCACAAATACTTGTACGATAGATAAACACAGACGGAAAAGTTGCCAGGCCTGTCGCTTACGGAAATGTTACGAAGTTGGCATGAACAAAGGTTTGTCACTTCATCATGAAATTAGTCCGTATTTGTCTATGATATATTCAACTGCACATGTCATGCCCATATTGTTTGAAAAAGAAATGTTACGATGATTGGACAAGTAGTGAGGTAAAAATTTACTCTCAATTAGACAGATGATTGATTATAGGACATAAAATAAAGAACCTGTAGTTTACAGATTATGCCCAACTTTTTGTTGTTGTTTTTTCTTTTCTTTTGTAAACTTGGCTGATTTCAATTTCTTGCACATAAACTTGAGATCTGTATAAACATTATAAATAATCCTCAACAGGAAGCCAGAGGAAGGAGCGTAAGACATCCGGAAGTGTGAACAAATCTCCCAAAAGGTCACGGTCTGAATCTGAAAATGGAATTAACAGTACTGAGGACAACCCAACTCCAGCTAAGGTATTGAATTCCCTCTGAAATCACCATTTTTAATCAGATCTGTGTCGGGAAATGCATGTTGTAAACAATTGCTTTGCTTCAAGTAGTCAGTTAAACAGCCACTTTCTCTGGTATATTGTTTTTTTAGCATGGAACAGCAAGTAAAAATTTAAAGGTAATCCATCCATCATTAAATTATAATCATGGTCCTTCAAATGCTTAAGAAGACCAGTGCAAATGTCATCATCCATTGACTTGGAGTCATATAATCTTTTATCTCATTGTCTATAAGGGCTTGCATTTACTATAAAATTCCCACAATCACTTGATGGACCATGAGCACAGTTTAAGAAAAAAAAAAGAAAAGTTTTTGTATCATCATTTTGTGTTTCATTTTGAGAGTGAAATTATTTAAAGATACAGTATCAATAAATTGTATACACCTTTTGAATTACCGGTAATGTTTGAGAAAATATATTAATCAAAGTAAAGAAAGAATGATTTATAAAAAAATCATCAAAGGAATATAATTTTTTTTAGATAACTGCATAATTTTAATAATTAAAGAATATACTGCATGACTGATTGATTGAAGAATATCTTTTATTAGCAATTGACTGATAGAAATCTGAGATTTAGGACATTCATTTCAGAATCCACGGAAGTCCCGGACAACTATTATAATCGAGGCATTAAGTAAAGCTGACTTGCCAAGTCTGGAGAGCTATCATAATCATAGTCTCCCACCCACACGAGTACACTTGCTGAACTCCCTCGTTAAGCTAGCCGAACGAGAACTTGTTCTCCTCATCAACTGGGCCAAAAATGTTCCAGGTAATTGTTACATAAGTATTTTGTACACTTACATGTATATGAATCAAACCCTTTACATTTCATTTATAGTTCTTTTTCAGTGATAAAAAGTCACATGATTTTGTTTACAATTCTGTCAGAATTGTATAAACATTTTCAGTTTTCCACTCACCTGAGCATAATGTGCTCAAGATGAGTTATTTGATAACCCTGTCTGTTGCCATCCATCGTGAATGGTCAACAATCTCCATTAGGGATGGGTATTTTCGTTTCACAATATATCACAATTTTCTCCAAGCATATCACATTGTGTATCACAGTGTTTTATGCTTTCTTTAAACCAAAGTGCATGTACATATACTTTGAAAAAAAGGTTGAAAAATGAATAATGCAAAAGTAGCTCTGATTATTGTATCTTTTTTTAATCACTGAAATAAGATGATTGTTAATGTTAATGTAGTTGAAATAGACATTGGAAATACCTACCTAGTCTTAAGTTTGGCATTCAACTAAAGGAGTGTTTGATTTTTATAAAGTTAAAATAAATGACAAGTACCACAGTAGAAAGAGTGAATAACATTATATAGAAAAAGAACAAAAACAAATATCAGTTTACCCTCAACAAAGCACCGATATGTATCGTGCCTGACCAGAATCGTGATATATCGGTTATACCGCCATCCCTAATCTCCTGAAGCCATTGGGCAGAAATTGATGACACTTAGTATGAATTATCCGTGAGTGGTCCTTAAAAAATTTTCTCTGAAATCGATGGTCAGGATTTGATGTTACTTTCACAAATGTTCACCTGATGGCCCTCTACCAAAAATAAAGTTGATCCCTTGAAATATGAAGCTCAAATGGGGTTAGCTAGTTTCCTTATAAATCTAAATAGAAAATCTCAAAATTCTTCTCCTGACACCACTGGTCAGAATTTTATTTGACGTAAATGGTTACATCATAGCCATCTACCATAATTGCTGAAATAAAATTCATCGCTTGACACAATAAAACATATAGTTTTTTTTTCTTATATAATCTAAATACATTTAGTAACTTAATAACTCTTCTTCTCTGAAACTCTTGATCATGATACAATAAAATCTTGGCAAAATAATTACCTCAAAAACAAAATTACTGAATTAAAAAAGAACCCATTAAAAAGGCTTTAATGGGGTGGAGCTGTTTGTAAAAATGAAGATAAGATGTTGAGTCTGGTTGCTGTTGAAGTTCACCAGGTAAAACCAAGATGACCTGAATTGTTTGATGAAGGCTGAAAGTACATATACTAAGATCAGCGATCTAGAGCCACTGTGACCCCACACAGCCTAGCATAGGCAGAGGCCACAAAACCTATAAAATGTGGGATATCTATGTTTGGCAATGAAATACTGAAACGACTAGTATGTATTTGTAATGACAACGATATGACCGTGTATGGGACTAGTTAGTGTTGACGATGACAAGAGAATGACTGTATATATGACTTGTTTTGCAGGCTACACAGAGTTAAGCCTGGGAGACCAGGTGCATCTGATAGAATGCTGCTGGATGGAACTTCTCCTGCTCAACTGTGCCTTCCGCTCCATGGAACATGGTGGCCGCCAGCTCGTCTTTGCTCCAGACCTGGTCCTGGAAAGGTCAGTAATATACTCGTACACTTACATTTCAAGGCTAAAGATGAGCATTGATTTAGTTAGGTATTTACTCCACATTTTGCATCTTGTTTCTTTGCATATACTAGAATATGAATAACTAACAAACAAGTGAAGTCTCATCTGTAATTGTTTTCAGACCTTACTGGTCTACACTGGGCATGACAGACATTTTGGAGCAGATATCAGCAGTCTCGGAACAGCTAGTGCAATATGACCTCCATCGAGAAGAGCTACTGTTGCTACAGGCAACTGTCCTGGCTAATGCTGGTAAGACTGAAAATAGAGGGTCAGGAATAAGGGGGGGGGGGTGTCTAGATTGTTGGATATATTCTGTGGGTTAATTTATCAGGTGTTGATGAATTATCTTACCCATGTATATTGAAGGCTAAGAGTCAATATCATTGAACACTAACAAAGAAGGGCAGAGGTCACCTTACTCCAAAACTCAAAGCGTCTTTGGCGTCCTCAGAGTATTTGTTGCTAAAAAATTTAACCATGACCAGAACCTCTAAACTATTAAATCTTCTGTCATCAAACATCACATACTCGTTCACAATTACAAGGGCTACATTTCCATCAAGGGCCATAACTCTTAGGTCCATTTTGACCAAATTTATTTCCCTTTAAGAACACTACAGTGAAAAAGTTAAACCTTGGCCAAATCTTTTAAACTGTTAAAATTTCTGTCATCAAACTTAACATACTTGTTCTCTATCACAAGAGCTACATTCCCATCAAGGGCCATAACTCTTTAAGTCCATTTTGACTAAATTTATATCCACTTTAAAAAAAAAAACATTAGCATCTGCTTGTGGTGCTTTTGTTTCCTTTTAAATCAGTAATACAAGTTAAATCAAAAATTGTCCCAAAGCCAAACAGGGAAGTTACAATTTGAAAAAAAATGTGATAAAACTATTAGGTAGGCAAAAAAGATCAAAATAATGACTTGCAGGCTGATTTGATTTCCCTTTAATCTCACAGGTGGCAGGAAAGGGTATGAAACATGATCAGCCTGCAAGTAATCACTTTTGAATTGATTTTATACTAGTCAGATAGGTCATTTCCTTGTATGCTCGCATGTGTTTAGAGATTTAATTCACTGTTTTCATTCCAGAGGTGCGTAAGCTTGCAAGTTACCCAAAGCTTCATGGCATACGACAGAGCCTGCTGGACAGTTTGGTGGACATTGCACAGAAGTATCACCCGGACAACCTGCGACACATCCCTTCCCTTCTGCTGCTGCTCACACATGTCCGCCAGGCGGCTGAGCGTGCAACTTCCTACTTCCAGAGTGTCAAGAAGGAAGGAATCGTCTCTTTCTGTGATTTGTTGACAGAAATGCTCGACGCTCAGTGTGACGACAAGAAGACACCGACTTCTGTTCCCACATCGTAGCTTCTCGGGCAATCTTGTTTGTGTAAATATAGATGTGTAGACTACAGCTTATGTTTTGCTGTCATCTGTGGTGATCATTCATATAATGAAGGACTAGCACCACACTAAATATTCACAAGGGGTGGAACAAGGAAGATTTGACTCTCTTGAGGCATTTTTGAACACTGGTCAGTCCTACTTAAATTATCTTCATCGGCTGAGTAACTGGGAATGTATGTCTTTATAACCCTGTACAAACCATTGAAACCTCAAAGAAGGTTGCTCATTGTAAATTTGCTTTTATGCCCGTTTTGAATGATATTCTCTTGATATGGTTCATAAAATAGAAAGAAAATATATGACATTGCCTACTTAGGTCAAAATTTGTTTAGATATTGTTATGAATGGAAATTTAGGTTAAAGCTTTGACAATTGTTAGTTTAACACATTAATTGGATGGGTTAAATTGATAGTGAAGACAGTACTCTTGCATCTAGAAGTATGATACAGTAGCATAAGTTAAAGATTCTGTTTGACACGAAATGGCAAGTGTGATGTTAAACATAACTTTGTTAGCCTCCAAGGCACTTTGTTTGACATTATCTTGGGGGAAAATATTAACACAGAGGTCTCATTTATATCCCCAGTAAAATCTTTATACATTTGTATAATATTTGTATAAATGTAAAACATGTTTAACTTTATTAAAGAAAACAGATTTAATTAAGCCTGTCAGTGGTAGGTAAGAAACTTATGTTAAGACTGAATGTTTTTGTTCTTAGTCTTGTTTTCTATCTCTAAAATGTATTTATTGATGATATTTTGTCATTTATCACATAAAAAGGAAAATAGTGCTAATCATATAGAAGATTCAGTTTGGTTGATTTTCATTGATGTTAATCATTTACTTCTCAAGAAAATAACCCAATTTCAACAGCTAACTGGTTAATTCAAAGGAAGGAAGGTACTCACATCTTTTTAAGTTGTGTTCTTCTTTATTTTAGCTAGATCTAAGATGAACATAGTTTGTTTTACAATAGATAATCATTTTGTTTCACACTGTGTAGACAATGAGCCAGAAAAGAAGAGTAGGGAAGGTGGAGAATTTTCTTTAACAGGAAGTTATGCATGGTTAAAATTAAGATTCCATGAATTCTTCCTAGGTGCTATAAATGTGATCATTATCTGATTTTCAATCTGAATGTTGTGCATTTAAGTCATTCTCTGATCTGCTGTATTAAGTATGATATGAAACCTTGATGGCCAAGCAATCATATTGGCTGACTTAATATACCTAGCCTCACACTACTGTGTTGGGTGGTCTCTCACCACTGTGTGTTGGGTACCAGTCAGTTCATTTTGGATTTTTATGCTCCCAAATTTTGCCCAGAGCATAACACAAAAACTATAATAGATATCAACATGAAACTTCATGGGTAGATAGATCTCAGTGAAGAGAAGTGCAGTGGAAAAGGACCATAACTTGGTTTTGCATAATTTAGAAGTTATTGCCCTTTGTTATTTTTCATACTTAATTTTGTCTGGAGCATTACACAAAACCTATAATAGTTATCAACATGAAACTTCATAGGTTGATAGATCTCAGTGAAGAGAAGTGCAGTGTACAAGGACCATAACTTTGTTTTGCATATTTTAGAAGTTATTGCCCTTTGTTATTTTTCACACTTAAATTTTGTCCGGAGCTCATAAAATATAATAAAGTACCTAAGCGCATCTA
This sequence comes from Solen grandis, assembly GCA_021229015.1. Lineage (NCBI taxonomy): Eukaryota > Metazoa > Mollusca > Bivalvia > Adapedonta > Solenidae > Solen > Solen grandis. The sequence goes on from CM037786.1 coordinate 23,706,390, forward strand.
ACAACACTTGTTCATGTGAGGAGAACTTTGGGCTGATTTTTATTTGATTTGGGTGCCACGTGGGTAAAAAGAAGTTTGAAGTTTTGTTGATATGTGGTGGTAGTACATCAAAATGATTCCCTCAGACAAGATTTCAGCACATTTAAATGCATGAAACTTTTCTAACAGTAAACCAGGAAAATGTTTGCTAGACCTCACTAGAAGACGTGTTATTTTCAGATTTTGGCCTCTTGTGGCTTATGGAGAACATTGTGCACAGATAGGCATCTTAATATGTAAGCATTGATCTCATTTTTCAGTACTTATCACAATTAATTGTAAATGTGTGAAAAAATATTGCTATAAGACTGTAATGAAATCAAGATGTTCACTACAAAAGTGATACAGAAGTTTCATGATTTGTTGGTGTTTTAATGGCAGGAACCTAGAAAATTATTTTTCAAGTTGATTTAATTTGTTCATTTTTTTAATATGTTTTAAACACAATATATACATATGGAACAACATGTACATTGGTAATTATAAAAATATTGCTTAATATTGATAGTGACCCATTAATTGTAAAGTGTAAGCATTGTTTTTCAAAGAAAAACACCCTAGGCATGCACTGTAGTCTTTAAAGATAGTGTATTTTATAAATTCTTACCAACACATTAGAATGTTTTTAATACATTCAATATTCAAAAGATTGCTTTTTTCTTAATTTTTTTTCAGTGACTTCAGAATAAAACTGTTACCATTTTATTACAAATACATGTAGTGATTTCCAGACATCTTCAATACTATGTTTAGATCTGCTTTTAGATGTTTAAAGATATTAATAATTATGTTCCATCCATATGCACCAGTTACTTGCATGCTAATGTGTCTGTATACTGGTTGCACATGTCACTTTTGTACTGTGAAATCATTGATTTCCATGGGAAACTAATTTTCGTCGATTTCAAGGAGAGTTTTATCCACGAATATAAATCACCACAATAACATATCTCTTATATAGACCTTATATAGACCTTATGTTTTCTAGAACATAGATCCACAAATAAATGGACTGGTACCCACGAAACTCCCTAAGGTACTTAATGAACGAAATTTAATGTCCAAGAAAATTAATGATTTTACAGTAATACATTCATGTGATAAAAGGTTGATTGAGTTTGACCCATTTCTTGTACTACAACATGATGACAATTCATGTGCTCTGTGTTTTAATAGGCAAGGGTATCATTTAGTGTTTTAAGTCCAAATAAGTGCATTACATAAATAAGAAACAATTTAAAAACATGAATAGATCATACAATGTTGAAGATATTAAACATTTTTTACATTATTCATTTTTAATCCTTTAAAGTGCTGTTAATTTCTGTAATGTGAAAAGTGGATGATTTTTTATTCAAATGTGTTTTACTCTAACATTTCAGCTTGATTGTCATTACACAAGTGCTTATACAAAGGTGTATTTATTGTTAACTTTTACACTGTTAAACAATAAAGTGCTGCAAATTATTATTTGTATTTATCATATTATGATTAAAGTGTTTTTATTTTTATTTGACTGTAACCACTTGCACACCCACATAATTTCTTTGCATTAAGGCACAATAAAAGTGTTCTCTTAAAAGTCTCTTGTTTATCACAGTGGTTGAAAGAAGGTTTATGAAAACTATCAACTTCATAGATGAGAAATTGTGTTGTTGGTTATAAATGATGCCAAAAATGAAAATAAAGGACAAAATTCTTTGAAGGAATGTTAATCTTGGTTGACATAAAATTTTTGTTTCGTTTTTGTTTTAAGAAATCAGTGTGTTTGATATCTGTCAGCCACTTAGAATCCTGTAACTGCAAAGTTAAACAGGGGGAAATCAAGAACTGATATGATGTTAGAGCAAAACGTGCCAGCTAAATGTGGTACATTTGTGCTTAGTGTGTCACTGGTCAAACATATCAGTCATTATCTTAAGTCTGGTAAAACTAGCCTTGTGTCAAAACACTATGACAGAAATAATCCATGCATGAATTCCTCAGTAGTGCTAATTTCCTTTTTCGTTTTATTTTATTATTTGTTTCAAGTCTAGGTTGTCATGAATCATGTTTCATTTGAGACCATTGCCTTCAGCTTTGTTTTTGTCGAAAAGGATGATGTTATTTTATTTCCATCTTAGTTTTTTTGTATCAAAATGTTGTGATTGAATTATTTTGTCTTTTTTCCTACCTTTGGAACAAAGTGTATGTTGTTGCTTATATAGAACAACAACAACATTATTCAGTCAATATTTTCTGCAACAGATTAATTGAATTTCAATCTTGGATGTTTACACGAAGACAAAATAAAAAATTATATAAGCTTTAATGAAATATATATTATATAATCAGGCCTTTATTTGCCAGCTATAAAGATATTGCTGAATTTAAGTGTGTGAAACCTGATTCTGGATTTTTTTTTATTATTATTATTTTTATTCTACTTTGTTGTTGTTAAGTTCTGAGAAAATTGTCTGACGAATTTGTTGAGTATATGATTTTGAGTTTCAAGTAATCTTAGTTCTTACTGTGACAGTGTGTTTTCTGTGTATGTATATCATACAAATATGAAATTGTCTTCATGTCAAGATAATGGAGCTTATCTTAACAGGTTCATTATTGAGATAATGTGTCAAAAAAAAAAAAAAAATTAAATTAAGTTGAGTTGTGTCTATTTCTTGTTTATATGTGAGAATGGTCACTGGTGTTTTTTTCATGGCTGATTTATCCATGCTCTAGCAACCACATTCCTGAAGCAGATTTTTCTGATTATTTACTTTGGTTCAAAGTCCCATACATTTTTAGCTCACCGGAGCGCAATGTACTCAAGGCGAGCTACTAGGATGGCCCGTTATCCGTTGGTTTTGCGTGCATCCTTCATAAAAAATTTCCTTTAAAAAACATCTCCTTAACTGCTGAATGGATTTAGACCAAACTTCATAGGATTGGTCCTTATGAGGCTCTCTTGCAAAATTATTTTGAATGGTTAAAAAAGCAAAAATAGATTTAAAAAATGTAAACCTTGAAAATCATCTACAAATCTGCAAGGCCTAGAGTTTAGATATTTAGTATGTAGCATCGTCTAGGGGACCTCAAGCAGGTTTATTCTAATTGGCCCTGCCCCAGGGATTACAGGGATCTAACAAAGACATATTAAGGAAAAACTAGAAAACTCTTGTCTGAAATCACAAGGCCTGGAGTTATTTGTTGTGTAACATGGCATAGTGGATTTCTAGTTAACTACCAAGTTGTTCAAATTATGGCCTAGGGGTCAAAATTGGCCCCACCCCAGGGCTCATTTGATTTTCCAAAAATTTACATAGGAAAAACTAGAAACCACATGACACGGAAATTTGTTATTTGGTGTGTATCCAAGCTTGGTGAACATTTACCGAGTTTGTTCAAATCATGGCATCGGGGTCAATATTGGCCCCGCATCATGGGTCACTTGATTTTACATAGGCTTGTATAGGAAAAACTTGAAAAAAAATCTTTTTGTCAGAAACCACAAGTCCTGAAGTTAAGGTATTTGGTGTGAAACATAGCCTAGTGAACCTCTACGAAATTTGTTTAAATCATGGCCCAGGGGTCAAAATTAGACCTGCCCCAGAGGTCACTTCATTGTACATAAAACCGATGTCCTGAGTTATAATAATTAACCCTTTCCCTCATAGAGGACACCATGAAAAGACCTAGGCGAACAGCATAAAGCCAGATCAGCCTGCGAGTAAGGTTTTATGCTGTTCGCTGCTCCTCAGTGGTCTGGAAATGAGGATTTTGTAAATAAATTTGGTAAGGTTTAACTGTGGTTTTCTGCAGATCAGGCTTTATGTGTACCTATTGAGGGCGTCAAAATGAGTCTATATGAGGGAAAGGGTCAAAATGAGTCTATATGAGGGAAAGGGATAATGTGGTTACACACCTGCTGTCATATTTGGTGTGATCTTGCTTAAACCAATATACAACGTCAATGACAATAACTCTGCCATGAATGATATCAGACTGAGAGTTCGGGTCCCTTATATACGAGAAAGACAAACAGTATAACATATATGTATATACAGTCAGAGATGTGAATACCTTTAATGTAGCTTCGTGATATAGTATTCTCTTGAAAGCATCTTCAAACTTCGCGCAATTTTGTTTGAACTCTCTGGAAATGTTCATAACTAGTATCTTTCAGTTTTTTTTAATGATGTCTGATATCAACCCTGTATATCAGGGCTTATGGCCTTTAAATATTGAAAAATACTGGTTCCACATTGTTAACACAAGCCTCCGCATTTGCATTAAGGACCGTAATGCATTTCCTCCAAATGAAGAGCTCCCATAAATAAGCTAGACTACTGTCAAATGCGTGGACCATTATTATAGATATCACTCAGATCAGTTTAAGAAAGTAAAAATGTTTCATTTTAATGTATAATTTATTGGATATATAATGCTAAATGTTGATTGCAAATGTGGTACATGTATCTGGTATATTGAAAATCTTAAAAAAAAAAAAAAAAAAAGGAAGAAGAACTCGATAAAAGTATTTTAAGTTTGACAAGATCAATAATTTAATTCCTAGAATTTTGGGATAAGCTTTGAATAAGTCTTTTAAATAATTATATAAAATTAGGCACCCACAGCAAAAAAAAATAAACAAATAAAATAAAACTAGTCTTATAAATGGGTAGGGTAGGGTAAGGTAAAACAATTATTTTTTTTTCAAATATTTTGATTTATTTCTTTTATTGCCTGCCTTTTAGTTAAGTAAAATTTTCATAAGTCTATGCCTCATGCCTATTACACGATCATATTGTTCATTTTTCAGTTCTCCATAGCGCCCTCTAAGGTTCTCCTGCCTAATAAAATTGCATCTCAGACTATAAAAAGTCAATAACACTGTAGCGAGCGAATTAGGGCTACCACGGGCCCTGATATATATATATATATATATATATATATATATATATATATATATATTCTTGTTTTTTAGAATTAGGAACTTCCACATTTTTTCTCGAATTTTCTTTTCTTTTCTTTCTTTCTTTTAAGGTCTTGTACCCCCAACCCCCACCCCCCTCGCCACACACTCACGTACTCATGTATATATCTCTACGCATGCCGAAGAATTTGTCGAAGGAAGGCAAGAGAAACCGTGAGAATTTCACGCCGTGATTAGCACTTAGGGTATTGATCGAAGTGAACTTTATGTGAACCCGTACAAAACTGAAGACCGATCAAACATTTGATATAATTATGTATATACATGTATATTAAACAAAACTTTAATCAATTATGTTATACAATTATTATGTTTTCAATTGGGTAAACATTTTCTGGAAAAATATTTGAAATGAATTATAAAAGATTTTTTTTAAAAATCGAAAAAATGCGTTGAAAGTTTTGTTTAGTATGTTTATCAGTTATTTATTATGATTTTTTTTAATAAACACTGTATCATTACTTGTAGGTTTTCACACATTCACGCAAACAACTTTCATATACCGTTAGCTTTGTTTTTACAGTATAAATGAAAACTAAACAAATCTGAAGCAATGTGAAAAAGAAAACCCTGAAATGGTCACTCACAAATTAATCTGCCCAACTAAATACCTGGGAAATGCGTTTTTTTCTCTTGAAAAGTAAACAAATACTCGTATGTTCCCGTTAAATCTACACATGTCAGAAAGGCCAAGCAGTATGTAGACACGGCTCCTGCGGAGCACTTCAAAACAAATCAAAGGAAATTAGTTTTGACGTCTGTATACAAATGACAAAAAGGACTGGTGTTTGATGGCGTTCCTATTCATCTGTGCAAAATCACCTAGCAACCAGGTCGGAGTTCAAGGGGTCAAAATGTCAATAAAAAGATGAGGTTACATATCAATCAAAACTTGAAATTGACCATGGAATATAATTTAATTGTAATGACCCGAGACACACTGCTGAAGAGAGTGGCCAATTCAGTACCCTACGTGACCGCAGCTGAAGGTCAGACTATCAGAATTCTTCCTGGAAGGATATTTGTTTCGCTTTTATATGCTATATAAATTGCTAAACGTTTGTTACACATTCTGTTCCATAGATTTGATTTAAGATACAAATGTTTATGGCTTGGTATTGCAATGTTTAACTTATTAGTAATTAATAATCTTAAGGAGCACGACATGCATCTCGGCCGAACAGAACAAGTTCTCCTAATGATTATCACAATACTATAAACTCTCTTACATTAGGATCACGATTTCAAGAATGAATATTTACATTCGTGCGCGCGTGTATGTAACCAAACAAAAATCGATGTGATGACAATAATGTTTTATCATAAGATATGCAATGGCATGCAATAATGATACATTTCTCGACCCATTAAAACGAAAAACACAAATTCTTACGATGCATGTTTATCATTAACAATATCCTCTAGATCCATTTTAAGTTATTCTTTATGAAAAATGTCGAGACTAATTACAAATTTAGATTATTTTAGGAGTGTGTGTAAGTGACACCTGGTAAATCTGACATTCGTCCATAATGAGCGGTATATATTGACAAAATCAGTGTGGGGGGGGGGGGGGGGGGGGAAGCTAAGAGATGCAATCTAAAAATAGCCAGGCGTTCATCAACCATTGACCTTTGACTCCGTCTGCTCACATAAGGTTATTTCACGAGAGGAGGACTCTGACCAAACAATGACCTCATTTACGTGACTTACAGTTCTTTTCATATATCTAGGAACCGTTTTTGTTTTGATATGGAACAGGTTGCTGGTGCTGTTGGTATTATTCAGCAGAAGAGCTTTTGATGAGATTTAATTAACTATATAATATCAATTACTAAAGCGATATGTTTTTCCGAACGTCATTTGATACAAGTTTTTGCCTACCAAAGCATTTTTAAACTTTGAAGTATGAAATGATGACTAACAGTAAGGTACTCCATTATCTGTGATACAGATAAAAACATAAACGTATAAGTCAAAAGAAAATAAAAAGGAATATAACATCTTTTTTTTTTTTTTTTAATCAAAAGGCATGCTATAAAAGGTCAACTAACAGATATACTTATTTAAAGTGTGTAGTTGTGGTTGTGTGCTGTAGTTTGATTTGTAAAATCTTTTTGGCTTGCGACCGAAAGCCAGTATATACATCATTTTGTGATTCCCTTATCATCGTTTTCGTTACATTCAGGATATGTTGCATTAGGCATACAGCCGAGCTTATCCGTTCGTGTACACGTGCTGGTTTCTCAAAGTTTCCCAAAGATAACAGGAACAACCAATCAGAAATAGGCTGCTTGTTCTGGTACACTGTTTTGATTAAATACATAACCGGAAACCATTCTATTATTACGCAGTACATCATTTCGTGCGCTTTTCATTCTGGTACTCGGCTTTAGATTGATAACATGCATTTTACTTCATTTTGAGATTCTTATCGTCGTTCTCGTATCATTTCGGACCTAGTGCATTTGGCAGATAGCCGAGATTATCCGTTTGAGTACACGTCATATGCGGATTTCCCGAAATTAAGATGAAATGCATGAAGGAACAAAGTACGGGGATTCAAAGTTGCACGGGGAGATTCACCCTATAGAACTTCGAGCTTCTATAATCAGCAATTGACTCTTAACAAAATACAGGAAATCATGTATTATTATTAAACAATTATCATATTGGCCGTCACAGTTCGATTTGTAATTTAGGAGATGCAGCTTGAAAGCTAAAGTAAAACTTTGACGATAAGTCAATTCGACGGCAATTGGTTATTATACTGGGGCCACTCTTTCAAAAAAACATCTGGTGGTTAAGCAACGCATGCTATGGATAGACCGGCTACCTATAAACTAGGCAAGCCTTTCTTTTAAAAGGAATTTTTATTTCCATGTAATAATATTTAAATCATTTTTCCTCATATTGATTTTTTTTCGTGTATAATAGAATATGAAACACTTACAATAGTCATGTCACTGTGTATTCAATATGTTGTATATCTGCCATTTAGATCAATTAACATGATGGATTCTTGTATCCATCGCACAGATGAGGACTCATCGAGCCCACAAATCTCGCCGTAGAAATTTTCAGCTCGCAAGGGTCCCGGTAGAAGTCTATCACAAGTGAGTTGCACGGATATTATGCAGACACACAACGTGCACCGAAGAGCATCATACGAGGTGCGTGAGAGCTCCAATAAAGGAGCTCCGCGAGTTGTATGCGATTCGTTCAGATGCAAGAACATACGACAAATCCTAAAAACGATTACCTCTTATTTTATATGAAAGATCGACGAGTGAGCAGATTCTACAACAGTATGCTGATAATTCAGCAAAGTTGAAATCATTTTAGTCAAAAATAATATTTGGGAACAATATCGTTAGTAGATAAAAGCAACGAGAACTATTTCCTTGATTTGCGTACTGTATTTCATGCGGAAGAGTATAGTTTCGTGCAAAGGCTCGTGCCTGAATTTGGATTTGAGATTCGTGTGTACAGTGGTCCATATAGAAAGCTTGAATTCCCATACAAATCCGTGTAACTTACCAATAATCACATCAAGCTATCTCAGATACACCAGAGGTATTTGTTGCTCTATAGAATGGCCGACACCTGTATGTTACTAAGGACAAAGTAAGGAGCCACTGATTAGCATCTAAAAATAGAAACTGTGCCGTCGCTCAGTTGTACAAATTAAAGCGCTGATAGTGCTAAAAGAACAGACTAGTATTGTCGTATTTCTTTAGTTTATCAAAGTAAATTTAATAAACGGGGTCAAATTTTTGCGCATGCCTATAACCCCGCTTTAACAATGTGGTTAACATGGTCATTACAAGAAATTAAAGATGAATGCATCATTTGTTTCAACAACCTGTTAACAATTAGCACTTCGCCACTCTTACTCTCCCTATCTATAGCCTACAATGAACAACCATTTATTATTTATAAGTTTGATATTTGGCAAAACTAAGTTACCCTGCATATCTGCAGCTCGTCAAACCATCTTCCACTTGAGACACATAAAACTTCAGTGCCTTCAGCGCTTTGATTTAAATCATTCGCTTGTCATACAGAAATGTGACAGAGGCACAACTGAATAGTATGGCTTCTGCATTATATCCGTAAGTATAATACGTTCTAAGGAATCTAAAAAAAGTAATAATCATGAAAATAACTGAAATATAGATTCTGAGAAAGAACAGCAACAGAAAATCATTATATGAAGTAGATCTTCCTGGTACTAGTCACTGAGAACTGCCGGCCATAGTTGACTTGACTATTTGAGTTTAGCGTCGCTTCGACAGTATTTCAGTCATATAGCGACGTCCACCTAATTACAGGTGGAGGAAGACCCCGAATGCACGGAGGCATCCGGGTAGAACCACCGACCTACCGCAAGCCAGCTGAAAGGCTTCCTCACATGGGCCATAGCTGGCAAAAATGAGTTCAACCGATCAGCTATAGTAACGACATTAAACAATAGAGAAGGTACTAAACATTCTTTATAAAATAAAAGTTTTGTGAAGATAAAAAAAAATGTTGGACTTAAAACGTGGACATAACTAAAATGTCCAATTTTGACTAATTCAAGGACCATTATTCTGAATTGCCTTGAGCTATTTGGCTGGTTATCGCGCTTGGGCAAGCACTTTCTCAGCAAGGTTGGTCTCTCGAGAGTTAGAAAGCGGAAAAAGCTAATATGTCCAATTTTGACAAATTCAAAGGCCATAGCTCTGAAGTGCCATAAGCGATTTGGCTGGTAATAAAATTTGGCCTAGATTCTAAACCAACATACATTCTCAGCAAATTTGGTGAAGATCCGATGAGAACCTATTTGAGTTAGAGAGCGGTCTAAAAAGTGTGACATACAGACGGAGGGCTGGACAGGATAATTACTATAGAGAACCCACACAAAGGTGTAAGGCCATAATTAAACAAGAGGGCCATTATGGCCCTGACTCGCTCACCTGATTACAAATGAGCAACATATGTTGGATTTTTCATATTGACCTACTTTTTGACCCCACATGACCCAAATTCGAACTTGTCCAAGATTTAATGGAACAAACATTCATGCCAAGTTTCATGAAGATTGGGCCAAAAATGTGGCCTCTAGAGTGTTAACAAGGTTTTTATAAGATTTGACCTCGTGACCTACTTTTTGACCCCACATGACCCAATTTCGAACTTGTCAAAGATTTTATGGAGACAAACATTCTGACCAAGTTTCATGAAGATTGGCCCAAAAATGTGGCCTCTACAGTGTTAACAAGCCAAATTGTTGACGACGCACGACGGACGAAGGGCGATCACATAAGCTCACCTTGAGCACGTTGTGCTCAGGTGAGCTAAAAAAAAAAAGAGGCCAATTCACGGCCGTCCATTTCAATCCGTCCAGTTAAGAGATTATATTGGCACTAACTTAAAACAGAAGTGGTATAATACCGAGGGAGTTCAATGAATACGGGGTTCAATGACCGTCCGTAGAGTACACTGACTCGCGTCCTACAGATGACCCTGGCTCCACGTGACCGTGGCTTCAAGTTTAATATCTCTCTCTCTGTCTCGTGTTCCATTAGTAGCAAAAATGTCATCGGAACACGCAGCCAGAAAAAAATCTCTGACATTACCAATATTGATTTTGAACATTTTCTCATATTAATTCGGACACTGTGACCCTATTTCAGTCAGATACACCGAGGGTATAGAATCATTGGTGTTCCGGAGGCAGTACCTGAGACGAGAGTCGAAAAGATATTCCAAAATTGCATTTAAATTTCAAGATGTTGCAACTGCCTATCAAATTCAGTAGATATGCTCACATTATGTTTCGGTAGTTAAATAAGGTCAAACAAAGTAAACAGTTGTAAGTTGGGATGATATGTTTGGCCATGAAGCAGGCGTGTGTTATTTCTAAAAAATAAAAATCTTTAAAAAATATAATCAGCATTGATGGGGATTAAAGTAATGGAGAACGTAGAATGGTTATGTAATTCAACCGCAATCGGCGGAGAAGATATTGTAATAATGCGTACTATATCCATACAATGTAATATATTGCACATATTTTCAACACTCGGTCCCAAATATGTCTCAATGTGCACCTTTGAGAAGTATTTTGATTAAACAACTATGCATACACCAAAGAAAGAAAACTTCACCTTCACTGATACCTTCAATCCTACGTTTTCTATATCGTTTTAGAATCAGACTATTTTAAGGTAAACACCAAAATAGTGTGTCTTTGCCAGCGTTACTATGACTTAAAAAACTTGTATTCAGTACTGTATTTGTATTACTGTTAATAAGTACAGTACTAGTATATATATTACAAGTTTTAGCCTACCAAAAGTTCCTTACAGTGCATTTCTTAACTTTGAGGTATAGAGTGACAGCTGCTTTATATGTTAAACTGAAGGGCTCGTAAACGTTACCAAAATTTCTGACGAAAATCAAACTGTAAAAAAGTTCATATTATCACTGGAATATTTTTCATAATTTCCATCAATGACATAACTTGACATGTTAAGCACTCAATGCATACCGAATTTGAAAGATTCATTTTTAAGTTTAGCTCTACTGCGAGGCCATGAGGGCCCTCTTTTTGTTGAATTTGGGGCCGATTATGGTTCCCATTCCCCCCTGAATCATAAAACCACGAAGCTATGTAAAATAAATTGTTAAGATAAAAAGTTTATTAGAAGGTTACTGAGGGTTGCAAAATATATCAATGTACGTGTATTTTAATAGAAAATTAGATGTTTCAATGTCAGTCTTACTGATAATAAGCACACGTATAACAGGTAAGGGTAGAGCCTATCAGCAGACCTATTAATCAAGACTTCTGCTAAACAGTTCAATTGCGCGATTAGATCAGCGCTCTCCTTACCGCTATGTAAAAGCCCAGTCTAGGGATACTGGCAACGTACATGGTAATCAAACATATACAGAAATTAAGGTCATGACCCCAAAGGTTTGAAATAATTGAATGAAATTATGAATGAAGGCGTCTTTCCCGGTAATATCAAGTGTAACCCCACCCCCATAAATTATTGTCGTTTTTAAACGGCAGATTGCTGCCGTCTTCAGTAACTACAAACGCTTACCAGGCACCGCTGACCTTGCTAATTTGCATATTTCCCACAGCAAGTTTAACTGTACCTCTCCGCGCTTAGTGCGGATCCACGCAATGCGATTCTGCACTTACGAATACGAATACGCAGACCATTTATTCATAACCGTAACCGCTATTCATAAGCTGTTGTTTGTAAACGTGTTGTTTTGCTCTATAAACATCCATATACAATATATCCGTGACACTTATAAATCAGAATAGCAACCCATTTTACATACTTAAAGATCTACTCCTGTAAAAAGAAAAAGAAAAAAAAAAAAAACAAAAACAAAAACTAGCGCTTTGAATGTTGATCCGTTATTAACCTTAAGTAGTTCACGCGTAATTTTGCATGAAAGCGAGGTTAGGTTACTCCCAGAGCATTTCTTACTTTGAAATAGAAACATACATCCAATTATATAAAACAATCAAGTACCTTGTCATGTTCTACACAGTAGATAGTATATATAAAACGGGTCCTAGGGAATGACCTACTTCTGAAGTTCATGCAGTCAGGTTCATGACCCTAATTCTGGATTGTTTTGTAACAAACAGAGTACGAATTCGATTGTCTTACTACCGACTATAGTTGCAGGAGAGTGTGTGGAGTTTTTGCGTCATGTGGCTTTTGCCTCTATTGTTGTTCCTTCCCATGGGAAGGAACATCTATAGTCATACATTTCAACTTGACCGTTTCAGATTCGCTTCCTGCGGAGATGTTATCCCGCTTAGTATCTGATTTGCCTCATGATACCTACGATGAGACGGGATCCAATCGGAAGTGACGTGATAGCAGAAACCGCCATTTATCCGCCATTTTAACGGCCATTTTAATCAGTCTAGCAGGTGCGCGTAGGTTTAAATTACGTCTTCGGGTTGTCCCGATTGAAAAAACACAATGTCAGCCTAAATTGAACTTAGCCCTATTAAAGTCCTTGAATTTCTTGCGTCATTTCCTGTGCTACCATGAATTAAAGAAAAAAATAACTTAAGAAAGTTTTGACTTGGAGAGAAATGTTTAAGCACCAATACAGTTTGTACTTTTCGTACTCTAAGGTTATCCCTTCCACATGCAAATGCTGAAAAACAGCTTTTACTTCATACTTGCCCTGGAAGGAACTTTTGGTAGGCTAAAACTTGTATCAATAATTAAGAATCACAGCTTTTTTTCCTGTTAATCCGGCTGCCGTCTCTCAGCGCTTGAGAGCTTTGATTGTACATGATAGGACATGCGCTTAACAGAAAACTTGCACGTGATCAATAAAGCTAAAATGGCCGATAACATGGCGGATCTGGACTAAGACCACAATACCTGCCGGATGTATCCGGATGTGCCTACACAGAAAATAGTGACCCTTTTTAATGCTGAATTAAGGTGTGTTTTTGACTGAAAGACATACAATAAAGGATTGTATTCTATAGAACACAGTTAAAATAGTCATAAAATGCCCAGTTTGGAGGCCTTATTGCACAACAACTTTAAAAGTTGAGCATTACTGAGAGGGGAATTTTTGAGAAAATTGGTGTGAAATGGCCGACCGGTGCACTAAATTCATACGTATGTTATTTAACCTTAAATAGGTCAAAAAGTAGTCGGGTGACCCCATGTTTAAAATGTACAGAATTATTTCTCTTGAATAGATCTATCTAATGAGGGTAAGTTTGGATGTCAAATTCCCTTACAGAAATTGTCATTTGCATATATGCTTATATAGAACATATAGTAAAATTAATTGTGGTCTTAGTCCGAATGTAAAAATTTTCAGTGAGCGATAATTTTCTATGTGACCGTTTGGGGTTATCAAATATGTGTTTGGTGTTTGTGTTAAATAGTTTCGCTGGTGATTGATAATGTTCGAGGACTTATTAGTAAGAAGATGTTTGTATTTTAATGATTTTTATACATTTAATTTAGGTCATGACCTACTTATCGCTTCACTCGTCAGTCGGGGCAATTGACACCAAGTCTACATTAACGAGCTTGCAATAATACGTGGTTGTTTGTTATTACATGATGACTGGCATAAATATTACTAATGCGTAATGTTTATCTTATCTGTTTATCTATTTTAATATGTAACCGAAAAGTTGAACGCTTGGTGTAGTTAATGCAGTTAATAGGTGAAATGCAATCTGAATAGTGTTGCTGTTGTGATACAGATAATTACCTATAAACACGAGCTACATTAAATATTCATATCCAGGGCCGGTGTAACGTTGTAATCTGACCCCAATAGAATAATGACCCCCCGGTCATTAAATTATATAAAATAGTGACTCCCCGGTCAGAATATTATGACCGGGGGGTCATAATATTATGACTCCACCACACGTAGAAAAACGACCCACACGTAGAATTGTGACCCCCTATAGAATAACGACCCCCTATCCCAAATCTCTATCCATGTAATGTATATTTATTACATAGGCATCGGAGGAGAATATGGTAATGGCACCAGTCTGTACGTGCGTATGCGCAACAGTATTTTGTGACTCTTCAATCATTATTGGACGAAATTGATTTAAACTTTCAGGGATTAGGCCTACTACTACCGATGCCTAATTGTGCACAAAGAAAAAATGAATTTGCTCCACCTATTCGAGAGTTATAGCCTTTAAATTCGAACAATATCTTATTGCCATGTGCGTCGCAGTTCATAAAACATAGGACTTCCCCACAATCGATTTACAAATTTATGCCTTATATTGATATAATAATAATTGTATTCTTTAAATATACTTTTCTTAATATAGATAATACAGCCAATAAAATACAGCTTGCTTGATTACTTCATCTTGTTTAAGGAAATGACGCATTGTCGCTGAAAATTAAAGCAGAGTAAATAATTATTGCTAGTTCCGATTATCGGTGGTTCGGGAGTCTAAAGGCTAATGTTCGGTAAAAAAAAATAGACCCCAAAAAATTATTATGAGCGAGATTTATGCATAAAAAGGCTGATTTTAAAGAACGAAAGAACTTTTTATTTG
>CM037786.1:23721599-23763670 GCA_021229015.1 Solen grandis
AGAAGACTTGAAGACATACTGAAATTTGACATCAATGCTTCTTATCTTGGACTAGGCCTAAAACCTTTGCCTTTTCGAATTTGGAAAAACGGACACCGATTGCACTACTAGAGCGTAACATACACATTCTGTGAAATTTTGATAAAAATCCGTCCAGAAAAGTGAAATATTATGACATGCACCTACCTGATTATCAATTCACACACGACATTTGAACCGAGTCGGTTAAGAAATGTAGTTCGCGTCACAAGATATTAAAGTCAAATCAGGGGCAATAATTCCGTAATCCTCGTGGGAACGAAGTGAAAATTCGTCTTGCACATCTACTGCTAATGAAGAACATTTTTTGCAAAGTATTAGATGAATCAGACTGAAATTGAAAGAGGAATTCACTGGACAAGAACATTTCAAGTTGATCAGGGGCAATAACATCGTAATCCTTGTGGGAATGAAGTGAAATTTGCGTCTTGCACATTTAGTGCTTCTGATAAATATGTATGCCAAGTATCAGGTGAAATGGCTGAAAGTACCGGACAAGATTTTGCTTAAATACCGCATGACCGACTGACCAACCAAAACTGACCAACCGGCTGATTCTCTTCCATTTGTGCTGGTTTTCAGGGGTTTTCATTTCAGAACAAAAATAAATCAATAAAAACCTAGTATCATATTAATTAATATAAAATCTTAAAGTTTTAGAACAGGGTTGCTTGCAAAACTGTTCTAAGGAAGCACACATTTTAGATTTGACAACAGTTCGAGGCTATAATAAGATTTTTTTTTTATTTATAGATTTCCCTCTTTTTTACTACATAGAGAAAAAGTTCAAAATTTATTTTCTCTCTTAACACTAAATGGTGACAATTTCCATGTTTATTTTAGACTCAGAACGATTGCGATATGAAAGTCAAAATTAAATAAAATGTATTGAAAATAGATGCTGGAGATATTGTATTTAATAAACTGTAATGAAAACAGATAATAATTATGCCCGGAGGAAAATTCGCAATTCATGCATAGATATTTCGAACCATAACTGCCTTGAAATTCCAGCAATAGCCGACAATATATAAATTGTAGGTTTGAGTCCCAGTCGTTTTTTTTTGCCTTTTGTTTTTACAACCTATTTTTTTTATTTTTTTTTTAAATTTCTTTTGCAATATTAGACATACAATATTTTTGCCATAATGAAAATCAGTAATTCAGTACATGTGTGCGTAAATATCTATAAGAATTAAAGAATTATTTATTTTCATAGAGAATTAATTCATTCGTTCCATTCTTGGGAAAAATACACTTCCTTGTACTTTCTTTGTTCTGAATTGACTTACTTTTTATTACAATTATCCTCTCTCTCTATCGATGTTTCTGCTTGTATATTAGCATGTACTCGTGGGCTAGTGTTTTGTACAACGAAATTTATTTGTGACAAGAAAAAAATTAAAATCATTAATTATAATTTAAACGCTCCGTTATCTGTTAGTAAATACACGTACGTACATATAGCGGGAACTGTAGGAATTACAACATATTATCATCATTCTTTGCTCTGAATATGTTTGATGCAACAGGAAAAATATGTCGGTGATTTTTTGTGTGTGTGTTTTTTTATACATGAAAGTATACGTTAATTAATGGTGTTTGTTTTTATAGTAATCAGTATATGAAATGTTAACAATGTATCATATAATATATGTATAAAATAAATGTAGATTTAATTCTTATTCATGCTAAAGACACGATATACGACTTTTAATCTGTGTGTTAAGTTTGTCGTATATTACATCATATGCTTTGGTTACAATTTCTTTCCAACACATGTAATTGTCGTTTGCTTTTCTCAATATATAACCATCTATTTCGTATAAAAATATACTTTTCTAGCTGAAGTGAAAGTATATGCATGTTATTCATGGCGCTTGTTGTGTCGTGACAATATTCAGTTTATGTATGGTTACAAAATCGTATAAAGTATTCTCTTTGATTTCGCAAGTTTCTTGTAAATATAACTTTTAATAAACCTGTGGCGAAATAATACTATAGAGTAACGTATATTCCATTTAAAGTCTTACCGCAGTTGTATGAAAATTCCTTAAAGTGCGCTTAAAGCATGAAATTTTGAAATGACATTTACACACAGTTTAGGATATAGTATTCTATTGATTCGGCAAAATTTTATGTTAATATGACCAGTAGAAACCCAGGTGGGGCGTTGAAACTTTTAGGGTAGAGTATAATTCTAATTAGTCTTACCGGCGCCGTACAAGGTGCGATATGAAAAATCCTTAAGTGCGCTAAAATAAAATTTAAATGAAATTTACACACATTATTGATTTTAACCTTCTTTAGAACTGGTAATTTTTTATTAAATAAACGGAGAAACCCGGGTCGCGATGATACTACAGGGTACGTACATTTCCCAATTGAATCTTAAAAGGGCATCGATAGGGGCGATATAAAAATCCCCAAATTTCGCTTAAAAAAAAAAATTTGAAAGGAAATTAACAAACATTTTTGATTATATTCTTCTCCTTAATGGTAAGTTTTCACATAAAATACCATGAGACCGGGTGACAAATGAAACACGGGGGTAGCGTAATTCCAAATAGATCTTACCGGCGTCGAAAGGGCGATAAAATACCTTTAAAGTGCCTAAAGAACAAATTTTGAAATTAAAATTACAACATTTTAGTTTAAAACTTCCCCAATAATTGGAAATTTTTTTCAAAAAAATATGACCTTAAAAAGCAGGGGGCGCGATAAAAACTATAAGTACCAAAATTTTCCTTTTTAAACCCGACCGCCGTGGTATTTTTGGGGTTTAAAAAAATCATAAAACAAAAAAAAGTTGAAAAAAAAAATTTTATACACATTTGGATTAGTCCCCTCTATGTTTTAGAAAATTTTCCATATTGATATGACCAATAAAACCCCTTGGTGGGCGATGATACTTGAGTAGTAAAATTTTCCCATTTATCAAACCGCCGGATATAAGGTATGAATGTTTCTGGCCCCCCGGGTCTAACACCCCTCCCTCGTTTCTCAACTCGGGAGTTGTTTAGACCCAGTGCCCTAAAACTTCCAATACCTAACTAACCATTTTATAAAAAAAAAATTAAAAAAATCACACAAAAGTAAAATTTAAAAAAAAAAAACAATGAAAAAAATAAAGAAAATTATTTTTTTTTTCCGAACCATTTTTACCACCTGAAATGGAGGAGGGGGTTTTTTCAAACTATTATAAAAACCAAATATTATACAGTTTTAAATTTTTTTTTGGAATTTCTAAACTCAGTTACGAAATTTCTTTTCAAAAAATACCTATAATGTCTTCACTTTTAAATTTTTTTATTTTATAAGTAAAAGGATTTGTTTTTAAAACTTTTTTAAAATTACAAATATTTCCTAGCCCAAGAGTAGTATAACCTTTTTTCAAATTTCCCTTTTTTTTTTGTTTTTCTTACTCACCCTCCAATTTTAAATTTAGGTTTCTAATTTTCTTTTCTTCTTCTGGATATAAATTTTTCATACACTGTTAATGTTTTTTTCTGATTTACTTCTTCACCAGGTGTATTTTAATTGAAAAATGAATTGTATTATATAATTTTTAACAATTGATCTAATACATCATAATTTTATTAGTTTCCTGAGCAAAAAAATATTTAAACATATTTGTTCATAGTTCCACCAACGTCTACTCACTAGTTTTTTCTTCTTTCTCAGTTGAATAAATTTTATGTATTACCCTTTAATAATTCTTTTACTTGTCGTTATAAAATTCAATCCTTTACTGACCAAATAAAAATTGGTTTTCTTTCTTCAAATAATTTTTAAAGCTTCACTTACTTTTTTCCTTTTTATTTTTCAAGGGAAATTTAAACCCAACCAATTTTACTAAAAACATCTAAACTGCTAATAAATTTTTAATGTTTATTTTGTTTTAAATATTGTTGCAACTACTAAATCAACAGCCCATATTTTACTTTTGAATCAACAAAAACCCTTCTTTTAGAAATTTCTTTATAACTCATGAGAAATTTCATCAGCTAATTTACCCCTTTGGTGAAACCTTTTGTTCCTAAAAATCTTTTTTTTCTTAAAACCACATCAGAACTTTTGTTTTTAAACATTTTTCTATTATTGGTTGTTGTTACTTTTTTCTACTAAAATTATTTTCAGTTTTTTTTTTTACAACGTAAAAAATATTTTTTTGGGTGATCCATTTTAAATAGCTTAAAAATTGTTTTCTTAAAAAATGGCAATCGAAAAGTTTTGTACAAAATGTAAAGAATACAAACTACTAAGTGAATATTATAAACAAATAGGAAAAATTTTGGGGAAATTAAATCTGCATTAAACAAGTCTAAGCCAATCAACAAAAAAAAATTTCAAAAAAACAAAGAAAAGTAAAAAAAACGTACAAGAGTTTATTGTTAGAAATCCTGTTTATGAAAAATTTACCTAGGGCGTGAAACACAGGAACACTCGGGAACCGTGCAGGGCACAGTGAAACACAGGAAACACCAAATTTAAAATTTATTTTTTTTTAAAATGAGGACCAAGAAATTTTAAAGATCTTATTAGGAAACATTATTGATGATATAGATAAGAAATAAAAAAAAGATATTAAATTTATTAAAAAAAGAATATTTTATTAACACTTCCTTTTTAAAAAAAAATAATAAAACAAGTGAATTTTTTCAACCCCTTTGGCATTTGATATAATAAAAGTTTTACTTAAACCTATTCAATTTATTCAAACACAAAAAATAAAAAAGAATTTATAAAAAATTTATTACATAAATTTGAAACTTGGGTAATGAATTTCAAAAAAGAGATCTGGTTTTTTTTAAAAAATTTTAAAAGTGTAGAAGAAAACAATAAAATATGATTATCAAAAAGCTTATCTTATACCTCTTCAATTTAAATCAAGTAATATTATAATTTCAAAAAAAAAAAGATAATAAATGTTTTTTTTGGGCAATATTACAATTAATTCCTGCAATGAACCAAAGAAAGGTAACAAAATATAAACCAATGAAAATAAACTTAATAGGGGGGATTGAATACCATTAAAATAAAAGATATTCCAAAAGTAGAGAGACAAAAAATTTAATTATAAATGTTTTTGCTTTAAAAGATCAATCTAATAGACAATTTTTATACCATTTTATTTTTCAAACAGTGTTTACAGCTGAACAGTGCGAAGCAGCGGTTACCCAAATTTCTGAAAATTATTGATCTCTTATACTTGAAAGTAAGAAAATACTCATTATTTTTTTAATTAAAAAAATTTAGATATTTTCGTTATAAGAATAATCATAAAAAATTTACATGTAAAAATTTGGGTTTACAAGGATTTCAAAGGAAATAACATTAATTAATCATAAAGAAATATGTTATATAAGAAAAATTAAACTATATGCCTAAACCCAGGAAAAAATTTCAAAATTTTAAAAAATTACCATTTCAAAAAAAAATTACCATTTTTTTATATATTCTGATTTTGAACAAATAATTTTCCCAAAAATTCTAAAAATCAACCAAAACCTAATGAATCTTACCAAATAAAATTTAAAAAAGAAGTAAATAGTTAGGAAAAGAAAATCGATTACCAAAATAAAAAATCACAATACTTTTTAGTTGGAAGATGAAATTTAAAAAAATATGTAAAAAAAAGAAAAAAGATTTTAAAGAAAAAAACTATAAATCTATCTAATGAACAAAAAAACCAAATTAAATAAGTATGAAAAGAAGAATTTCAAGAGCAACTAATGTTATATTTGTAAAATTTTAAAAAACAATTACTGGTAAAGAAGAGAACTAATCATCTTTCTGGGAAATATAGAGGGGGGCACATTTAAAACATGTAATACAAAAAAAGGGTAAAGAAACAAAGTTAATACCTGTATTCTTCATAAGGTTCTAATTATGATTTCCACTTTTTAATAAAGAAATAAAATAGAAGATAAATATAATAAAGTAAAACTTTTTTTTTCAAAAAGCCAAAAATATATTCTAAGATTATGGTCATATTAAAAAAAAATTAAGATTCTTGATTCAAAATTTATAGTAAAGGGTTAGCGGGAAAGCTGAATCAATGGTGAATTTCCTATTTTTAAAAAAGAGTTTAATAATATATTTCACATTAAAAAAAAAAGGGGGTTTCCCCATATAATTGTAATTCAATCAAAAAAAAAAAATGAAACTGAATTACCAATATAAAAATTTTATTCAACTCTTAAACAAAGGAAAATCTAAAGAAAATTATAAACATCCAAAAAATTTTTCAATCAAAAATTTGTAAATTTTTAAAAAAGATTATCAAAATTTATATTAAAAACGATGTTCTTATTTTTAGCTGTTTCTTTTTGAAAATTTTAGAAAAATTCTTTCTTAAAACATCATGAAATAGATTTTGTTATTGTTATTCTGCCCAGGTTTAAACAGGGAAATTTGGGGACTAAAATATACTGGAGTAATTAAAATTTATAACGATATAGATATTTTGCAAATTTTTTGAGAAAGGAAATAAGAGGGGATTCCTGGGTTTTGGGACCAAAAAAGTAAAAGCTTTAACAAATATACTCCAAATTTAAATAAGGTGATAAAATTTTTTGAGAATATGAAGAAAAAAAAGTAAAAAAAATTAAAGAATGAGGGATAAAAAGGGAATTCTTAGAAGAAAAATTCTTTTTTATATTTAGTTTAAATAATTATATGGAGGGCAATTCTCAACCTTTTCCCAAACAAAAGATTTAAATGGGAAAAGACCCAAATTTTTATTATTTAAACATTCAAAAGGGTAAGCAAAGCAATGCAAGCAGGGGTTCCCCCAACCGGGCTCTGCCCGTAGAGGTTGAAAAAGAATTATTTGAGATAAAATAAGTAAAAAGAAAACAAACAAATACCCTTTTTACACCTAAAAGAATGTAAAAAAGAAAGAAGAACTTTCTCCAATCAATTAAATTTTATTGGTGATAACTACGAACGGCTGAAAAACCCCAAAAGGGTAAAGAAAAAAAAATTATTTCTTACTTTAAAAGATAAAAAGAAATATATTTACATCACTCAATTTTAAAAAGTAAAAAAAATTAGGAATAAATTAACAAAGGTTTATAAAAATTTCTTTTTAAGAATCAATTGGTTAAAAAAATATTTTGATTTTAACACGAACAAAGAACTAAATCAACATCAACTTTAAAAGGGAAACTTTGGAAATTAATGAATAATATTTTTCTATGGAAAGACTTTAGAAAATAAAAGAGGAGAAATGAGATTAAAATTACTTCCCGATAGAGAAGAAGTAAAAAAAAAATAAAAAAAACCAAATTTTTAAAGATTCATTTATTTTCAATGATAACCTTTTTGAAATTTTGTAAATAATTTTACTTCGTTACTTTTAATAAACCTTTTTATTTAAAAAGCTATATAAGTTTTATTCAAAATTATTAATGTATAATTTATTATAAAGTTTTAATGAACAGGAAAAAAATTAATTTAGTTTGCTTCAACAGTTTTAGGTGATACCCAAAATACAACGGTCAAAGACCGGTTTAAAACAAAAAGTTTTAAAAAACAAAAATATTTGATAAGATAGAAGATTATAGAGAATAAAATTTCAAATAAAAAATTTTTAGTAAACTACAAATTTAGAAGTTTGGACGAGTAAAGGTTTTTTTAAAAATTAAAAACTGTAATTAAACATAAAACAAAAAAAAATTTTTAGAGTTGTTACACCAGTAGGATTTTTTTAAAGAACTGAAGATCATCTTTAATAAAAGATATAATGAAAATTAAACCAAAATTTAACATAAATACAAACTTTTTTTTAAACCGATAATTAAAGAAAAAAATCGGACAAATCCGCTGTGAAAAAATTAAACCACCATTAAAAAAATTTTTAAAATTAGAACCAACAACTCTAGAAGGAAAAAAGCTTTATAGAAGGATTCTTTTAGCAGATGGACTAGGGGAATTTAAAACCAAAAAACTATGGTTGTGTTTATTAATCAAGACTTAAATTTTTAAATAAATTTTTAAAGGGGTTAAAAAATAACCAAAAATTTTTAAAAAATAGTTGTATGAGATCTCTGCAGTTTAAAGTTATCCCTAAAGGAAAAATAAAAAAAATGGCAACCCCTTTTTTAAAATTTTTAACTGTAAAAAAAAAAATAATTCCTTAAAAAATTAAAAAACTAATAAAAAATTTTCCTTTTAAAACCCAAAGGAAAAGGTAAAAAAAGGAAAAAAAACAAATTTCTCTTTTTCACAAAAAAGTAAAATTACTTTTTCTGTTACTTACCCAAAAACACCTAGGAAAAATCCCAAAATTAATAAAAAAAAAATAAACCAAAAATTTTTCCATTTTTTCAAAACAAAAAAAGAACAAAATTGCACAGTAAAAAAGAAAAAAACGTTAGAAAAAAAAAAAGAATATATATGTTTTAAATTCCCGAAACTGGGGATTTTAAATTGTGGATTTCCTTTAAATCAAAAAATACGAAGTATCTTTTTATCAAACAAAAAAGATTTTTATAAAATTTAGAAAAAATAAAAGATGAACATCTAGATACTTGGACTATCCAAAGATCATCCACTTCATTCAAAAAAAAATAAAAAAGAAATTTGGGAAATTTAAAGATAAAATTAAAGGGAAAAAAAGTATGAATGAGATATTTTCCCTTAAAATAAAGCTTTTTTCTTTTACTTTAAGTGAAGTGTTTCACAGCCGGACTTCGCCGAAGAAAACAGAAATAAAAAAATTTAAAAGGAATAGGAAAAAAACAATAAAAAAAGAAAAAAAGTTTGATGATTATAAAAATTGTTTATTTAAAAAACACAACAAATAAAAAAGAATGTATACATTAAAATTTCTAAAAAACATAAAATGTATATAAATAAAGTAAATAAAATAAGTAGTCCCCAAATTTGAAAAAAAGAAAAAAAAGTGAAAATGAATAGAACTTTACCATTTTATGTGCTTCCATGCAACAAACCAGTTAAAGTCTTTCCCAAACCAATAATAAATAAATCTCCTATTTTTTGATCTTCAAAGGATAAAAAAAATCATTTAATTAGGTTCTTTACGAAACTTTTTTGTGAAACATTACAGTTTTATCACCCCATTTCAAATAAAATTCTTTTATTGATTCATCAACATTTCAAAGGTTTTTTTTAGAGTGTTTTTTCTTTTTGAAATTTGTTCATTTAAAAAATCTTGTCTTTCTAATCTTTCTTTATTCCTTTTCATCACGTGCACTTGAAATTCCCCATTGCCTACTGTTTTTTTTTCCTTCATCACACCCTTTTTTACCAATATGAGAAAATAAAAAATTTACTACCTGAAAAAAAAATGCTTAACCCCGCTCCCCCATCTCATCGCTATTGCACTTCCCATTTTATAGGAACAAAAAGTTCCACATTTCATAATATCAGCGGGAATAAACCTTGTTTAACCAACATATTTCTTGAAAAGTACTAAAAATTCAAGAGTTAACTTTGAAACACCAAAAATTTTAAAAACACCTGGGACAGTTTTCTTAAAACCTTTTTAATTATTTCTGCATAACCAATTGTTAAAACAGAAACTACCCTGCATGATAAGCTGTTTTTAAAATTTTTTTTTCATCCGCCTTTTTTTTAAAAACAAATTTGTAAAAACAGGGATGAAACCGGGGCTGCGTAGGGAACTTCTTTCCAGCCTTTTCCGTGGGCACTAAAATTAAATGGGTCAAATTCAATTTTTTTCTTGTGGTTCAACTTTTTTTTGTGGTTTAATTTTTTTCTGCAGTGTTTCCACTGGACTTGCCCCATGGGGGGTTTTACTTGTTTAGAATTATACATATATAATCCAATCCAACAACCCCAATTAACATAAAGGAAATAATTTTTGTAAAATTTTTCTGGATAAAAACGGGTTGTGGACTTGTCCACTATGTTGAACTTCTTTAACTTCATCATTGTGTTTTAAAGGTATCAGCCGTCCGTACCCGGACTTTTCCTCCTCTTTTGTAAAGTTTTTAATTGAATGTTTTTTTTCTTCTTTTCTTCCTTTTCTTTTTTTTTAAAATTTTTTTTTCAGTTTTTTTTTTTTTTTTTGCTTTCTAAAATTCTTTTCCCTTTTCAACTCTTTTTGGGGTTTTTACTTTTTTTAACAGGATCTGGATTTTGTACTTCACTCTTTTTAATGTTAAATTCGGGTTGTTGATTTTAGTTGTTTGGAAGTTTATTACAGAATAAAAATAAATATAATAAAAATAAAAATAAAATAGAACATTAAGTAAAACAGATTTTTTTAATAAAAAAGATTTACATTAATAAAACCGATTTACTATTATTAGTTATTTTAAACAATTGGTTTTTTTGGTTTTTATAATTTTTTTTTATTTATAATATTATTTTTTTTTTAAAATTTTTAAATATTATTTTTATTTCTAAAAAATGAATACGAAGAACTTTTTAAAAAAATAAACAAATTTCTCAGTTCTACATAAAAACACTAATGAACAATTAAAACCACAACAAGGGAACCGCGCGAACACAACAAAATGGGGAATACCATTCAACATTAATAAAACAAACAGCCCAAAAACAACCTAAACAAAATTTCATATATTCCAAATATTGAGAATATAAAAAAAAATAGGAGAAAAGAAAAGATAACTATTCTTATTTCAGGGGGAAAGTCTAAAGAATATTAGGAAAAGAACTTTCACATTTTGTATTAAAAGATTATCAGATGAAGAAATTAAAAATTTATATATTAGATCTAGCTAAATTAGGTTCACAAATTCAAAGCTTTAAGAAATTCTTTTATTACTTTTATGTTAAAGGATATTCAAATTTTTTTAAAATAAAAAATTAAAAAAAATTTATAAAAAGTTTTAAAGAAGATCCTTTTTTAAGTAATTCTTTAAACTCTATATGTTGTGAATTGTATTAAAAAGGGAAGTTATTTACCCCCTTTTACAGAAACAAAAAAATCAATTGAAAATACAAAACTCGAAAAATCTAGGGAACCACAGCAGAACATACTGAAAAATTATTGAAACGGTTGAGGGAAATATTAAAACCCAAAACAAAAGGGAACTTTTGGGAACACTAGGAACCCCCGCGGGGTGCATGGAACTAAACAAAAACAGTAAAACTGAAATATTTAAAGTAGAAAGAATAACATTGGTTTTGACATTCCCTTAAAATTAATTTACAATTTTAAAATTTTTTTTTAAATTTTTCTTTAATTCTTTCTCTTTCTTCTAGTGTAGGGTAACACATTTCTCTTAGACATTTTCAAAACTAAAACCCCGCTTTTGTAAAAAAATACATAACCTTTTTTTTTGTTTCCCTTAAATCTTTTAAAACAGAATTATTCTTTGTGATATAACCCATACACTTTTTTTCAGCAGTCTTCCCCGAAAAAACTAACTCTGATAACATATCTCTTTTCTTTTTAATTGTTTAGTTGCACTACAATCATCAATTATTAAGAGTTTGGAATTCCTTTATATTATTAAAAAATATTCTTAGTGTTCTTGAATTGTTCTCTCCTTTAAAATAGGGGTATAAAAAAATAAATTCTTTGTTTTTTTTGGGTTTCAATATCTCAAATCCATTCTCTTTTTTATAGCTTTATTAAATTCAAAAAGTTGGACATATATAAAAAATTTTTAAAAAACACCCCCTATTCTTTTTTCTAAAAAACAAAACAAATTCTGTTTTAAACCACTCCTGTTTTTCCGATATAATTGCACATTTTGGATATTAGGTAACTCCATTTTTTAATGGAACTTTGTTCCAGCTTGGTGAAGTCCACGAAAACACTGTAAACACAATTTATTTTTTTAAAATTCTTAAGAAAATTATTTATAATACTTTTAAATATTTAAGGCATAATAGTAATTAATTAGTAATTATTTAGTAATTATTTTAAGGTAAATATAATAATTAAATTTTGTAATACTTTTAATTATTTGTAATTTTAATCTTCCATGGAACACGCTCTGCACTAATCAAATTTCTTTAAATCTTCCCTCTTTAAAAATTTAAATTTTTGCATCTTGTATAACAAAAGATAAACATTTTTAGCCACCATCCTGCGTCTTTTGTTATTTGTATATTTTTCCTTCTAGCATTTTTAATTCTTCTTCCAGAACCCTGTAGTGAGTTATCACCTTGAACGAAACAACCAAAATCATAACGTTTGTTAAAAATTTTTTTTAATGTTACATTTTTGAAAATTTTTTTTTTTATCATCTTAAAAATTTTCTTTACATCTTTTTAATTTAAAACAAAGAATTTTTTTATCTCATCCCCCTGTTATAAGCTCCATTCCTTACTGATAGTTTGATTTTGGTACCCTTTTATTTTATTTCTACTTTTGTTATTTTAGGATTAAAATAATGTTCTGTTAGTTTATCCGGACTTCAAAAACATTAGAATACCTTTCAACTTTTTTCCGGAACATTTTGATTTAAAAAAACCAAAGTGTACAGATTTTTTTTTTTTTATTTTCCTATTTTAAGTATTTTAAACATATAAAAAACCATCTTACCACTAAATCATTTCTAATTATCTATAAATCAACATCAAAACACTTTCAAATTCTAAAAAATATTCTTTAAAAACGTAAGAACATTATTATCACTAATTTAATACTTTTTATAACTTTAAAAGTAAGTTCAAATTCAAGTCTATCTCCTAGACCAGCTTGAAAAAAAGGCATTGTTTATTTTTAATAATTCAAAAACTAAAGGGAAAACAAAATCTATTTCCATATGCCTTTTCAATAGCTTCATCTTTTGTATCTAGGAAGCATTACCGATCCAACCCTTTTCTTAACAATTTATTTTACCCAAATTTCCTTTGGGATCCATATTTTTACGTTTTCGAGAGACTTTTCCCAAAAAACGAAAAACAATAAAAATTCCTATCATCAATTGACAAAACTTCATTTCCCGATATTTTTTTTTTGTTGTTTCTTAATTTTGATCTTCCTATATTTGAATATTTTTGCATTTGCATCACAAACACTTTTGATTTCAATTTCAAATGCTAATCTTGTTTTTCCAGGGAAAAATAACACATTACCACTTAATAGGAAATCTTACTAAAAAATTGTTGATTTTGATCAATAGTTAAGGATTATTTCTTATTAAACACTTTGAGAAAACCTAAAACCTCTAGGTTTTCTTATTCTTCTGTATGGGGTTTTGTTTTTCTCCGAAGCGCCATTTTTTTAGAGGAAATTTTTTAAAGTTTTAAAAAAATGAATTTTTATTCCAAGTCTCCGCCCAAAAAAAAAGGGGGGGGGGGGTTTTTAAAAACCTTTGAGAAGAGGGTTATGATTTAAAAATATGAGGGAAAAACCCTTAAATGATAATGATGAAAAACAAATGGCTATTGATAATGTTTTTTAATAAATTGATACAGAAACAACCCCTGAAAATTTATTTAAACAAACGAACTTGTTTTTTGAAAGAAACCAAGAACCAAAGAGGGAAAATTTAATACCTTAATAAAAAAGGGTAAATTCAACAGCCTGTGTTATATGTTTCAGATGGCAAAAAGAATACCCTATATCATATTATGAAACAAACAAATTATAATAAACATTAAAAAATTATTCACTTACAACTTCAAAAAATAGTATTATTTTATTTGAAGGGTTTTTTGGGGAGATGATTTTCAATCTTATTCTACAAAGGGGTTTGTCCCTGGGGAAAAGAGTTGGCTCAATTAATTTGAGGGAACGAGAAAATTAAAAAAAAAAATAACAATTTAAAACAAGAAATGATTGAATTTTTCCCAATACACTGAAGAGCTGAAAATTTTTGGTAAAAAAATAGCAAAACATCGTTTCCGGGAAATTAATAAAGGAAGGGGACCAAACAATTTAAAAAAGAGAGAAAAGGGTGGTATTTTTAAAGGGTGACTACTGTAAAAAAAGAACACAAAACAATTACTAAACTTGCGAAAAAAAAAAAGACTACAAGAGAAAAAAAAAATTAGAAAGAGCTAAGGGGAAAAATAGAAATGAAAAAGAAAAATCACAAAGAAAAAAAGATTTAAATAGAGAGAACTTTTAAGATTAGAAATACTTTAAACAAATAGAGATAAAATAAGAACTCAAAAAAATAGAATAAAAAGAGACAAAACAAAGAAATTAAATGAAGATACAACATTAGCAGAAAAAATAAAAACTTTATTTAGAGAAAAGGGGGTTACAAAGTTTAAATTTTAACTGCTTTTTGAATGATTTTTTGGTGTTAATTTTTGAAACTCTATTCCTAGAGGTGTGGAATTAAAACCAAACCTCCCTTGGAAAGGAGGAATGTAAGAGATTGATAAAAAAACAATTATCAAATTTGCTAAAAATATTTGCAAAAAACTTGCAGGAAAACGGGAGAACATACCTGGGAATTTTTTGGCATTGTAGGATGGTATAAAAACAACAGGAATTTGTTGCAAGGTTTGGTAGTAATTTATGGGGTTTATTAATTTTTGTTGTGGGGGAAGATTTTTTAAAAACCGTTTTAAAAACATACCCCCTAAATAAATAAAGCTAAAAGTCCCCGCGTAATAAATTCCTATTTAAATACTTTTTTTATCATCCCTTCATGTCACCGTTGTTTTTCCAAAGAAATCACAGGTTTTATTTGGTTTTCCCAGGTTTTTAAATTTGGTTTCCCCTTAAATTTTGGTAAAGATTTTTTTGTTGGTGGAACCCTTATACGTGGGTTTGGTAGTAGTAGGTTCAACATGAGAAACTTTACTCATTATTTATTCCAAGTTTGAATTTTTTCTTCTTCTGCTACTACAATTTCATTATTATAACTTGATTTTTCCAATTCTTAATTCCATACACTAGGAACATAAAAAAATCCTATTCCATAAACAATCAACTTTGCTTCTTGCATAATTTTTAAAACACTTTCATATTTTTTTTATTTTTGTAGGTATATCAATTCTTCAACTGCATCTTTAACATTTGCAAAAAATTTTTTTTTACATCAAAAAGCCATTCCTTTCCTAAAATATTGTTTTAGTTTGAGATTTGCTCCAAAATACCCAACAATATATTCTTATAGACTCATTTAATTTTTTCAAAATCCGCTTGTGTAAAACCCCTTTACTCATCAAAATAAAAAATTTTTCCCCAGTTTTTTAATTTCATCTGGGGTTTTTGGAGAAACAATATGAACTTTTTAGGTGGTAGATATTCACATTTTGAAAAAACCCCAATGTCTTCCTCCATACTTTAGGACCAAATGTCATTTTTTATAAACTAAATTTTGGAAAGTCGCTTTTTTTAAAGTTTTGAAGAATTACTCTTTTAAAATCTTTTTTTTCCCAAGCTTAAAAACTTGTTTATAACAATTTCCCAAAACCCTTTTTGCCCAACTGATTAGGATTTTTTCATAAACTCACTACAAAAATTTTTTTTTTAACTTCCATCATAATTTTAAATTTAAAAACATTCCAACTTTTATTTTGTGGGAAAAAAAAGAAAACTTTAATATTTTCTTGTTTGATAATAAATATGGAATAAGATAAAGAACCTGTTAATCCTCGGACTTTTTTCAGAGCAGCGGGGTTCCCCTTTCCGGGGTGAAAACTACCCGCATTTTATATATTTTTTATGTCAAACCCCCAACCCTTTGTTTTAACACCAAATGCAAAGTTTAATTGATTCGCCAAAAAAACACCAATCACTTTCCCCCCTTTTTTCCCATTTCTTTT
Source organism: Solen grandis (assembly GCA_021229015.1). Classification (NCBI taxonomy): domain Eukaryota; kingdom Metazoa; phylum Mollusca; class Bivalvia; order Adapedonta; family Solenidae; genus Solen; species Solen grandis. The sequence continues at coordinate 23,737,341 of CM037786.1, forward strand.
AGAACTTTAGGTAAAAATATTTTTCAAATAATTAGGGAAATTTTCATTAAAAATTTTTCCATCTGATGAAATTATTTTTCTTGTTTTTTTAATTTAATATTTTTTTTTTAAAAAATCCTCCATGTAAATAAATTAAAATCTTCATTAAAATTAAAAGCTTCAGGGATATTTTTTATCGGGAAAAAAGTACCAAATTTAATTTCTAATATTGATAAACCTATAAACCACAACAAATAAAGTAAAAAACATGGGATAAGAAAATTAGATTAAAAAGTTTTAATTTACTATAGGATGGATAAATGAAAAATTTTAAAAATGGGGTTTTTTAAATTCTCCACTCAAACATTTTAAAAAAAAAAATGTATGATTTAGAATTATTAATAGAAACATTAAAAATTAAATAAATTGCATGAAGAAAATTTAAAAAAACAAAGGTGGGAAATAAAAGAGAATAAGAAGGAAATAAAAAGACTTTGAAAGGCAGAAAAGATTTTTTAGAATATGATAAAGAAAAGTTTGAAAGAGAAATAATGGGAAGAATAGAAATTTGATAGAGAAAGAGAAAGAGAAAGAATGAAAGATTGAAAAGATAGAAAATAGAAAAAGGGAAAAATAAAAGAGAAAGAGAAAAAATAGAAAGATTGAAAAGAAAGAGATAGAAAATATTAGAAATTTAAAAAATAGAAAAAATAGAAGAGATTGAAAAGAAGAAAATAGAAAGAGAAAAAAAAAAGAAAAAAAGATTTGAAAAAGAAAGAGAAAGAAAGAAGAGATTGAAAAGGGAAAAAATAGAGAAATATTGAAGAGTTTGAAAAGAAAAAAATAAAAGAATAGAAAGAGAAAAAGAAAAAATAGAAAAGAAAGAATAGAAAGAGAAAAAAAAAATAGAAAAGAAAAATAAAAGCTAATATTTTTATAATTAAAACAATTATAATTTACCTTGACAAATAAATATTTTTTAAATTTTTATAAGGGGCACCCAGTAAAATCAAAAATTTTTCCTGTTGAGAGTAAAAACAATTGGAGATTTGGGTTAATATTTTTTTTAAAAAATTCAATATAAAAAATTAACTAAGGAAAAATTCTGAATTAACTAAAGTGTTTTGGAGAATGGGGGAAAAAAATAAAAAATCATGGATTACCAAGAGTTTGTTTTAGAAATCATCTAAAAATGGGGTTTAAGATCATCAGGAAATCGGAACTTTTTTTCCACAAAAAATAAAATTTATTTTTTTATCAAAAAAATGAATCATAAAATTTCCAATATTAAAGAACCCAAAAACCTACAACAAATATAATAATAAACTGAGATAAGAAAATGGATTGAGGTTTTTTTCTTAACAAAAGGGGTTTGGAAAATTTAATTGGGCAATGGATTTAACTAAAATTCGTAAAATCCCCCCACCCCAAAAAAAAATTTCAATGGTTTTTTATAATTTTTCCCAACAAATAGTTTTATGATTTAAAAATTTTGACAACAAAAAACATTAACTGTTGAAAAAAAAAAAATGGGTTTGCTTGTTTTAAAAACAAAGAATACCCAACAAAATTTAGTTTGTGATATAACCTATGGATTAAAATAACCAAAAATTAAAAAAATTTAGGAATTTTAAAAAGAGTCATTTTTTTGGAAAAATTCACCTCCCTTTTTAAACCTACCAGCATGGTGAACAAACAATAGATTTATTTTCCCTTATAAACAAAAAATGTTCACCTTGAACAAAAAATAGTTTCTTATAATTTTTTTTAATGGACACCATAATTTCTTGGGGTTATTCCGTTGAAGTAATCAATTGGGGAATTGTTAATAAAACTTTAGTATCCAAATAAAAAAATTAACCCAGGGACAAATTTCTGAATTAAATAATGTGTTTGTGAAAAAAAGGACAAAAAAAAAATAACATGAATTCCCAAAGCTTTGTTTTTAAGATCTATGGGGGAAATGCTGGAACTTTATTCCACTAAATTATATAAAATTAATTTTTATCAAAAAAAATGAATATATTCGGTTTTAAAAAGTAATACAGATAATGTAAATAGATTCAATTTTAATAATTTAAACTCAAATTTAGAAAGTAAATTAATTTTAAAATTTAAAGTCAAATTTTTGATAAGAAATTTCTTAACACTTTAAACAAAATAGACCTTGTGGAAAAAAATAGAGGGAAACCTTAAAAAAAATTTCAATAAGGCTGAAATAAAAGGGTTTTTATAAAAAGTAAGGTGTTTCATTTGGAAAGCCGGAGAGAAAAAGAGTTGGTTATTTGTATAAAGGGGGGTTTATAAATGGTATTGGTTTTGTCGAGTAAAAGGACAAGTGGGAATGCGATTGGTGTGTTTGGTGATGGAAGCTTTAAGTGGGTGATATACTTTTCAAACAAAAACACAAAACTGATAATTTTTTTAAACCCCTTTTTTAGTTGAGGGGGAATTTATTTTTTTGTTAGTCGGTAAAAAAAAACTGTAGTTAAACTGTTCCCGTTATTGTTTTTAATCAAAAATAAACTTAAAAATGAAACAACCAACGGCCCCCCAAATTTTACCCTGATTTAAATAGTAAAATAAAAAGAATCACACCAGACTATGGAACAGCGCGACAGTCGGAAATAGAACTTCATAACCAAGTCAAAATTATAGATTACAAAAAATTCAGAGATTGAGAAAACATTTAAATTTAAAGAGAGAATACTCTAAAGCATTATATAAAAAATATAAAAAAAAAAAAATATAACAGATGGAGTAGACACAGCTTATGTCTGCTATATAATTATAGGAAACATTTGGTTTAATTGTTCCTATTCTATTTCCGTTAGAAATTGAGCTCTTATTGGGGGATTGGGGCCCTGAAAAATTGTTTAACGTAAATTTATGAATAAAATAAAAACATGATAATATTAAAACTATTGCTAACAAAAATTTAAAAAGTATAAAAAATTTTTAAACTCTAAAAAACTTTAACAATGGAAAATACTGAACAAAATTTAAACTAAATTAGATGAATAGAAAAATAATGGGCTTAAACAATTAAAAAAAACCTGCGGCCAAAAACTATTAAAGAAGAAAAGGCAAAAATAATAAAAGGGGGGAAAAAAAAGGGAATGGAATAAATCCAAAAATAAAAAACTGTTAATATTGAATTTTTTTTTTAAAACGTTAGAAAACCCTCCCCTCCTTTTTCAGAGTGGGAAAAAATGTTCAGGAAAAAAACATAATTTTCTTATTTTTTTCATTGTTTTTTTTTTTTTAAATTTTACATTTGTGTGTTTTTTTTAAATTTTTTAATTTTAAATAAAGAGTAGTAGTATAGGGATTGGAAGTTTTTTTGGGCACTGGGTCAACACACTCCCGAGTTGAAAACAGGGGTGTGTTAGACCCTGGCCCAGAAACATTCAATACCTATACCGCCGTGGGATATCGGGGGTTTAAATATATATATATATAAATAATATATATATAAATATATAAAGCAAAAAAGCAAAACAAAAAATTTTAAAAGAAATTTTTCACACATTTTAGGAATTTCCTTCTCTGTTTGGAAATTTTTATATTTATATACCAATGATAAAAACCCGGGTTTGGGGCGGTGATACTAGGGGAGCGAAATTCCATTTTTTAAATCTGACCGCCGAGATATCGGGGGTTTTTTTTTCTCAAACTTAAATTTTAAAAGAAATTTAAAAAAATTTTTTTATATCCCTTTTTTTTTTTTTTTCTTATTTAAAAAATAACGGGTGACACGCAAACACAAACCGGATTTGGTATCCGCATAAAAGCAAGACCAAACTTTTCAGGGCAGACGGAAAAAAAGGGAAAAGGGTAAATCAAAAAAAAACAAAAATTTCGTATAAATTTGCACAGATGTGTAAAATTTATTTTAAAGCAACTTTTGGGAAATTTTTATACAAATACGACTTAAATAACACGGGACTCTTCAAAACCCCCGGGCGGCACAAGTTCCCCCACCGTTGAGATTTGAAGTGAATTTTGAAAATGGATTTAAACATAAAAAAAAAAAGATATATCAAAGGTAATATGCAAAAAAAACATAAAAAGTTCGTATGAAATTTTCACAGATGTTGTAAAATGCTATTATAATGCTACTTGTGAAATTTTATACCTATAACGACCAGTAATAAAGTGAGTGGCGCTATAGAACCCTGGATGGCGCATGGATGGCGCATAATCCTGGATGGCGTATGTTAGTAAGATATACTGCACTGTATTAATACTACATTGATAAAGAATAGAATTAAAACACCATTAAATTATTGTCATCACTTATTTAGCTAGTAATATCAATATGATATTAGTAAAAAGTTTATTTTGCAATTTATATGACTAATACATATCTGTAAACTTGAAAATGCTTCAATTAAGGTGAAAGCGAAAGTAGGATATTTTTCGAAAATTTTTACAATTGGGTTTAAATTCGTATTTTTGATGTAACTTCCCTTATACTTTAATCAATTTTAAAACTCTAAGTACCAAATTAAATCGTCTTAAAATTCTCTACATCTCACTCGCTTAATGTTTGCACTTATTTCAAATGAGTTTTAAGATATTAGCCGTAAAACTTTGACAACACGGCAGAATCACTGAAATTCTACATGTTTAAATTCTTATTTTTGATGTAACTTCCTTATACTTTGATCAATTTCAAAACTTAAGATACAAAACAATCGTCTGAAAATTCTCTACATTTCACATGTTATGTTTAGGAAATTTTAATACTTTTTGAGATAGAAGCTCTTAAGCCTCCTGAAAAATATGAAAAAATCACCAAAGGTATATGCAGGAATTTCGTTTTTTTTCCCATTACTCTACTCCATGAATCTTTGGCCAATCATTAAACTTTAGCATCATAACGAAAGGCCAAACATGCTTTACAAATAATATCCACATTATATTTTCAAAAATCAAAGGTTTTCGAGATATAAACTGTTAAAACACACATGAGGGTTACCAAATTTTCATTTTTTTTCCGCCATAACTCAACCGATTCAACCCCGATCATCAAAAACTAAATATCATCTGAAAGGTCTTCCTAAGCACTACAACTTATACGCATAGTGTCCTCGATCGAATATTTATCGTTTTTGAGATATTTAAGGATGAAGAAAAACCCGATAATTGATATAAGACCTTGACCTTTGGGATTTTCCGGAAACGGAAGTGACATGGCTCCATAGAATCTAATACTGCATCTTCAGACAAAATTTCAAGCAAATCATAACAAAAAAGTAAAGCCTACAGGCCTTAAAAATCGTTACGATTCAATACGAAAGATTTATTAGCATAATGACGTCATATGACGTCAAATTACGTTAATTATCACAGAATGTATATGACACTTAGAGACTTATAAATCTGTCCAAATATCAGCTTTTCTAGCTCATCTGAAAACGATTTTATACGCATTTGAAAATTTGACGTCATTAGTTCGAATCTTGGATTCGCCATAAACCCTTTGCCTTTTCAAATTTTGGAAAAACGGACACCGGGATGCAAAACTAGAGCCTAACAAACCATTCTGTAAAAATTTTATGAAAAGCCGTCCAGAAATAAATGGCTAGATAGACCGCGTACACAACCTTTTTCACTCTGACGTCAAATCTGACGTTATATGAGGTCATATGAATATGAAATGCATTGTATCCGAAAGCTCAGGTTTGAAATATATGCCATAAAATCATTCATTTTTCTGGGTCTATGGCAACACATCGAAATTAACACAAACATAAGAGGAAGAAAAAAAAAAATAACTTGATATTCATTCTTGATTACGAATGATAGGACTTTCTGCTACATTTGTCTGCTGTCAGCAAGTTAAGATGTGGTGTAGCGTCTATTAGAATAGAAACGGGAAGGTATGAGGGGATTAGTGAAGGGGAACGACTATGTCCATTCTGTCGAGATAATGTAATATGAAACAGAAATACATGTTTTATTATATTGTGATTTATAATAACAGTTGTCGTAAAGAGTTAATTGAAAGGCTAACCTCCATTAACCCTTCGTTTAAATCTACTACCTGATATTGATAACTTTCATTTATTTTATCCGAAGAAACACTGTGTCGATTAAGTGCCAAAAACCTGCAACAGTATTCTTAATACTAGATTGTTTTATTTATGTAAGTAATGTTTTTCTTCTATTTTATGTATGTAGTAATTAAACATTTTTTTATCTGTAAACTAGAAGCAGATGCTAATCAGTTCATCTACTGTCTGACAGGGGTGATAATCGATTTTTTACATCCATTCTTTAATGTAACACAGTAGTGTACTTTTTTGTCTTTCAGAATCTTATTTAAAGCAGTATCTTAATGAGTTTTTAAGTTAGGATTAGCATATGTTTCTAGTTTTGTATCGTGTACATATATACATGTGTATTTGATTGATTATATTTTTTATGTTTCGTGTCTCTTATAACTCATTTTGAGTGGCTTTGTACTTGTAAAAGTATTAATGATTTATGCAATTATATGTCTTTGTACAAAGATGAACGTAAATAAAGAATATATATTTGTCAAACACTTGAACGCGAAGAAGTAAAAGGATATCAAATTTCTACTTTAAACATGTTTTGTAGGGCCATAACTCCATAAACATTGAAAAATAAACCGATTAACTTAGAGGGTATGACAAAGGTTACTGAAAATCATTGTTGTTTTTTGTGGTGTGTGTGTGTGTGTGTGTGTGTGTTTGTTTTTTTTTAATTTCATTTAACTTGTCCTTTTCTTATAATCTATAGTAACAAACAAATTTATTGTAAATGCTTAAATTCGATTTGCACATAATTCGGTCCAGCTTTAGAGCTTTTCAAGATATAAACAATGATTGAACTTAACACTTTTTATCAAAATGGAAATGGCATTGTTCCACAGATCAAATCTACACCATCAATAAGAATTCATGCAAACCAAACAAAAAAATAAGGCCTTCAGGTCTTAAAACCGTATCATTTTAACAGAAAAAAAATTAACTTTGGCCTTATGAGTTCACATGATGTCATATGGCGTTCATCTTCTCTGAATATAAAGAAGACTTGGAGACTTATACTAAAATTTGACGTCAATGCCTCTAATCTTGGATTAGCCATAAATCCTTTGCCTTTTCCGAATTTAAAAAAAAATGGACACCGGTTAAGAGCGTAACATACACATTCTGTGAAATTTTGATGAAAATCCGTCCAGAAAAAAATGTCTGTAGACCGCGTAACAAACTTCTGTAGACAACGTTAAGTTTAATGTCATATGATGTCATAAACATAAGAAAATCAATAAAATGAAATCTTCATTACCTTAAATATATGCAGAAAATGTGTCATGCCCCTGGGACCTTAGCAATATATAGAAATGAAATGCGTAGTTATCAGAATTAATTTTGACCTTATGACGTCATATGACGTCAAATGACGTTAATTATCACAGAATGTATATGACACTTAGAGACTTATAATCTGTCCAAATATAAGCTATTCTAGCTCATCTCGACAACGATTTTATACGCATTTGAAATTTGACGTCAATGGTTCGAATCTTGGATTCGCCCTAGAAACCATTGCATTTTCGAATATTTGAAAAACGACACCGCGATGCACAACTAGAGCCTAACATACACATTCTGTGAAATTGTGATGAACATCAGTCTAGAAATAATGCTGTAGACCGCGTACAACCTTTTTCACCTGACGTCAAATCTGACGTTATATGACGTCATATGAATATGAAATTCAATGCATCCGAAAACTCATGGTTTGAAATATATGCCATAAAATTTTCATTGTTCAGGGCCAATGACAATACATCGAAATTCTTTTGACCTTATGACGTCAAATGACGTTAATTCTCACATAATAGAAATAAGTCTAAAAGACTAATATTCAGTCCAAATATCCACTTTCTAAATCATCTGAAAGCGATTTTATACGTATTTGAAATTTGACGTCAATGGTTCGAAATTTGGATTCGCCATAGAACCATTGCCTTTTCGAGTTTGGAAAACCGGACAAGGAATACACAACAATAATTGTTACATATACATTCTGTGAAATGTTGAAGAAAATCGGTCCAAAATAATGGCTGTACACTGCGTAAAAACCTTTTTTTTTCCGATATCAAATCTTACGTGATATAACGTTACATTATTATGGAATACTTTTCCCTTTAAAGACTTTGGATTGATGTATAAACTATTAAATTTCCATGGCCCTTTTGGGTATTAAACCAACATATTAAATTAAAGGGCGTTTTAAATCAGAGTTTTTTTTGATTTTATGACGTCATCGACGTCAAATACGCCCATCTTATAGAATGAAAACCCAGATTTGGGAAAACTTATATATTTATCCAAATATCAGATTTCTAACTCATCTGGAAGCAAATTTTAAAAGTATAAAATTTTTAAAACGTCAATGGTTCGAATCTTGGCCCGCCATAAAACCTTTTCTTTTCGATTTGAAAAAACGGCCCCGGGGATGATAATTTGAGCCTAACATTCCCATTTTCTGTAAAATTTTTTAAATGAAAAGGGGCCCAGAAAAAAAGGCTGTAGACCGCGTACAAAATTTTTTAAAACGACGTCAATTTTGACGTAAAAACCCACGTCAAAGTCAAATGAAAATTATTAAAAGGCCCAAATGTTTTTATCTAAAGCATTTGGTAAAAAAATTTTTCAACGTGTTGGATGTTTTAAACATATAACAATAACCCCGAAAAAATTTAAAAATTTTTCCCCCCCCCCTTAAAAAAAAAACCTATAAACGTCATAGGGACCCCATATGACGTTCGTCCTTTGAGAATGTAAAAAAATTCTTTTAATTTATTTTTGTCTAAATATCCCTGTCTACCTCATCTGAAAGCGTTTTTAAAAACGCTTTTTAAAATTTTGCGTTAAGGGGGTTCAAAACCTTGGATTCCCCCCTTTAAATATAAAAGGGAAAACCAAAGCCCCCCTTAAAATCCTGTCCAAAAAAAAATTTTTTCTAGCTCATCTGAAACCCGATTTTTAACCCCTTTTAAAATTTTTAAAGTCAATGGTTCGAATTTTGGGATTCGCCATAAAACCCCTTTCCCTTTTCGTTTTTTGGGAAAAACGCCCCGGGATGCACAACTAAAACCCCTAACAAAACAAAAACCTGTAAAAATTTTTGAAAAAAAATGGGTTTCAAAAATTTAAGGGCCCTGTAGACCCCCGGCCCCCCCCCCCCCCCCCCCCAATTCTTTTTCACCTGACGGTCAAGTCTGAGTTATATACTTTCAAAAACAAATATGAAATTCAATGTTTCCCAAAGCCCATTTTTCACCCCCAAATTGACAACACAAAAAAATTTAACACAAATATAAGGGGAAAGGGAAAAAAAGAAAAAATAAGAAGAAAAAGAACTAGATTTCTTTCGTTGATACAATGTGGGAAATTTCCCGAAACCCATTTTGAATTGTAAAGTTTAAAAACCCCCTAGAAAGAATATATATTATATTTCCTACCTTTTACTTTTTTTTTTTTTTTTGTATGGATTTTTTTCTCATCCCATGAACTTTGTGAAGTAAGCCATATGTAAAAAATTTAAATAAATCTTTTTTTTGATATCGCTTTTTAAAAACCCTTGTTGTTTTTGTATTAGGGTTTCCCGTGTTGTGATAGTATTTCAATCATATAAGAGACGTCCAGCTAATTACAGGTGGGGGAAAGGGCCCCCGAGTACACAGAGGTCCCCTTATAGAACCCCCCCCCCTTTCCCGCAAGGGCCAGCGGGAAAGGTTTTCCTCACATGAAAAGTCCAAAAACCCCTTTACCGGGTTTCAAACCCCACAGCGGTGAGGAGCTAAAAGAGATTCCAATTTTAGAATTCTAGGTACCAAAATATATTTTCCTAAAAAATTCCTCCCTTTAAATTGTAGAAATTTTTTGGGTTTAAAAGTTTTATGGGTTTTTCAAAATATAAGAAATTTAAACTTAAACCTTTTAAATTTCTCCCATATCAAAATTCTTTTTTTTTTAATTTTTCGTGTAAGCCCCCGGGAAAATAAAACCGAAAAATGCAAAACCATGCAATAGTTTCGTCGACGCGTTTTACCCCCCTCGTAGGTTACTTTTCAAAATCCCTTTTTTCCATACATGGAAAAAACGACTGTGTACTTTATATTTAAATTTTTTTTTTAAGAGAAAATTTTAACATCGGGTTAAAGAAAAAGTTTAACTCGCTACCCCTCGTTCGGGCCCTTCCCTTAACTGTTAAATTCCCCTTTTGGGGTTTTAAAAAATTTTTTTTTTTTTTAATTTTTTTTTTTCCCAATAAAATTCATTCCATTTTTCAAATTTTTGTTTTAAAATTTAAAATTAAATTTAAACGGAAATCAATTTGCCACTAAACACTTTTCCCGCTAAATCAGCTGATCAAATTTAAAAAACCAAAGCTTCAAGCACCCTTCACTGCCCCTTGTGCGTCGATTTTTGTCGAGATGGGGGAGCTTTAGGGTTTCACCAATATGGACTAAGCCCACAATTAAACCTCCCCTTGGTTACCCGGGTACCCAGATGTCCCTACACAAAAAAAGTGACCCTTTTTAATCCCCTAAATTAAGGTGATTTTTTGACTGAAAGACTTCAATAAAGGTTTTAAAATTTTCTATAGAACACATTAAAATAGCCCATAAAATGCCCATATTGGGGGGCCCTTTCTTGCACAACAATCTTAATTTTTAGAAATTACTGAGGGGGGAATTTTTTTAAAAAAAAATGGTGTGAAATGGCCGCCGGAGCCAAAAATTCATACCCCAGGGTTTTTTTCCCCTTAATGGTCAAAAAGTATTTTGGGTGACCCATTTTAAAATGAAAACAGAATTATTTAATTTGAATAGACCCCCCCCATCTAATGGGTAATTTGGGGATGCCAATTTCCCTTACAGAAATTTCATTTGTAAATATGCTTATATAGAACATCAAGAAAATTTAAATGGGGCCCCCTTAGTCCTTTATCAGCATGTGTAACGGGGTTACAGGGATTTTTGATGTAACGCAGGCATCGAAAAAAAATAAAACCCCAGCAACCACAAGAAAAACTTTTACTCACCAGCCTTTTGATTAACCCAAAAATAAAAAAAGAACTTTTAACCCTTCCCCCTTAGTTTAGTTTTAAAATGTATTATTCCCTAAGTAAGGGTGATACAACATTGAAGATTTTAAAAAAAAGTAAGAGGGCCCTGACCAAAAGTTCTAAAAACATTAGTATCGGTCATCCCCCTTTAAAACACTTGTGAAAATTTTAATGCCCTTACACATGTTAACACAAAAAGGGGCCCAATTAAACTAATTATTAAAAAAAGCAATTAAGTAAATACCCGATTAAAAAAATTCAAATTGAAAAATGTATTTTAAAAAAAGAAAGAGAAAAAAAAAACCCTAAAAAACAAGGGTTACTTAAATGAAAAAAAAATAATGTCCAAAACACAAATATAAAAGGTTCGATTATCCCCTTTCAAACGTATCTTTTTTTTAAAATTTTTCAATAAACCACTTTTTTTTGCCGAAGAGTTCAAAGTCGGCTTCCGGTTCAATGCCATTTGGAAGCGTAAAAATTCTACACAGCAATACACACCTAGGGGGCGACGCAATTAAACCTTTGACCTAACTGTTAAAATGTCACGTGAGGGAATTCACCCCGGGAAAACAGGTTTTGGGGCCCGGAGTCAAAAAAAAATCAATACTTTTTTTGGGGAAGTGCGCCCGCTTTAAATTTTCCAAAACAAAATTTTCCCAAACTTTAATTTGGTTAGTTTTTTTAAGTAAGCATTAATTCCTTTTAAAACCCGGTCGCGGGGCCTTTCCCGCGATAGACCGTTTTAAATTTTTTTTTAATTGCTTACTAAAAAACACTAACCTAACTTAAATTAACACTTACTAACTTAGAGTTTGCCCCCCCTATTACTGCGTTTGCTCCCCTATATTAGGAGATGGCCCCAATATAAGTTTTTTAGGGGTCAGCGTGTTTTTTAAAGTAAAAAAACCCCGGGCACGTGCTTTCCAAATATGGATGTAACCCCAAAAAATTTCGCCATTTTTTGACCGTGGGCTCTTTTCCCCTTTTAAATTTTTCAATCAAATTTAAATGTGATGGTTGTTTTTTGTTTCTTTTTATTTATCTTTTTTTAATTAGTTAAGAGCCCAAGAAAATATCAACTATAGACATTGGGGGAAAGAAAAAAATTTATATAAAAAAAAAAACCCTTTTAAAAAAAGTGGGTGCCCAGCGGAAGATATCAAGGCTGGGAATCCCCAAATATAAAAATCAAACGATTTAATACCGGGTCTGTAAGTTGTTTAAAAACTTTATAAATTTATTTTAATTTCTTGTTTTTAAAAACCCAAATTCGAAAACATGGGAACGGTATAGCCCCCCCTTGGGTTGGCGCCCCAGCTTAAAAAGGGGTATTTCCCGGGACTGATGGCCAGTTGTCCGGAAAAATGTATGGGTGTGGTACATGCCAACTGTTTTAACGGCGTGATACTGTGCAGTGTGACAACACTACATTTGTCCCCAAGTAGACATTGTCGCCAAAAGACTTAAAATTTTGGTTCGGGGGGACAATTTAAAAAAAACCGTACTTAATATTTTAAGTATTTAATTTAGCATCTTTTTCCGAAAATCCGCATTTTTAGTAAAATGTTTACTATAAACCAAAGATTTTTTAACCCAAATTTTACTAAAAAGTTTACAAAAAAGTCAACCCTGCGCCCCTTTTTGCACACCTCGTGTGTAGGGATGGTTATAATCACTGCCATATTTTGAATTTTCACTTTAATGGGGGAGCAAATTTTTAAAAATGACATGCGATTTTGCCGTAAACTTCTTAAAAAGTTAAATCACAAATTAAAAAGACAAGGCCCCCTTAACCTTAAAAATTAAAACGACCCCGGAATTTTGAATTTTGGGTCATGATTAATGAAATAGCGGGCAAACTCTAAAAAAAAAGTTACTCCCTTTTGGGCCCCTTTTAGTAACGGACAAATTAGCTTGCCCGCGTCTTTAACGGATGGCATGTGTTGATCAAAATTTTTGTTTCCCAAAAGCCCACACTTTTTACAGTCCATGGTTTTTCAAACTGGCAAATTAAAATACATTGTACATAACTTTTATTTTCACCCAAGCCCCCCCCCCTTTTCATTTATCATAAATTTGGATTGAAGCAAAAAGTCCTGAAATTGCAATGTTTCAACAACGGTTTTAAAAAGACAATTTTTTTTTTTTTTTTTTTTCAAAACGCCAAAGGATTTATGGGTAAAGCAAACTGCCCCAATGGGTATGTAAAGTAACGTAATAAAACGATTTGACAAAACATTAAATCATTGTCAACATTTTTTTGTTTTTTTTGTTTTTTTGTTGGGGTTTTAACCTTCCCCCCGACGTAAATTTAAATCATTTGGCGGGGCGATGTTACTTTTAAAGCAAATTATAATTCCGCCACACTGCGTATCACCCCCCGTTTTAAATGGGCATGATACCACACCCCTCACATTATCCTGATCCGACCAACCATCCTGCAACAACCCTTATATCTGAACGTCAAGCAAGGGAGCCTTTTAACAAATACCCCTTTTTTACGACTTTGGTTCGAACCCACGACCCCTCCAGCTACCCGGGGGGGGCGGAAAACCCCTCTAACCCCAAATTTGGCCACCGGGGAAAGGTACACTTGTTTTGCCCCAAATAATTATCAAAAATGATATAAAATCAAAAGTTTGATTTTTTTTGCCCCAATTTTTTATGACTAATACGTATCGTAAACTTTTTTATTTTTCCCAAAATGCTTCAATTAAGTTGAAAGCGAAAGTAGAATATTTTATGAAAAAATTTTTACAAATTTGGGTTTAATTCGTATAATTTTTTTTAACTTTTTCCCTTTTTTTTTGATCAATTTCAAAATCTAGGTGCCAAAAAAACGTCTTAAAATTCTTTTTACAAATCACTTGCTTAATGTAAGCACTTGTTTTTATTTAATTTTTTAAGATATAAGCCGGGAAAACTCTGACATGACGGCCCAAAATTTGTGAAATTTAACATGTTTAAAAATTTTATTTTTTTTTATGTAAATTTTCCCTTTTAAATTTTATCAATTTAAAACTTTAAAGGGACCAAAAAAAATCGTCTTAAAAATTTTCTACCCCAAAACTCGCCCTTTAAAGGTTGAAATTTTTTCATATGAGTTTTTAAAATATTTAAACCCCGAAACTCTTTTCATAAAAGGGGAAAAACGGGTGAAATTCTACATGTTTTAAATTTTTTAATTTTTATGTTACTTCCTTATTCGTGGATTTTAATTTCAAAAATTAAGGTACCAAATTAATCGCTTAAAATTTCTACATTTACACGCTTTTCTTTAGGAATTTTTTTAAAACGTTTTAGATACAAACTTTAAACCCCCCTGAAAAATTTAAAAAAAAACCAAAGCAAAAAGTACGAATTTCCCTTTTTTTCCCCATTACTCCGATAATCTTAGGTTAATCATTAAAATTTTTGCCCTAAAAGAACGGCCCCAAAAATTGCTCTACAAATAAATTCCAATCATATTTTAAAAAACAAAGATTTTTGAGATATAAACTGTTAAAAAACACTGAGGGTTACCAAATTTTTTTTCCCCCCCAAAATCAACCCCCTTCAAAACCCATCAAACAAAAAATTTAAAAATCATCTGAAAGGTCCTTTTTAAACACCCACAAATTATATGCATAGGGGTCTCGATAGAATTAACCGTTTTTGGGGAAAAATTTTAAAGGGCCCAAGGGAAAAAAAAAAAACCCATAATTTGATATATGACCTTGACATTTGGGATTTCAGGAAACGGAAGGACATGGCCCCCATAAATTTAATACGCAAACTTCAGACAAAATTTCAAGCAAATTCATACAAAAAAAAAGCCTACAAGGGGTTAAAAACCCTTTAAATTTTTTTAAAACGAAAGTTTTTTTAGCTTTTTACGTCATGTGACGTCATAGGGGTTCCCTCTTTTTCCGAAAAATAAAGAAGACCTAGAGACAAAAAACAGTTCAATAATTTTAAAACCCCCCTTTCTAGCTCTTCTTTTTGGAAACGATTTTATACGCATTTGAAATTTTGACCCTTATTAAATTCGAATCTTGGATTCGCCATAAAACCTTTTCCCTTTCGAATTTGGAAAAACGGGAAACCCCGGGGGGCACAAATGAGCTTTAAAATACACATTTTTGTGAAATTTTGATGAAAATCGGTCCCCGAAATAAATGGCCCTTTTGACCCCCGTTTCAAAAATTTTTTTCCCTGACGTCAAAAACCCGACGTGAAAAATGACGTCATATGTATAATTAAAAATTTAATTTTCATCCGAAAAACTCATGGGTTTTTAAATATATGCCCCCCCCCCCCTGCATACTTTTTTTCTGCAAACCCTTAAAATCTCCCAAACAAAATTTAAAATTTTTGGTTTTGGAATTTGCAGAAAAAATTAATTTCTAGACAAATTTTATCAATTCATAATGTCTGCAAGCAATTTCAAAAAATGTTTGATCCCGAAGGCTATTCTGAGTCATAATTTAAAAAGTAAATTTTTGCAATGAAAAATTTCCCGCATATTTAACATATTCCCACTTATTTTTGTAATTCTTGACCCCTTGGGATCACATTTAATTTATTGCCCCCAGAAAAAAAAAACATAATTTAAAATCCCATTAAGGGCAAATGACGTCCCGGCCCATGGAAATCTAAAAAAAACGTTTTGAATTACAACATGTGAAGAAATTTTAGCCTTTTTTTCCCCCGATAGGGTTTTTCTGAAATACTAAACCCTTTAAATTTCCCAGGTCATATTTTCAAAACTTTGTTTCACCCCAGAACCCTGGGGCTTTTCAAAATTTTGAAAAAGAAAGTAAGGTTTCCCAACAAAATCCTTGCTTTTTTCCCTATTTTGGGAAAGCGGAGATGGGTTTTGGACATCCCAAAGCGTAAATACACATTTTGTAAATTTTTTATGAAAAAAAATCCCCCCCAGGGAAAAAATGGGGGTGTAACCCCGGAAAAAACTTTGTAGACAATGTCAAGTTTGATGTCATTTTGACTCCCTGGGAAAAAAAAAAAATCAATGAAATTTAAATATTAAGTATCTTAAATATATCAAGTAAATTTTTCATGCCCCATTGGAACCCTTTGGGGAAAATATAAAATTAACGCCCTTTTGATATCAAAAAATTCTTTTTGACCTTATGACCCTCAAAAGCGTTAATCCTCACATAATAGAAATAAGTCCCAAAAAAACTAATATTCCGGGCCAAATATCCACTTTCTAAATCATCTGAAAGCGGGTTTTTTTTCGTATTGAAATTTGACGGCAATGGGTTTAAAACTTGGATTTGCCATAAACCATTGCCTTTCGAAATTGGAAAAACCGGGCAAGGAAACACAACAAGAGCGTTACATTTTACTTCTTGGGGGAAAAATTTATGAAAATCGGCCCAAATATAATGGCGTACAACCCCGTAAAAAACCTTTTTTCCCCCCGATATCAAATCTTACTTTAAAATAACGTAAAATTTTTATGGAATACATTTCATTCTAAAAACTCGTGGATTGATGCCCTAAAACTATTAAAAATTTTCCCTGATCCTGTTAAGTTTTAAAAAAATATTTGAATTAAACCCCTATATATCGAAATTCCTTTTTGTCCTTATGACGCCCCTGGGCGTCAAAAGACGTCCATCTTCATAAAAAATATAAAGCCCGACTTGGAGAAATTATATACTTTAAAAACCACATATAAGCTTTTAGCTCATCTGGGAAACGATTTAAATGCAATTAGAAAATTTTACGTCAAAAGTTTTTGAATCTTGGATTTGCCAAAAAATTTTTTGCCTTTTCGAATTTTTTAAAAAACCGGGAAAAGGGATGCCAACGAGAGCCTAACATAAAACCTTTGGAAATTTTTTATGAAAATCGGTTTTAGAAATAAAAGGGTGTGACCCCGTACAAAAAATTTTAAGATGACGTCAAGTTTGACGTCCAAAACCCCGTCCCTAGGCAAAAGAAAAAATTTAAAGAAAAACAAAATGGTTTTTTTCTGAAGCTTAAACTATTGGGGTTTTCAAAGGGGCTCGGACGTTTTCAACATATAAATTTAACAAGTAATAAAAGAAATTTCTTTTTTACCCATGACGGGCTATGACGTTAAATGAAGTTAATTCCTCGGTTTTCTAAAGGAAAACTTAGAGACATATCCCAAATTTAAAAATTAGCTTTCAACCATCTGGGGGGGATTTCATACCCCTTTTAAATTTGACGTCGAGGTTTTTTTTGAATCTTTGACTCCCATAGAAACCCTTTTCCCCTTTTTTAAAATTTTGAAAAAAAGGACACCGGAAGGCACAACTTTGAACCCTAATACAAATTCTGTGAAAATTTTTGGGGAAAAAACGGCCAAGAAAAAAAGTTTTAAAACAGCGTACCCATATTTTAAGACGACGTCAAAATTTGGGCGCAAAAAAACGTCATAGACAAATGGAAATGATTGAAAAGCAAAAACTTTTTTTCTGAAGCAAAAAGTTTTAAATTTTTTTTGGTGCTCGGGCGTTTTCAACAATAAAAATTAAAAAAAGTAAAATTTTGGAAAAAAAATTTTCCCTTTATTACGTCATATGACGTCTACACCCTTCGTCTTTTGAGAATATAAAGGAAACCTAAAGACTTATATCCTGTCCCAATATCATCATTCTAGCTCATCTGGAAGCGATTTTATACGCATTTGAAATTTGACGTCAATGGTTTGAATCTTTGACTCGCTATAGAACCATTGCCTTTTTAAATTTTGAAAAACGGACACCGGAAGGCACAACTAGAGCCTAACATACACATTCTGTGAAATTTTGGTGAAAATCGGCCCAGAAATAATGGCTGTAGACAGCGTACAAATATTTTAAGACGACGTCAAGTTTGACGTCAAAACACGTCATAGACAAATGGAAATGATCGAAATGAAAAATGTTTTATCTGAAGCATATGCTATTAAATCTTTAAGGTGCTCGGACGTTTTCAACATATAAAAATTAACATGTAAAATTTAGAAATTACTTTTCACCTCATGACGTCATATGACGTCATACGACACTCATCTTCTGAGAATATAAAGGAAACCTTAAGACATATATCCTGCCCAAATATCATTTTTTTAGCTCATCTGGAAGCGATTTTATACGCATTTGAAATTTGACGTCGATGGTTCGAATCTTTGACTCGCCATAGAACCATTGCCTTTTTTAAATTTTGAAAAACGGACACCGGAAGGCACAACTAGAGCCTAACATACACATTCTGTGAAATTTTGATGAAAATCGTCACAGAAATAATGGCTGTAGACCGCGTAAAAAACTTTTTCACCTACTAAATTGACTTATTGACTCAAAAGATGAAATTCATTCATTAAAAAGCTCTGGTTTGAAATAATGCCATAAAAATTTTCATTGTTCTGGGCTTGGAAAACACATCGAAATTAACACAAAATACAAGAGGAAAAAAAAAGAAAAAGAAAATAAAAAAAAACATAACAAACCCAAAACTTTCTCCCGAAAGGGCAGAAAGTCCTATAATAAAAAAAAAAGTACAAACCCAATAGGTTTTCGGCCTGTAGGTAGAAAGTCCTAATAAGAAGAAGAAAAAGAATAAACAAAAAGGGCCATGATGGCCCAAAAATCGTCCCCTGAGAAAATACCCTTAATACCAAACTGCTAAAATATGCTTTAAAAATGAGATGCTGAGGCGTAAACAGTGAAAATTTGGGTTTTCAAAAAATTTCTTAAAGCCAAAAAAACCCAAATAAGCCATTTTTATATTTCAAAAGGGGCATAACTCCTGCCCCCCCAAAGGGGGCAAATATCACCAAAATTCAAAATTTTATGACACTGAACATTGTCACAAATTTTAGAGATGATTGGTTAAAAAAGGTTAACCATAAAACCCTGTACTAAACATGGCCAAGAAAAACAGAGTTCCTTATGTATCAAGTTTAAAAAACAAACTTTAGTTTAAATTACTTAAGTAAGTTAAGTTTTGCCAAATGATCATTCTTGCAAAATTTGATCAAATTTTGTATAGCTGTTTCATAGGAGATGTCGTTTAAAGATCTCACAATATACATATAAGGCAAATTTGCCCCACCCCTGGCGGCCATGTTTTAGGGCAGATCCAAATAATTTTAGCATCTTTGGTAAAATAGTTTAGCCAAGGATCATCCCTGCAAAATTTGATCAAATTCTGTGCAGCTGTTTCAGAGGAGATGTCGTTTAAAGATTTCACTATATGCATATAAGGGCAAATTCGCCCCGCCCTGGTGGCCATGTTTTTTTGCGATCCAAATAATTTTAGCAACTTTGGAAGATGGTCACCCTAGGAATCATTCCTGTAAAATTTGATCAAATTCTGTGCAGCTGTTTCAGAGGAGATGTCGTTAAAGATTTCACTATATACATATAAAGGCAAATTAGCCCCCCCCTGGCAGCCATGTTTTTGGCAGATCCAAATAATTTTAGCAACTTTGGTAGATGGTCACCCAAGGATCATCCCTGCAAAATTTGATCAAATTCTGAGCAGCGGTTTCAGAGGAGATGTCGTTTAAAGATTTCACTATATACATATAGGGCAAATTAGCCCCGCCCCTGGCGGTCATGTTTTTTCGCAGATCCAAATAATTTTCGCAACTTTTGTAGATGATCATGCAATGATCATCCCTGCAAAATTTTGTTAAATTCTGTGCAGCTGTTTCAGAGAAGATGTCGTTTGAAAAATTCAATATATTCATATAAGGCAAATTAGCCCCACCTCTGGCAGCCATGTTTTTTGACAGATCCAAATGATTTTAGCAACTTTGGTAGATGGTCACCCAAGGATCATCCCTGCAAAATTTGATCAAATTCAGTGCAGCTGTTTCAGAGGAGATGACGTTTAAAAATTTCACTACATATAAGGCAAATTAGCTCCGCCCCTGGCGGCCATGTTTTTTGGCAGATCCAAATATTTTTAGCAACTTTGGTAGATGGTCACCCAAGGATAATTCCTGCAAAATTTGATCAAATTCTGTGCAGCTGTTTCAGAGGAGATGTCGTTTAAAGATTTCACTATATACATATAAGGCAAGTTATCTCAGCCCCTGGCGGCCATGTTTTTTGGCAGATCCAAATAATTTTCGCAACTTTGGTAGATGGTCAACCAAGGATCATCCCTGCCAATTTGATCAAATTCTGTGCAGCTGTTTCAGAGGAGATGTCGTTTAAAGATTTCACTATATACATATTAAGGCAAATTAGCCCCCCGCCCCTGGCATCCATGTTTTTTACCGGATCCAAATAATTTTAGCAACTTTGGGAGATGGTCATGCAAGGATAATTCCTGCAACATTCGATCAAATTATGTGCAGCTGTTTCAGAGGAGATTTTCGTTTAAAGATTTCATATATACATATAAGGAAAATTAGCCCCGCCTCTGGCGGCCATGTTTTTTGGCAGATCCAAAATAATTTTAGCAGCTTTGGTAGATGGTCACCCAAGGATCATCCCTGCAAAATTTGATCAAATTCTGTGCAGCTGTTTCAGAGGAGATGTCGTTTAAAGATTTCACTACATATAAGGGGAAAATTTGCTCCGCCCTGGGCGGCCATGTTTTTTTGGCAAAACCCAAATAATTTTAGCAACTTTGGTAGATGGTTCACCCAAGGATAATTCCTGCAAAATTTGATCAATTCTGTGCAGCTGTTTCAGAGGGGGATGTCGTTTAAAGATTTCACTATATACATATAAGGCAAGTTATTCAGCCCCTGGCGGCATGTTTTTTGGCAGATCAAATAATTTTCGCAACTTTGGTAGTGGTCAACCAAGGATCATCCCTGCAAAATTTGATCAAATTCTGTGCAGCTGTTTCAGAGGAGATGTCGTTTAAAGATTTCAACTATATACATATAAGGCAAAATTAGCCCCGCCCCTGGCATCCAATGTTTTTTAGCGGATCCAAATAATTTTAGCAACTTTGGTAGATGGTCATGCAAGGATAATTCCTGCAACATTCGATCAAATTATGTGCAGCTGTTTCAGAGGAGATGTCGTTTAAAGATTTCATTATTTTACATATAAGGAAAATTAGCCCCGCCTCTGGTGGCCATGTTTTTTGGCAGATCCAAATAATTTTAGCAGCTTTGGTAGATGGTCACCCAAGGGATAATCCCTGCAAAATTTGATCAAATTCTGTGCAGCTGTTTCAGAGGGAAGTGGTTTAAAGATTTCACTACATATAAGGCAAATTAGCTCCGCCCCTGGCGGCCATGTTTTTTTGGAAAATCCAAATAATTTTAGCAACTTTGGTAGATGGTCACCCAAGGATTAATTCCTGCAAAATTTGATCAATTCTGTGCAGCTGTTTCAGAGGAGATATCGTTTAAAGATTTCACTATATACATATAAGGCAAATTAGCCCCGCCTCTGGCGACCATGTTTTTTTGGCAAATCCAAATAATTTTAGCAACTTTGGTAGAGGGTCACCCAAGGAACATCTGTACCAAATATTTCAAATTCTGACCAGTAGTTTTGGAGGAGATGATTTTTAAAGTTTTCTTCTTTTTTTTTCCGTTGCCATGGCAACCAGAGTTCTGCATTGACCCAAGGACCATTCCTGCCAAGTTTAATCAAATTCTGTCCAGTGGTTTCAGAGGAGATGTCATTTAAGCAAATTGTTGACGGCGGACGACGAATGACGCACGACGCACGACGACGGACGCCGGACGAAGGGCGATCACAAAAGCTCACTTGAGCAAAAAGTGCTCAGGTGAGCTAAAACAGTACAAACCCAATAGGACTTTCTGCCAATAGGCAGAAAGTCCTAATAATAAAAAATAGTACAAACCCAATAGGACTTTCTGCCAGTAGGCAGAAAGTCCTAATAAACAGCACCAAACCCAATAGACCTAATAATAAGAATAAACATAACAAACCCTATACGTTTCCGCAGGCTGCGGAAAGCCGTAAAAAAATGAGTTCTAGAAATTCAAAATAACAATATTCGCATACTCAAATGACTAAATGTTAGAGCAGAAAAAAAGGAAATATTGGTTTTTTGTATTATGTAACAAAAATCGATAAATAATCAATATCGGATTAATCATGTATTTAGACTTGATTTCATAATGCTAATTATTCCAGAACCATCTTTAAGATAACTACAATAATACTCAATCTTCGTGTTCTGCAAGGAAATGAAATATCACTAGTCCTCTTAACATGCTAAAAAGGTATACAAGATTCCTTTTCTACGAAATATTCATTTCACATATCTTCATTGAAGTTTCTTGTTCAATTGAAGGGGGCACAGAGCATTAAAATAAATTACTGTTTCACATTTTACCTTTAATGTAACAGAAATAAAAATTTTGAATAATATGTTGGATCAACTACAGAAGCACAAGGGAAAAAAAAATATATTTTTTTCAGAAATTCTTACTTTCATGCAATTTCCTTATATGATGTTCGATTTTAAAAACCAAGGTACCGTTAGAAAAGGTCTTCTGAATTCAAACATGTACTTACTTTATGTTTAAACCTATCGTTTTTTGCGATATATAAAGTTATTCCTCCCCCAAAAAGGCAAAAATCGGTAAAAAGATATTCATGTAAACTACTACCATTCGACAAATAACTTAATAATTAATAGACTGATCATTAAGATCTGCATAGCATTAGAACCGCATTGCATCATGATAAAAATATTGTTCTTTATGATATTTTCAACAAGAGGGCCAAGGTGGCCCTAAAGACTCTCACCTTAGAAAAACTGCTTTCATTGCCTGTACCAGTTACGAAATTACATAATCCATCAGATTATTTATAATTCCACGAACTAAAGAGAGCCTGTTGTCGAAATTTGAAGTCAAACTTGAATGAAAAATTATGGCTTAAAACACACAAATTTAAACATCGAAAGGGGCATAACTCCTGACCTAATTGGCAGATGTCAGCCATTATCGAACTTGGCAGAAAGAATATGGCTATAAACATTGTTCTAAGTAAGACAGAGAGCAGTTAAACAGCCAAACAGTAAAATTGACAGACAGTAAGATAAATGGGACAGTTTAACAGACAGACAATAAAACAGACAGATAGTAACATATATGGGACAGTTATACAGACAGACAATAAGCAGACAGACGGTAAAAGAGGGCAGTTAAACAGGCAGACAGTAAAATGGACAGAGAGTACAACAGACAGGCACTAAGACAGTACTACAGACAGTACAGGAGTCCACAACCTGTCGACCCCACCCCCATGTATAACGGATAAACAGTTAAACGGACAGTCATTTAAACAGACGAACAGTAAGATAGAGGGACAGTATAATGAACAGACATTAAAATGGATAGACAGTACAAAAGTTGGACAGTTAAATAAAGGGACAGTAAAATATACAGAGACATACCTGATAGTGACGGGCGTCAGGAGGAGGATAGTAGTCACGTTATCTAGAACGGCGGACCCAGGGCATTTAAACACACCGGGAGTGTGATCAGGGACCCACTTGGCCCTTGGCCAGTTTGTACCCCTGAAAGGGAAAAAACACTACAGTGTTGTCACGCCCCAAAATTGAAAAAATGCGTTATTAGTTTGTGTACGTAGTCACTCACAACTTAGTACCTACATTCTGGGGGTCCAATTCTCTACTTTTTAAAACCAAAATGACCTCTTCACCCTTTTTATGAATGACGAACGATTGAAAAGAATTCTAAAAACACAGGTATGCTAAAATTTTAGCCAAAGCATTAAAAACTAAATTTTTGAGTAAAATATAATTAGTTAGGGGAAACAATAACTGTATGTAGCAAAAAAGGGGCACAAAAGAACTATTTTCCCTATGAAGATGCGTAACTTTCACTTAACCATGGGGAAAGTGTAGTTTCTTTCGATGCAGGGGGCTCGTGCCTGAATTTGGAGGGAAAATGTGCAGGTTTTTGGTTTTTTAAAGAGGTGTTAAAAAATTTTTTTCCATAAAAAATTTAAAAAAAGGGTTTAAAATTTCCCGAAAATTCCCATAACTTACTAATAATCACACCAAGCTATGTCAGATACATGGGAGATCCCTCCGGGGATTATTTGTTGCTCAAAGGGAAAATGGCGGAAACCTGATAATCTGCTATCAAAAGTTACTAAGGACACAGTATGTAGCCACCTATTTGCATCTATATATAGAAACTGTGCCGTCGTTTGGGCATAAGAATAAAAACGCTAAAGTGCTCAAGAGCATTTATTGTCGCATTTTTTTTTTTTGTTATTACAAAAAATTTAAAAGGGGTTTGAATGTACAACTTAATAATTGGCACATCGCCCTCTTATTTCTCTCTATTTCTATAGCCTACAATAAACAATCGTTTATTATTTTGATAAAAATTTGATATTTGGCAAAAACTAAGTTCAAAAAACTAAATCCAACAAATAACAAATGTTAATTACGTAAGTCTTGGTTTAAAAAAAGAAACCTGAAGAACGGGTGTATTAATGCTTTGCTTGCAAGAACCTTAAACGACAATACGCATTTTTAAAATTACTTTGGTTTTGTTGTAATAATATTAACCCTGGTTCATTTTCATGTATATCACGGGTCACCTCTAGTTAGTTTTAAATTTGGGTTTGCAGGGTTTTGGTTCGGGTTCAAATAGAAAAAGGGCAATCTAAAAGAAAGGTGTGACTTTTTTTCTCGCCGTTGATGGTGTTGTTTTTCATAAAAAAAGGGTTTTGCTTGAGACATAAGGGATGTATGCTATATACATGTACTTTTTTTTCTGAAAAATTACCCTTAATGTATAAAAACATGTTTTGCGGGGGAAAACTTATCTAAATTTACGGTCTTATTTTAAAATATTTCCCCATCTGTACAAAAAATACACGGTTTAAAAAAAACTTGTATAAAATATGAAAAGGGGGGAAGCTATGCTTTTTAAACAAAAGGAAATGTTGTAAGGGTTGATCAATCGTTTGGGTTAACTCCCTTCCTTTATCTTCGGGTGACCAAAGTAATCTATATGATAAAGTAAAGGGTTACTTTTTTTTTTGAAATAATTTTTGTAATAATGGGGAAGTGATGTTTCACAATCACCAACCAAAACAACTCAACACAAATGTTCCTAAGAAACATACCTTCAAGGGAACAGTAGGGCAAAAAAATCCTGTTTCGGAGAAGATGGCAACAAAAAACCATCATTGGGGCCAAAAAAGGAGGGAGAGTGTCTCCACATCCACCATGATATCACAGTGTCCAATGTGGGTCTCTGTCACACCCTAAAGGGCAACCCTTTCAACACTTGAAGCAACTAAAAAACGCCCCCAGGGTTTACTGGGACCAAGAGGGGAGAACGTGTTACACAGAAAACGGGGTTATTCATAAGAACTTTTTCATGTATTCCTTTTTCTTTTAAACGACACGGGATTCCTCTTTAAAGAAGAAAAAAGTGGATGAAAATTTTCATAATTTAAATTTTTAAAAAAAAAGAGAATGATGTTTTATGATGAAGGGTTTAAATATGCATTGGAAAAAAAAACTAGGCTTAGTATGTCGCCAACGTCTTTGAAATCAAACCCAAAATTTTTAGTAAAACATCGAAATCGTTTGCTTATTTTACATATTAACTTATTTATTTTTGTTCCCTTTCCCCTTTACCCTATACAGTGGCCTAATTCCTTCGGGGAAAAAAATTTAAAAAATATGGCCTAACGTTTGCAATTTTATACAGTTTTTTTTTTCGATGCATAGCATAAAAGAATAGGGCAACCTTCATCATCAAACTTTTAATGCACACCCTCATTCTCTTTTTTAAAAATAAAATTTTTTCTCATTTTTAAAAAAACTCCGTGGCGTTTCCAGGATCTGAAAATACATGGCAAATTATATCGGAATATTTCCGTTGTCGTGTAACACTTCCCCCCCCGGTTTTTATGACAACCACAAAGCAAACGATTAAAACAAGGTCAGCCTCCCGAAATTCTTTGAGGGTGATCGGGCGGGTTTTTTATCGTTTGCTACTAGTTATAAGATATTTTTGCTTTATGATTTTCTATCAACTTAAGTGGGGTTTAAAGAAATATACAATCAAATTTTTATCCAAGGATTCTGTAATGAAACTAGAAAAGATTATGAAAAAAAAAGAAGCTTTTATATAGCTTTTTTGGGTTTTTAAAGCGTTTCAGATGTTTTCATGGAATTTTTTATTTTTAAATTGAAATGTAAAACACGTTTATTTTAAAAACACATTAGATATTTGTTTCAAAGATTTAAACACAACTGACCAT
>CM037786.1:23763770-23813770 GCA_021229015.1 Solen grandis
TCGAGAAATCTTTCCGCATGCACAAATTCATAAATACTGTAATGTTAATGCAGTAAATTATACATAATGTTTATTTGACGTTGATTCAGAAACACAATTTTACAACTTATACTAATCACTCTCGACGTTTCCTGGGTTGGATCAGTACTTTGCTTTTATGAAGGTCATGGAATATCAGTTCCCTCGACAGGATTCTAACCTACAGCATTCGGATTTGCAGTCGGTATGTCAACACTTGACCAAGGTGACCTTAAAATGATATTTGCAACACCCGATATCGGTACAGATATATGTCATATACATTTAGTGTAGGACGCACAAAGAATGTTATACTTCTAAAGACTTATTCATACCCCGCAATCAAGTCCTGGGAGTATACTGGAATCAGCTGATCGTCCGTCAATCTGTCCGTAGATACAATTTTGTCAGCTCTTCATCTCAAACCCCTAGCATGAAACTTCACAAGATTGTATCCAAAATATGCACAAGTGACCTCATTTAAAAATGAATCCAAAATGTCTATTGTGAAAGAAATAAAATACATTTCAAAATACAGGATTTACCCAGTTCATCACCATGTGAGTTGTATACATGAAATAAGGCTAAACTGACGTGAAATACTCGATGTGAACTAAAAATATAGATCCGTCCTAGATCAGCCTTATTTAGTGGTAAATCATTTAATATTCAAAGTCAAGTAACATAACTTCTTATTGGACACCTAGTAGGACATGTTTATTCTAGTGTTAATTCATAACGGTATATAAGGATGTGCAGGTATTCAACATTTTTGTACTTTTGGCTCACAGCCACAGAGGCAAGTCAATATATTCACTCGCATTTATGATTCCCTCTTCTTTCTCGTAATTTTTCAGACATTTTGCATTTGGTAGATAGCCGAGATTACCCGTTACATTCAGGTTTCCAGAGGCTGAAGGAACAAACAGTCTAACAGAAATTGTCTGCTTGCTCTAGTATTCCTTTTGTTCGGCGTCAGCCATTCGTCGTCCGTACGTCCGGCGTCAACAATTTCATTAAACGACATCTCCTCCTAAACCATTGGGCCAAATTTGATGAAAATCTCCTATTATGTTCCTTGCAGAAGCTCTACCAAAGTTGTTCAAATGGTTTCGGTCTGTAGCATATCTGGGTCACAGGAACTAAAAATAGAGATTTAAAGTGAAATCTTTAAAAAAATTCTTCTCCGAAACAGCAAGGCCTAGAGCTTAGATATTTGATGTGTGGCATTGTTTTATAAACCTTTACTAAATTCATGATCCTGGGGTCAATATCAGCCCCGCCCAAGGGTTTATTTGATTTTACATAGACTTACATTGGAAAAACTAGAAAAATCTTTTTGTCAGAAACAAAGTTTAGATATTTGGTGTGTAACATGGCCTAGCGAACCTCACCCAAGTTTGTTCAAATCATGACTTATGGGCCACTTGACTTTACATAGACTTGTATAGGAAAACCCTCAAAGGATGTTCTCAGAAACCACAAAGCCTGGAGTTAAGATGTTTACTAGTGGACCTCAACTAAATCTGTTCAAATCATGGCCCACCCCAGGGGTCACTTGATTTTAAATAGACTTATTAGAGCTGTGAACTTCAAAATTTGGATGGCAGGTACAGTTTTTGTGTTGAATTTAGATGATCTTGCTGTACTTCTGCATGGATTATGTATTCAGTATGACTCATAATATAATTATTGTTAATGAAGGCAATGTTTCTCAGTTGAACGGTTCAGGACCCTCTTGTTTAGTTGTGAAGCTAATTTTAATGCTTAAACTGTCTAAGTTTTTAATACAGTGTTAAGGCTGTTCTTCATCTCGTTCATAGGGGTGCCACATCAGAGGTGTGTCTTCCAAGGGATGATTATACATATATTAATTTATTCTCGTCTTAAACAAAGTATTTCTAAAAGCAAAAAAATACATTCAGAGCCTTTGCATTCTTTAATAATGATTGATAAAGTGGTGCTTTTTAGCTCACCTGAGCACTTGTGCTCGGGTGAGCTTTTGTGATCGCCTTTTGTCCGTCGTGCGTCGTCAACAATTGCTTGTAAACACTCTAGAGGCCACAGTTATGGCCCAATCTTCATGAAAGTTGGTCAGGATGTTTGTCTACATGATATCTCAGATGAGTTCGAAATTGGGTCATGTGGGATAAAAAAACTAGGTCACCAGGTCAAATCTTAGAAAAACCTTGTGAACACTCTACAGGCCACAGTTTTGGCCCAATCTTCATGAAACTTGGTCAGGATGTTTGTCTACATGATATCTCAGATGAGTTCGAAAATGGGTAATGTGGGGTCAAAAACTAGGTCACCAGGTCAAATCTTAGAAAAAAAATTGTGAACACTCTACGGGCCACAGTTTTGGCCCAATCTTCATAAAATTTGGTCAGGATGTTTGTCTACATGATATCTTGCATGAGTTTGAAATTGGGTCATGTGGAATCAAAATCTAGGTCACCAGGTCAAATCTAAGAAAAACCTTGTGAACTCTCTATAGGCCACAGTTTTAGCTCAATCTTCAATAGATTTAGTCAGAATGTTTGTCTTATTGATATATTGGATGAGTTCGAAAATGAGTCACATAAGGTCAAAAACTAGGTCACTAGATCAAATCTTAGAAAAATCTTGTGAACACTCTAGAGGCCTACATTTTTGTCCCAGTCTTCATTAAACTTGATATGAATGTCATTATGCCTAACACATTCATCTTACTCATGTGAGCGACACAGGGCCATCTTGGCCCACATGTCTAAGTGAGGAAGTGCTATACACGTACATGTATATGTATCCTTATAATACCACATGTCTGAAACCACTGGGCCAAATTTGATGAAAATTGCCTGGGATGCTCCTTACATTAAGCACTTCCAAAGTTGTCCAAATGGTTCCGAAACCGCATGGCCTGAAGCTCAGCTATTTGGTGTGTGGCATTGTCTTATGGACCATTACCAAGTTTGTTCAAATCATGGCCCTGGGGTCGAAATTGGCCCCGCCCCAGGGGTTTCTTGATTTTACATAGACTTATTTCAGAAAAACTAGAAAAATTTTCTTGTCAGAAACCACAAAGCCTAGAGTTTAGCTATTTGGTACGAGGCATTGTCTTATGGACCATTTTCAAGATTGTTCAAATCCCGCTCCTGGGGTCGAAATTGGCACCGCCCCAGGGGTCACTTGATTTTACATAGAGCTATATAAGAAAAACTAGAAAAATAGTCTTGTCAGAAACCACAAGGCGGATACCTTTAGATATTTGGTGTGAAACATGGCGAGGTAGACCTCAACCAAGTTTCTTCAAACCATGACCCTGGGGTCAAAATTGGCCCCGCCCCAGGGGTCACTTGATTTTTTCATAAACTTATTTAGAATTTTTTTTTAGAAAATTCTTCTTATCTGAAACCACAAGGCCTAGAGTTTAGATATTTGGTGTGAAACATGGCCTAGTGAACATCTATTAATTTTGATTAAATCATGGCCCTTGGGTCAAAATTGGCCCCGTCCTAGTGGTCACTTGATTTTATAGACTTTTTAGAGCTATGACCGTCAAAGTTTGGATGGCAAGTACAGTTTTTGTGTTGAATTTAGATGATCTTGCTGTACTTCTGCATAGATTATGTATTCACTATGACTCGACTCGTAATACAATAATTGGCATTGAGGGCAATGTTTCTCAGGTGAGCTATTCAGGGCCATCATGGCCCTCTTGTTTTTTTTTGTTTTTTTTTTTGTTTTTTTTGCTTTTTTGTTGTTGCTTTTTTTAAGTGTTGAACTACATCCTGGCGAACTTATGATATATAGCATTTCTTGTTTAAAAACGTAAACCTTTTGGTCATTTCATAAACCCTGATTCATATCCTATCAATATTTTATTGCATTTCTAATAAAGTACAAAATAACACTTAGAGTACTATTTTCTTTATATAGTTAACAAAGATGAACAGCATCCAAAAATCAAAATGCAGAGAGTTGTTAGAAATCATGGAGGTTGCGGATCTTTTATCCATAGCACGGGCGAACACAAAACTATTCATCCAGTTAAATTGGTCCAAAGGTAAGTGAAAGCACTGTGACAGTTTAATAGTTATAATATATACTCGTATATTAAAATATAATCATGCCTGATTCAGTATAAAAAATGGCTACGAAAACAGATGTCTCTTTCTTTATATTAGCATATAATATTTTGTTGTTGTAGGTGTTGTTTTTTTTTTTTTGCTCTATTCTTAGCTCACCTGAGCACAAAGTGCTCAAGGTGAGCTTTTGTGATCACACTGCGTCTGTCGTGCATCGTCCGTCGTCATTAATTTGCTTTAAGCGACATCTCCTCTGAAACCGCTTGACAGCATTTGATTAAACATGACAGGGATGATCCTTGCGTGAACCTCTACAAAAGTAGCTTAAATAAACATGATCCACGTAGAATTCTGGTTGCCATAGGAACGGAAAGAAAATAAAATGAAAACTTTAAAAATCATCTCCTTCAAAACTACGGGCCAGATTTCAAAATGTTTTAGTACAGATGTTCCTTTGGTAACCCTCTACCAAGATTGCTAAAATTATTCCGATCCATAAAAAAAACATGGCCGCCAGGGACGGGGCTAATTTGCCTTAGATGTATGTTATGAACTTTATAAACGACATCTCCTCTGAAAACGCTAAACAGAATTTGATTTAATTTGGCAGGGTTTGTCCTTGGGTGAACCTTCACAAAAGTTGCTAAAATGAACTTGATCTATGTAGAACTCTGGTTGCCAATCCAATGGAAAGAAAACGTTATGAAAACTTTAAACTACTGCCCAGATTTCAAAATGTTTTAGTACAAATGTTCCTTTGGTAACCCTATCTTCAGGTAATCGATCCAGGGCCTCTATGGCCCTCTTGTATTTAGCTCACCTGAGCACAACGTGCGCATGGTGAACTATTGTAATCGCCTTTTGTCCGTCGTCCGTGCGTGCGTCGTCCGTCCGAGCATTCATGCGTCCGGCCCTCTATCAAAATTGTTAAGTTAAAAATGTAGGCCACATGAGCTAAAATAGATTTTAAGAGTGCAATCTTTGAAAATCTTCTTCTGTAAAACTGCAGGGCCTAGAGCTTAGATATTTGGTGTGTAGCATTGTCTAGTGGACCTCTACTAAGTTTGTTCAAATCATGACCCTGGGGTCAAAATTGGCCCCGCCCCAGGGTCACTTGATTTTACATAGGCTTATATCGGAAAAATCTAGAAAAATCTTCTTTTCAAAAACCACAAGGCCTTGAGTTTAAATATTTGGTGTGTAACATGGCCATATAGACATGTACCAAGTTTGTTCAAATCATGGCCTTGGGGTCAAAATTGGCCTCGCCCCAAGGGTCACTTTATTTACATAGGCATATATGATAAAAATCTAGAAAAATCTTCTGTCAGAAACAACAAGGCCTGGAGTTTATATATTTAGTATACACTATGGACTAGTGGTCTTATGGACCATTACCAACTTTGTTCACATCATGGCCCCGGGGGCAAAATTGGCCCCGCCCTAGGGGTCATTTGATTTTACATAGGCTTATATAGAAAAATCTTCTTGACAGAAACTAAAAGGCCTGAAGTTTAAATATTTGGTATGTAATATGGACTAGTGGACATTTTCAATTTTGTTTACATTTTTGCCCTGGGGTCAAAATTTGCCCCGACCCAAAGTTACTTGATTTTACATATAGGCTTATATCGGAAAAAAAAAATGGTCTTGTCAGAAACCACAAAGCCTGGATATTAGACATTTGGTGTGTTACATGGCCTTATAGACATGTACCAAGTTTGTCCATATTACATACCTGGGGTCAAAATTGGCCCGCCCAAAGGGTCACTCGATTTAACATAGACTTATGTAGGAGAATCTTTAAAAGATCTTGTCAGAAACTACAAGATCATGGGTTTAGATATTGATTAACATGGCTTTGTGGACCTGAACCAAGTTTTCAAATCATGGTTCTTGGGTATAATTTGGTCTCACACTAGGGGTCACTTGATAGTATAGCTATGACCATTAAAATTTGGACCGCAGGAAAGTTTTTGTGTGGAATTACAATTATTTTGCTGTACTTCTTCATGGATTTTGTATTCAATTTGATTGTTATATAAAAAGCAATGAAGGCAACATTTCTCAGGTGAGCAATTCAGGGCCATCATGGCCCTCATGTTTTATTTTATCAAAGAATTAAACCAATTACACATGCTAATTTTCGTGACTTTTAGTGAAATTTACCTTCACATTTCGTGTGTAAATTGTCCGTTTACAATGTTAACCTTCCATGTTGTACTTAATTTTGAATCCACGGCCATTTGTATTGGGATAATGATAGAGTGATTTCCCCTTATTATGCCCCCCTTCGAAGAAGAGGTGGCATATTGTTCGGTTGGTCCGTTGGTAGACCACTTCGTTTCCGATCAATAACTGGAGAAAGCTTGGGCCAACATTCATCAAACTTCATAGGGTGATTGTTCATGACTAGTAGATGACCCCTATCTTTTTTGGGTCACTTGGTCAAAGGTCAAGGTCAAAGTGACATCGATGGGATTGGGGGGAACGTGGGAGGCATATGTATCGTTCTGACATCTGTTTACTGATAAAATAGTTTTATTATCATTATTACTACTAGTTTTATTCGATTGCAGTATGCTTTATGGCAGATATAATGAAAGTTTTTTTTTAACGATTACGTGTAATTATGTAGATTTTATTAAATATGAATTTTGGGTGCTGCCTTTTTAGTTCATCTGAGCACAACGTGCTCATGGTGAGCTATTGTGATCGCCTTTTGTCCGGTGTCCGTAGTCCTTGCATCCGTCCGTGCTACATGCGTCTGGCGTCAACAATTTCCTTTAAACAACATCTCCTCCTAAACCGCTGAATGGATTTTGACCAAACTTCACAGGAATCATTCTTATGATGCCATCTGTCAAATTGTTCTAATTATTTTGATTGGTTAAAACTGTAGGTCACAGGAGCTAAAATAGATTTTAAAAATGCAAAATTTGAAAATCTTCCTCTGCAAAACTGCAAGGCCTAGAGCTTAGATATTTGTTGTGTAGCATTTTCTTATGAACCGCTACCAAGATTGTTTAAATCATGACTCTGGAGTCAAAAATGGCCCGACCCAGGGGTCACTAGTTTTTACATGGGCTTATATAGGAAAAAAATAGAAAAATATTTTTCTCAGAAACCACAAGGCCTGGAGCTTAGATATTTAATATGTAGCATTGTCTAGTGGAACTCTACCAAGTTTGTTCAAAGCATGACCCTGGAGTCAAAATTGGCCCCGCCCCAGGGGTCACTTGAATTTACATAGGCTTATATAGGAAAAAACTAGAAAAAATCTTCTTCTCAGAAATCACAAGGACATTGCCTTATGGGCATTTATCAAGTACGTTCAAACATGTTCCTGGTTTCAAAATTGGTCACTTGATTTTACATAGACTTACATAGGAAAGATGTCTAAAAGATATCTTTGTCAGAATCCACAAGATCATGGGTTTAGATATTTGGTATGTAACATGCCTGTGTGGACCTGAACCAAGTTTTCAAATCATGGCCCTGGGGTCAAAAATGACGCTAGGTTGTTGTTTTTTTTAACACATGTAAACTTTTTGTGTGGAATTATTATATATATTAGATTATATTGCTGTTCTTCTGCATGGATTTTTAGCTCACCTGAGCACTTTGTGCTCAAGTGAGCTTTTAGGATCGCCTGTCGTCCGTCGCCGTGCGTCATGCGTCGTCAACAATTTTCTTTAAACGACATCTCCTCTGAAACCGCTGGACAGAATTTAATGAAACTTGGCAGGAATGTTCCTTGGGTGAGGCTCTACAAAAGTTGCTAAAATAAAGTTGATCTATGAAGAACTCTGGTTGCCATGGCTACAAAAAGAAAAATAATTTGAAAACTTTAAAAATCATCTCCTTCAAAACTACTGGCCAGATTTCAAAATAATTTGGTACAGATGTTCCTTGGGTCAACCTCTACCAAAGTTGCTAAAATTATTCCGATCCGTAAAAAACATGGCCACCAGGGGCTGGGCTTATTTGCCTTATATGTATATAGGGAAAACTTTAATCAACATTTCCTCTGAAACCACTGGACAGAATCTGATTAAACTTGGCAGGAATGATCCTTTGGTCAACCTTCACAAAAGTTGCTGAAATAAATTTGATCCATATAGAACTCTGGTTGCCATGGCAACAAAAAGAAAAAAATGAAAACTTTAAAAATCATCTTCTTCAAAACTAGTGGCCAGATTTTAAAATAAATTGGTACAGATGTTCCTTGGGTCAACCTATTTATCTCAGGTGAGCGATTTAGGGCCATCATGGGCCTCTTGTTTATTCAGTATGACTACGTTGTAAAAGGCAATGAAAGCAATATTCCTCAGGTGAGCGATTCAGGGCCATCTTGGCCCTCTTGTTTTTATGAGTGATAAAAATCAAATGCATTATATTCTAAGCCAATCTACAAAAGGCTAACTTTGAAAAAAAAGCATGGAGCTTTTGGAACATGTAAAATTTATGCAATATTGCAAAATCCATTTTCTCCTGCTCTGAATAAAATGTTATTTTTTCGAAAATAATTGCCTGAGGCATCGGGAGTACATCCCTGAGGCAAAGGAAAATGCCAAGTGGGAGTTAGCCTTAAGCTTTTAGCGATATAATTTTACCTTTTACCAGCGTAATGTCATGTCATGTCATGTCATGTTAAGATTGAGAAAAAACCAATTTTCACTTTAAAAATATTTTGTCAAATATGTGGAAGGAATATCGGGTATATGCTGTATTAGGTTCAAACTTATTAATCTTGACTGTCTAATTGTCGATCTGGAAGCAGTCTACACACAGAGACTTCCTAGAAAAATCTTCAGGCGCACGTTTTAGGATCGGACGGTTGTGGGTCCTATTCGCGTGTCGATGTTTTGTACATTTTTAATTTTAATTGACACATTTTGTTTTTTCTAAATGTTTAATCATAGACATAACAATATTAAGTAATTAGATGTTGATATTTAATATAGAATTTTTATAAATTTAAAATACACATAGAATATGATTTTCGTAAATATTAAAATAAAGTGAAAATGAGGATTGTTTATATTTATTCCTTTCAGGAAAAATATTGAGAGGAGTTAGTTAAGAATAATTGAATAATATGATTGTTTCATGAATACTATACTTAAAAGGCTTTGAAAAATAGTAAAGCTGATGGCATTTAGCAACACAACCCATTTCTGATTAAGTTAAATTTACATGGCTAGCGATAGGTATACATTTACTCTGCAGAATACTAAGATTTCTTGTTGTTGCTTATAACATAAAAAGGAAAGAAAAAAAAAGAAGAAAACATTACCTTCTTAACTTCTTCAAAAACAAAATCGGCAATGCTAATATTTTAATGTTCAACTTAGTTATTGCTTTTAGCGGCTAATTTTATGCCTATCTATTTGTTATGCTATTTCTTAAACTTGCATCTATCTAGAATGATTTATGGTTTTAAATGATACGAACTTTTGGTAATTGCCTATTTTTCTTTAATTGTTAGATCGCTCAGCATATGACATGTAAATGTCTCTCAATCAGTGAACGTGTCATCGAAGTTGCTAACGCAGAACCTTAACCCTTTCCCTCATAGAGGAAACCATGAAAAGACCTATGCGAACAGCATAAAACCAGATCAGCCTGCGAGTAACTCACAGGCTGATCAGGTTTTATGCTGTTCGCTGCTCCTCAGTGGTCTGGAAATGAGGATTTTGTAATTAAATTTGGTAAGGTTTAACTGTGGTTTTCTGCAGATCAGGCTTTATGTGGTACCTACTGAGTGCGTCAAAATGAGTCTATATGAGGGAAAGGGTTAACTCATGCTTATCACGCAGTCATGGACGACTGCCGATTCGGATTACACATTAAAAGCACAAACATTTTTGCAATCAAGGGATTTCATAGCCTAGAAAAAAAAACGTATGGGCAAGGGAAGATGGGGGGGTGGGGGTGCAAGGACCCCCCCCCCCCCCCCCCCCTCTGAATCCTTGCCTGGCCTCAGAGCTTCAATGATTTCCAAGTTTCCAAGTTTCCAAGAAAGTCAGATGGTCCAAATTTGAATTATCTGTTGATTGTGTATATCTCACCTTGTTATGTTCAACGTTAGCTTTAGCTTTAGATTGGCAATAAGTGGTTTCTTTATAGAAACAAGTTAGAACAGATTATACTACAACCTCTTGTCAGTCATGTTATTTAACAATACATGTTGAATCTTTTTTTGTATACTTTAAGGGAAACTAATGGAAGAAGCAATTGATGCCATTTTGACAACTATTAAAACACCAGAGGAGATATTTCAGTGGAAAATTATTCAGAAGAAATATTTAGTCTTATATCTCCAAAAGAACCAGGTTTGTTATAATTTAGTGAAATGCTGAACTGATTTTTAACCTCATGCTTCGTTATTCACCAACTATTGCCGTAAAGTTAAAAGCGATAGATTGAATCAAGACTAAACTATCTTTCGGCGTAGCTTTATAAAATAGAATAGTTTACTTCTTAAACCAATCAAATGTTGGTATGTAAATGAAGTCAGAGTAAATGCAATGCTATCATTGGCTTGCATAATTTACATTTAGGACATTTCAACTTAAAATGGGAGTTTCAGGTTGTATATATCTTTCTTATTGGTATAACAGGTTTCTTTTTCAGCTTAAAACATGAAAGGTAACACAATAATGAAAATATAACACTTTCTTATCAATTTAAGAACGCTGCTTTGGCAATATGATTTAAAACAACTACAAGAAGAACCAGGCGTATGTCTATTTTTAGATCACAATTTCCCCTAATATTTAAAAGTGGACTCGGCCTTCAGGGGAGGTAACTATTGTTGAGGAGTTGTGCAGTTTATTGTGCGGATCTGGAAACAATAATCGGATATACGCGATTTATGACCTTTCGGTTTCGCTTGGTTACATACGAATTGTCCTTTAAAAAAAATCAGCAAGTGCATAATATTTCATGGAAGTTGGTAAATTAGTTTTTTTTTTTTTTTGTAAATTAAATCCGTTTTGTTACATAGTCTTCACAATACCTCCCATAATCTTGGTATTTATAAACATTTCTGCTAACGTTTCTAACTCTATAATAGTTTTAATCTGTTTTTCATGTTATATATTTTTTTTCTTGTTTAATATATATGACAAAAATTCGTGTTGATATTCATATCTCCAGATTCGAGTTTCTACAAAGTATACACTAGCCGAACTCAGATCCCGCATTCTAGAATTATGGCGACGTGCTGCCGTAAGTATTACACAGTTTATCCTGCCAGCGTAATGATAGTGCACTCTACTTTGACCGATGGTTATTTTAGTATGTCTAAGTCACATACTTATTTAACGCATCTTAATATTTCTTTCGTTGTCATTGGTTGCAGGTTTGCACCCTATCCCTTTTATATATTTTGAAACAAGAATGAAAACAGGAGTAGCGCAAAATATTTCGATGCAATTCCTTAAGATATGTTTGTTTGTCTACAGCGTGATGTTGCAATGAGACAACACTATAGCTGCCTTATGTATAGAAGATGTCCCCATTGACTGAAATTATATCTGTGGTAATTTGAAACAAACGAATAATGTGATTAAAATTCAATCAATGGGTACCTTTAGTCGTAGGAATTCACAAAAGCTATTTTTCAACTTTTGTAAACTTTTGCAAATCCTACATTTTCTAAAATATAAATCTTTCTTAAACCAAAGAGCTTAACCGATGAAAGGAGAAAATATCTACCATTTTCTATGAAATCCAGAATTTGGGAGTCAGTGATTTTGCACTCAAGTGTAACATTTAATAAGCATGTTTTTGTGAGAACAGCCCCTGGCTTTTGCAACTTTTGCTCTTAATACCACATATATAATTTACGATTTGAGGACTCGTGTAGAAATGGTAAATAAATATATAATACATTTATATTTCCTTGTTACAAAGAATGACCTTGTCACTCCAACATGCTGGCCTTCTGACACTGGTGCAACAAGCTCAAAGAAGACCAGTGTTAAGCGAAAAGATGTAAACCCTTCTCCTACAAAATCTGAAAAGAAGACGAAAGTGGTAACCAACGATTCTGATTTCAAGTAAGAAAACACTTTTTAACGTCTGCCTGAGTGGTATTAAGTGTCTTGTCAATAAAAGAATGTTGCAGGCTAATTGTCTTAAAACGTAAGTCAATATATATTGCCATAACAAATCAGCCTTGTTGGCCTGCAAAATCCTAACTTTCTAAACCACTTTTGCCTAATATGCCTGCAATCTTTCAGCCCTACTTCTATGCCTGAGTCTTAAAACTTTAGCCCTCACTTGTTCTGACAAATGACCCGCGCTTGATGTTCTGACAATTCAGCCCTCACTTTTTGTCCTGAATCCAAACAATTCAGCCCTCACTTCCCGTCCTGAGTCCTGACAATTCAGCCCTCACTTTTTGTCCTGAGTCCTGACAATTCAGCCCTCACTTTTGTTTTGAGTCCTGACAATTCAGCCCTCACTTTTTGTTCTGAGTCCTGACAATTCAACCCTCACTTTTTGTTCTGAGTCCTGACAATTCAGCCCTCACTTCCTGTCCTGTGTCCTGACAATTCAGCCCTCACTTCTTTGTCCTGTGTCCTGACAATTCAGCCCTCACCTTTTTGTTTTGAGTCCTGACAATTCAGCCCTCACTTTTTATTCTGAGTCCTGACAATTCAACCCTCACTTTTTGTTCTGAGTCCTGACAATTCAGCCCTCACTTCCTGTCCTGTGTCCTGACAATTCAGCCCTCACTTTTTGTTCTGAGTCCTGACAATTCAGCCCTCACTTTTTGTTCTGAGTCCTGACAATTCAGCCCTCACTTTTTGTTCTGAGTCCTGACAATTCAGCCCTCACTTTTTGTTCTGAGTCCTGACAATTCAGCCCTCACTTTTTGTTCTGAGTCCTTACAATTCAGCCCTCACTTTTTGTTCTGAGTCCTGACAATTCAGCCCTCACTTTTTGTTCTGAGTCCTGACAATTCAGCCCTCACTTCCTGTCCTGTGTCCTGACAATTCAGCCCTCACTTCCTGTCCTGTGTCCTGACAATTCAGCCCTCACTTCCTGTCCTGTGTCCTGACAATTCAGCCCTCACTTCCTGTCCTGTGTCCTAACAATTCAGCCCTCACTTCCTGTCCTGAATCCAAACAATTCAGCCCTCACTTCCTGTCCTGAGTACTGACAATTCAGCCCTCACTTCCTGTCATTGAGTCCTAACAATTCAGCCCTCACTTCCTGTTCTGAGTTCTGACAGTTCAGCTCTCACTTTTTGTCCTGAATCCAAACAATTCAGCCCTCACATTCTGTCCTGAGTCCTAACAATACAGCCCTCACTCCCTGTCCTGAGTCCTAACAATACAGCCCTCACTCCCTGTCCTGAGTCCTAACAATTCAGCCCTCACTTCCTGTCATTGAGTCCTAACAATTCAGCCCTCACTTCCTGTTCTGAGTCCTGACAGTTCAGCTCACACTTTTTGTCCTGAATCCAAACAATTCAGCCCTCACTTCCTGTCCTGAGTCCTAACAATTCAGCCCTCACTCCTGTCCTGAGTCCTAACAATTCAGCCCTCACTCCCTGTCCTGAGTCCTAACAATTCAGCCCTCACTTTTTGTCTTGAATCCAAACAATGCATCCTTCACTTCGTGTCCTGAGTCCTAACAATTCAGCCCTCACTTTTTGTCTTGAATCCAAACAATGCATCCCTCACTTCGTGTCCTGAGTCCTAACAATTCAGCCCTCATTCCTGTTCTGAATCCAAACAATGCATCCCTCACTTCGTGTCCTGAGTCCTAACAATTCAGCCCTCACTTCCTGTCCTGGATCCAAACAATTCAGCCCTTACTCCCTGTCCTGAGTCCTAACAATTCAGCCCTCACTTTTTGTCTTGAATCCAAACAAAGCATCCTTCACTTCGTGTCCTGAGTCCTAACAATTCAGCCCTCATTCCTGTTCTGAATCCAAAAACCTCACTTTGCCTCTTCCTGTCCTGAGTCCTAACAATTCAGGCCCCGCTTTTTCTGCCAACCATCATTTTCTTGAAATCCTTACGATTAATTAAGGCCACTCACTTATTGTTCTGACAATTCAGCCTTCTTATATTCTATATACCATAATTTCCAAAAGGTTATGTAAATTTCTTATTTCAGAAGGACAGAGTGCAAATACTGGTTACACATGATGTTTTTGAAATATGATAGATATTAACGAAAGCTCTATGTACTTCTGTTGGCTAGACCCCTTCTTATGACAGATATACAATTAGTTAAATATTGACAAATGTTCCTGTATACATATATTTTTATAATTACAGAGAGAAAAGTTCTACAATACAAAGTGAAAAAAGAGAATACCTTGTATCAGTGGCTTTTGATTTTGGCACAACCTTCAGTGGTTATGCATTTTCATTTCGAGGCAGCCAAAATAATATCATCATCAACCAGAATTGGGTTCCAGGGTGTGACACGCTGATATCGTTGAAGACGCCCTCTTGTGTCTTGCTAGATCCAAGAAAGGAATTTGTTGACTTTGGTTACGAAGCTGAAAATAAATACAGTGAACTAGTAGAAGACGGTCTGCACAAAGGATACTACTTCTTTCAGCGTTTTAAAATGGCTCTTTATAACAAGGAGGTAATTGATGATATCCATAAGGCATTAAAATCCATTTTTTCTTAATACATTTGGCCTACAACTCGCAAGACACCTGGATATGAATATTCCATATCTCACGTATAAATGCTCTCCTTATTTTTCTATTTAAATGAATCACAATTCTAAACAGAAATGTCCTTATAATTGAGGTTTTCAACAAATTACTTCCTCTACTTTAATATCTCATCATAAGAAACCATGAACAAGTTTTGTAAATGTGTTACTTGTATTAATATGTGCAAAGGATATGACCTTAACTTCTGACGAAAGTGGCTGAAAATTAGGTTTCTTTCATTTATAGAAATAAGGTGAATATAAATCTGATAAATATGCAAACCTGGGTCATTTGTAAAACGTGAATAATCTATGTGTAAATAAAAAGTTCTTCTGTGGTATTTTTCAGATAACGAAAGACATATTGGTTGAAGATATCTCTGGGAAAAAGCTTCCCGCTCTACTTGTATTCTCACTTGCTATTAAATATCTGTACAACCACTTTTGGAAGGCCCTTGAAACCAAAGGTTCTACAATGTTGAAGTCAGATGTTCAGTATGTTCTTACTGTCCCTGCTATATGGAGTGACAAGGCCAAGCAGTTCATGAGGAAAGCTTGCACCGAGGTATATATGTTAAGTAAAGCTATGGAAAAAGGTATTTTCTGGTAAAGCACTGGAATAGGGAGACTCAGGAAACAGAGGACCCTTCCTTGCTTCTTATGCCTCGCCAACTCCGTTGCGTGGCACATAAGATTTTCGGTCTGTCCGTTCGTTCGTCCGTCCCTCCGTCACACCTCAAGTTAACCTTTGCATTTAAGCTTTTTTTCCAGGAAGACGACTTCACATCTTTATGAAACTATGTACACATGTACATTATCACATGATCTGTTTAATATTTATGCAAATTTATGACCGTTACCTGTATTTTACAGTTGGGTGAACATCGTAAAATTTATTGTTCTGCCTCAGGTAAACCTTTGCTGTTAAGCTTTATTCTATGAAAATGACTTCACATCTTAATGAAACAAGGCACACATGCACAGACAAATTTTCTTGTCTATTTTTACTTGTACCACCTTTAATGTGGTCCTCGCTGCATGGACCTGGGAATTTACCTCGAATCCGACTTGGTACTCGAAACACCGCTTTTCTGAATATCACATAAAACTACAAAATTGCGATGTGTTCTCAGATATCATGATATAAGAGAAGAAATCCATCAAGTTTTTCTAACAAATTTAAAGCAGACTATCTTTATCCCCCTCTTACAAATGGTAGCAAACTTCATACTCTTACTTAATTGTGTGTACAATTTATCAGGCAGGGATACAAAGTGAACAATTGCGCATGGCTCTTGAACCGGAAGCTGCTTCAGTTTGGTGCCAAGCAGACTATGAAGATTCTCTGTTATCTGCAACAGGATCAAAATACATGGTGGTTGACCTTGGAGGTATTTTTTAACTTTTTTCCTGTAAATTGGTTTTAACCAAAAAAAAAAAAAAAACAATCTTTACAGAATAAAGAGGTGTGTGTTTGTAATGTATGTACCTTGATTCATTGATATTGATTTGTTGTAACCGAAAAGGAAATAATTATGTTAATAAAGATCTTTCAAAATGGAAATTGCATGTTATTTACTTATAAAAACTGCTTAAATTTAACTTCAAAATACGTATCTTTCATTGCTGTGGTTTTCCAGGTGGAACAGCTGATATTACAGTGAACGAAACGATGCCAGACGGTACATTGAGAGAACTTCATAAAGCAAGCGGTGGACCGTGGGGTGGCATAGTAGTAGACAAGGCATACATCAAGTTTCTCTCGAAGATCTTTGGCGAAGATATCATAAACGAATTTCAGAAAAATCAGATAGGTGATTATTTCAACCTCTTGAGGAATTTCGAAACTAAGAAAAGAAGTATAAATAGCAGTTCTGGAGACAAAATGACTTTTTGGATTCCTCTGTCTCTTATTCAGTTGTTTGAAAGTCGGGGTATTAGTTTGGGCAAGAAGCTGAATTCCCCTCAATTTCAGGGTATCTCTTCTCCTTCTGGTGATAAACTTCGCATTGACAAGATCATTGCGAATGGCTT
The DNA here is from genome assembly GCA_021229015.1 of Solen grandis. NCBI lineage: Eukaryota > Metazoa > Mollusca > Bivalvia > Adapedonta > Solenidae > Solen > Solen grandis. Next base: position 23,780,594 of record CM037786.1, read on the forward strand.
TTTCGACGAGGTTCTTCATGATGTGACTAGTTATGTGCGATCTATTCTAGAGATGCCATCCCTTGGTGATGTTCAATGTATTCTCCTTGTTGGTGGGTTTGCTGACTGCAGTATTGTGCAAGATGCATTTCGTTATGCTCTTGGATGTAAAAGGCTGATTGTACCAGCTGATGCTGGATTGTTTGTTCTGAAGGGGGCTGTTATTCTTGGACATAAGCCAGAGTTGATATCAGAAAGGAGGTCAAAATTTAACTACGGAACATGTGTGTATGAAAGGTTTAATGATGCAATACATCAACAAGATAAAAAGATTAAGGAGTCTGGCGAAGAATGGTGTAAAGATGTATTTGGAAAAGTTGTCTCAATTGGAGATATCCTCCATCGCAATAGAGAATTTACTAAGGAGGGAAATGTTATTGATGTTTCTCAAAAAACGGTAGTAATCAGCTTGTATTGTTCAGATAAAGATGAGCCTATGTATGTTACAGACGCAGGGTGTACTTTCCTTGGAGAACTCAAGATAGACTTACCCCAGACTAATACAATAGAAGATAAAGCGTTCACCGTTTCCTTGATTTTCTGGGATACTGAAATCAGGGTTAAGGTTGAAATTCTAAAAACAAAAAAAAAATTTGAAACTTCCTTAAATTCCATTTGAATTCCAGATCATAATGTACAAAAGCAAAGCATCAACCTACTTTGAAATGATTTCATGAAGACTGAAAGAGCATTGAAATTTTTGTCGATTATAAATGCTTCACTGACAGTAATGAGGCTTGATTTTCTTTAACTTGATGTATGTCTAGAAACAGAAAAGGCAATGTGTGTGCATCAGGAAAAGGCACAAATTTAAACACTATGTGAGCTAGGAAAGAAACAAAGACAAGTCAAGCAATACGTATAAGATATGTACAATATCTTGTAATTAAAGTATTTTCCCTACACTTACTTTTTAGGTTTTCGCATCGCATTGCGAAAACCTATTGTTCTTCTTCTGTTTCTTTTTTTTTTTTTTTTTTTTTTTTCTTCCCCTTTTTGTGAACGGCATAGCTCCGAGGTGAGAAAAGCCACATCTATGAAACTTTTATCAGTAATAACCACGTACTTGAAGATGATCCTAACGTCGAGATAATTTTCATTTTTGTTTTGATTTTCCCGCCAGGGGGCGTTTTATATGAAAATGTTTAATAAGCAATATCTCCATTATTTGAGGTCCGATTCAAATGCGGTTTTTGCACAATGTTCCTTGTAAATAGCCCAATAAAATATGATAGGTTCCAAAAATTTGCGTATATAAAACTTTCGTGCTACAGGAGGTTGAAAGTTCAAGTCTCGCAAAAACTGTGAAATAAGGATAGGTCTACCAAAAACCTACCCATTTTATTCAGAGATGAGATAGGAGAATTTTGTTTGTTGCATATGATCTGCAAGACATATACGCACAAAATATATGGGGTGGCAATTTCGGGAAATGCATGGTTCGTCCACAGTATGCGGTCAAACTTAACCAACATTTTCGAAAAATCAACATTTTAAAAGCATGACTTTTAAGGTTATTTGCAGCTCCTGACTTTATTTTTTGTTCAATCTTCATCATTATTTCACTGTTAATGCATTTTTATAAAACAAATAAATTCATAGAAAAAAAATCAAACATAATATGCAAAGGTCAAGGTCATATACCAATTATTATTATTTTTATCGGCATAAAATAACTCAAAATCTAAAAATATTTTATAAGAAGTATATGAACAAAAGTTTTAGTTTGTGAAGAGATCTTTCCATCGGTGTTTAGTTTTTGAAGATCGGACTTCATTTGATCAAACTACCACAGTCCAAAGTTTGATCCTTTTATCAAACAATTGTAAATCCATATGTTTCCCCTTTTTTATGCAGCTCCTAACTTTATTTTTTGTTCAATCTTCATCATTTTTTCATTGTTTATGCCTTTAAATAATACAAACAAACACATAGTAAATAACGATGAAAATATGCAAAGGTCAAGGTCATAATACCGATTATTTTTATGTTTATCGGGACGAAATAGCTTCAAATCTAAAAATATTTTATAGAAAGTATATGAACAAAAGTTTTAGTTTGTGAAGAGATCTTTCCATTGGTGTTTAGTTTTTGAAGATCGGACTTCATTTGATCAAATTACCACAGTCCAAAGTTTGATCCTTTTATCAAACAATTGTAAATCAGTATGTTTCCTCTTTTTTGCAGTTCCTGACTTTATTTTTTGTTCAATCTTCATCATGTTTTCACTGTTTATGCATTTAAATAATACAAATAAACTCATAGTAAATAACGATGAAAATATGCAAAGGTCAAGGTTATAATACCGATTATTGTTATTTTTATCGGCACAAAATATCTTCAAATCTAAAAATATTTTATAGAAAGTATATGAACAAAAGTTTTAGTTCGTGAAGAGATCGTTCTAATGATGTTTAGTTTTTGAAGATCGGACTTCATTTGATCAATTTACAACAGTCCAAAATTTGATCCTTTATCGAAAAATCGTAAATCAGTATGTTATCTGAATTATATTTGCATTATTTAATTTGCTTAACATATATACAGAGAATATTTGGGTAAGCGAGTTAAGGGTATGTATTGTTTGTCAACAGCATGCGGCAAACGTCTCTAATTGGATGAATTACAATTTCAAAAACATAAGTTTTTAGTCTGTGTCTTTTTTTTGTCTCTTTGTTCAAGTTTCATCATTTTCTCCACTGGTTTTATAGTTTTATGATACACAAATTCTCATAAATCAAAAATTAAACAGTATTTTCATTGGTCAAGGTTATATAACGATAATTGCCATTTTCTTCAGCTCAAAATAGATCCAAATTTCTTGCGTGTTATTCTCTAAGCAATCACTTTTAAACTTAACCACAGTGTTCTTTCCTAAATTCGGGCACGAAGGTTAACAAATGTTATCAGCCTATTATATATTGAGTTTTTCCCCCATGAATATTAAAAAAAGAAGAAAAAAAATATCGCACTTCATTTCTTATCTTCAAACTTTATATTTTCTATTTTTTTACCACACTCTTTCGATCAAATTCGATTAAGGCTGTTATCATCAAATAACGTCAGGAGATATCCCTTTGTAATATAATACACGATTGTTTTGTATTAAGTATCTTCTTTTTTCAAACTTTCTATTTGACTTTTATATGTTAATAATATTCGAATAAATTTAATATCAATCAATTATGTCTGCAGTTGAAACCAGTCCTCTTACTAGTCAAGTTAAAAGCGAAAACCAAGATGCCGCTTTGCGGTTCTAGTTTTTTATTATTTTTCTAACCCTTTTTTGTTAACGGCAAATCTCCGTTATCAGAAAAGCCACATTTATGAAATTTTAATCAGTTTTACCACGTATTTGAAGATGATCCTAACGTTGAGAAAATTTTCATTTATGTCTTACTTTTCCCGCCAGGGGGCGTTTTGCATGAAATTTATAAATGGCTAAAAACTCAGTTATTTGAGGTCCGATTCAAATGCGGTTTGTTGCATTCTGTTCCTTGTTGATAGCCAAATAAAATATGATAGATTTCGAGGGTACGTGTCGCTGAAAGTATTTGAGCTACAGAAGGTTGAATGTTCGAACCTCGCAAAAAACTGTGCAAATGAGGGTAGGTCTACGAAAAACCTATCCATTTTTCTTAGAGATCAGATAGAAGAATTCTGTTTGCTGCAAATGATTTGCAAGACATATACGCACAAAATATATGGGGTGGCGAATTTAAGAAATGTATGGTTTGTCCTCTGCAAATGGTCAAACTTCACTAAATTTAAGGAAAAGTTAAAGATTCAAAAACATGTTTTTTATCGCTTCTGACTTTATTTTTTGTTAATTCTTCATGATATTTTCACAAGTTATGTATTGTTATGTCTGAAAGGGGATCACAATTAAAAAATTTAAAAATAATTGAAAAGGTCAAGGTCATGTTACGATTCTTGTATTTTTATTCGGCCCCAAATAGCTCAAAAACTAAAAATATTTCTTTGAGAGTATATGAACAAAAGTTTTAGCTATTCCAGAGCTCTTTCCAGTGATGTTTAGTTTTTGAAGATCGGACTTGATTTGGTCATTTTACGGCAGTCCAAAGTTTGATCCCTTTATCAAACAATTGTAAATCCGTATGTTTCCTCCTTTTTGCAGCTCCTGACCTTATTTTTTGTTCAATCTTCATCATTTTTTCACTGTTTATGCATTTTTATAAAACAAATAAACTCATAGTAAATATTGATGAAAATATGCAAAGGTCAAGGTCATAATACCAATTATTGTTATTTTTTATCGGCACAAAATAGCTTCAAATCAAAAAATATTTTATAGAAAGTATATGAAAAAAAGTTTTAGTTTGTGAAGAGATCTTTTCATTGGTGTTTAGTTTTTGAAGATCGGACTTCATTTGATCAAATTACCACAGTCCAAAGTTTGATCCTTTTATCAAACAATTGTAAATCCGTATGTTTCATCTTTTTTGCAGCTCCTGACTTTATTTTTTGTTCAATCTTCATCATTTTTTCACTGTTTATGCATTTTTATGATACAAATAAACTCATAGTAAATAATGATGAAAATATGCAACGGTCAAGGTCATAATACGAATTATTGTTATTTTTTATCGGCACAAAATAGCTTCAAATCTAAAAATATTTTATAGAAAGTATATGAACAAAGGTTTTAGTTTGTGAAGAGATCTTTTCATTGGTGTTTAGTTTTTGAAGATCGGACTTCATTTGATCTAATTACCACAGTCCAAATTTTGATCCTTTTATCAAACAAATGAAAACCAATATGTTTCTTCTTTTTTGCAGCTCCTGACTTTATTTTTTGTTGAATCTTCATCATGTTTTCACTGTTTATGCATTTAAATAATACAAATAAATCATAGTAAATTACGATGAAAATATGCAAAGGTCAAGGTCATAATACCGATTATTGTTGAAAACAGTACTCTTACTAGTCAAGTTAAAAGCGAAAACCAAGATGCCGCTTTGCGGTTCTAGTTTTTTATTAGGTTTTCGCATCGCTTGCGAAAACCTATTGTTCTTCTTCTGTTTTATTTTTAGGTTTTCGCCTCTGCTGGGCGAAAACCTATTGTTCTTCTTCTGTTGATTTTTTTTTTTTTTTTTTTATTTTTATTATTTTTCCAATTCCACCCATTTTTGTGTCCAGCCTAGCGGCCAGATGAAAAAAGCTACAGCTATGAAATTTTGGGCTTGGAATCATCTTTATCTGAACATGTGCCTAATTGGTCAAACGTTTCACTTTTGTTTCTGATTTAGGCACTAGGGGGCGCAATGCATGTAATCACTGTTTTGCTAAAAACTCAACAATTTGAAACCTGATTTAGATGCGGTTTTTTACATAATGTTCCTTGTTGACAGCCCAATCAAAGATGATGGAAATCTCATCATCGAGTACGGAAAAAAAATTGTTCTAGGAGAGGTTGAATGTTCGAACCTTGGAAAAAAGTGAAATAATGAGGGTAGGTCTACGAAAAACCTTCCCACTTTTGTTAGAGATCAGATAGAAGAATTCTGTTTGCTGCATACGATTTGCAAGACATATACGCACAAAATATATGGGGTGGCAAATTTAGGAAATGCGTGGTTTGTCCCCTAGAAAAGGTCAAACTTCACTAAATTTTAGGAAAAAATAAAATTTTAAAAACATGTTTTTGTCGCTCCTGACTTTATTTTCTGTTCATTCTTCGTGATATTTTCACACAATATGTATTGTTATGATTGAAAGGGCCTCACAATAAAAAAAATAAAAGAAATTTGAAAAGGTCAAGGTCATTATACGAATAGTGTGTTTTTATTCGGCCACAAATAGCTCCAAAACTAATAATATTTAATTGAGAGTATATGAACAAAAGTTTTAGTTCTTAAAGAGGTCTTTCCAGTAATGTTTAGTTTTTGAAAGTCGGACTTGATTTGGTCATTATACGGCAGTCCAAAGTTTGATCCTTTTTTGGAATAATTGTAAATCAGGTTTTATGCTTCAAATTCTGATACATAAGAATAAAAAGTTTGACTTGTGCGACTAGTATACTTGATTGAACTATTTGCTGCTTTGCTAGGTACCTAACAGTAAAATTTTAATCAATTTTCTTTCTCATTTTGCCGCTAGGGGGCGCTTTTCTTGAAATCATTCTTTTGCTTATAACTCAAAAAGTTGAAATCCGATTCGAATGCGTTTTTTTGCATTCTGTTCCCTGTTGATAGCCTAATAATATATGATAGGATTCGAGGGTCCGTGTGGCTGAAAGCTTTTGAGCTACGGAAGGTTGAATGTTCGAACCTCGCGAAAAAAAAAATACAAAAAAGAAAACTGTGCAAATGAGGGTAGGTCTACGAAAAACCTATCCGTTTTTGTTAGAGATCAGATAGAAGAATTCCATCTGCAGCATACCATTTGAAAGACGTATACACACAAAATATATGGGGTGGCGAATTAAGGAAATGCGTGGTTTGTCCTCTAGAAACGGTCAAACTTCACTAAATTTTAGGAAAAATTAAAATTTCAAAAACATGTTTTTGTCGCTCCTGACTTTATTTTCTGTTCATTCTTCATGAAATTTTCACACGATATGTATTGTTATGTTTGAAAGGGCCTCACAATTCAAAAAATAAAAAAAGAATTGAAAAGGTCAAGGTCATATTACAATTATTGTGTTTTTATTCGGCCACAAATAGCTCCAAAACTAAAAATATTTCATTGAGAATATATGAACAAAAGTTTTAGATCTTAAAGAGCTCTTTCCAGTGATGTTTAGTTTTTGAAGGTCGGACTTGATTTGGTCATTATACGGCAGTCCAAAGTTTGATCCTTTTTTGGAATAATTGTAAATCAGGTTTTATGCTTCAAATTCTGATACATAAGAATAAAAAGTTTGACTTGTGCGACTGGTATACTTGATTGAACTTTTTGCTGCTTTGCTAGGTACCTAACAGTAAAATTTTAATCAATTTTCTATCTCATTTTGCCGCTAGGGGGCGCTTTTCGTGAAATCATTCTTTTGCTTATAACTCAAAAAGTTGAAGTTCGATTCGAATGCGTTTTTTTGCATTCTGTTCCCTGTTGATAACCTAACAACATATGATAGGATTCGAGGGTCCATGTGGCTGAAAGCTTTTGAGCTACGGAAGGTTGAATGTTCGAACTTTGCACAAAAAAAAAGTGTGCAAATGAGGGTAGGTCTACGAAAAACCTATCCGTTTTTGTTAGAAATCAGATAGAAGAATTCCGTCTCCGGCATACCATTTGAAAGACGTATACACACAAAATATATGGGGTGGCGATTTTAAGAAATGTGTGGTTTGTCCACTAGAAACGGTTAAACTTCACTTTAATTTAGGAAAAATTAAAATTCCAAAAACATGTTTTTTTTTGTCGCTCTTGACTTTATGTTTTGTTTATTCGTCATGAAATTTTTACACGTTATGTTTTGTTAAGTTTGAAAGGGCCTCACAATTAAAAAGTTAAAAAACATTGAAAAGGTCAAGGTCATATTAAGATAAGTGTTTTTTTATTCGGCCCCAAAGTGCTCCAAATCTAAAAATATTTCATTGAGAGTATATGAACAAAAGTTTTAGTTCTAAATAGTTCTTTTGTATAATGTTTAGTTTTTGAAGATCGGACTTGATCTGTTCATTTTACAGCAGCCCAAAGTTTGATCCTTTTTTGGAGTAATTGTTAATCCGTTTTTATGCTTGAAATTGTGATATATAAGAAAAAGAATGTTCGACTATTGCGACTTATATACTTGTTTGAACTATTTGCTGTTTTTGCAATTTTGTTTTTCATTTTGCCGCTAGAGGGCGTTTTGCTTAAAATCACTCTTTTGCTTATAACTCAAAACGTTACAGTCTGATTGAAATGCGGTTTTCAGCATTTTGTTCCTTGTTGACAGCACCACAAATTTTGATGGATTTCAAAGTATTGGGTATGGGAAAATATTTGCGCTAGAAGAGTTTGAATGTTCTAACATTGCCAAAAAAAAAAAAAAAAAAAAATATAAAAAAAAAATAACTGTGCAAATGAGAGTAGGTCTTCAAAAAACCTTTTCGTTCTGTTTCATATTGAAAATTGTGGCTGAGTTGAAATAAAGTGTTCAAGCTGATTAGGTTAAAAGCGAAAACCGAGATACCGCTTGCGGTTCTAGTTAGGTTTTCGCATCGCTTGCGAAAACCTATTGTTTTTCTTCTGTTTTATTAGGTTTTCGCATCGCTTGCGAAAACCTATTGTTCTCGTTCTGTTTCTTTTTTTTTTTTTTTTTTTTTTTTTTTTTTTCTTCCCCTTTTTTGTGAACGGCATAGCTCCGAGGTGAGAAAAGCCACATCTATGAAACTTTTATCAGTAATAACCACGTACTTGAAGATGATCCTAACGTCGAGATAATTTTCATTTTTGTTTTGATTTTCCAGCCAGGGGGCGTTTTATATGAAAATATTTAATAAGCAATATCTCCATTATTTGAGGTCCGATTCAAATGCGGTTTTTGCACAATGTTCCTTGTAAATAGCCCAATAAAATATGATAGGTTTCAAAAATTTGCGTATATAAAACTTTCGTGCTACAGGAGGTTGAAAGTTCGAATCTCGCAAAAACTGTGAAATAAGGGTAGGTCTACCAAAAACCTACCCATTTTATTCAGAGATGAGATAGGAGCATTTTGTTTGTTGCATATGATCTGCAAGACATATACGCACAAAATATATGGGGTGGCGAATTCGGGAAATGCATGGTTTGTCCACAGTATGCGGTCAAACATAACCAATATTTTCGAAAAATCAACATTTTAAAAGCATGACTTTTAAGGTTATTTGCAGCTCCTGACTTTATTTTTTGTTCAATCTTCATCATTATTTCACTGTTTATGCATTTTTATAAAACAAATAATTTCATAGAAAAAAACAACAACATAATATGCAAAGGTCAAGGACATATACCAATTATTATTATTTATATCGGCATAAAATAGCTCCAAATCTAAAAATATTTTATAGAAAGTATATGAACAAAAGTTTTAGTTTTCGAGGAGATCTTTCCATTAATGTTTAGTTTTTGAAGATCGGACTTCATTTGATCAAATGACCACAGTCCAAAGTTTGATCCTCTTATCAAACAATTGTATATCCATATGATTTCGCTTTTTTGCTGCTCCTGACTTTATTTTTTGTTCAATCTTCATCATTATTTCACTGTTTATGCATTTTTTATCAAACAAATAAAATCATAGAAAAAAAAACAAGCATAATATGCAAAGGTCAAGGTCATATACCAATTATTATTATTTATATCGGCATAAAATAGCTCCAAATCTAAAAATATTTTATAGAAAGTATATGAACAAAAGTTTTAGTTTTCGAGGAGATCTTTCCATTAATGTTTAGTTTTTGAAGATCGGACTTCATTTGATCAAATGACCACAGTCCAAAGTTTGATCCTCTTATCAAACAATTGTATATCCATATGTTTTCTCTTTTTTGCTGCTCCTGACTTTATTTTTTGTTCAATCTTCATCATTATTTCACTGTTTATGCATTTTTATCAAACAAATAAAATCATAGAAAAAAAACAAGCATAATATGCAAAGGTCAAGGTCATATACCAATTATTATTATTTATATCGGCATAAAATAGCTCCAAATCTAAAAATATTTTATAGAAAGTATATGAACAAAAGTTTTAGTTTGTGAGGAGATCTTTCCATTAATGTTTAGTTTTTGAAGACCGGACTTCATTTGTTCAAATGACAACAGTCCAAAGTTTGATCCTCTTATCAAACAATTGTATATCCATATGTTTTCTCTTTTTTGCTGCTCCTGACTTTATTTTTTGTTCAATCTTCATCATTATTTCACTGTTTATGCATTTTTATCAAAGAAATAAAATCATAGAAAAAAAAACAAGCATAATATGCAAAGGTCAAGGTCATATACCAATTATTATTATTTTTATCGGCATAAAATAGCTCCAAATCTAAAAATATTTTATAGAAAGTATATGAACAAAAGTTTTAGTCTGTGAAGAGATCTTTCCATTGGTGTTTAGTTTTTCGAAGATCGGACTTCATTTGATCAAATTACCACAGTCCAAAGTTTGATCCTTTTATCAAACACTTGTAAATCCATATGTTGCTTCTTTTTTGCAGCTCCTGACTTTTTTTTTGTTCAATCTTCATCATTTTTTCACTGTTTATGCATTTAAATAATACAAATAAACTCATAGTAAATAACGATGAAAATATGCAAAGGTCAAGGTCATAATACCGATTATTTTTATCGGCACAAAATAGTTCTCAATCTAGAAATATTTTATAGAAAGTATATGAACAAAAGTTCTAGTTCGTGAAGAGATCGTTCTAATGATGTTTAGTTTTTGAAGATCGGACTTAATTTGATCAATTAACAAAAATATTCGAATAAAGTTTATATCAATCAATTATGTCTGCAGTTGAAACCAGTACTCTTACTAGTCAAGTTAAAGCGAAAACCAAGATGCCGCTTTGCGGTTCTAGTTATTATTATTTTTCTAACCTTTTTTTGTGAACGGCATATCACCATGATAGAAAAAAGTCACATTTCTGATTTTTTTACCAGTTTTGTCCTATGATCTGAATTTGATCCTAACGTTGAGAAAATTTTCATTTTTGTCTTAGTTTTGCCGCTAGGGGGCGTTTTGTAAAAGTTACTAAGGGCTAATAACTCTGTTATTTGAGGTCCGATTCAAATGCGGTTTTTTGCATTGTGTTCCTTTTTAGAAACTTAATAAAATATGATAGTTACAAAATAATTGCGTATATAAAACTTTCGTGCTACAGGAGGTTGAATTTTCGAATCTCGAAAAAACGGTGAAATGAGGGTAGGTCTACGAAAAAAGTCCCCATTTTATTCAGAGATGAGAGAGGGGAATTTTGTTTGTTGCATATGATTTGCAAGACATATACGCACAAAATATATGGTGTGGCAATTTTGAGAAATGCATGATTTGTCCACAGTTCGCGGTCAAACATAACCAATATTTTCGAAAAATCAACATTTTAAAAGCATGACTTTAAGGTTATTTGCAGCTCCTGATTTTATTTTTTATTCAATCTTCATCATTTTTTCACTGTTAATGCATTTTTATAAAACAAATAAAATCATAGAAAAAAAATCACCTATAATATGCAAAGGTCAAGGTCATATACCAATTATTATTATTTATATCGGCATAAAATAGCTCCAAATCTAAAAATATTTTATAGAAAGTATATGAACAAAAGTTTTAGTCTGTGAAGAGATCTTTCCATTAATGTTTAGTTTTTGAAGATCGGACTTCATTTGATCAAATGACCACAGTCCAAAGTTTGATCCTCTTATCAAACAATTGTATATCCATATGTTTCCTCTTTTTTGCTGCTCCTGACTTTATTTTTTGTTCAATCTTCATCATTATTTCACTGTTTATCCATTTTAATAAACAAATAAAGTCATAGGAAGAAAATCAAGCATAATATGCAAAGGTCAAGGTCATATACCAATTATTATTATTTATATCGGCATAAAATAGCTCCAAATCTAAAAATATTTTATAGAAAGTATATGAACAAAATTTTTAGTCTGTGAAGAGATCTTCCCATTGGTGTTTAGTTTTTGAAGATCGGACTTCATTTGATCAAATGACCACAGTCCAAAGTTTGATCCTCTTATCAAACAATTGTATATCCATATGTTTCCACTTTTTTGCTGTTCCTGACTTTATTTTTTGTTCAATCTTCATCGTTATTTCACTGTTTATGCATTTTTATAAAACAAATAAAATCAAAGAAAAAAAATCAAGCATAATATGTAAAGGTCAAGGTCATATACCAATTATTATTATTTTTATCGGCACAAAATAGCTCCAAATCTAAAAATATTTTATAGAAAGTATATGAACAAAAGTTTTAGTCTATGAAGAGATCTTTCCATTGGTGTTTAGTTTTTGAAGATCGGACTTCATTTGATCAAATGACCACAGTCCAAAGTTTGATCCTCTTAAACATTTCCCCTTTTTGCTGCTCCTGACTTTACTTTTTGTTCAATCTTCATCATTATTTCACTGTTTATCCATTTTAATAAAACAAATAAAGTCATAGGAAGAAAATCAAGCATAATATGCAAAGGTCAAGGTCATATACCAATTATTATTATTTATATCGGCATAAAATAGCTCCAAATCTAAAAATATTTTATAGAAAGTATATGAACAAAATTTTTAGTTTGTGAAGAGATCTTTCCATTGGTGTTTAGTTTTTGAAGATCGGACTTCATTTGATCAAATTACCACAGTAAAAAGTTTAATCCTTTTATCAAACAATTGTAAAGCCGAATGTTTCCTCTTTTTTGCAGGACTGACTTTTTTTTGTTCACTCTTATCATTTTTTCACTGTTTATGCATTTAAATAATACAAATAAACTCATAGTAAATAACGATGAAAATATGCAAAGGTCAAGGTCATAATACCGATTATTGTTATTTTTATCGGCACAAAATAGCTTCAAACCTAAAAATGTTTTATAGAAAATATATGAACAAAAGTTTTAGTTTGCGAAGAGATCTTTCCATTGGTGTTTAGTTTTTGAAGATCGGACTTCATTAGATCAAATTACAACAGTCCAAAGTCTGATCCTTTATCAAAAAATCTTTAATCAGTATGTTACCTCAAAAGTTTATTTCAGGTGGCATATTTTGTGATTTCGTGTCTTTGTCCAAAGTCGAAATAACAACAATATGGCACGTTTTCTTTCTTTCGCCTTTTTTGGCCAAGAGATAAAGACACATGATTGCGTTATTTCCCCTTTCACCTTTAAGGGCTAGTACACGAAAATAAGAAATGGCAGATATCAGCCATCTTAATTTACTGCATTTCTAAGACCTAAATTGCAATATGTAAATAAATTTTGTTTATCATATTCCGCTAAGGGGCACTTTGCTTGATATCTGGGAAGAAAGTCCGGAGAGCTAATGTCAAACCCCCAGTGTCATTTTCGTCGTTGTCGTCCGTGAACAAACCTTTAACCTGGCTTATATTTTTTATATTCTAAGAGATAGAGCTTAGATATTTTACATGTAGATAGCCCAATTCAAGATCTATCATTTGGAACTATGACTTTTGGCTTGTGACCTTGACCTTGGAGTTTGACCTACTTTTCAAAAACTTAAATCTTAGACAAAAAGTGTTGTTACGGCAAGCTATGTTGTCTTCTGACCACTCTTGTTGTTATAACTAAGAAAGTTGATATTCTTGTTGAAAGCCTGATAAATTTGATAAATCTAAGGACCAAAAACCTGATTTTTTCTACTGGCTATAGAAGGTTAAATGTTCGAACCTTGCATAGACTTTGCAGACTTGTGTGGGTATATGAAAAACATTTCTTTTGCAATCATCTTCAAACTTTGTAACAAATTTTGTACCGAAGTCCGATTAAAGCTTATATCTTTGAATAAATCACATATTATGCACCTTTTTACATAAAAGCAGCAATTTTGTATTTTTAAGTATCAACACACGCATAGAAATTTATTTGCTTTTGTAATACAATTCGTGAATTGCAATGTTTGAAAAGAATGAGATTGAATTGCGAAAACCGATGATACCGCAATTCTAATTGCGATTCTAGTTTTTGGGTTTTCGCATCGCAGTGCGAAAACCCTTTGTTCTCGTTCTGTTTCTTTTTTTTTTTTTTTTTTTTTTTTCTAACCCTTTTTTGTGAACGGCATAGCTCCGAGGTCAAAAAAGCCACATCTATGAAACTTTTATCAGTAATAACCACATACTTGAAGATGATCCTAACGTCGAGATAATTTTCATTTTTGCTTTGATTTTCCCGCCAGGGGGCGTTTTATATGAAAATGTTTAATAAGCAATATCTCCATTATTTGAGGTCCGATTCAAATGCGGTTTTTGCACAATGTTCCTTGTAAATAGCCCAATAAAAGATGATAGGTTCCAAAAATTTGCGTATATAAAACTTTCGTGCTACAGGAGGTTGAAAGTTCGAATCTCGAAAAAAACTGTGAAATAAGGGTAGGTCTACCAAAAACGTGCCCATTTTATTCAGAGATGAGATAGAAGAATTTTGTTTGTTGCATATGATTTGCAAGGCATATACGCACAAAATATATGGGGTGGCGAATTCGGGAAATGTATGGTTTGTCCACAGTACGCGGTCAAACATAACCAATATTTTCGAAAAATCAACATTTTAAAAGCATGACTTTTAAGGTTATTTGCAGCTCCTGACTTTATTTTTTGTTCAATCTTCATCATTTCTTCACTGTTCATGCATTTTTATCAATCAAATTAAATCATAGAAAAAAAATCACCCATAATATGCAAAGGTCAAGGTCATATACCAATTATTATTATTTATATCGGCATGAAATAGCTCCAAATCTAAAAATATTTTATAGAAAGTATATGAACAAAAGTTTGAGGTTGTGAGGAGATCTTTCCATAAATGTTTAGTTTTTGAAGATCGGACTTCATTTGATCAAATGACCACAGTCCAAAGTTTGATCCTCTTATCAAACAATTGTATATCCATATGTTTCCTCTTTTTTGCTGCTCCTGACTTTATTTTTTGTTCAATCTTCATCATTATTTCACTGTTTATGCATTTTTATCAAACAAATAAAATCCTAGAAAAAAAAACAAGCATAATATGCAAAGGTCAAGGTCATATACCAATTATTATTATTTTTATCGGCATAAAATAGCTCCAAATCTAAAAATATTTTATGGAAAGTATATGAACAAAAGTTTTAGTCTGTGAAGAGATCTTTCCATTGCTGTTTAGTTTTTGAAGATCGGACTTCATTTGATAAAATTACTACAGTCGAAAGTTTGATCCTTTTATCAAACAATTGTAAATCCATATGTCGCTTCTTTTTTGCAGCTCCTGACTATATTTTTGTTCAATCTTCATCATTTTTTCACTGTTTATGCATTGAAATAATACAAATAAACTCATAGTAAATAACGATGAAAATATGCAAAGGTCAAGGTCATAATACCGATTATTTTTATCGGCACAAAATAGCTTCAAATCTAGAAATATTTTATAGAAAGTATATGAACAAAAGTTCTAGTTCGTGAAGAGATCGTTCTAATGATGTTTAGTTTTTGAAGATCGGACTTAATTTGATCAATTAACGAAATATTCGAATAAAGTTAATATCAATCAATTATGTCTGCAGTTGAAACCAGTACTCTTACTAGTCAAGTTAAAAGCGAAAACCAAGATGCCGCTTTGCGGTTCTAGTTATTATTATTTTTCTAACCCTTTTTTGTGAACGGCATATCGCCATGATAGAAAAAAGCCACAATTATGAAATTTTTACCAGTTCCTTATATTTATCTGAACTTGATCCTAACGTTGAGAAAATTTTCATTTTTGTCTGATTGTTGCCGCTAGGGGGCGCTTTGAAAAAAATTAACAAATGCTAATAACTCTGTTATTTGAGGTCCGATTCAGATGTGGTTTTTTGCATTGTGTTCCTTGTCAAAAGCCTAATCAAATATGATAGGGAACCAAAATTTGCGTATATAAAACTTTTTGAATACGGAAGGTTGAAAGTTCGAACCTCGCAAAAAAACAGTGAAAATGAGGGTAGGTCTACAAAAAAAGTGCCCATTTTTATTGGAATTGAGATAAAAGAATTTTGTTTGTTGCATATGATTCGCAAGACATATACGCACAAAATATATGGGGTGTCGAATTACGGAAATGCGTGGTTTGTCCTCTAGAAACGGTCAAACTTCACTAAATTTTAGGAAAAATTAAAATTTCAAAAACATGTTTTTGTCGCTCCTGACTTTATTTTCTGTTCATTCTTCATGATATTTTCACACGATATGTATTGTTATGTTTGAAAGGGCCTCACAATTCAAAAAATTAAAAAGAATTGAAAAGGTCAAGGTCATATTACGATTATTGTGTTTTTATTCGGCCACAAATAGCTCCAAAACTAAAAATATTTCATTGAGAGTATATGAACAAAAGTTTTAGTTCTTAAAGAGCTCTTTCCAGTGATGTTTAGTTTTTGAAGATCGGACTTGATTTGGTCATTATACGGCAGTCCAAAGTTTGATCCTTTTTTTGGAATAATTGTAAAACATGTTTTATGCTTCAAATTCTAATACATAAGAATAAAAAGTTTGACGTGTGCGACTAGTATACTTGATTGAACTATTTGCTGCTTTGCTAGGTACCTAACAGTAAAATTTTAATCAATTTTCTTTCTCATTTTGCCGCTAGGGGGCGCTTTTCTTGAAATCATTCTTTTGCTTATAACTTAAAAAGTTGAAGTCCGATTCGAATGCGGTTTTTTGCATTCTGTTCCCTGTTGATAGCCTAATAACATATGATAGGATTCGAGGGTCCGTGTGGCTGAAAGCTTTTGAGCTACGGAAGGTTGAATGTTCGAACCTCGCAAAAAACAAAAACAAAAAACTGTGCAAATGAGGGTAGGTCTACGAAAAACCTATCCGTTTTTGTTAGAGATCAGATAGAAGAATTCCGTCTCCGGCATACCATTTGAAAGACGTATACACACAAAATATATGGGGTGGCGAATTTAAGAAATGCGTGGTTTGTCCACTAGAAACGGTCAAACTTCACTTAAATTTAGGAAAAATTAAAATTCCAAAAACATTTTTTTTGTCGCTCCTGACTTTATTTTTGTTTATTTGTCATGAAATTTTCACACGTTATGTTTTGTTAAGTTTGAAAGGGCCTCACAAAAGTTAAAAAGTTAAAAAAACATTGAAAAGGTCAATGTCATATTACGATAATTGTGTTTTTATTCGGCCACAAAGTGCTCCAAATCTAAAAATATTTCATTGAGAGTATATAAACAAAGGTTTTAGTTCTTGAGGAGCTCTTTCCAGTGATGTTTAATTTTTGAAGATCAGACTTGATTTGTTCATTTTACGGCAGTCCAAATTTTGATCCTTTTTTTTGGAATAATTGTTAATCAGTTTTTATGCTTCAAGTTGTGATATATAAGAAAAAGAATGTTCGACTAGTGCGACTTATATACTTGTTTGAACTATTTGCTGTTTTTGCAATTTTGATTCTAATTTTGTCGCTTGAGGGCGTTTTGCTTAAAATCACTCTTTTGCTTATAACTCAAAACGTTAAAGTCTCATTGAAATGCGGTTTTCAGCATTTTGTTCCTTGTTGACAGCACCACAGAATGTGATGGATTTCAAGGGACAGGGTATGGGAAAATATTTGCGCTAGAAGAGTTTGAATGTTCTAACATTGCAAAAAAAAAACTATGCAAATGAGAGCAGGTCTCCAAAAACCTTTTCGTTCTGTTTCATATTGAAAATTGTGGCTGGGTTGAAATAAAGTGTTCAAGTTGATTAGGTTAAAAGCGAAAACCGAGATACCGCTTGCGGTTCTAGTTTTTTTTTTTTTTTCTAACCCTTTTTTGTGAACGGCATAGCTCCGAGGTGAGAAAAGCCACCTCTATGAAACTTTTATCAGTAATAACCACGTACTTGAAGATGATCCTAACGTCGAGATAATTTTCATTTTTGTTTTGATTTTCCCGCCAGGGGGCGTTTTATATTTAAATGTTTAATAAGCAATATCTCAATTATTTGAGGTCCGATTCAAATGCGGTTTTTACATAATGTTCCTTGTAAATAGCCCAATAAAATATGATAGGTTCCAAAAATTTGCGTATATAAAACTTTCGTGCTACAGGAGGTTGAAAGTTCGAATCTCGTAAAAACTGTGAAATAAGGGTAGGTCTACCAAAAACGTGCCCATTTTATTCAGAGATGAGATAGGAGAATTTTGTTTGTGGCATATGATTCGCAAGACATATACGCACAAAATATATGCTGTGGCGATTTTGAGAAATGCATGGTTTGTCCACAGTACGCGGTCAAACATAACCAATATTTTCGAAAAATCAACATTTTAAAAGCATGAATTTTAAGGTTATTTGCAGCTCCTGACTTTATTTTTTGTTCAAGTTTCATCATTTTTTCACTGTTAATGCATTTTTATAAAACAAATAAAATCATAGAAACAAAATCAAGCATAATATGCAAAGGTCAAGGTCATATACCAATTATTATTATTTATATCGGCATAAAATAGCTCCAAATCTAAAAATATTTTATAGTAAGTATATGCACAAAAGTTTTAGTTTGTGAGGAGATCTTTCCATTAATGTTTAGTTTTTGAAGATCGGACTTCATTTGATCATATGACCGCAGTCCAAAGTTTGATCCTCTTATCAAACTATTGTAAATCCGTATGTTTCCTCCTTTTTGCAGCTCCTGACCTTATTTTTTGTTCAGTTTTCATCATTTTTTCACTGTTTATGCATTTAAATAATACAAACAAACTCATAGTATATAACGATGAAAATATGCAAAGGTCAAGGTCATAATACCGATTATTGTTATTTTTATCGGCACAAAATAGTTTCAAATCTAAAAATATTTTAAAGAAGGTATATGAACAAATGTTCTAGTTTGTGAAGAGATCTTTCCATTGGTGTTTAGTTTTTGAAGATCGGACTTCATTTGATCAAATTACAACAGTCCAAAGTTTGATCCTTTTATCAAACAAGTGTAAATCCGTATGTTTCCTCTTTTTTGCAGCTCCTGACCTTATTTTTTGTTCAATCTTCATCATTTTTTCACTGTTTATGCATTTAAATAATACAAATAAACTCATAGTAAATAACGATGAAAATATGCAAAAGTCAAGGTCATAATACCGATTATTTTTATCGGCACAAAATAGCTTCAAATCTAGAAATATTTTATAGAAAGTATATGAACAAATGTTCTAGTTTGTGAAGAGATCTTTCCATTGGTGTTTAGTTTTTGAAGATCGGACTTCATTTGATCAAATTACAACAGTCCAAAGTTTGATCCTCTTATCAAACAATTGAACATTCATATGGTTCTTCTTTTTTGCAGCTCCTGACTTTATTTTTGTTCAATCTTCATCATTTTTTCATTGTTTAAACATTTAAATAATACAAATAAACTCATAGTAAATAACGATGAAAATATGCAAAGGTCAAGGTCATAATACCGATTATTTTTATTTTTTTCGACACAAAATATCTTCAAATCTAGAAATATTTTATAGAAAGTGTATGAACAAAAGTTTTAGTTCGTGAAGAGATCGTTCTAATGATGTTTAGTTTTTGAAGATCGGACTTCATTTTCTCAATTTACAAAATTATTCGAATAAAGTTAATATCAATCAATTATGTCTGCAGTTGAAACCAGTACTCTTACTAGTCAAGTTAAAAGCGAAAACCAAGATGCCGCTTTGCGGTTCTAGTTATTTTATTATTCTTTTATTTTACGAAAAAATGTACTGTGAATTTGTTGTATTAGGGGAGAAATGAGTATATTTATAATACACCGTTGGCCAAGCGATTGGAAGAAACTTTATGATCGATTATTTTGTACGGGTTGAATGAATTTTGAAATTGTCACATGTAATCAGTAACAATAAGAAATAAGAATTGATCTGAAACAATATATTGTTCCCCACTGGAGTTAGGTTTAAAAGCATGTTTCCGAACTTTATTTGGTGAATTGAGCGATGGTGAATATTGTGCTGAGGATTGGTACAAGAAATGCAGTTTCATTGAATAATGAATTTCAACAGTTCAAAGAAAGGAAGCAATAGGGTTACTACTTAAAACAGCTTGAAGTATTTGCTAAAATTGAAGACATTAACATTAAAAAATAGATGCGCCAAGATAAATATCAATCCTGTTCTATGGCAAGGAAATGAACATCCATACCTTTTTCCCCTCTTATGAGCATAAGTGTAATCTGCCTGCTATCTTATTTTTGGTAAAATCTTGCAGAGAAATCAATTGCGTGTATGTGATTTTCGAAATTTGTTTGTGTTCTGTGTATATTTCTGTCACGGATATTTAGCTTTTTATAATTATAAGCTGGGAGCATGAGAAAGAATATTCGTATATTATGTACACATTAACCCTTTCCCTCATATTGACTCATTTTGACGCACTCAATAGGTACCACATAAAGCCTGATCTGCAGAAAACCACAGTTAAACCTTACCAAATTTAATTACAAAATCCTCATTTCCAGACCACTGAGGAGCAGCGAACAGCATAAAACCTGATCAGCCTGCGAGTTACTCGCAGGCTGATCTGGTTTTATGCTATTCGCATAGGTCTTTTCATGGTTTCCACTATGAGGGAAAGGGTTAATGAATAGGATTGCAACGGGAATGTTTTAACCAATTTATTTGCCTTTTTCTTATTGAAACAACACTCAGCAATACACGTTACAATAAAATCAACATATACACTAGTTTATATCATAATTATAGATTTTAATGTCCACCGTTTATAAACAATTTTGTCTGCCCTTAAATGTTATGACACGTGGATGAGATTGCGTCACTGTTACTCGTGTGATGAGAGAGAGTCGCTGATGACGAAGAGTGGTTTCACGAAACTGACGGAACTTATGGAGAGTCGCTGATGACGAAAGAGTGGTTTCACGAAACTGACGGAACTTATGAGTCCATCCTGAAACTAAATTTTATATTATGATTTGTATTTCTTTGTTATTGTATTGTATTTTACGTGTTTATGAATTATGAAGTAGAAATATTATAATTTCAAATTAAAAATAAAAAATGGTCATTAATGTATGTTGAGTAAGCTCATCTTTTTAGTCCCCTACTGGTGTTTTCACAGGAGGGGACTATAGGTTTGCCCTCCGTCCGTCTGTCTGTCCGTCGGTTCATCTGTCTGTCTGCCTGTCTGTTCGTCCGTCTGTCCGTCCGGATGTCCGGAAATCTGGATCCCACGATAACTTAAAAACCGTTTAAGATATTTTGAAAATTGTATATGAATAGATGGCAGTATGGAGATTATGCACGTCACTTTGTTGTTTTTTTCTCGGACCAAAATTCTGTTTGCTTTGGTAACGGAAAAATTATGCACCTCACCAGTAGGGGACTCATGTGTTGCGTGCAACACCAGTTACTTGTTTATTATACTTTGATACATCAACTTGCTCACAGATGGTAATTGACTAAGAAGACGATTTTCAACTATACCATTGTATTTCATACATGTATATCAATTCTTATCTACAGACGCATGGTCAACCAATGCAGCATTCCGTGATTGTAAAAAAAAAATGGTTAGATTCCCCGTCAGAGACCATAGCGTTACCAACGGTATAAAACCTATATTCAAATTTCTAATTCCGTGTGCCGTCACATGACTGATCACATTCACCCTTCGCACATGCGCTTACTTTACAAGCTAGACGTTTTAATAACACGAATTCGCTACCTTAGACTGGTGGACACGCCATTTTGCGGAATGTATCATGTAGTACAGCAAGCATCTGCTTTGTGTATGCCGTATTCTATTGAAATCCCAAGTTGGGCATTTACGAAAAATAGCGTTTTCCAGTGCCATGTGACATATAAGAGCCGAGTTTATATGTCATGAAATAAAAACTTCAACATTAACGATGGAGAATAGTTGTTGTTTTTTTTCTACCAATCAACTGTGAACGAGCCTAGAGTATATTAATGACCAAAACGAAATTAATTTTAAAAAAATGAATCCATTTCTTTTTACATCACTATACATAAAATTACCTCTGCATAACAAATCACACAGCAAATATCTAAATTGTTTTGAAAATGTACCTTTATATGTATATACCCGATATGTACTATTCTCCTGGACATATTATAGACACATTTAGATGGAACAATTTTCCTGACAACTGAAATCATAGTATTATATTTTAGTACATTTTTCCGCTTAGACTTTTAAGCAATACAAACCAGGCTTACTTTACTTACTAACATCTAACCATTATCATCGTTTAAAAGTATATTAGACAGAGTGGCAGAAAAAATAAACTATCATTTTCATGTTGACGTTTATTACTTTATATTTTAGTTTGGGATCATTCAAAAATCTGATGAAATAATGCTCACAATTTCATTTCATTTGGCACAAATGGTCATATCATAGCTTTCTACCAAAATTGATTCCGTAAATAATAAGGCCACTGGGAGGGGGGTATATACTCTTCGTACAAAATTTGGAAATTCTGTTTTCTCATTTAATATATATATTATTCAGAGTTGGTTGCTTCTGAAATTACCAAATATGTTATCAATTGACATTAATTGGCTTATGATACTCTGGTTAGCGTTCTATGACATTTGTGTTCTCTTGTTTTTGGAGTTAATCGTTGCTGTAGGGATATTTCAATCGTATTTAATTAGCGACATTCAGCTAATTAACAGGCCTTCTTCGAGCCAGCAGGAAGGCATCCTCGCATTGAAACTTCAAGTGACATGATTAAGATATTAACCGATAGCGGTTAGGCAAAGTTTTGGTCACAAGTCGGTCACGGAAGCATCAAATTTGCGTTTGCAAATGTACACGTTTTCATATATTTTTGTAAATGGTAATTCGATTTTTGTGTCGCCTGCATAGCATGGCAGACACATAGGGATCACTTTGTCCGTCGTCGTCGTCGTCGGCGGTGTCGTCGGCGTCGTCGTCGTCGGCGTCGTCGGCGTCACACTTTCTTGTCCGGAGCATAACTCGAAAAGTATTTGAGGTATCACCTTGAAACTTAAAACATGGATAGATCACATTGAGGTGGAGTGCAGTGCACAAGAATGATAACTCTGACTTTCGTATTTTCTGAGTTATTACCCTTTGTTGATTCTGAGATTTTATTTTTGTCCGGACCATAACTCAAAAAGTATTTGAGGTATCACCTTGAAACTTAAAACATGGATAGATCACATTGAGGTGGAGTGCAGTGCACAAGAATGATAACTCTGACTTTAATATTTTCTGAGTTATTGCCCTTTGTAAATTTTCAGACTTAATTTTTTCCGGGGCATATTTTGAAACGTATTTGAGGTGTTGACTTGAAACTTCATAGATCTCAATGGTCTGAGTGCAGTGCACATGAATGATAACTCTGTTTCTCTTTTTCCTTGAGTTATTGCCCTTTGTTGATACTCAGACTTCATTTTTGTCTGGAGCATAACACGAAAAGTATTTGAGGTATTACTTTGAAACCTCACAGGTGGAAAGATCTCATGGAGTGCATTGTGCAAGAATGATAACTGTTGTATTTTTGGAGTTATTTCCCTTTGTTTATTTTTTTGGATTTAATTCTTGTGTGGTGCATAACTTGTAAAGTATTTGAAGTGTTGCCTTAAACATTTATAGTAGATAGATCTCATTGGTCTGAGTGCAGTACACAAGAATGATAACTCAATAATGATAATGATGACTACAAACTTGCAACATATATATAATTAACGTCATAAGTGCTTAATGACGTCATAATTTTTCTTACAGTTAATGTTTTGAATTCATACCTCTGATGAAGACTGTATAGTCGAAAGTGCTCGGGAAAATTATTACATATTGCACTGTTTGAATATTTTATCCCCCCCCCCCCCCCCAAAAAAAAAAAAATATATATATATATATATATATATGTGTGTGTGTGTGATTTGGTGTTATTTTGTACCTCACAAAATAGATTATGCTTTATCAATAATTTGTCAAAAGATTGATTTTCTAGTCAATTCTTTCATCAAACATGCTTAAATGCAGGCGACACAAGTGTTCCGAGGAACACCCACATCTAGTTATAAATATGTATATATGTAAATAAATATATAAACAAATACGAAAAGTGTTGACTTGTCGATTAGAATACAAAGTCAATAATACATTGGGCGAGACAGAAATGTGGCTGTATGTTTGCACGTGAAGAACATACAAAATATTGCTTATCAAGGGAGATAAATGCGCGCACTCCTGTATATTGTGCAGGTTAATCAAGCTATTCTCCCGAAAGCCATGCAATATATTACTTATGTAGCTGCTATTATAGAGTCGAGTGTTGCTCTTTGTAGTATAGATACCTTATTTAGATTTAGTAAACTAGGTATATATAAAATGAAAATTGTTTAAAACTTTTTCTTTTGTTATGTGTGTTTATTTTGCTGAATTTTATCACCGTTGCGACAGTATTTCAGTCGAATAACGACGTCAAGCTTACGACAGGTAGAGGAGGCCCCTTTGACTACCGCAAACCAGATGGAATGCTTCCTCACATGAAATCATGCGGATGACCTTACCAGTTTTCGAATCAAGAACGGATAAGGGCTAATTTGAAGTCAGCCACTATAACCAATCAGCGTATGAGGCTAAATGATAGAAACTCACTTTACATTTTCGTATGTTTCAATATTCTTAATTTTTTTTTCTTTTAGCTTACCGGAGCACAGCGTGCTCATGGTGAGTTATAAGGATGGCCCTGTATCCGGCGTCCGTTCGTGTGTCGTTGTTTTCTTTATACAAGATCTCCACCTAATCCGCTACACTATACCGCACTACATTGTAGTTCGATGAGCCATTTTAGACTGAAACATATTTGTGGTAGCCAAGTACATGTAAACTGTTAAGTCCGAAATTACTTCGTGGTTAATCTACTGGGCGTATAAAATAATAAACGGTATTTGACTTCTAATATCTAGAGGCTTCCTAGAAGACTTCTGTACCGAACGGAGATTGAAACTAAACTGAAATCAAATTGAAACAGGCTATTGAATAAACAAACATCCAACCACAATCACACCTCGGCTGACAGTATCACTGGCAGAGGCCTGAAGAGAAGCTGGCCCAAGGTACACGGCAAGTGAAGCCATTAAATGTGTCGGACATTTCACCAATAAACAATTTAGTTGACACAAGCTGGATGCTTTAATGCTTTAATTTAAATCATACTTTTTTTTACAGACAACAACAATTTAACTATCTAGATAATTTCATAGAAAAACAAATCAAACTTATTGAAGAAAATTGTATAAAATGAACTTATATCAAGTATGATTTTTTTAAATATGAAATTAAATATAACTAAGATCAGTTTATAATGATACCGTTCTGAGTGACAATATCAAAAGCCAATAAACCTTACGTACATTATACTGAACTATAGTGACCTACTCTATAATGGAGAGAGTGACAAATTCCTTTCTGTACGACTATCATAAAATAATCCATATTTTTAACTGTTGAATAAGTCCTAAAATCTATCATGAATAGCTTTAGATAGTGGAGAGGAGGGGGGTGTAGCGTTAGTCACTCGCCTGAATAATAACAGGACTGTGGCCGTTGTACCACACATACCTTGCTGCCGCATCAACCAACTTCATGTACAGTAGGGAGGATGAACTGCTTCTGTTCCAGAGGCCCTAGCTATCAGCGACACTTCTGTCCCAAAATGTGTGCGGGACTATACAATGCATTTGTCAGCACACAGGTTCAATGGACCCCTCTTGAAAAATCGTGTTTTTTGTTTTTGTTTTTTTGTTTTTTTTGTTTTTTTTGTTCCTTTGGTCACACTCTACCAAGATTTTTAAAAAAAAATTAAAAAAAATATTTCGATTGGTTGAAAAGCATAGTCGTTAGGGGACGGAGCCCGTTTTTCCTTACATGTATATAGAACACATTTCAAAAATCTTCTTGTCCAAAAATACTGGTTGGATTTCAAAGTGGTTTGGCACAGGTGTTTGTTGGGTCACTCTCTATCATGATTGTTAAAATGATTTGGATATGTCGAAAAATATGGCCGCCACGGGCGGAGCCCGTTTTCATTATATGTATATTGTGCAAATTTGAAAAATCTTCTTGTCCAAAAGTACTGGCTTGATTTAAAAAAACAACAACACACATATGTTCCTTGGGTCACTCTCTTTCAAGATTATTTGGATCCGTCGAAAAATATGGCTGTCAGGGGCAGAGCCCCATTTTCCATAATATCATAAGATATTTGCTGTTTCATTTCCTCTGACTAATACCTGGTTCTCAGGTTAGCAATTCCAGGGCCTTCACGGCCCTCTTGTTCTTATACAGGACCCAAGGCATGTGTCAATAGCTCTGACAGAAAGATACATTATTCGTTTCTCTAAAACTTGGCACATTTCTGTGGCACATGATTTTCAATTAAATGTACTTAAGAATTTTTAGCTCAGAGCACAATGTACTCAATTGGGATCATTCGTTATCTGCCGTGTGACGTGTTGTACGTTGTCAACTTTACAAGAGTGTTCTTTGGAACACATGTGTCACCTGCTGAAACGTGACAGAAAAAGTGTGACGGACAGACAGACAGACAGACAGACAGACGGACGGACATACAGACAACGGAATTGTCGCCTCTGCTTACAGCAGGTGTCACAAAGACATCTCTTAATCCACTGGGTAGAAATTGATGAAACCTGGCAGGAATGATCCTTGGGTGGCCCTTCACAAAAGGTGCTAAAATAAACATGTTCCATATATAATATACATGAGGGAGCAATTTTCACTTTTTGAGCTGCATTCTGCAGTCTCGTTGCTATGGTCTCCGGAACCTGATAACTCAGATATCAGTATACATGCTCCCTATGAAATAGGCCAAACTGCAACTATATAATATCGTGAGTTATCCGCATCTTTCTCGTATAAGTAATTGTTTCAGAAAGTGTTGTATTTAAACCATATTTTATGGTCATTTACACTTACGAATTTGAAGAAAAAAAATCGTTCTGGTTCATATTATTATTATTATTATTATTATTACGGCTATATGTACGGACCCGTGAAATATTTTTAGGTCAACACACTCGTATCTTAAAACGTTATAGGAAAATATTGACGCATTTTGAATACAATACACATAAATGGTCGACATTGCATTGATGTTCATGAGATACAGAGCATTACAAATGGAAAATAACGACTATACATATTGTATCCGCGTCTGTACACTTTTGGCCAGGGCGCCGTCCCAATAGCTCATGCATGTATCAGACATTACATTTTGCTCTGGTAAGTAATGTAATAAGATTATTTTAGCATGTTTATGATATTTTGTCTTTGTAACTCCGAATAGAGCGATATTGTTATTGATTGTTTAAATGTACTGCGCATAAAATTTCGGAAAGTAGTTCGTTAAGGTTGGCCGACATATCAACCCTGCCCCAGTCTAAATTTTGATGCCGAAAAAAAATCTTAATCATGACAGTATCTTTCGCAGAGCGTTATAGTATCTGTTCTGAAAGAATTATTACGTGTCTATGATTTCAAAATCCCATTAATTGCCTTGCACAAAGTAATATTCTAGGATAATATAGCAGTATTTTTTCAATTGGCAGCTCTCGGGATTATCGGTTCTTTGATAATTTACTCCAAAGGGAAGCAACTCGAAGAAACATAGAAGTAGGAGAGAAGAGTTATCCCCCGTGTTTGTAGTTAGAGGGTAAAAGAGAGAAAAAAATATTATTAATAATAATATTTTTATCTATAACCATGGAATGGTGTATTACGGATTTTCAAAGTCATAAAGAATAAAGTAATCTACAAAAATAATGACTAATCAACACACATATAACAACCTACACAGATCTCAAGATAATGTGTATGTTACTATAAATAGGAAAAAGTCAAACGTCACAATTGAGTAGTAGTCATTGTTCATCTACAAAACAGAACAACCAAATAGGTAAATAGATTTAGTTATAAAAAGTTCGAAAAAATACAATCCTAATTGTTCATTACTTTTGAGATCTGTATACACCTGAAATTGTCTTTCAACAATAATGATACAAACATGAAATGGTGCTGTAGCAATACATTCACATCATATATATACTTGCTATCAAAAGTAACAGAATAGTAGTGATAGATAGGAGGAGGAATCCTAACTTCTTCTTTCTTTTTTTTTTTCGAAAAATTTGCTTCAAGCGAACCACAACAATGTTTAATGATCCGTCACTATGATAATATGTAGTTGAAAGCTGATTTTCACGAGGTCTCTTAAAGTATTAAACAAGAATCAACCTGTTCTTCTTCATTGACCATAAATAACAATTAAACACGTAAAAAACATATATAATGTTTATCAGTTACAGGCTTTACTTTTGACAATTGACTTATTGTCCTGTACAGAGTGTGAAACACTTATATATGTGATTTTTTTTTCTATATCAAAATAATGTATTACTCGTTCTATATCCATAGAATGGTATAATGCTGATTTTAAAAATCATAAAAAATAAGTCATTTCCAAAAATAATCAACACTCATGTTAAAACATACACAGATCTCAAGATAGTGAGTAAAATGTATGTTATTGAAAATAGGGAAAAAATAAAACAACACAACTGATTAGTAGTCAGTATTCATCTACAAAAGAGAACTATCAAATATGTAAATGGATTAAGTTATAACTTTGATAATATACAATCCTAATAGTTCAATACCTTTGAGATCTGTATATACCTAAAGCAATCTTTCAACAATGATGATACACACATGAAATGTTTTTGAGGACTGGAATTGTGTGCTATATTTATTAAGTAAAAGTTAATTAAGGGTAAAAGTGATGGATGTGTCAATATAATTAGGATACACGTATATTATCCCCTAATGATCACAGTTTCTCTCTCATCTTCAAAGTTTTTTTTTTATTCATTTACCATCAGGTTCACATGTAAAATCAATCAATTTCCTACAAAAAATCTCATTTGGAAAAGAGAGTTTTAAACAAAATATCCATCTATAATTATCATATAGTTATCGAATTCACACCTGACTGATTAAGAAGTTAAAAAGATCCATTTCTTGACCTAAAACACTTACTCGAGCTACTTTCAAAATGGAAAATATTTTATCTGAAGTAAACACAGATAAAAGGTATTTAGAAGAACTTGAATCAATTAAAGTAAGATTAGAACTGAAAGAAGGTCTTTGCAAAGAGTTCTTAAAAAGAAAGAAGAAGAAAGAGTGGAATGGGAAAAGTAGAATATGGAAAAGATCAATTGTTAGAAGATGAAGAAAGAGTGATATGGGAAGAAGATTCAGAGGAAGAAGAAGATGAAAAAGTGGAATGGGAATCATGCATGATTCCTATTACAAACGAAATTATTAAGTTAGAGGTAACTTGATTGCCATTCACTAAAGATCATGAAAACATAAAAGAGAGACGTGAGTGATGGTCATAGAGGAGATAGACCAATAGCCGGGGTCAGACCGTATGACCCTAAAAAGGAAGCTAATGCAAACGTGCGGCATGTAAACTGGATAGATAGGAATGCTCGTCAGCGTCACTGACATTTTTTCGGACAGTGAAGAAATCGCCAACGTAGACCAACCAGCTTAAGCAAAACCAGTTCCATCATCAAGACAAGAAGCTTCCTCAGACCAACCCATTTGTTGACGATTAAACGGAAATAAACGGTTAGAGCATAGGGTGGCTTACTTCTTGACCCAGTGATTCTGATAATTTTACCGTGTTTTTTGTTTGTTTGTTGTTTTTGTTGTTGGTGGTGGGGTGTTTTTTTTTTTAAGAAAATAAAAGTGTTGGTATATTTTAGTTAAGTTTAGTCTTTAAAAAGTTTTGTTAAATGTATTTTACTTACATATATTGTATATGTCTATCTAAAACATAGGGTTTTATATTGCATACTGGATTACTAAGTTTGAAAATACTCGTAGTTTATTCATTACTGTTGTAATAGATGTATCTTTATAGTTGTCTGGGTCCTGCTGGGGTCCAGATTTATAAATAGGACATATTATGCTCTCACCCCATGAATAAGTTAATACACCATTGTTGACAATATCATTGAATAAATGATACAATAGAGGACCAATAACATCAGCTGTGTTTTTGAAAAATTCAGAAGTCATAACATCATTTCATTTCCTTGACATTTACCTATACCCAATTTTTTACATAATCTAAAAATATTTCGGCATTTAAAAAACTCTCTTCCGAATCATCATTATAAATAACAATTGGATCATCGTTTTTAACAAAATTAATAATAATTACCATAAATAGTTGTATCACTCATTTTCTGTACATTTATATAGATTGTAATTTGTATGGCAAGGTGGGTGAGTCAACATCCTAGTACGAATTTAATTAAGTGCGGAAATTTAAAGTCGTCTGTATTTGACAATGGCATTGTTTCATGTGTAAACTTCCCGTGCGATATGACTGACCTATTGCATCATGTTCTCCTTGTTGCAATCTCATTAAAATCAGATTCAGTATGCTAGCTGGATCTGACCACAACGTATAAAGGGTCGTCTCAGATTGACCTTTGTATTAGCCAATCAAATCGGCGGCTACAGAATCGTTCGGTATACCAGAGGAAGTAACGGAATCAATAATATATGAACAAATTACAAAATTAAATAGAAATCACATTAGCTCAGTGGATACTGAAGTCGTGTGTGTCTCAAATGAAAGAGTGTTTAAAGAGCTGCAAGTCAATCACCAATAATTAAATTCACTTTGATAAAAAAAAAAATGCGGCATTTCTTTTCTCTCAGCGCTATCAGAGCTTTGATTTGTAATCATGCAGTACCTTATCTACAACAGACTCTATTTATAGACTGAAGTAATTATGTAAATTTTCTGCACAGGTCAGAGGCTCCGAACTCATTTCGGATAGTAGATATACAGGTTTCGGTCATCTTTTAGTGTAAGAAATAACCCTTCGAGATATCTATGGAAACGCCATAGCTGCCTTAACATGAGCCGATGCATTATATCATGATAGTTTACAATGTCGGTTCGTGCAAATCGTAGTAATTGTTGCTCAGTAATAAATATGTTATATCATTTCACAAATATACATTTTATGATGCCCACATGACATTACAGGTTGACGATCATGTTCTCGTTGTTTAGGAATCTTGAGGGAGACCGGATTTAGCGTGACTGTTAAACAATTACAAATACGATTCAATTAAAGTATCAAAATCGTCGTTTTGTACAAACAATTGATTGTATTTATGTAAATTACTTAAGGCAAAATACCTGTAATTAGATTAATTGAATGAACGAATGAAAAAAAAAACCTCATATCATTTGTCAACTTGTATCATATTCAAATATTGATTATGAATATTTTTCAAACATAATACGCCTTTGACCAGACCTGTACGAAATAAAATGCATATAAATTGCGATCTGGGAATCGAACACGTGACCCACCGCATGCAAATCGGACACTCTACCAAGTTCTCCAAACCGTCCCTCATCCAAGCCAGCATCGTGATGGGAAGTTAATGTACCATTTTGTGCATTTGCTACAAATATAAAACATATACGAAAAGTGGTTAGAATATAAATGAAACATAAGCAAAATTTCATTCGAAGATAGGATATCAATTATCTCACAGAAAATGGTTGTTGGTTAGAATGTCGCTTTAATTTACGAAACAAGTGTTCAAATTTAAAGAAATACATGTATAGGGCGATTCTTATTTCAACATTTTGAAAAAAAAGCGTAGCTTTAAGCTTGAATGTGACATACCTAATAGTATGCAATGATAATACAGATCTAGTGATAGCTTCAAATTTTAAATTACTGGTTAAAAATGGAACAATATATAATTTCGAACTTTAAATATGTTTCTTGTTGTTTTTGTGAATAAATACCTATTTCGCTTTAAATACTTTCTTTTAATTTTTATGAATACACTAAAATACGTTCCATCATTAGTGAAAAATATCAAGGAAACGTAAATTTTAGTCAACTATACTTGTTTAAAAGCTATTACATGTAATATAATTAATAATTCTACTGTAAGTGTTGTCGATATACTCTCGATAAATTATTTTTAATTTTGGAGCTATTTTGGGCCGAAGAAAAAAACAATAATCGTAATATGACCTTGACCTTTGAATTTTTTAGGTCAGTTGCAGGCTTTGAACCATAAATTACGTCCAATTCGACATAAACAGTTAGTGTATTACATCCAAAACTCAATGATTTGTGGATGTGTATTGATGCATACACTTTTTGATTTTTAGTCAAAATAAAGTTTAAAAAATCACTAAAACGTTATTTACGCTACGCTCGATTGATCTTTACAAATACAGACCTTGTACAGTCTTAATTCGTCAAGGTTCAACACAAGGTTATCTTGAATAGCTACTTGTCTACACAGAATAAAACGTACCGAAGATACGTAATGATTTCAACAATAAATGAAGCTTGAAAATGACTTAAAATTGTTAGTTAAAAAATGATTCGTAATGTTTGCAGTTTACATTATGTTATTTTAACTCTAAGTAAGAAATTAATTTCAAAATGTGTATTCATGAAATGCAAATCCATACTGTATGTTTGAAGGGGCTTCGGAAATATATGTACTAGTTTACCGTATATAAAATGCCTATAATTGAATAAAAAATGTACATTATATGGTACGTCCATTACGTAAAATTATTGACCTGTATCTCTCAAGAAAGTCTTTATTTTAAATTATATCAATTATTAAAATAATGAGGTATCTAAACTTCCTTTCGCTTATTACGAGAGTCTTTTTCTTTCTTTTTTTAAAACTTGTAGTTAGGGTATTATAGTGAAAAAGATGTTGATTTTTTTCTCAAATAAAACGTCAATTTTAATACTCAGATATACATAAGTCAGACTTCATAAATTTTCAAAGCCTTTTCCAAAATGTTGTTATACATTCGCTATGTATTCACGTGGCCATTATGAAATAATTCGTCACTTTTTTTTACATAATGAGTACTAAAATAAACTGAATAAAACGATAACCGGTTCTAGTAACTCAATGGTAAATCCGGTGCTTATATGACTAGATACCCTGTTCAAAGTATGACATTGTTTCTGCATCAAATTAAGCATACAAGATTAATTTTGATGCAAGTTTTTGAAGCACGACTTTTATAAAGCAAAGCCATACAGAAAAGGCAACAAACAAAAAAACAAAAAACAAAACAAAAAAAACTTATATCAAATTATTCAGAAATAAAGAACAAAAAAGTACAGAACATACATTAATCATAAAAGACATATTATGTGATGATGATTTTAGATTCCATTAATTAACTGCAGTTCAGTCATTTATTTTCGTTGTCATAAAATTTCGTGGAATATGTGATTTAATCAATTTCGTTGGTACATTTATCCGTGGAATCATGTACTAGAAAACATGAGGTCTGTGAAATAAACAGTTTTCGTTCGGATAAATATTCG
>CM037786.1:23813870-23863870 GCA_021229015.1 Solen grandis
TATTGAGTGATAATATATCATTTTATTTCATAACCATGCAATACATCCCGATTTCTAAACACTGGTAAGTTGCAGTCAAGGCCAAATATGCAAAGAAAATCTAGAAATGCATTTTGTTTAAATCGTTAAATGTCATAGTTTAAGGGACATATACGAGACACGAATATTGTACCGCTCTTTTGGAAAAATCAGACTTTAGAATTCGAGAAATATAGTTGTCTCCTATGAAAATTACGCTCATCTTCTATTCGATACCCTATAATCGTGCGTCTTAATGACACTCTGTAATCTGTTTCCTCTCTTTCGCTGGTGTGACCAACTGGAAACTTTGCACGAAAGGCTAGATAAGCTGATAACTGTATGACTACATCGGTGTAAATTGAGTTATCGTTAATGTCAGGCTACAGACTATTTGTTGTCGTGTCTCTCATTTATTTTTTGATCCATACATAGACATTTGAAAACATTTCTCACATATCATAATGGTGAACATATGCTTTCCAGACTATTTAATGGCCTGGATTATTTTAAGACACAAGGTTTTCATTTGATTGTATTGAATGTATTTATAAATAAAAGAAGTCATGGCGAACCGTTCTTACATGGTACACAAAAAAAAACGGCTAAACAGCTGAATAGTTTAACGTTCCTGTTTAAAAAAAAATAAACATTTCTTTAACACTTAACCTCATTAGACATTTCTTTTGTAGACAAAGCAGGCACAGATCAGATTCTGTTTTCTTTCTTTTTTTAAATATTGTAGCTCCGATTCTACACAGTCTACGTGGAAATGGAAAAGAAAGACCCATTTGTTCATAAACAGTCTACAGATCAGTAGATCAATAAAGTCATGAATCTGTGTATGAATATTCACGAGGAAATGGGTTAATATGGAAATTGTATATTAACATAATTATGCATGAATAAGCGCAAATTCTGATACCAGAAACTTGGCTGATCTTGGTCTGCTATTGTTCTGCGTTACAGATTTTATCTATGTTATTAATGTGTGGCTTCATTACCAAATGACAGTGTTTTTCAATAGTTGACCATTCTGTCGTATATTTTTAAGCTCACGTATATATGGCAGTGGCATTCATCATATTAAGTGATAGCTCTAGTTTATAATAGAACAACTAGAATTGATAATTTAAAGAAGGATGTAGCTGGGGGTTTACATCAGTTAAAGTTCAAGTTTTGCATGTATTTCTATTTCAGTGTGAGCTTGTGTCCGTTTTTTTTGTTTTTTTTTTGTGATGGTTTTTGTTGTTGTTGTTGTTGTTGTTGTTGTTTTTATCTGTCATCTCGAGACTTGATTTGAATCAAGCATTCTCTGATTAATTGATTAAGAGCTCAAAATTATAATAAAATGGGACAGTTAGTATTCATTTCAGTTCTTATCATAATACTTTGTGTTCACACTCTCTCGCCCCATCAATAATCTCAATATCTTCATTAGCTAACAGGCGGTTCTGTATTGAACACTTGTTCGCGGGCTTTAGAAGCGACTGCCATCGATAAAAAAATTCAAACGTTTTACTGGCACTTTAGGAAATCATGCTTATTGATTTTAATTGTGGCATTGTTTTTATTTGCATGCACATTTTCTTCCTTTAATGCAGCCGAGCAGAATATTTATGTTCTTGGAAATGTGCCACCTAAAAGTGATGTGACACAGTCACAGATGTCTGGATTAATAAAATAAATTGACGCTGAGTTGCAATGCTAAACAGGGGAATGTGGCATTTATATCCCTTGCTTGTGTTTACTAATATAAGGTATTGTGAGTGAAGTAAAACCTCAAGTTCAAATGTGATTTATTTACGCAATCCATCATTTTTTAATCATATATATTGAAAGAAACAGTACATGAATAAAGTAATTGTTGTGTTGTGGTTGTTTGTGATATTTGACTATATTACTTCTACATATCGCAATAAATCAGCATTCTTATTTCAATACAGAATACAATATAATGAATAACTAACGCTTATATATGAATAAGCTTGACTGATAATTCAGGACAGGAAGCTCTGCTAGAAACATCGATAGATTGTATTTTAAATACATAATTATAAAACGCACAAACACTGTTAGATTTATCGTGTTCCATTTATTCTTAATTAATATCTAAATTAAATAACAAACATTTACTTGTTTTTATTTCGTTTATTGAGAATATCACAGATCAAGACTTTAAACGCAGTTCATATTGTACTAAATACATGCAGATAGTTTGAATATATTTGTTACTATGCACGTTATCAAAGTTACACCCATCTTTATGAAACAGATGCCTGTTGGATTTTGTGAAATTGTAACATTATTTTTTATGTAAATACAACCTATTGTTACGATCATAGCTCTTTAATGTGTTCGCCGCCTCGTGGTATCCACACAATGGAGGGGCGACCTTGAGATGTCCTTGGTGGACGATTGACTTTATGATGACTTAGTGGCTGTTGTTATAACATAAAGTGTAATATATGTTTGGAAAAAATCGAAAATATTATTTATTATGTACCTTTGGTAATATAACCTGTGAGGTATAGTATGTTCGTGACTGATATTTTTACTTGTGTGGTCATTCCGTTCGTGACTGATATTTGTTACCTGTGTGGTAATTCGTTCGTGACTGATATTTGTTACCTGTGTGGTATAGTTCGTTCGTGACTGATATTTGTTACCTGTGTGGTCTAGTCCGTTCGTGATCTGTATTTGTGAAGCCTACGTGATGAGGAGATAGTGAGACAGTTTCTAAGTCTTATACAATTGTATAAGATTTTTTATTCAATGCTTTTCGATGGATTACCTAGAAATAACAGTGGATTATCCTGATAATTTTACTATTTTGAACAGTGAAGTCATCTGAAAATCAGTGAATTATCAGGAACTGCAACCCAACCTTATGTTACAAACTGATCGGAGCGTCAATTGTGCATGGTTTTACGCAAGAAAAGACGTCGTATGTAACGTCACGCGCGCGATGTAATCTCGCCAATTTTGAAGTCTTTTGTGAAGAACACGTAATTTCTGGCCTTTAAAGCATGATCAAATAAAAAGAAAAAATGTTCGTTTTGGTGAAAGATCGATGTATAATTTCATTCGTTAACACAAAAAGATGCATTTTCACTCATGTTTTCGCCACTCGTGAAAATGTAACTTTTTATGTTCACCCAGTGAAATTATTAATCGATCTTACACCAAAACAAACAATTATCCTCTATATAATTCTATATTTATTCGCAGTTTTGTACTAATATACTCATATTCCTTGTATAAGTGAAAGGGGGTATTAAACCGCGGTGGTTTGGTTATGTAACTTGTAATATGTGTAATTGCGACAAGTAGATTATATGTTAATAGATACATGTACCAAGCGCATTATATTATA
This sequence comes from Solen grandis, assembly GCA_021229015.1. Classification (NCBI taxonomy): domain Eukaryota; kingdom Metazoa; phylum Mollusca; class Bivalvia; order Adapedonta; family Solenidae; genus Solen; species Solen grandis. The sequence goes on from CM037786.1 coordinate 23,817,265, forward strand.
TATTCTATGAATTTATGACAAATTAAGTCTATAAAATTCAAATTCATACGCATAAACAATAAATGTAATTACAAATACGAAGAAAAAAATATAAAGAAATTCTTAGACTCCCATAAGTCTAAGAATATGTAGTTTGTATTTCATCGTATAATACAAGCCAATGCTATCGATCTCAAAAAACACAAAATATATACCTCGAATATTTATACTACATATATCATTAGTGCTACCACATCTATCTTCTCTAACAGTAAGTTATATTTACTGTTCATAATGAGGAATGTTTCTTTCATATATACATTTTGTCAATATTGTAGTGTCTGTAACAAGTATTTATACAGCTTTGTGCATAAGTGTCAGAGCTGTAGACATACTCATTAAATCAGAGGAGGCACTTTGCTTCGATCCAGAATTGATTGCAAGCTTTTCATAAGGCATTTCCTCTGAGTCCATAGTCATCTCTTTGTAAATAACTTTTAAATAAATCGAACTTAATTACAATGCGTTTTGACTCATAAGGAAAATAAAGTAATGAACTAATTCCTATCATTACTCCGCCATACACTATGGCAAGTAAGCATCTATTTAATGCTAGGAGATTTTCATTTAATTGTTTTTCTCAGCCAGGAATGTATTATTGAAAGTGTCGAATTGAAATATAGTATGTAATATAGTATGAACAATAAATGTTATTGCCTTTATTTTGAATATGATTCAAACGTTATATAGAATGACAATTAGGCCATGTGTCAATGACTTACTCAAATGACTACTCATTCTATTTGATGATCGATATTTCATTCAGTTGTATTTATATATCTATATAAATGGTTCATTTGATGTCCTTTTATGGTGGTATACTTTTATCATATGTTTTGTTGTCAAATGCACTTGTGAGTTAATGTTACAAAACATAGCAATTCATAAGGCATATATATATACTCAGCAGCGCTTTCCTTTACTTTTAAATACACATGCTGATATCGTGAGAACCATGAGCGTTCTTTCCAAACATTATTAAATATCTGCCAGACTATATTAAACCCAAGGGTTGTTCTCGTTTTGTATATAGATGCTCGTTCATATGTAAAATGAATCCAGTATAAATCACTGTACCAGCCCGATGTCTAAGCCAGCCAAATTGCATTACTTGATAAGACTCCTAGATTGGCGCCATACTTAGCCCCTTGTATCTATACCGCCGATATGTTACTTTCAGTATTGTTAGGTTTTGCTTATTGATGTGTCAGATGCTGTTCTCTCTATAGGATAGCGTGGTGAAACGACACATCATATTTTGCCACCTCCATCTCACTGATTAGAAATGATGCCGGAGAATTTTAGCATGTCAGACATCTCGTAACTTGTTCAATATTGAGTGTCTTTGCGTTACCATGAATGTGAATTATTAAAAAATGCCATAATTTTACGTAAAGCCATGCAATATAAACTCTATATTTGTAACGTAACAGTATTGGACTCCATATTGCTGTATTAAGTCTGATTATGTATGGTATACCATCTTTGATTATAACATGTCTATTGTTCTTGTTATGCAATGTTTGTCACAACTTGCCTTTTGCTAATCTTTGCAAACCTTCTGTTTGTTTGTTGTGTATTACATATAGTTTCTGTTTGGCTGTGTTGTGCATGGCCACTGGCCAATATATATAGCTGGCCAGTGAAGGGTCTTGGGAGAGATTAGTATAGAGAGATCAGTAGGGAATTACCTAGCGAAAGACTACTTGGCAGAGGTCTAGGGGAGCGGAGCGGAAGGATTCGTCTTTGGGAGCTCCTAAGGGCAGCGCTACTTTTAGAGTGGGTCTCATTGTAAATGTATAAAGACCGAGGCGTTTCCTGTGTTTGTACGGCCATTATACGACATAATTATACGTAAAGGCATGCGATATTAACTCTATAATTATGCGTAAGAGCATGCAATATAAACTCCATAAGCGTGCAGCTATTGCTTGAAGTAACTAGTGTTTATTTGACAGAAGAAGAAGTAGACCAAACATGTCTCTCTGGCTGCTATAAATGATGTTATCTTAAGTTATAGTTTTGTTGTTGTTGTTGTTTTGTCTTTATAGCATGAAAATTGTTGTGAAAATAAGCACTAATTATATTTTCTCAGCCGTAATGGGAATTCTATTGTGTGATGAAAATGTAACAATGTAAAACCTTGTACGTCTAAAACCGTATGACATTGTTAATTCCATGTGTAAAACAGATAAGAAAAACAATTGAAAAACCGCAAAAGGGTCGGAACTAAAAACTTAGAAATGGTTTATTAATGTATAGATTTCAGTCAGGTTAGATCATACTCAAGTCTACGCATGCCAATATAAATGATCAAATCAACTTTATGTACATTTGTTTGTCATTTTTGCAACGGTAAGACGCATTATTGGAAATAATGTAAATGCGCTTTCAATAATGAGTTTGCCATTATTTTTGTTGTTGTTGCTCTTGTTTTTTGTTTGCTGTCATTAATTATCAGCTCATTTAGTGTACGGATTATATTTTTGCATTTCAAGTGTTGTCCCTTTATTGCCCTGAAATTATGGATGTCAGCTCTGAGACCGTATTGAACCAGAGACTGGTGAACAGTAATACATTATGTAAAAATAAGGTATATACTGATAGAGTGGAACAGACTGTCCTAGATATATCTACAATGATCTGAATATGCTTTCTTTATCCTGTATAATAGATGTTTGGTTTAAATACATGTATGTTAATGTAGTTTAAGATAAATATTGTACCGTCAGTACGGTTTCAAGTTTATTTAAATTATAATGCTTTTTAATGTAACGGCATATTCTGCAGAATTTGTGTGTGTGTGTGTGTTTCCAGTCAATGTTAATTTCATTAAACTTTAAATTTCTTGAGATGATATTCAATAAACCAATGTTACAGCAATATCTTTTCAAAACAGTGTTACCTGTATGAAACTAATACTGTAATAGAACGGATAATAGAATGATAAACAAATGATAGAGTGCAATGAAGATGTCTAATGTATTTAAATGTTTCTGCATCTGCTTGATTTCTGGATTTCATTTTGCTTGATTTAAAAAACATTGCGTAATAATTTATGTAATGCACTGATTGAAGGAAATATATCTGAGACACGTCATATATAATGCATAACCATTTAATTTGGTTTGTTTACTATTATTCTTTTATTTAACATATAATTTCAATTTAACAAATTATTCATTGTCTACATTCAAATTAGGCAAGCCATAACGGAACACAATTGGCTTTTATATCTTTCCTATGTGCATTTTCATAACACACAATTGGCTGTAAAATGTTGATAACACTAAAGTAAAAAATAACAGTTTATAATTTCAATTTTCACACATGTTAATCCATTTCATTGTAAATTGACTGTCAGTCCGAATTCATCAGACTTACAAGAATGTCAGGTAGAATTAAAGATGAAATGAATTCCAGTCTTAAAATATGTCCGTTGAGTTTTGTTAGACGAGGTGGTTCTGAATATAGTTCAACAATTAACGAGGACGAGAACGAGGCTTGAGCAATGGCGTCATGAAAATGTGAACGGACGTATATACAGTGAGAAAAGGTTAAAATATATTATTATGTAAACGTTTTTTCAGTAAATCAGACGTCATTTGTTTAATATAGACATAATATAGACAATGTAAAGACATACATGTGATTTTGAAGTATATTTATAATGTCTGATCACTCAAAATCAGGGAAAAAAAGCTGACAGGCAAGCGGCGGGAACACAAAATAAAACGGGTGGGGCCAGCAATAACCAGTGTGAAAACGAAGTTCCGATACACCTAAGCGCAGCGCAAGGAGCAACAGCAAGACCAAAAGCAAGTACTAATCACTAAAATGGATTTGTTGATTTCAATAATATATTTAGCAACAATATGACAAATGAAGAAAACCAGGCATTCAATATGGCGTTTGGTCATTACCCCACCCATCCACCCCCGCATTATCATCATCATCCGCCAATGATGTCATACGGAACTCAACTAAATTCAGACCAGAACACCCAAATTATAATTGAACTTGTCAGTAAAGTGAATGAACGATTATCGATTATCGAAGCAAATGTTTCAAAACTGAATAATATTGAGTCAGATATATCTCACATGAGTGGCGAAATATTGAATTTAAAAAGATCGCAAAAAGATGTAACCAAAAAACTCTCAGAAGTTGAGCAATCTTTGAACTCATATACAAAAAGAAAACCAAACATTAACAATAAATCTTGATTCAGTCGCAAAATCAAATGAACTTTTAATGAATCAAGTAACTGACCTCAGGTGTAGATCGCTTCAAAATAACCTTATATTCACTGGCATCAACTGGTTCACTTATTCCTGAGAATTGTGAAGAAACACTGAGAAAATTCATCCAAAACCAAATCCAAGATGATCCAGAACTAAACACAAACAGCATTGACCTAAATAACATAAAATGTACAAAGGTACACCGAATTGGAGGCCCTAACAGAAGTTCTAGACCCATAGTAGCCACTTCCCAAACATTTAACGACCGTGAAATCATACGGGAGGCGGGGGTTAAATTCAATATGAGGAAAACAAACCAGTACAGAAATGAACATTATCCATCTGATGTTGAACAAAAGAGACGACAGCTTTACCCTGTTATGCGTATTTTGAAGAGACAGGGTCATAGATGCACCCTTATATCAGATCGATTATACGTAAATGGACAGTTCTATGATGTGAACAAAAACACTTAACACACAAGACAACATTCAAATGTACAGAATCAAAACCATGGATTTTCATCACACGACAATCAGGACAGAGGACGAACACGATATAGGGAGAATGTGAGAGAGCATCTGAATTTTTCAACACCGAACAGATATGGACCTTTAAGGGAACGTAGTCACAGCCAGCAAAACAAACACAAAGCTTCTCCCTTAGAGGATACGACAGCGAAACGGTTGTGTGAGAGTCAAAGTGACAACATTGTGGAAACCACGGTCGAACCTCAGTATCCTAACCCAGACGATAACAGTTCAACACAGACTGGGCACGTGGAAAACGAGATGAACATGTAGGACAGAAAGGGAGAATGCTCTGACATTAATCACCAAAGGGAGGGATTTTCAATATTTTTTAAACACAGAAAACAGTATGCTAAAAGAAAGTCAGGGGGAATTGCTGTAGCTATAAAAAAATCTATATCCAAATTTGTAGAAATAATTGATACTGATTCAAAATTAGTGCTGTGGTTTACTTTTAACAATCCGTTTTCTAAATTGCGTAATGTTGCCTTTGGGGTTGTTTATATTCCACCCGAAAACTCTATTTATGCTGTAAATGATCCTTTCTTAGAATTGAATACGGAGCTCGAATTTATTTCTAAAAATTACACAAATGTTTGCATTTTTGGTGATTTTAACTCTCGTGTCAAAAATTGTAAAGACTTTGTTGAGGTATATTTTGAATTGTATAATGAACTGAATATGACAGATGATGAGTATATCACAGAATTATATAAATTTGAAAATACAAATGTTAATGTTGAAAGGAAAAGTACTGATAATACTGTGAACAACTATGGAAATAAATTGCTGGAGTTTTTACGAAGAAATAACTTGTATATTTTAAATGGTAGAACAGTTGGTGATCTTCATGGTAAATGTACTTATAGGGATATCAGTGTAATAGATTATTATATATCATCTTTGGGGTTTCTGGAAGCTGTTGATTCATTATTAGTTGATGATTTCTGTCCACTTTTATCAGACGGACATTGTCCGGTATTACTCACAATTAAAACCAAACATCAAAATATAGAACATACAATAGAAGGCCCCACTCACCAAAATGACATTAAATTATGGGACAAAACAAAGGTAACGGTATTTAAAGATAATATTGATGCAATACAAATTGAGTATGTTAATTCTAAGATTGATGAATTGTCCAATAATACTGATGTAGCATATTGTGACATTAATGAAATAACTGAAGATTTGACAAACATTTTTACAAAAATTGCAGAAAAAACGTTTGGTAGAAACGAAACAAAACAATTACATAACACAAAGAGACATGTATGGTACTCAAAAGAATGTAATTTAGCAAGACGCAAATTTCATAAGGCAAAATATAAATTCATGATACATAAGAATAATGAAAATTTACAAAGCTTAAAACAGGAAAGTAAAAAGTATAAGAAAACTCTTAATAAATCGTACATGAAAAAAAAAAAATATAAAAAAATTTAACGAAATACAAGCATATTAAAGATCTTTTAAAAAAAATGAAAACCTTGGTTCGAAAATACCCCCATAAACACTGAAAATGTAGAACATATATATATGAAATATTAAATGCACCAATAACACAAAAGAGGTCCATGACACTTTTAAAAGTTTAAAGAATGGAAAGGCAAGTGGTATAGACAAGATATTAAACGAACATATAAAACAGACATTGACGCTTTTTGATCAGACATATGTTAAGTTATTTAATCTAGTTTTAAACACAGGTTTGTGCCAGAAACGTGGACAAAAGGTATAATACAACCAATTTTTAAAAATAAAGGAGATCCTAAACTCGCTGAAAACTATAGACCAATTACTTTACTAAGCTGTCTAGGTAAATTATTTACAGCAATACTTAATAAACGTTTACAAGAAGTTGTTATAACTGAAGATTTGATGAGCGAATTCCAATCAGGGTTCCGTGTATCTCATTCAACAGTTGACAATATGTTCGTCCTATATTCATTGTTCGAAATGGTGAAATATAAAAAGAAGAAATTATTTTGTGCCTTCATTGACCTTAAAGCTGCTTTTGATACTGTTTGGCGCAATGGCCTCTTGGTAAAATTAATTGAATACAAAATAGGGGGGAAAATTTTAACTGTTATTAAAAATATGTATAAGTCAATTAAGTCCTGCATCAGAGCAAATGGTAATTTTTCAGAATATTTCTCTAGTAATATTGATGTCAGGTAAGGCGAGAATATTTCACCTATTTTATTTTCCCTATATTTAAATGACCTGCATAATTTTTTCGTAGACAAGGGAGCTAACGGAATAGATTGTAGTGATGAACAGTTATCTATATACCTGAAACTTTATATACTACTATACGCAGATGATACAGTCATAGTTAGCGAATCTGCAGAAGATCTCCAAAAAGGTCTTAATATTTATTTTGATTATTGTGAAACTTGGAAGTTAAAAGTGAACATTGAGAAATCGAAAATATTAGTATTCTCATCAAGAAGAAATACATATAATTTTAAATATAATAATCGTTCTATTGAAATTGTTAAAGAATATAAATACTTAGGTATATACCTTAACAGTTCTGGTTCTTTCAAAAACACAAAGAAATATATTTCTAATCAAGCAACAAGTAATGTATAGCTTGATTAAAAAATCTAAACATCTCTGTCTACCTGTAAACATGCAAATTGACCTATTTGATAAATTAGTAAAGCCAATATTACTTTATGGATGTGAAATATGGGGTATGGGAAATAATGAGATAATAGAAAGAGTTCAATTAAAATTTCTAAAGTACATATTATCATTTAAAGAGTCGACCCCAACAGCTATGGTATATGGTGAAACAGGTGTATTTCCAATCCAAATTGATATTGAAACTAGAATTATGAAATATTGGGCAAACCTAGTCCAACCTTCTATTCCAAAACTCGCCACAAAAGTATATATGCTAACCCTAAATAAATATAATAATGCCACAAAAACATTAAATGATAGTAATAATTTCAAATGGTTACAAAATGTAAAAAATATATTGATTAAAACTGGATTTAATGGAATTTGGTTAAAAAATTTAAAAAATGGTTAGTATACTCTGTCAAAGTATAAATATAAAAATAAAAAAGAAATCATAAATTACCCTGTGAAACAGGCAGATGGAATAATATCCCATATGAAAATAGAACATGTGCTAAATGTAATCTTACAATAGGAGATGAATACCATTATATTATTGAATGCCCTGAGTTCTTAAAAAAAAAATTTAAAAAGACCAAGTGTAAGAATGCTCAACAATTTAGAAAACTAACACTTTTTGTAAAACATATATTAGCAGCTACAAATTAATATTGTTTCCATAAAATTATTATTAGTTTTTAATCGTATTTATGTTTAATATAGGACAGTTTAATGAGAGTTCTCCCTCATTCTTAAACTTTCAATAACATATTTTCTTTACCTGATTATTTCATTACCATCAAAATATTGTATATGTATGTATTTATTGATTATGTATTACCTCATGTTTACAATTGTATATTGTACTGAGAGTATCAATAAAATCTGATAAAATCTGAGTACTGAAGGCTGTATTGATGTTTCAAAGTCTCCAGAGAAATCTGTCGCGATTCTTCATGCAGATATTTATTTCATTAAATGACAGTTGTGTAAATTTGTATGGCCTAAAATCCCACTTTATTACAGAAAGAATAGAACATACAAATTAAAATATAAAACACATTGACAAAAATGTTCAGGTTACAGCCTCTCTGATTAGAATGTCTTGTTATGTATCAGAAAGCAAAGTGATATTATGTCTTCTAGTTTTGTATGCCATCGAAATGTTGCACGCTTAATTCCTGACTATTTCTTTAATTAGATTTCCTGATATCGTATTAAAGTTGCAGTCCCAAAATACAACTTGTTGCTTGTTTGATTGATTAGCTTTTGTGTACCTAACCAAAATAGCAATCAGTAATAAAACGGAATATAAAGGTTCAGGGAAAGAGAGAGTCCCTATTTCATATATTATATAGGTGTCTGGATAGCGTAGTGATAACGCGTCTCGCTTCTCACCAATGCGTCCCGGGTTCGATTTCTGGTCACGTTCGTGAGAGGATATAGTTGTCTCAAGTAGACATCAAAGCCAACACTAATTTTATAAAGTCGCGTGTGTCCGAGCAGATCTAACGCAAAGAAGTCCGATAAGAACGTACATTTGTACTTCGTTTACGTCAGATGAGGATTAATATAATTCGACGGTTTCTATGTAGGAAAAGGTTTCTGTCTGGATAGAAAATTATAGAGATAGAGACGTTTGCTCACAACTCTGAATTCAAACCAGCAACATTTGAATAAGTTGTCAATGCACGTTACCTTTAGACAACAATACCAATTATTGTTTGTTTGTTGAGTTTTACGTCCAGTCAACAGTAGTTCAGTCATTTGGAGACTATGTTTTGTTTTTAACAATATTTTTGAAATAAGGTATCGGTAGGCTTGATGTGAGCTTATTTGCCCTTGAAGATGACAGAAAAAAGAAAACGAATTCACTTTCAGGGGCAGATAACACAAAAAGTAGAATGGTGATCCCCTTTTTTATCCCATAAATTTGTTTCAATTGTGATTCTCTATTATCATGCAAAGTTTGAGGAAATCCTCATGGTTAGTTTTAATTTTCCTTTTTTGTCTACATGTATATAGTAAAAAAACTAATGGGCGCGTATGCGCGTATGTCACTTCTTGTTTCTTATTCATATTCTGCATAATATTTAATGTGGGCAGCATATAGTTACACAATGAGCTCCATGCAAAATCTTGGCGTTTATATTATAATCAGTATGTAATAAGAAAGCATGTAATATTAAAAGATAAAACGTAAAACTATAAAGATATTCTGGTGGCTTGGATACCATGCCATGTCGTCTTAACTGTGCAAGTGACCATCAAGAAATATGTTTAAAATGAGAACATGAAGTTCATGTTATACTGGTTAATACTTGTTGTTCGAACTCTATTTATTACAGAACAGAAGAGGGTAAACAAGAAATTAGGACCATCCGACTGGATGTGGAATTAAATTATGCTCTATGCAGTTGTGGAATTATGACCACGTGGAAATAATGAAATAAACGTATAAATAGGTTATATTAAACTATAAAGTCAGCAGCCATCAAGCCGATTTTTTATTGCCTGGTTTAAATTTTCCAGAAAATGCATATCCAGGGAACAAATATCAGGGGTAAATCATTTTAAAGCATCTCCTAAAATTAGATAAAGCAAAGCAAGTATCATATAAGAAATTGATATATCGTACTTTTTTGTCCTAGTTATTTGAAACGTTTACAGAAATTGCCGGGAATAAATCTGTAATCTTTTAGTTGAAGAAAATGTGCAGAGTTCTGAAGCAGTGCCGTGTCATAATATACATTTATATGTGATACATTTATGCAAAGATACAGTGACAGTGCACTCAAAGCAGCCCGTTTACAGGTGTTATTGACTAAGAATTTATTTATTTTACTATATGTGTGTATTTTGTCTAACAATATCCCGCCTGCAGGCGCATGGTCATCCAATGGAATATACCGTAATTGTTAAAAGAATTCACAATGACAGACAATAGCGTTACGAATTGTATTGAACCTATATTTACAATCATATTTTTCCGGGTGATAAATTTACCAGCAATTTAATTGTTGTTGAATTACACTTTGCTTGTACTAAAGAGTAAACGAGTTATGTATATCAATGAAATAAATAAAAAAAAAGGAAATTGTATTTGTCACCATCTGGAAATCGAAAAACTAATGAGCAAATTTTTTCTGAGATATTTTTGAGAACCAAATTGACCTGTATTTCCTTGTTCAGCTTGCTTCCATATATAATCAGATTTAAGACTCACAATCTTACTTGAAGGTAAATAAATAGGAATAATAGGTAAAACAATTTTTGTATCGAAATAACAATGTATAAATCAATTCGATTATTTCGTGTCTCTACATGCTGGTTATATTTTCATGAAGTCTCGAGCGCCAAAAATGCAATATTCTCAGCTATAATTGTGAAATGCAACATAAAAACATTACATAAAAACTGTTCACGCACCAATTAATTCTATCCAAATCACGTTGATACCCCCTTAATTCCTCTTATAAATAATTAGTCTCTCAAAAATAACATATTACACATTGTGAGTCAAATTTTATGACATGTTCTCCTCCACAGAAGTTGCGAATGCCTGGATAGCGTAATGATATCGCGCTTCGCTTTTCACCAACATCCCGGGTTCGATTCCTGGTCACGTATGTGAGAAGGTACAGTGGTCGCCCGTCCAGACACGTGGGTTTCCCCGGGTGTTCCGATTTCCTCCACCAATAATGTCCACACACCAGAGCCATCGAGAATGATTAATATAAGTTTCTCAATCGATGTAAAAAAAAAATAAAGATTAATCATTATTATTATTATTATTATTAAACGCGAGTTCCGCAATATGACACTCTTTAGAATTATGGCACAATTCACACAATAATGCCACAATCGTATCTGTAATGTTACATCATTGCTAAAATAGCACTATATCATCTCCATAATAGCAAAATATTTCATTATCACGATAATATTTCATTATCACGATAATATTTCATTATCACGATATAACCACCAATGTTATTTCTTTAATGACACATGAATGTCTTCTTTAACAACGCAATATTAAGTCTTTAACAGCCTAATTATAAAATATTATTTAAAACTTTTCATTTAACACGCATCACCACCCTGATGAAATAAGTATGATGACTAGAAAAAAAGCCTTTTGTTCGAATGGCCGTCAACCGTCCTTTTTCATTAGTGAAAATTGAGTAATTGTTGCTGTCATATTAAATTTATGCTGTCGTCTCCCTTTCTTTTCTTTTAAGATATACTGATAGATATGTATAGACTATTTGGTATTACGCTATTTAGAATGCATGCTTTCCAAAACGGTAAATTGCTATCTCTGTAATAGTCAGCCTACAATGTCTTGATTCATTGAACTTGATGAAACATTTGTGACTTTAAGTGCGTCTTGTCGAAAATAATTCGGCTTTACTAATGATAAACGAAATAAAATTGTCACCTCTATCGCAGACGTTTTAACTGAAATTTTAATTCGTGTTTTAATTTGTAGAAAGAAATATTCTCTTTATCTGGAAAAGAAGTGAAGGTGAAAATACATTCATGAAATTACCTTCACTTTTTTAAACAGAATGTGTCTTAAACCATTTCACCAGGGGTTCGACAATACTCGGTATAATTCGCTGATTTAAACTGACCAATCAGTGACTGGGGGAATTGAGTGAAATTTTACACAAGAATGTTGGTTAGGTATTCGGAGAGAGTTCGTTGATTTACGTAGGTTTACGACTCATTTAGGAGTGAAATAGTTTACAGGTAGTGTCAGATCAAAATGGCGTTGTGATATTGAAACGTTTTTACCCCTATACGCCTACTAGATCCATTATATGTTATCTTCGACTCCTAGAGGTCGAATTCCTGCCATCATTTATTTCTTTTCTTGCCATTGGCATGGATTTTATGACATGTGACTATGCGCATTAAAATAATAATAATAATGAAGAAAGTTTTAATGTTACCGTGTGACATTTTTACTGCAAATTCGCGTGATGTCTAAAAATATAAAATGTAGTACCTGCCGTCCATGTTGTCGAATGTACATTGAAATATATTGACATTCATGGCGGAGACATATTTCTGGGGTTGATTTACAGTCATTTTATTCAATTTTATGTGCCATCTAGTGAAATAACAGTGTGTGTGTGTTAAGACGTCGTTAATTCAGGTTGAATTATATCAAACTTGATATAAATAAGCATTTATTTAAAAATCACAAATAGGGTTTTACTTTCGGTCTCCATATTACACTAAAATCAATATGCGCATGAAAAACATGAGACATGATATGAATATATTCGGACTAAATATCAAAATTGCCATTAATAATGCCCAACAAAGATTAATAATGTCATCCTAAAGCCCTTGACATTAATCATCCGTTTAAATAAAGACAACATTTGCTTCTATCGAGATCTAGATTAGGGATTTTGCGTATATGTTACACATACGAATTTAAAAGGTTGCATATAGCACATACCTGACAAAAATAGTTTGTTCCATTCTCGTTTTATGTGGTACAGCTGTTCGTAAAACCAATAAAAACCATAAGTTGTTCATAAAATATATTACATTAATTTTTAACTATTGTAGAGTTTAAAATGAGTAAATGAACAAATGTTTATCTAATTTTTTTTTGTTGAAATATTGTCAAACATATATATAAAAAAAAGAAATATCTTTTAAAAAGAAATTCGTCGTTGATGGGAATTAAAGTATTGAGGATTGTAGTACGATTATATAATATAAAGCGTCCACTCCATCGCAATCGTCGAAATAAAAATTGTAATGAAGCGCGCTATAAATGTATGTTAGTTAACCCTTTCCCTCATATAGACTCATTTTGACGCACTCAATAGGTACCACATAAAGCCTTATCTGCAGAAAACCACAGTTAAACCCTACCAAATTTAATTACAAAATCCTCATTTCCAGACCACTGAGGAGCAGCGAACAGCATAAAACCTGATCAGCCTGCGAGTTACTATAGTCATATACATGTATACATGTATTGTTTATTGATAACCGCATTATTGATACGCTCTTTATGGTGCAAATTGGATACTCGCTGAAATGTCCAAAAGGAGTAGCTTTATGCATTATTGTACAGTTTAATGTGATCTGACCAGCATTTAATACTAACCCTATACATGAGTTTTATGTTATGATAAAATTATCTAAAATATTTACAGTATGTTGTCCCGCTTCGCGGAGGACAATATATGACTTGTCGGATTACAGCTTCTCTTATCGAAGTTGAAGCCTATCTCCTGTGTATAAAATAACTAGGTTTTTAGATTATGGAGTATGAATTCCAATAAAACCCGTAACAATAAGATGAACGTCAAAAATAAGATCTTCATCTTTACAACCAACATTTCCTTTTGAAGTGTTTAGAATTTGCGACATGGGATTATGCTGGAGAAATAAAATTCGGTAGAGGAAAATGTAAAAAAAAAAGTAGGTCAAGAAAGTTAGGTGAAGAACATACTTCCTCCAGGCTATGCTTCTTACTGGATATCACTTAAGTTTAAAAGTTAGTTTTTCTTGCATATAATGGACTAAACACTCTTAAAAATTACTTCATTGTGAAATTATTATTGTTTTATAATTATAAGAATATTAATTTCCTCCACTTCTTTGGTAATATTCTTTAATTTTTTGTTCTTATTGTGTTCGATTGATATATTCTGTCACTAATTCTCTTTTTAAAGCAGTTTGTTTACATATGGTCTTGACTAAGAATGTGTGTGTATTTCAACAGACATCAGACACTGAGTCACCAAGTGCAACATTCAACGATCGTAAAATTTTGGGCAGTTTCTCCATCACAAGCTACAGCGTTACGAACGGCATGAAACTTATATTTAGAATATCTTTTTCGATGAGCCGTCACATGACTGATTAAATTTACGCTTCGCGCATGCGCTCACTTCACACGCTGAATTTTCTTAAAAACATGCATTCGTAATCCGGGACTCGTGAAGAATGTGTCATATGGTACAGCATGCACCTGCGTCGGTGGTTTAATCGGAATTCCCCCAAAAGGGCGTTTACGAACATGTCGTTTTCGCTTGAAATGAAATCTACACGAACCGAGTTTATTTGTCAGAAAATAAATACTTAACATTGATGAGGGAGAGTAGAAATTAAAATCTTATTTATTTCTATTGATCAATTGTGAATGAGCTGCTTTAAAGAACTTGCCTCAAATAAAACGAATTTCCAGTGATGAAGGAAAATATGGCTCTGCAATGTTTTCTGTAAAAAGGAATAAGAAAGATGCCATAATTCCAGCACAAGAATGTCGAATTGTTGAATTATGTGACACCTAAATTAATTTACCCGTTCGTCGACCTTTTCCCACAGCTACTGCGAAATTTCTTATTGTGCAGCCGTTATCCCAATAACAAACGAATTATGATACTGTTTATTCACACAAACCGGAAAGGTGAACCTTATCCTCACATATCTTTGACCATGTCAGATTTCTAGTACAATAACCAATTAATTGTCAAAGAATGACACAATTCTATATGCCGTCAGAATATAACTGCCACCAAATACACAGTGTTTGCCTTCTTCGTGTATTTAGATATAAAAGATGCGGAAAATATGAGGTAAAGAGAAGAAAAAAAACAAACATAAAAGAGACATATAATTATCATACCTGAACATAATGAATATCTATTTGGACTGTGAAACTAACTTCATAATTGTGTTATTTATTTACATAGAAAACTGTGACTACATGACACGAACAAATGTATTAATGGTTTGTTTCATAAAACGTGTGTTGACGCATATGAATTGGCTGAAACAATCACTATATTGAATGATAACAGACAGAGTATGGAATAATAACAATCATTATATTGAATGATAACAATCACTATTCTGAATGATAATAATCACTGTATTGAATGTAGCAATCACCATATTGAATGATAACAATCACAATAATGAATGAAATCAATCATCGTATTGAATGTTAGCAATCGCTATATTGAATGATAGCAATCACCATATTGAATGATAACACTCACAGTATTGAATGATAGCAATATCTTTTTGAATGATAGCAATCAGCGTATTGAATGATAACAATCACAATATTGAATGAAATCGATCACCGTATTGAATGATAGCAATCACTGTATTGAATGATAGCAATCACCGTATTGAATGATAGCAATCACCGTATTGAATGATAGCAATCACTGTATTGGATGATAGCAATCACCATACTGAATAATAGCAATCACTATAGTGAATGACAGCAATCACTATAGTAAATGATAACAATCACCGTATTGAATGATAGCAATCACCGTATTGAATGTTAGCAAACACTATTGAATGATAACAATCACCGTATTGAATGATAGCAATCACTGTATTGGATGATAAAGATATCTTATTGCAGTTAACAGTCACAATATTGAATGATTATAATTACCATATTGAAAAATAACAATCACCATATTGAATGATAGCAATCACTGTATTGAATGATAGCAATCACTGTATTGAATGATAGCAATCACCGTATTGAATGACAGCAATCACTTTAGTGAATGATAGCAATCACTGTATTGGATGATAGCAATCACCATATTGAATGATAGCAATCACTGTATTGAATGATAGCAATCACTGTATTGAATGATAGCAATCTCAGTATTGAATGATAGCAATCACCGTATTGAATGATTAACAATCACCTTATTGAGTGATAGCAATCACTGTATTGAATGACAACAATCACTTATTGAACGATAGCAATCACTATCTTGAATGATAACAATCACTGTATTGATTATTACTGCATTGTACGTTAGAATAGTTTTATTACATTTTGCTTATACCCCGGTAGTTTACGTGTAGAGGCGTTGCGGTGTTGAAATATAAACAATAGTTTTGAATGAATGTGTTTTGGCGCCAAAATATTGTTTCACGTCATGTATGAGCATATTAAATGTTTCATAACATGGATTAAAGATAGGACAAATATATCATTCCCATGTAAATCTTAGAATTAATTTTTGACTTACATGTTACAAAACACACTTCTGGTCAGTTTTAATATTTGCGACACTATAATTATATAGTAGATTTTTTTCTCAAACTGAATACGCGATCAAAACCAATGTAGAAATGGAACCATGTGGAATATTTGTACATGCTATGCTTAGGACGAAGCTAGATGTTAGGTGCTGCGCTATTATAGAAGTGTTGGTTACAAAACCAGTCCCATCTATCACAAACATGATCCAAACTGATTCCATAAGTTGAAGCATTCACAGATATGCGATATTTTATGTCCTTTGTATTAAGATAAATATGTTACTCAAAAATTTCATATCAGCACATGTTGCTGTTCCTTATGTTTCATACCCTTCTGTATATACTGATAAAATACGAGTAAGCACAAACCAGAACATTCGCGCGATTCGTAATTTTATTATGTTCAGAGACGAAAAGGTCATGTTATCATATTATTAAGCAATCTGTTCCATAATACTGATGGTGACGAACATAAATGCAGCCATTCACGTGAAAACGAGTTCTACATCATGACGGATAATGAACAAGAATATGGTCCGTTCAGAATACCAATTACTTGCAGACTGCTTATGTTCAATACTGTTTGCTGCTCATCTGTTAATTCTATTTTATTTATTTATTTTATTATTTATTTATTTGGTCATCTATTTATTTATTCATTCATTCATTTATACGTATTTATTCAACAGAAAAGAGAGTGAGCAAAGAAGAGGAGTGACAACAGCAGACTGCCCTGGAGATTTTATCTATCCTAGTGTTCCCGCATGGAAATAACCCGTAGACATAACAAACAAGTAAGTGTAAGTTAATGAAATTGTTATGACAAAGTCAACACTGGGGCGATCTTTAATGGCTGGCTTTAGTAAATGAATTTACACTGTTGTTTGAGCTCCGTCTGTGGGCACCTAATTTGCTTTTCATTTTATTTTTCTGTCATTGTGTGTTTGTCTTCTTTTGGTAAATAGGAAAGAAATAAGAATCGTTTTCTCACTGGTTATGGTGTATGATCATATATAAGTATCATTTATTTATAAATGCATTGCATGCAAGTATGTGTGCTTCGTTTGTAATATCCTAGAATACACTATCGTTATATTGTAAATCGGCCCCGGTGTCTCAGTGGTTAGAGCGTCCGTCCTGGAATTGTGGGTTCGATTCCCGGTCGCGACATACCAGTTCCAGGTTTGGTTGGTCCGCGGTGTCAGGATAATGAGACTGGGTATGATATAATACCACGTGTCTACGGCGTGATTCTGCAGTGCGACAGCACTATCTGTCACAAATGATTGAAATACTATCGACGGGACGTAAACACCAATAAAACAAATAAAGTAGATCGTAAAGATGATCAGTTGGACATTCTGCAATTATAAAATAGTCATCATTAAGGGATAATATACAAGAATGAATTAAATATAAACATGACTTAGGATAAGTATTATTTTAACTTTTCACACAACCGATAAAATATGTAAAATAAAAATCGAATTTATTTTGTAACAAAGATATAGATTTGAAAGATGTATATTCTCACTCCTTTATGTTATTGATATGCACACATTCACGCTGGCTGAAAACGTGTCTTTAACTTGAAAATAAGACATTTTCTTGTTTCAAAATTCTTTATAACTATCGAATAAACAGTTCAAAGTTTGCCTGGAAAATGCATGTCTGGGGATTTAAATGTCACGAGAAAATTATCTTTAAGCTGCTGCTAAAATTGAATAAAACAACACACGAAAAATGAATCGATCAGAATTCTCTTTTTTGTCTTTCTGCTAAATCCAAATGTATTTTACTATCACTAGGAATAAATCCATAGTTTGATGAAAGAAGACTTATTCTTATTTGGATATGGAGCGGATCAGTGCCATCTAAAAATACATTTTATCTCTGCCTTAAAAATCGTCCGAATAATGCCTCATTACAATTATCTTTTTTTTTTCTGAAATGCAGAGCGATGCAAATAATTTATTTGTAAAAATCACATATCGATAAAAAATGTAAACACAATTACCTTTGCATTTCTACTAATTACCTATGATGTATATGTTTAGAATTACACATTTGCTTCATGTGTGTGTGTGTGTGTTCTCAATTTGTTTCTTTAAGTAAATAATATATTATATTATTTATGTATTTAATCTTTATTCTGACCTGAAAATTGCATAAACAAAAGTCCTTCTAAAATCAAAATCGAATGTTATATTACCATCTATTCTGTTGTTACAACGGAAGTATCTTAAGCATGATACAAGACATTTCTAACCACTGGAATGTCTAGATAACAACACACACTAGTGCACAACATACTTCTGCACGAAAAGCTTGCATAAACACTCAATTATGAATGATCGGTGATTGATTTATTATCAAAATGCATAAGAAGTATATATGTTGATGCAGATTCCCCCTTTTGAAATATTCATCAAACTATTGCCAAAGTGAGCTGTGGCGCCCTCTTTTGTAGCTACATGTTACAGCCTGCTGTCATACAAAATTAGATTTGTGAAACTTTAATGTCATATTAGTTAGGATGAGAATAACAGGTCGTCTCCTCATGTTCTTGGAAGTATTAAGTTAAACACTTATGTCTTAAAATAGCCATCTTAAAAGATGCCTTGAATATTTTATTCTCAAAAAGCCGACGCAGAAAATAACGCCCCGTTTCTGTATAATGCTTCTAACTGCAACCTTGTCTACGTCACACAGCGACTGTTCATCTATTATTAATACTCTTAAGGAATATCTAAGGTTTAATTTAATCCCACACACGTTTAATGTTTATGATATATGTAATGTTAATACTTAACAGACTTATCCTTACAATTTAGTGAAAATTGGATTTAAAGAGTGCTAGAGAAAAGCACGCTTATGAATGGCTGCAGACATGCATCAAAACGCAAACTAATAAATAAAAGCATTATGGGTAATTACAAACACAGTAACATCATTTTTTGTGCCAAATTACCATAAACAATTCATTATTGGGTGTTTCTGTATTTCGAAAATGTTCTGCAGTTCGATTTATGCTATTTATTACAAAGGGTTTAAACATACAGTTGAAAGACATTATCATGTGCTGAGATAATATATAGAATATAATTACATGTATATATTTCTAAGTCTAATTCCTTGATAATATCTAGTTTGCACTGTTTCATGTGTGCTCTAAAAGATATTTCTTATTTTAACGACAAAATAGGTCTTTTTATTGCCAAAATAATCATTTGTGTGCGAATAACACAAAATGACAAAATCATCACAAGTATCAATATTATCATCACTTGTGACACAATCATCAAAGAATCATTATAATGACACAATATAACTCACTAAATTACACAAACATCGCAATAAGTATCCCTATTACAAGAAACAATATGAAATTTTTAAAAATCCTAACAAATAATCACATAAGTATCACATAAATGTCACAGGCATCACTATAATGACACAGTTATCACTATGACGACACAATCATTACTAAAATGAAACAATCATTACACTGTAATTATTTTCAAAGGGAGAGAAACATTTATCTTGACCCTGATGAAATCAATATACAGAGGCACTATCTTTCATTCAAAACCCTTTTGCAATCCGATTCTGATAAAGTTTTGAGAAATTTAAGTAAGTTTGCATCACTTATCTTTAACAAATTCAGATGAAAAGATAGCCTGAACCATTTATACATTATGTCTATTTCGCACTGAACAAAATGTAACATGCTAACTAAGTTTTTAAAAAATCTAAAATTACAAGATAAATGAAATTCTTATTCTTAAACTGAAAAAAATAAGAAACATAATTGAAACGAGCAAAAGATCACTTACCTCACTTCGCTCTCTTTGTTTTGTCTGGACACCGACTATCCGCACTCGCTAGGAATAAACAGCTCCCCGATTTCCACGCTTATTTCATGCACGTTTTAAAAATAACCTCAAACAGCTATCTATTTTTAGGAACACCTTATTCAAATGAGAGAAAATAATTGATTGTGTTGTTTTGTAACTGTATATAATAATATTTTAATCCATTGTTTCCCATTATTGTTTGACATTTATTTTTTTGCTTTTTTTCCTGATTTCTCACCATCACGTACGCATGCGCTTTTTGTTACCTTGCCGTCTTACGATTTCGTACCCGGCAAGGTTGTACTAGAGGGGGAAAGAAGGGGGTAGTATGCATGTATGTCATTGAGATATATTGCAATAAGCATTCTCACAATGATACCTTGTCGACTTTCGTTCTCGTATCAGGCAAGGTATATAGAAAGGGGGAGAGAAGGGGAATACTCACCCCTCCTCTCTCTCTCTCTCTCTTTGGCAACATAGTAACGAATTATCTATTATTCTAAATATGATTGTGTCTTTACATGCATTAAAATTCCTTTGCAATAAATTATCTAATTGAATAATTAATAATGCCACGCAATCCTTCTTTTTTTTTTTTTTTTTTACTCTCTCTCTCTCTCTCTCTCTCTCTCTCATAAGTAACTATTATCATAGTGACTTTACATATTTGTTACTATCTAAATCTGTAAGAAAAGCATGCTTTTGTCGCTCTTTAATGTTATTGTTCACTTGTCTTTATTTGTGTAATATATATACAATAGGAATAACTGCTTGTTTTATGTTTTATTAAAATTAATTAATTTCCGCACAGGTATTTATCTATTTTTTTTTTGTTGTTGTTGTCATTATAACGTTACATAAATTGATCATGCTAGGTTTAAGTGTGTGTGTGTGTGTGTGTGTGTGTGTGTGTGTGTGTGATGAAAATAAACAATGTCTTTCTTGTATTTATTTATAAATTCAAAGATGTAATCCCCCCACTCTGAACACAGCATGTCTGCTTTAAATAATTGAAAAATGCCTAACAAATTGATCTATGCTACAAATGAACTTAATCTTATTAAATAAGACCGGAAATTATTAACAAATATTATATATATATGTGTGTGTATAACCTATGTAAAACCCCATGTTGTATTAATGTAATACCTGGGTGAATAAAAGTTTTGTTCTGTTCTGTTCTGTTCAGTTGATCACGTACGTGATAGATCGACAATCAATCATGCGATTGGTTGTCGATTAAGGAATCGATGGTGATTGGCTAATGATTCGCATTGGCCGAAGGGCTGGATAAGTACTGTCGGCCTTGGGACTCTTGTCACTCACTGTCTGTTCCTGAATCAGTTCATTAAAACTTTGTACGATCAACTGTAAAAAAAAAAAAAAAAAAAAAAAAAAAACTAGAATAAAACAATCATTACTAGAATGACACAGTTATCACTATGACGACACAACCATAACTAAAATGACACAATCATTACTTAAATGAAACAATCATTACTAGAATGAAACAATCATTGCAAGAATGACACAGTTATCACTATTAACCAGTAGAATGACACAGTTATCACTATAATGACACAATCATCACAATAAATATCACTATAATGACACAATTATCCTTATGATGGCACAATCATCACAATAAGTATCACTTTAATGAAACAATCATCATTATAATGAAACAATCATCAATATGACGACACATTTATTGTTAGAATATCACACTCATTTCTATGGTAACACAATTATCACTTGAACAACACAATCATACAAAAAAAATAAAAAAGTAAAAACATTACATAATCATCATTATAATGACAATAATCAAAATAAATATAACTACATTAACATAATCATCATTATAATGACAGTAATCAAAATAAGTATAACTACATTAATATAATCATCATTATAATGACAATAATCAAAATAAGTATAACTACATTAATATAATCATCATTATAAGACAATAATCAAAATAAATATAACTACATTAAAAATTAAAAACATTAATTGTATTTATGTGTTGAGGTCATTTCTTTCCAAGAAAGAAAGGCTGTCAGTTGAGTTTATACATCAATGTAATCAGTAGTGATTGAGTTTATGTTTCTGTCGTTTCCCTCTCACTTCGGTGTAGACCTACAGATAGACAATTCTCGGCAAGTTTGAACTACACATTTGGTAACTCATGCTTTCTATGCCGTTAATGGCAATAATCGTAAAGTCGGCATAAAGTAACATGGGAGATTAAATTTAATGAAATATTTATGCATTGTAGTGTGTTTTGATAACAAAAGTCCATTACAACAATGATTATCGAAATAGAGTAATTTTCATCTTCTTTGCCGCACAATATTTTATGTATCTACGATAAAAATGAAATGATTATATTTATGAGAAGGTATAATCTCTTTTGAAAGAGCATGCTCATTGATTTCACATGAAAGCTTAAAATCAAAATACATTTAAATGCCGTCAGTAGTAGGTTTGTTTGAATTGATAACTCCACGCATATTGTAGATGAAACTACATGTATTTGATTTTAATTAATTAATTGAAATACAACATTGTTACTTGAAAAGTTGAACTAGCACCGTGTGACATGCAATAGTGTGGTATGTAAAATCTGTATACAAGAGCATCTCGAATGATTTTTGATATCACTCGAAATATCATGTTGATCAAGATTTAGACATATGAACGATGAAATTAATCAATGAACCAATCAATTTGTACCTTCTGGACAAAGGCATTCCCACTGCATATATCATTTAGAGATAATATAGCATGTGTTCTACCTTGACATGCACTACATGCTTGGATGGGGTATGAATCCCTTTCAGAAATGACTCTAGCTTTTATCATTATATTTTATTAGATATCGTTTATTATGTTCGCTCTGTATATATCTCTTTTCGTTGTACTTAAAATGTAAATAAATAATTAAATATTATAGACGAATCTATGTGGATTTGATAATAAACTCAAGGACTCTAAACACGCCTTACCTTTGAAAAATGTTGAATACTTTATTTCGTGTTTTCCAACGATTTTATATCATTATTATTATTTAGAAATTTAATGAGGTTTTGGGTTTTGTGTACATGCTTTATGTCCTACTTCTGTCTTGTCTTTGAAGAAAACAAGAGTTCAAAGGAAGTGAAAACGAAATGATGTGAAATATCAAAAGTTTTATACATGATGAATTTTAAAGTTTTTGAGCAAATATTGCAAATTTTACTGTTAACCATCTCAGGTATGACGCTAGAAATCGACTTTCAAATAAGATATGTATTTTTTTTTCTGTATTGCCAAATGCAATATTTATTTTCATAAAACAAAAATATCGAATTGTTGAATATTGTAACTCCTCTACCGTTTTGGTCTCCATCTTGAATAATGACATTTCTTCGCTTATCTATTCTTCTGCATATTATATATTGTATGACGAAGTCTGGAACTGTTTTAGATAAAACGAATACATTTGTAGAACTTTGTATCATTACCACGGGACTTGTCAACATCGTACATAAAGCCAATAATGGAAGAGTATTTGGCCATTTCTGATTCTTTGTAAGATTACTAAATTAATCTCCCACGTATGATAAAAACAAATATATTTTTATCTACTGCTGTATAATATTATGATCGAACGCGACTGCGATGACTGAAAAAAATCGTTGACCAGGTTAGAATGTCCAAAAACTTCTGTTAATTATTCGGTCTTAAGAAAACTCCCTCTGTCTGGAAATTTCCTATACGCTCGTGCAGTCACTTGATTTAATTCAAACAAAACAAAAATGCGCATACATCTAAAATGCTTGTGTGATAAATGAACAACAACGGAATGGGTAGTATCAATAATTCAACAATCGAATGTGTGAGACTCCGCCGATGAATTACACAAGCAATTACGTTATTTGATTTAGAACCTTTGTTGCTTATCCTAAATGATATCCCGTTAAATAAGATACGACCTGTCAAGTGGCGATTTCTGTTTATCTCACTGACATTGCCATCGTCTGGAGTTGATAGATTGATTAGATAACTGTCAGGGCCCTTTCTTTGGCAATGAAATAGTTTCTGTCTAGGAAATATATCACACATTTAGGATTGACATTTCCTTACGTCAAAATTAAAATTATATTATTGTTGACAACTTAATTTATTTATACGATATGTCATATTCAATATATTAAGCCTTCCTCAGACAGACAGTTTATTATAATCTTTTTTGTACAGATATTTCTACAAATGATAAAATATTGTAAAATATAAAAGTTCAAAACCTCTCAGAATGAGATATGAGAGACTTAAAATATACCCTATAAACTAAATTCAAATTCCATCAAAATATAAAATAATATAAGATATAATAATATATTCATTAACTTTATGATTTCATACAATCAGTACATTTAAGTCAATCTGCGTTGAACGAGCGAATAGTAGCAACTCCTTTGCGTTTCTGTTAGCAGTTACATGTATATGTATATTTGTTACTGGTCAGTTATATGACTTTTTTTTTTGTATGTTTATTTCTATACCGGTCAGTTCTGTGTATGCTTATTTGTTACTGGTCAATTACATGCCCACTCACATAGCTTACAGAGGAAGGAAATTTAAACACACACACACACAAACACACAATAAAATAATATTATGTAATTAAAATACATGTAAACAGAAGGCACTAAATGAAATCAATGTAAAAAGAAAACATTAAACATCTTATCACAAAAGAAACTGACGCATCCATAGTAGCGGTAAATGAGGCAGCATTTTGAACAGGCCTATGCTGTATCCCGCTCATCCACCAACCTACATTTCGATCTTATTTCAGGAATAAATTTAGTAAACATTGCCAATAATCAGCTATTGTTTCATATCCTCGTCATTTTCTATCATTCTCTCTCCCTTTTTATCTGTCCTACACCGATGTACACCAAACATTACCAATCAATGTTCAATTAGAATCAGCAGTTATTTCCTGTATTGATATTGTATCTTTATCGACCACTGACAACCTCTGATGGACATCGTCGGTTTCAGTTCTTATCACTATTCTTTGTTTGCAGACTGTTTTGCATTAACGGTTATCTAAATGACTGAAGTTGCCAGTCCGAGGTGTTTCCAACCGGAAAGACTCGTTTGTTTCCTGCTTTTGAAATAATTGCCTCTGATAGTCTCGTATGACTCCGGTTTAAATGCTCTTACGGGATAATTATCATTGATTTTCAGTTGCGACAGTAATTTTATTTGCATGCATTCATGTACTTTTTCCTTAATTACAGCTTTGAAGACGTTTTATGTTTTTTGAAATTCAGCCATCTGTGGTGAGTTGCTCACACAAATAGTTTCAATGAGTTTCAATGTACTTGTTCACTTGTATGCAGCCGGCTCTTGCAAAAATTAATTTCGAGGGAGAGGACGGTACCCATAAAAATGTCTCGCGCAGTAACATGGTAAACAAATATGACCGACAAGGTTTTGGATGACCATATTCAGAATGAATATTTCATATTTGCTAATTAAATGTGGAAATACAAAATATTTTGTTTGTCGTCCCTGTTTAGAGTTATAAAATTAGCTTTCATGTGCCAGTTAAATGCATGGAGTATATGTATCTGCAAAATCTTGCAGGGTGATGTTTGTTTTAAATGAAAGTCAATTATTGTCTACGTAGACGCCATCTTGAAAACACTTTCTTCGTTATGGAAGAGTAAAATCGTTACGTGGAGCATGATGAAAACGGGAATATGTGACGTCGAATTAATTTGTGTAAGTAACTTGCCCCTGAACCAGACAGATCTAGATCTTAATAAACACTGCTCACTATATTGCTCTTTGAAATAGAGGGAATATATGATTTTTTTTTCTGATAAATAGGGCCATAAACATAGAGTGAATCCTATTCGAACTTATTAAGTTTACGATCCTCTCGATATTTCTCAAATAATTATATTTCGGGAGCGGTAGGTCGTGGGTTCGATCCCCGGCCGCGACGTCATGCCAAAGTCGTTGAAAATAGTAATGATAGCTTTTGCTTGGAGCTCAGTACATATACTGTCAGGGTAGTTCCAGGACTAATTTGCCCAGCGTCGAGATAATGTGACTGGGTGTGGTATCATGTCACATGTCTACGGCGTGATACTGCGATGTGTGCGCACTATATCTGTCTCAAGTAGAAATCGTCTCCAAAAGACTGAAATACTGTCGGTGGGCCGTTTAAACCACTCAAACAAATAAACAAGTGGCATTGATACGTGTTTGTAATTTAACAAGAACTTTATTATTTTATGCTACAATATACTCATGAAGTACATTGACACATTATCATGTTCCATTCTGAATTACGCTTGTTAAAACGCATTCTTCGGGCATATGTAAACTGTAAACCATCGAACATGAATGATATTGCGTGTTACAAAAAATGCATTCTATAGTATACGTATACTGTACTAGAAATAGTGCATTCAATTCTTTCGGTAGAAACTTCACATGAAAATTTTTTAATTTAATGTTTATTACATCAAATAAATGGATTAAAAAATGACGTCATTTCTTAAAAAAAAAAGTATCAAATTAAAAACATGTGACCACACGTGAAATAAAAGTATATCTTACACCACAAATCAACAAATATCCACTGTGTTCGTACCATCTTAACATTTACAGATCACATAACATGAATGTCATAAATATCATAACTAGTCAGGTTTCAGTTATGTTTGGATAATTTACTTAGTCATGATTTTTTTTTATCAAACTTACTACATTCTTGAAAGTAACATCAGCAACTCCGTTTTGTTACATTTCGGTCAATTTCAATAAGTCGGAAATGTTAGCAGTAAAGGCAAATTATGGAGCACGTGTCACTGGGCGGGGAAAATATGCAGCCTGACCGGGACTCGAAACTGGGGCCTTTCGCTTATAGGGCGAATGCTCTACCGACTGAGCTACACGGCCGCTTACACTTTCTTTTCATCTTTCTCCCCTATTGTGAGTAATCGGTACTGTGACATTATCCCCCTCCATTTTAGAATTCGTCCCTGAATTCTTGGATTTACGTGGTTAATATTACCACATGCAGGTGTCTTAGACATACCTAGCACCTATTCCACAGCTCCATGCTGGGCACAAAATGACGCAGGGTGGAAAAAATATGCAGCGTGACCGGGACTCGAACCTGGTGTCTTTCGCTTACAGGGCGAATGCTCTACCGACTTAGCTACCCGGCCGTTCTCACATCTTTGTTCCCTATTGTCAGTAATCAGTTCTGTGACACACGTTCAAAATGTTTGCTACAAATTGTCCAATAATGACAAATGAGAGTGGCTTCAAGTTCGCTCTTGGGTCATCAATATTTATGCGATGCAATTTTCTGCGGACACGGCCATTTATCTTCCAAGCGATCCAATCCACTTTTTTAAATGGTAATACAAGCATTTTCGGTTCTTTGACAAATCTGATTTCTGTTAAGATACATTTTGTATTTTGTAATGTGATGTCTGTTTCGTCATTATGTAAGTGTGTTACCGTTTATATCAATTTATTTGACTGAAAGTAATGTAAATATTATAAGTCTTTCAAAATACCCATCAAATACATTTGGAAACTAAGGGGAAATTGGTTAAATAGAAGCGCGCGAGAGAGTAGAAATTTTAGATTTGAATTTATTAGATAATACGCGAAGTACGTTGAATAGTTTGAATGGTAAAATTCCACAGAAAAAAATAACTCTCACCTGGCTTGCGACAGATCAACGGTTCTATCCGGGTGCCACTGTACACTTGGGATCGTCCTTAATCTTTCATTAGCTGGACCTCACTTTGTTTGATCTTTATTTAATTCATTATGGTTCTGAAATATTTGGCCACCATAATGCGAAAAACATTAACTTAATTATTGTAAAATTTGGCGAATGATTTTAGGTGTTAATGATCTTTATGGGGAACTAGGCCGACATCCTATGAATATACGTCATAAAGTTATAATGCATAAATACTGGCTAAGATTATTACAATCAAAAGAAAATTCACATATACGTAAAACTTGTCTAATGTTGAGAAAGGTAATTAAATATAATAATACTTACAAAGGATTTAATTGGGCTTCAAAGAAAGAAAATATGAGTGAAATAGGCATGAAACATTGCTTGCAATTTCAAGATGCATGCAATGTCCATTTTCAGACAAAGGGTTCTCGCCATATATATATAACAATCTTGGGCAACATCTATGAAGGAATAAAAAAGATAAGAATCTTATAAGTTATACAAAAAAATCAAATAAATATAAAACAGCACGAACCAAATTTCGTTTAAGTTCTCGTTATCTCATGATTGAAAGGGGTAGATAATAAGGTACGATATATAGCATGCTTGTAAACAAAGAACACATGCATGTTTTATGATATGTTGCATTCTCTTTTAAACCTTCACGCATAACGTCTCATTTTGCATGTGTTAGCTGCATGTTGTAATCATTTAATGCTTAATTAATAATAGTTTATGTTCTGAAATAATGTCATAGCTACGGTAACCTCCAACAAAACAACAACTTTCTGAAACAAATACTTTGATGTAATAGTTCGATAACTTCACCCATGGGTAAATGTTCTGTTATTACGTGACGTTACAGTGATATCTTCATATTTATATTGATCCACCAAAATCTGCATATGTTAATTCCATACTACTTGTGTGACACGTCTTACAATAAGAAAAAGGCCTTATGAATCTCTACAAGACGATATTATTCCCCTTGGTTATATCATGTATGGTCGGCTAGTTTCAGAGTCAGATTCCCGAGTATATATTATGGATCCAACACAGTCCAGCCTTAACCAACACGGCGTATCTGTATCTTCTAGTTTTATTTATTGAATAGAGGATCGGAGAGACCTTATATCAACGTCAGTGTGTTACTTGCAATATTGTGATGTATTACGTATAGACGTGTCAGATGCTTTCTCGGTATAGGGAAACTTGTTGAAATGGCTGCCACTCCATTTTCACTTATTGGCATGGATGTAAGTATTTTTGCGACTTTCCTGCGTTGTTTAAGGACATGTACGTATCTTTGTGTACTAGGGGCAGTATTTATCAGTCTAGCGTTAGAAAACGTTCGTTTAATCAAAATTTGAACGTATCATTAGATTGTGGATTCGAGCCCCAGTGGGTTCAGGATTTTTCCTTGACTCTTTTTTACATAGTAAATTACCTACGTGTATTTTGTTTGTGAATTAAATATTCAAGAGAGTCCAAAATAAATGTCCAAAGTTAAGCCATCTTAGGTTTCGTGAATCCAAATCACAATCTTATTATTAAATGCAAGGACAATTTGGAGAATATGTAGATCATATAATCATGTCATATACAGAATAAACTAACCGATATCAGACCGGAAGTGCAGCAAGTCATTTGACTAAGAATACTGTTCGAGTATTTTGGTATAAAAATAAAACTATTTCAGCGTGTATGTCATGAGTGCACCAGTGCTGCTTATTTTCTCAACATAACAGCTGGAAAAAATGACTCATTCAGACAGGATTTTTTTTATCTGCAAAATTCAGATAATTCAGAATCGCCACATGTGAAATGAAACAGAAGATGTTAGAATACGTAAATAATGAACTGAATAATTCAACACCGCTTCCGCCAGTGTTGTCTAGGCACGAGATGTTGGTTGTTTAAAGGTAGCCAAGAGGACAATTGCTTGTTCTATTTTATTTAATTTAATTTATTTATTACCTTCACTTTTGCTAACTTCATAATAAAATTCGAATCAAGTTATGCTCCAATAGTTTTATATGGAGATTTAATTCATACCCAAAACAATGCCATTTGTCATTTAAGATATAAAAATATGCATGTTTGGTCAAAATGAACATGCGAATCGACTCATTTATTTTACAGAAAACACACATGCAAAAACTCTCTCTCTCTTTCTCTTTCTCTCTCTCTCTCTCTCTCTCTCCAAACACATTTACTTAATTCTAAAAAGCGCAACGATGTATTGCATTTTTATGCATGAATGTTTCATAAGTGTGGAGGCCAAAGTTGCCTGAAGTTACGTATCTCGGGATATGTAATGACATCGTCACAAGAAAATAATGATAAAGGCTTTGTCTCGCACGGAATAAAACTATCAGAAACCCCAGAAGAAATCAATCACAATGCTTCACATCAACATTCTGCATAAATCCGTAGTTTTGGTGACTTTGTAAGAATTATCAAGTGCCAAAACCGAAAGTGTTAAAACAGAATGGTTCGTCGATATTGAAGTCAGCGTAGATAGATTATATTCATTATTTTATAAAATTATACATGTATTTTAAAAAAAAAACACTTAAGAAAACAAGTGGTGATTCCAAAAGAAATAGAAATCAGAGTACATTAATTAGATCCGATATTTGTCTACGATGTGTGTGCGTGCGTACATGTCACACATTTAGATATGAGAACAACATGTCACTTTTATATTAACATATAATCGTATACGGCTATTGAGATACAGGCAGATTTGATTTTGCGACCTCCAGTCCATGCAATTTATGAAAGGTTCTTCCCTTTTCTTTTTTCCCTATGTTTGTACACACTTTATTAAAAAAAAATATGCAGTAGTATGGCCCCTCATTTATAAGATAATTTCAATCTGAATTTATTGTTCTATAATCGTACATATTCGATACACATATCAAATTAACTTAGATTCTTCGATTGATTCAATTTTTTGTGATTTATTCAAATGTTAACATCTTGGCGTCATTCATTCCTTTGCGATAAGAGGAAAACCATTAAGCTTGAATTTATTGCCCCTTTGACAGCAGTTTTTTTTTTCGCTTTATTGATTTTTTCGATAACACGCAGATATTTTAAACTGTTATTATGAACATTTGGCTGCGCTGTCTTAATGCAATATTCATGGCTCGCTACTATAGGCGGTCACACTATATTGACATCGGACATGGTCCATGAACCCCATTACGTTATATACTTTAGGTTCGGATAGATGCGCGTTTGAATAACTTGAATTACACTGGAAAAAGACACTTTATTTCTTTTTCGCAATATTAATTTATCAATTTGAACCCCTTTCTAATATGAGTGAATAATAATTCAAAGTATATCCAGCAAAATCATCTTTGCTTTTTGAATGATTACATTGTCTGACAAAATTAGTATTGCACTTGGTTGAGATGGTTCTTTTAAGGCTATAATTTTGCATGCACACATATTTATTGAGATTTGTTTTAGATAATATATCATCCAAAGTCGAGGAGATTCAGATTCGGGAAAATAATTCATATCATATTAAGAAACACACTTCGTCTAGATAAAACAAATAATTTCCCAGTATAAACTTTAATTATTTCTTCTTCTTTAAATTTGTGATTAAAGGTATGTGCATGCAATCCGCAGACATGTTTTCTTATACATGTAGGACAAAGCATATTTAGAGCTTATCATGAACCTGCTCGAAATTCATACAAATATCATAATAAAAGAATATGACACAATTTGGCGACAAACGGGACTTGCATTCTATTATATGATCTTCTTTAAAACATCAATTTAGAAATTCTTTGAAAAGAACAAATCATTTATTTTTACCATCTATCAAAGCTCTGGTCTTCTGTTAAATGCTTCCTGATTTGGACAAGCACTTTATGCCTAGATTTATGGTAGAATTTGAGCAATCCTCACCCGAGCAAGATTCGAACCAGCAACAGTCGAATCCGATACCAATGACTATGATATCTATATCGCTGAATGTATTCTTAAGATGGGTTAGAAATATAAAGAAATAATACATATTACACGTTAAAAACTCATTACTGTCGGATGTAAATGAACAAATGTGAGAATATATTTCGTATCAGTATTTTAATATTTTACTGATGCTTCATTTATTTGTGTTGAGTTTTTATGGAAGCATGAAGCTCAAAATTATCTTTCATATCAAAGTTTTGATTAACATTCAATTACAAAACACTACTTTATTTAATTCCTTTTTAAAAAAATCCTTAAATATAAATGAAAACGTTTGAGCTTAAATCAAAGGTATTTAGGCTTGAATACTTATTAACATCAATACAGGAATATTAATACCCAGCTGTCGGGATACAAATGAAATACAAAATGTCTTTAATGAAACTAAAATGCACATGCCCCATAGTATTTACAAGTGACATTAGTATATGCTAACTGACTTAATGTCCTCTCTATGAGGTGAACAACATATTCATTATGTTTCACAAGGATAATCAGGAAGTCGATGCCCGACCCCAATCTAGCTAATAGTCGTTAAAATTCCTTGCTTGGCGCTCAGTATATAAAGAATGTAGTTCTGAGTACAGACTAAGTGTCGGGATAATGTGACTGGGTGTGGTATCATGCCACATGTCTATGGCGCTGTATAATAGTGTTGAAGCACTATATCTGTCTCAAGTAGACATATTCTCCAAATGACTGAAATACTGTCGGTGGGACGTTAAACCCAATAAAGCAAACATACATAAAAATATCATTATGTAAGTTAACTGGTTGGTTAGAAAATTGAATTTCAAACAAGCAAAGACAGATATAGTTTACGTCTTAAGAAAGATAGTTTTAAAGTTGTTTTTTAAAAAATACTAAATTTAAACATTTAGACTTAGAACAAAGCATTTTCTATAGCCATTAACATTGCGTTCGGATATACAATACAATCAGCAGAATCGACTGACCATAAATAATAAGCACGAAAATCAATGTATCCACTTTTACAACTTTGGTTTTAGATGCGTTCGTGTGCTCATAAAATAGCAATGATAGTAGGCTTCGATCTTGAGTTGATTGCAAGACATTGCATGCGCAGGCTATGCATTAAAACGCCTTATTGGGACCGGGTTTGAACCAAATGCAGCAGCCTTTTCTAATCTCTATCGAACCTAATTACAATATTTAGAACTTCTGTCGAGGGTTCATTACGTTTTTATGATTCAATCCAGCTCTACTTTCTATTAACTTACCAATAATTAATTCTTTATTAAAGCATGTGCCAGTCAGCAACTGGTAATTACTGCGTGGTTTTCCAGGATGTCATCAGTAAAATCCTCGGCTGATATTGAAATGCCGTGTCTACTGTAGCAGCAGTCATAGCAATCAAGGAATAGTCTGACTCAAATTAAACAAAGTATATGTGTAGAAATACAAGGTTTTATGCATTCATGTAAATTCTTATCCATATTTATTTTCAAACGACTGTATTGGATATTTCAAACGACTGTATTTGATATTTCAAACGATTGCATTTGATAATTAAAATTCATGAATTTTATTATATATTTTCAAACGACTGTATTGGATATCTCAAACGACTGTATTGATATTTAAACATTTATTTGATATTAAACGATTGTATTATTTTAGGTTTTTAGATATCAATGACTGTACTGATATTTCAAACAATGTATTTGATATTTAAAACGATGTATTTGATAATTCAAACGACTGATTGTATTTGATATTTCAAACGACTGTATTTGATATTTCAAACGACTGTATTTGATAATTCAAACGACTTGTATTGATAATTCAAACGATGTATTTGATAATTCAAACGACTGTATTTGATAATTCAAACGACTGTATTTGATAATTCAAACGATGTATTTGATAATTCAAACGACTGTATTTGATAATTCAAACGACTGTATTTTGATAATTCAAACGACTGTATTTGATAATTCAAACGACTGTATTTGATAATTCAAACGACTGTATTTGATAGTTCAAACGATGTATTTGATAATTCAAACGACTGTATTTGATAATTCAAACGACTGTATTTGATATATTCAAACGATTGTTTTGATAATTCAAACGACTGTATTTGATAGTTCAAACGACTGTATTTTATATTCAAACGACTGTATTTGATAATTCAAACGACTGTATTTGATATATTTCAAACGACTGTTTTTGATAATTCAAACGACTGTATTTTATATTCAAACGACTGTATTTGATAATTCAAACGACTGTATTTGATATTCAAACGACTGTATTTTATATTCAAACGACTGTATTTGATAATTCAAACGACTGTATTTGATAATTCAAACGACTGTTTTTGATAATTCAAACGACTGTTTTTATAATTCAAACGACTGTATTTGATAATTCAAACGACTGTATTTGATATTTCAAACGACTGTATTTGATATTTCAAACGACTGCATTTGATAATTCAAACGACTGTATTTGATATTTCAAACGACTGTTTTTGATAATTCAAACGACTGTATTTGATAATTCAAACGACTGTATTTATATTACAAACGACTGTATTTTATAGTTCAAACGACTGTATTTGATAATTCAAACGACTGTATTTGATAATTCAAACGACTGTATTTGATATTCAAACGACTGTATTGATTTATACGATGTTTCTAAAACGACTGTATTTTATAGTTCAAACGACTGTATTTTATAGTTCAAACGACTGTATTTGATAATTCAAACGACTGTATTTGATAATTCAAACGACTGTATTTGATAATTCAAACGACTGTATTTGATATTTCAAACGACTGTATTTGATAATTCAAACGATTGTATTTGATAATTCAAACGATTGTATTTGATAATTCAAACGACTGTATTTGACAATTCAAACGACTGTATTTGATAATTCAAACGACTGTATTTGATAATTCAAACGATTGTATTTTATAGTTCAAACGACTTATTGTATTTGATAGTTCAAACGACAGTATTTTATATTTCAAACAACTGCAATTGATTATTCAAACGACTGACTGTATTTGATATTACAATCAATTGTATTTGATACTTCAAACGACTGTACATGTACTGGATATGTTGAACGAATGTTTTTGTATTTAAAACGATTGTGTTTTATATTTCAAACGACTGATTCTACAGTGGTCACGCGATTCCTCAATGTGGCGATTCAATGGATACCGGCGATGGCTCGAGCTACAAGTCCGGTCCCTTGATTTAGCCCTTCTTATTTTATATATATTTATGGGGCGATTCTTCAAACATGCGATTTTGGATTCCTCGAGCTCCGTCCGTTGTTCCTAGATAGTATATCCTATATTATTTCTATGCGATTCCTCGAAGTCGATATCAAAACCTACCTATATCTCCTTGACAACCGGCCCTATGACCACCTGTAATTAACACCTTGGTAGAGATGGTTTCTTTTTGTTTTCACACATCGTCAAACCTCCTTAGAGTACATTGGTGAATCGTTATATAAACACGGCCATGTACGACTGACTGTTTTTGATATTTCAAATGACTGTATTTTATATTTCAAACGACTATTTTATATTTCAAACGACTGACTGTTTTCGATACTTAAACCATGTACTGGAAATATTAAACGACTGTATTTGATATTTCAAACGACTGTTTTTGATATTTCAAATCTCTTTACTGGATATGTTAAACACCTGTTATCGATATTTAAAACGAATGTGTTTGATGTTTAAAACAAATGCATTTTATATCTAATTTGTGTATGACTCTATACATTGGCTCCATAATGATCATAAAATACATAGTTTAGTTGTCTGCTAGGATTTTTCTTCCCACCGGCAGAATTTTAGGTCCTTGAGGACTTCGCAGTTGAGGATCTCTTTTACAACTTGGTCACTGAGACATATTTTTATTCCTGAGTTACCAGTGCCGTTCACGATGAATTGAATATTGCTGTAGGTGCAAGCTACATGCAATATATATGTATACATGGTAAAAATTTAAAGCTACAACTACAGTCACGATATCGACAAAACCTGCACTAAATATCTTGATAAGTGCACACAAGTTTGCCATATCCTTATATCAAGATATATTACAGGAGATATATTTCTATATGCATTGCCATTTCTTATTCGAAGCCAAACAATCCACTTTTACAAATTATATAGCCGGTTAGTTTATGACATTGACTATTTGTCAAACCTAATTTCAGGAAAGATATTTCCTAACAAAGAATATTGCTTTATTTGTAAAGCTATAAATTAACTCTATCTCTATTCCAATGCAAATATTTCCTTTTAACTTTATTCCATTTGAACAAATATGTTTAACCCATTTGTTTAACCCATTTGTTTTCCCATTTGTTTAACCCATTTGGTTTAAAGCACAGTGTCGTTTTTTGATATTGTTTGCTTTGAAATAAATTCATATTAAAGTTTGAGACTGTACGTCACGCATAATACCAGTAAGGATTAAATCAGATATATTGCTTCTAGCATTGTATTGCTGAAAAGAAACATAAAACACTTAATGAAATAGAATTTTGCCTGATTAAGAAACATTTCATATCTGTATTCTTTTCTAAAATGTATTTGCCTATCATAACAATGTGTGTTCATATTTATTTTATCTTCCATACACATTCAAACAGATTGTCGCGGTTCTTATTGCAGTCATTTTAATGTTTGTCTTTTCATATTTTTTCCGTCTTATTAAGACAGCACTACAGAAACGTATACATGATTTTCAAACATATTCTTCTAGATCTAGGACAGTAGTTAGCCCTTACCGACACCACTTACTAAATTATACATGCATACATTCATATCCAGGACACATTACAGCATTTCATCAAAGATATAATAAATAGGTTTTCATATGCTATGCACATATCTGAGTAGAAACTAGGAGTAGTTAACCCTTACATAATTGTTTCTGTAATACCGGTGAGCATTTCAGTTAATTGTTCACGGGGAAAAGGTCAGATTAAGTTTCATAATGAACTGCAAAGATTGTAATAAAAAAATGTCTATTGACATCATTATGGAAACACAATCACATGTAATGTGTAGTGGTGTAATTGTGTACTATAATGTAGTGTGATGTAATGTGTACTATAATGTAGTGTAATGTAATGTGTACTATAATGTAGTGTAATGTAATGTGTACTATAATGTAGTGTAATGTAATGTGTACTATATGTAGTGTAATGTAATGTGTACTATACTGTAGTGTAATGTAATGTGTACTATAATGTAGTGTAATGTAATGTGTACTATAATGTAGTGTAAGTGTAATGTAATGTGTACTCTAATGTAGTGTAATGTAATGTGTACTATACGTAGTGTAATGTAATGTGTACTATACGTAGTGTAATGTAATATGTACTATACGTAGTGTAATGTAATGTGTACTATACGTAGTGTAATGTAATGTGTACTCTAATGTAGTGTAATGTAATGTGTACTCTAATGTAGTGTAATGTAATGTGTACTATACGTAGTGTAATGTAATGTGTACTCTAATGTAGTGTAATGTAATGTGTACTATACGTAGTGTAATGTAATGTGTACTATACGTAGTGTAATGTAATGTGTACTATACGTAGTGTAATGTAATATGTACTATACGTAGTGTAATGTAATGTGTACTATACGTAGTGTAATGTAATGTGTACTCTAATGTAGTGTAATGTAATGTGTACTATGCGTAGTGTAATGTAATATGTACTATACGTAGTGTAATGTAATGTGTACTTTATGTAGTGTAATGTAATGTGTACTATACGTAGTGTAATGTAATGTGTACTATACGTAGTGTAATGTAATATGTACTATACGTAGTGTAATGTAATGTGTACTATACGTAGTGTAATGTAATGTGTACTATACGTAGTGTAATGTAATATGTACTATACGTAGTGTAATGTAATGTGTACTATACGTAGTGTAATGTAATGTGTACTCTAATGTAGTGTAATGTAATGTGTACTCTAATGTAGTGTAATGTAATGTGTACTATACGTAGTGTATTGTAATGTGTACTATACGTAGTGTAATGTAATGTGTACTCTAATGTAGTGTAATGTAATGTGTACTATACGTAGTGTAATGTAATATGTACTATACGTAGTGTAATGTAATATGTACTATACGTAGTGTAATGTAATGTGTACTATACGTAGTGTAATGTAATGTGTACTCTAATGTAGTGTAATGTAATGTGTACTATACGTAGTGTAATGTAATATGTACTATACGTTGTGTAATGTAATGTGTACTATACGTAGTGTAATGTAATATGTACTATACGTAGTGTAATGTAATATGTACTATACGTAGTGTAATGTAATGTGTACTATACGTAGTGTAATGTAATGTGTACTATACGTAGTGTAATATAATGTGTACTATACGTAGTGTAATGTAATATGTACTATACGTAGTGTAATGTAATGTGTACTATACGTAGTGTAATGTAATGTGTACTCTAATGTAGTGTAATGTAATGTGTACTATACGTAGTGTAATGTAATATGTACTATACGTAGTGTAATGTAATGTGTACTATACGTAGTGTAATGTAATGTGTACTCTAATGTAGTGTAATGTAATATGTACTATACGTAGTGTAATGTAATGTGTACTATACGTAGTGTAATTTAATGTGTACTATACGTAGTGTAATGTAATGTGTACTCTAATGTAGTGTTATGTAATGTGTATTATAATGTAGTGTAGTGTGTCAGTGGTAAGCTGCACCATGGACAGACAAACAGATATCGCCGACCATTTTACTTAAACAAAATACATTAGCCTGGACAACACTTGTGCTTAGAAAAACATAACTTCTCAATTTAGTCCTCAATAATAAAGACCTCAACATGCAAGTAGCACGACCAGTAAATGTATTAAAGCGTAGGCCATTCAGAATTAATAAAAGCAACTGTTAATATGTGTGTTTTTTTCATCGCATGTCAGTGCTTATAAGTAAATTGTTATTGGGTTTAACGTTTCACCGACAGTAGTCATATTTCGAGTAATTTCGAGGCGATGCCTGCATGAGACAGACATTGTGCTGTCACGCTGCAATATCATGTCGTAGACATGCAGCTTGAAACCACACTAAGTCACTTCATCCTGACACCGGGTGAACCAGTCCTGAAACTACCCTTATAAGCTGAGCTCCAAGCAAGAAAGCTATACCAGTACTACTTTTTACGACTTAGTAGATTTGATAACATGTCACTAAGAATGCGGTTTATTTGCATATATTAAAGAAAAATTGTAATAAACATAAACGGCAGCTACATACACATGTATTTACTTCATATATATACATTAACTTAATTATATCAACTTCTTTATGCTGAATTATATACTTGCAGTCACTTGTATATGCTGAACTTCATTTACTTGCAGTTACTTGTATATGCTAACCTTCATATACTTGCAGTAACTTGTATATACTAAGCTACATATATATTCAGTTACTTGAATATGCTTAACTACATATACATGCAGTTACATGTATATGCTTAACTACATATACATGTAGTTACTTGTATATGCTGAACTACATATACATGCAGTTACTTGTATATGCTTAACTACATATGCATGTAGTTACTTGTATATGCTTTACTACATATGCATGCAGTTACTTGTATATGCTGAACTACATATACATGCAGTTACTTGTATATGCTTAACTACATATACTTGTAGTTACTTGTATATGCTTAACTACATATACTTGTAGTTACTTGTATATGCTGAACTACATATACATGTAGTTACTTGTATATGCTTTACTACATATGCATGCAGATTCTTGTATATGCCTAACTACATATACATGTAGTTACTTGTATATGCTTTACTACATATGCATGCAGTTACTTGTATATGCTTGACATCATATACATGCAGTTACTTGTATATGCTACTCATTCATGAGTTCTTGTATATGTTACTCA
Source organism: Solen grandis (assembly GCA_021229015.1). Lineage (NCBI taxonomy): Eukaryota > Metazoa > Mollusca > Bivalvia > Adapedonta > Solenidae > Solen > Solen grandis. Next base: position 23,857,401 of record CM037786.1, read on the forward strand.
TATCATGAGTTACTTGTATAGTACTCATTTGTAATATTATTTTTTTCTGCATTCATTGTATATGCTTAGCTTTATATACATGCATTAACTTGCATATTCTTACTATACACATGCATTTAGTTTTATATGCTTAACTTCATATAGATGCAATTACTTTTATATGCTTACTTCATATATATGCAGTAACTAACTTGTATATGCTTGACTACATAAACATGGTTGTATGTTTATTTATTATTTTATATATTTTATATTACTAGCAGTGGTCCAGTGGTAGGACACGCGCTTCGGGATCGAGGGGTCCCGGGTTCGAGTCCTGTCAAGGACACTGCCAATTTCCTTGAACAAGAAATTTATCCCGCATTGTTTCACTTCACCCAGGTGTAAATGGGTACCTGAGAGGGCGGTATAACTCCGTGGCGCCATGGTGTGGGCTGCCATAAGCGGAGTGAAAGACTCCCCAGGGAGATCGATAGATAGATACAAGTAGCCCTATGACCAGGGGTAAAAGCTGTAAAGTCGGTAAACGTGCCCAAGGCATGAAACTTAGAATGTAAAATGCATTTACTATATTTATTTACTTGTATGTGCTTAACTGCAAAGAGTAAAACGATCACGTCCTTTTTTAACAGAATGTAAAGCTTCAACCTCAATTACTTGATTTTTGTTGTACAAAATATGTCTTGTGTTAGATATTATAAATGCTTTATTGACAGCATCTTGCGATGTTGGAAACATTTAAGTTGTACTTTGTATTTAGATTATCTGGGGATTCACAACACGATAACGTTTTGTAACAATCGTGTCGATTAATATCCGACGTTGTGGAGGAAAATGGCCACTAGGCATCTCTGCATTTCATAAAAATTAAATGAGGCTGCCAGATTTTAATTGCTTGGTGGAAATAATTTATTTTACGGCTAACCCGAGTCATGTGTAATGATTTTGCTCATATTTCATATGCTATTGGGAGGTTGTTTTCATTCAATTTAATGGAGAATTATGGTCCTAATGAAACTTTAACGGCATATTGTTTAAATAAATTAGGTTTCTTCCGAAGATGCACGGGTGCAATTAGACGCAAAAAGATGTTGGAATGGGGATTTTTCAAATTTATGTCTAATTCCCATTTCATTCTATTAAATAAAGTAAACCTAATTAATATAACAAACAGTACATCCACGTTATGAATTGGAAGTTTCTCGGAGATAATTCTTAAAAATATAATTTAAAGGCAAGTTAACACTTGATCCACAAATCTCATAAAAGTGCCTTGTAAATATGTAAGTAAATATGCACGTAATGTTATATTGATATATACATTTCAAAAAATGTTTGTAAGATCTTGGCATAGTTTCGAGAAATAATTGATACGATATATTAAAATTCAGTGAAATTACTGTAGAATAGGTTCCATACTTAACCCTGCTGAAAAAGGATATTGTTGTTTGTACTTAACGTCCCACTAACAATGTTACAGGCATTTGTCTACATAAGATAAATATATATAGCTGCCACTCTGCAGTGTCATGGCGTAGGCAATCGGCATGCTACCACACCCAATTTCATCATCCCGAGGCCGGGTCAACCCAGTCATGGACTACCCTTTGTGCTGAGATCCTAGCTCAAGAGGGACATACAATCTTCCTTTCTAGCGACTTTGGTATGTCGTAACAGCCTTATTTGCTCAGTGGAGAGATTCTCGATAATGCAGCACTTTGTTCTTGTATCAATGCCAACATGTTACTTACAATAGTATGACGAATTGCTTATTTAGGTGTCAGATGCCGCCCTTGTATAGGATGGCGAGGTGAAAAGGCTGCCATTTGAATTATTGCAAAGGGTGCATGAAACTTGTATAATATATCACCCCGTCACTCTCGCCCGACAGTTGTTTGTTGTTGCTTTGTTGTTTTTTTTTCCGTTGTAGCTGTCTAACCTCACCTTTGACCTACTAACGGATGATGACGTAAGACAATACCAAATGAATATTTCAACGATTTCAATTTGGAAAATAAAATGCCTATACTAAGGGGAAAAGGTTGCGCCTACTTTGTTGATATGACAACTAGCTGTAATATATGCTTCGTATTCACGAAATACCAATACAGTGTTCGGACTGAATTACTGATTCTTTGATATGTGTGTATATATATAGCTGTTATATCAATACACTTCTCTTAGATGCACACTGAGACCGTGTTAGAGTTTGCATCCTTGTTGTATATCGTAACGTATAGAGAACAATCAGGGAACCATATCCAAAATGTGGTCAACTGAACATAGACCGAGCGTTTTAAAAGACCGAGCGTTTTAAGCATCTACAGTATTGTAGTTGGTTTCATCGTCTCCGTATGACTGAAAGACGCTTATGTTATGTACATTTTTTGGGGATGGGGGAGCGGGGTATGACTTCACGAATTACAACGACGGTAAGATGTCGGAATTTGATGCTAAGCTACAGATTGATATTATGTGTAATGTGTGTTTTGGTGTCCGCTAGATAAGCAGTTCATGGTGGGGTTTAGTGATATTTTACACACAAATTATGAAAATGTATAGATAAAGAAGTGTCCAGAAAATGAGAAATTATAATACATGCAAATGAAATCTAGAAGTTAACGTAGTCTGCAGCCGGTCGATCGAGACCGTCTAGCTTCAATGAAAGATCGTTGAAATGTCATTAAGAAACAATTATTGGACATTAACTTTGCGTCTGTAACATTTGGTTTTTGTTGTATGTTGAGCTTCCCAACTAAATTAAAAACGAATTAGTTCATATATATTGACCGACACGTTACGTCTGTCAAAACTACATATCTGTTGTATTCAAAAGTCATTGCTAGGCAACTTTTTGAGATTTTCCAATTACGCACGGATGTAAGTATAGTATTACCATTACTTTACTACACTGTAATGTATTACTTTTATTCGAATATTTCATCGCTCATTCTCTTGCGGAAATATAAAAATACTTTTATTTCAACAAATGATAAACAAAGCGCGTAAATAAGATCAGTCTGCAACCTTTCATATCATATTTGAACATAAAACTTGTTTTGGATGAAAATGTAACATTTTGAAACTCTTGCGTTTATTTAACCTTTTAATAGGAACATTGACTGTTACATTAATTGAGTTGTTGACAAGCCAGCCATGCGATCTGGTGTTTTATATTACTACGACACATTAGCAACAGATCAGAAATTATAATACAATACGTTAAATGGATTGTAATAGAAATATTACACCAAAGTAAAAGTGCCACAAATGGATTGTGGGTAATGGATATCCGTGACTGTCATAAAATTGTATTATAGTGGTTTGCCGGGATGGTTTGTCCATCAATATATTTACCTGGTGAAAATGATTCTAAATCAGCATTTGATAATTTCACAATGATTTTCATATTTTATTAATATGATATCTTTTTCTTCCATTTAATGAAATATACAGCTATGTTGCATTAGTGAAGATATAGTTTGTTTTAAAGCTAATGTGGCGTGTGTGGGTTAAAATCTGAGAGCAGCACTGAAATAATGATTTTATACATACATATGGATAAGTTTCATTTAAATATAACGATACGCACACATTGTTATCTTCAACAACAATTATCGTTTGCCATTACGCGTATTGTGTATAGCAGTACATGTATTCGGGTTTCTTCTTAAACACATCATTTTATACGATACCAAAAGCAAACGTTGAAACAAAGTGACAATATGCAACTTTCATTTTTAAGGCACATACAGAGCCTTTCTGTCATCATTAACTCAAACACAAGATCACCTCATAAATACAAATGTATGACCTGCTGACGACAGTCTTAAATATGATTTGAAACTTTTCTTATGGTGTGGTTTATCAGTCGTTCAAATTGTATCAGTAAAATTCGTTAGGTTCCTGAATTAAATTACATGTAAAAGACATCCTATAAGACCATGGTTCATTTGATAGTTGAAATATTGTAATCTGTATATATCATCACGTAAAAACGTAAAGAACGTGCCTTCCAAAGTGACCAAAATATGAAAGCATTTCCCTTGAAAACTGTTCGAGCACCGATATTAATAGCGGTGCTCCGTTTCTTACAGTAAACACTATCTGCAAGCCGAACATAATGTCTTGTTTTATCACTAATATACTTTGTAAATGTTAGCTGAAACTTTCTAGTCATTACATTTCCCAAACCTCATTTCAGGAAAAGTTGCAACGGAAAACATATTGTACAGAGTCTGTTTAAATGTTTTAATGTGGGTTGAGATACTTCAAGAAAGTCACCTGGGAAATCTATTGTGATTGTCAGACAGATATTTATTTCATTAGAAGACTAATGTGTATTTTATGTAAATTTTAAAAGCCCCTAAGATACCTTATTTCATTTCAAGCGAACATCACATCCGAGAAATAAAATTAAAGGATAACTACCAAATACTTAACGAAATAAGTGAAATCGAATTCGTGTTTTGCCTGATATCATACTCCAGTCGCTTCTTGAAGTTGCCCTGTAGAGATACATTTGCAGTGTCTTAACGGAACCTTACATTGCATTTAATACTGCCATATACATATTTATTTATCAATTCATTTATATGTTTTCTTATTGTTTAACATATATTTTACGTCAGTTAGAAAACAGGTTTTTACAACGTAAACTGACCCCTCTCTTAGGTTGAATCGGTACTCAGTACCTGTGAAGGTCTTGAAAAATTCTCACACTCTAAAAGTCTCGAACCTTAATTCCGAGTCCAAAGTCAGTAACCACAACCACTGGACCGGAGCACACTTATCGTATTATATATTTATTATCATTACATTATATTTATTTGTATCATCATACGTGTCTAGAATCTCTTTATCTTAGTGTGAATAATGTTAGATTTTAGCTCATTTAACCCTTTCCCTCATATAGACTCATTTTGACGCCCTCAATAGGTATCACATAAAGCCTGATCTGCAGAAAACCACAGATAAACCTTACCAAATTTAATTACACAATACTCATTTCAAGACCACTGAGGAGCAGCGAACAGCATAAAACCTGATCAGCCTGCGAGTTACTCGCAGGCTGATCTGGTTTTATGCTGTTCGCAGATGTCTTTTCATGGTGTCCTCTATGAGGGAAAGGGTTAAGTTACTTTATAAAATAAAACAGCGAAACAAATTATTATACAAGTTCATAATATTCATTATTTGATGCTGAAGATGGCGGCATTTGTAAGTTTGGAAGGAAGCCGCGAATCCCGGAGAAAACTCCAGGTAGCTAGACAGCGATCGCTGTCAAACGTATGACAGTTATCTACGTTGATTTAAGTCAAATTAAATAGAACGACAGTTTTTCATTCATTCATATACTTTTTTCTACATGTTTCAAGTTTTATTTCAAAGAAAAAACCAGAAGGTCATATGACCCATGTGGTGACAAAGCATGGCGGCAGTACATGATTTATACAAAAGGCAATAAATAAAAAAAAAACTATCATTATTAAACAACATGAGATATATAGTGCTGTCTCACGCTGCAGTGGCATGATACCACACCCAATCACATTATCCTGTGCACACCAGCATTGGAACTCCCCTTTTGTGTTGAGTACCTAACACAATGGAGATAATTATACCAGTAACATTTTAAATATGATATGTTGCGGCCGGTGATCAAACCCAGGCCACCCAGTTTCACATTATCCATCCGGCCACCACGTTATAATGCTGCGTTAGTGTATGGCTTAATTCCATATACGTAATTTCATCCGAGAGGCCTAACATTTCAAACATATCGGATCTGAGACTCTTAAATTGTCTCTCTCGCTTGAACTTTGTATGTCATTTTTACCAGCCATCAGCAATCGTTTTCTTCAATTCTTAATGAATTTCTTTGATTAATTTCTTGAGGAAATGAAAAAAGCCAGAACAGAAACTTCCTAATTTAGGTTGCATTCGGTTATTTCGTGAATCAGCCTCGTTTTCCTTGACTTGCTAACACTAGACATGTAGTATGTATTCTATTTAGAACTGTCGGGGCTATACTCAGATTCTTTAAGTGGTAGCGTTCACATCTCCGCTTTTCAATTTCCGGTGCAGTTTTTTCCCCCAAGTATCTTTCCTGTTTTAAAATTAATAGAAAGTGAATATTTGTAACAATACATGTTCTCAGTACTAATACAATCTATTTTAACATTCTACTCTATCATATCACACAATAGTCGCGCTAATGCCTTTTTTGGATTTTTTTTCTTTGAACCTATAATACAATGACAGTTACGTTGTACAATGAAACATTATAAATCGAATGCTAAAGTGTTCAAAGTAATGTGGAAGGATGTCAGTGAGAAGCGGTAATCATTTATATTATTATTGTTATTATTATTATTATTATTATCTTTTTACTAATTTAAAAGTATAAAGTATCATATCTTAAATGCAACCCGTTAATTCAAACGTGTCATAGTGATCTACATACTGCT
>CM037786.1:23863970-23913970 GCA_021229015.1 Solen grandis
CCCATTTACAAACGCATGGTCACCCAATGCAACAATCCGAGTTTCTAAACAAAATGGCCATGATGCCCCTGAATCGCTCACCTGATTATAAATGAGCAACTTATGTTGGATCTTTCATATTGACCTACTTTTTGACCCCACATAACCCAATTTCGAACTTGCCCAAGATCATATGGAGACAAACATTCTGACCAAGTTTCATGAAGATTTACCTTAAAATATGGCCTCTAGAGTGTTAACAAGCCAAATTGCTGACGACGCATGTCGCACGTCGGAAAAGCTGACCTTGAGCACGTTGCGCTCAGGTGAGCTAAAAATAATGGGTGGTTTCCCCATCACAGGTAAAAGCGTTGCGAACTGTATTGAAACTATATTCGGATTTTCTATTTTCAGTCACTTCACTGATCACACTCACTCTTCGCGCATACGCCCACTTCACAGGCTAAACTTCCGAATTCGATATCTGAATCGTGATCCTAATATGCTTTCGTAGAAATGACTGAGAATCACGCCAACAACAGTTGTCCTAAGGCCCGATTCTTTGACGCTTGCGTCATTCTTCTTCGATCTTACACGTAGGGCCTATCCTATATACCACTATGCGTTCAGACTCGTTATGTCTTTGTTATTTCTTCTCGATTAATAAAGTTTGGGTTTTTTGGGGTTTTTTTTAATGTAAGTATGAAGAGCAGTTTGTAAAAAATAGCACATGTACATAATTCATATATACCCTTGCAGAGAGGTAACAGGTAGTATGATCAAAATGGAAAACATCACGTCATTTATATACTTTATATACATATGTACTGTACCTGTACCTTGTACTTTCGATCTTACACCAGTTTCGTTTTCTGAAAAATATTTTGTTTGTGTGTGTGTGTGTGTGTGTGTGTAGGGGTGGGGTGGGGGGGGGGGGTATAATTCTTATCTATCCCGGGTCTGCGAGTTTTCTAGTAAGAACATGCACAGGGTACCATCCGCGCTATTTTGAGTTACTTGTTTAACGCTGTGTTAATTTTCATTAATATACGATACGCATGAGGATTCATTATGTAATTATTGTTGTATAGTCCTTGAATTGCTGTAAATTTCAACCATATTATAGAACTACAGGAAATCGAAGTACAGAATTGTACACAGTATTTGGGAAGATGTATGCTCGAGACTAAGCTAAAGCATAAGACGATGGGTGATGTCAAACATGTAACAAAGGACATGTTTTATGTAAATACCTTATTTTCATTTTAACCTCGTCTTTGGGGAGATAACCAGTCCATAAAGCATGGATATCAGCATAAGAATAGCATTTATCTTTATAAACTGTATGGCTATAAATATAAAAAACTACACATATAAAGAATAAAAACATACCTGATTTACAAAACGAGGAAGTTATATTATACAAAACTCCCCATTTTATGCACGCTGTCTATTTTTATCCACCACGCCATAGTACACCTCACGTCCTTCCTTTCTTCGATAAATTTTAGGAAAATAATGACTAATAAGTTTTCAGTCAGGCCATACTTCAGAGCATCAGTTACCCGCATGACTGGCTTCAAAGCCAACAAGATGATGTTGGGGAGAGACTTAATTGATTCTTTTCTTTAAATACAGCGAGCGAGCAAATTTTTTAAGCATTTTTTTCTCGAAATATAAGAAGCGAAAAATGTTAACTTGTGTAGTTAACTCTTTATCAGAACCTATTTAAAACCAAAATGGTACTGTAAAACTGACAACAGATTATCAGCAACATAGAATAATGTTTTGCAGTATAAAAACATGCACACCATGGAAAGCATTGTTTTGCGCACGCTGCGAACCCTGTCATGCTGATCAACGTCTACTTACACACTCCTTCTATCTGGCGAGTACTCGCACGTACATTCGATTTCATGTTCACATATATATATTTCTCTTACAGTGATGTTTACTCATATGTGTATGTTTGTAATCATATGTGTTATATGTTACCATGATCTACATAAGATAGTTTGTGTGTGTATTTATGTACGTATGTACACATATATATGTATGTATGTAATAAACTACATGTATATTTTTTAAAGCATGTGCATTTACGTACATATTTTCAATGTGTGACCGATTATGAAATTATATGAAAATGCCACAATTTTGTATACTCATGGCCCTATGGCCTACATATTTATTGGAATGGTTTCATTGGTTCGTCGAAAATGAATTGATACTTTGCTCCACCCACAAACTTTTGATATTATCATATAAATTTTAAAACAGGCCCGGATTCACCCTAAGCTCCCCCCCCCCCACCCCCAGCTGGCCTGATCATACGATTTTCTAGGTGAAATTGCTTTGATCGGGTAAATGCTTGTGGTAAGTAGTGAAATTCCCCATTGTGAGTCTACTGGAATAAAAGTTAGCTAAATGACCAATCTGACTAAAGTACAGATCTTCCGACGTTAAGATCTGAAGACAACCCATTTGAATTGTTCTCCTATTAAACTGGTTTTCCAGTAACATCTATTTATATCACAGCCAATCAGAGAAAGTCTTTCAAAGGATGTATAATTTATACGTAATTTAAAATATCAAAATGAAAATAAATATGCAATATGTCATTTGATGTTCATGTAAAATAAAAAAAAAGAAAAGAATGTAAATAAAACAATTAAAATATATCTTGGTTTGTTTCTTGATGAATGGATCGAAATTTAGCCCCTTTCCGGTAATTACGGTACTTTTTGCTCTTACTGCAGTGCTATAGAAAATGTTTTTCAGTCCTTGTTGAAAGCTAGCGTTCATTTTAAACTAAGACTAAAGCATTCTGCTATATTCTCAACGAAATGATTTACAAAGAAAGGTAAAGTATGTTTTGATGAACTAGTTTATTACAATGAACTGTATAACTGTATTAGTATGAGTTTAATTTAGATTTTTGACTATCAAGATTCATGTTTTGGGCAATAATATGTGGTTGTAATAGTTTGATTGACACCCATAATTTAAATATATATTTTTCAAACGGCATCGTCTTTATAGAGCAAATGCAGACGACTTTGTAGAAATCAACATTGACAAAAAGTTAGAGGATTATACAATAGATTCTGAACTCTTTTTTTTATAAATTTTGATAGAAACAGTGGTAAAATTTTGATTTTTTTTCTTGCTAATTCAATACACAATCTAGTCCGTTAATCTGCTGCCTGTGTCAAAAATCCCGCCAAAGGATACCATATTGAACAGAATACCAACAAGAGGCATTGTAGAAGTTGATGCTGTTTTAAAATTTAATGAGGTTTCATCTGTGCGGATTACAGCATTATGTATTTAATCCTGGGTGTGAACTGCAGTTTTTGACCTTTGACCTCCACGTATGACCTTGACTTTAAGATATGGACATGGTTCTTACACGCAACAGACCCATGCAACAGACCGTACTCACAAGTAAAACATTTCTACCAAATTATTTTAAATTCATTCCTATTCATTCTTTTCTAAGAAAGAACCAGGACAAGGAAAAAAGTACAAAAAATGTAAAATGTTTGTTTTATTATAGTGTCACCCCTATTGAAAGGCCCAGTCAATTTTGACTTATAAGACACCTCTTTTATTCCACGTGTACCTTCCCAGTTCCCTCTTATATGCCAGGCATCAGGCAGGAAGGCAACCAGTACCATTATTTAACTAGCTTGCGGCTCACCAACAGCCATATCAGAACGACCCGCTGCCGGGGATCGAGCCTTCGACCTTCTGCTCCCAAAGCAAATGCCTTAACCACAATGCCACAGGATCGGTTATGTTTTTTTTTTTAAATTTGACTTCCAACTGTGACCAAGACCTTTGAGCTACGAATCTGGTTCTTTTGCATGACACTCTGTCTTACTGAGCTTGACATTTGTGCCAAATTATTTGAAAATCCTTCCATCCATAAAGAAGTTACAGCCCGGACAAGCAAAAAAGTACATGTTTTTGAACTTTGGCCTCCATCTGTGACCTTGACCTTTGAGCTATGAATCAGGTTATTGTGCATGATTCTCCGTCTCTATGAGCTTGACATTTGTGCCAAATTATTTGAAAATCCTTCCATCCATGATGAAATTACAGCCCGGACAAGCAAAAAGAACATGTTTTTGAACTTTGGCCTCCATCTGTGACCTTAACCTATGAATCTGGTTCTTGTGCATGACACTCCGTCTCACTGAGCTTGACATTTGTGGTGCCAAATTATTTGAGAATCCTTCTACCATGATGAAGTATCTACCCGGACAAGCAAAACAGTACATATTTTTGACCTTTGGCCTCCATCTGTGACCTTGACCTTTGAGCTACGAATCTGATTCTTGTGCATGACACTCCGTTTCACTGAGCTTGACATTTGTGCCAAATTATTTCAGAATCCTTCAATCCATGATGAAGTTATAGCGCGGACAAGATCAAATCCGGACGCACGCACGCAATTTACGCACCAGCGCACGCACATACATACACCGAACCGCCATTATGACAACTGAGTCGAGCTCACCGCAAGCGGTGTCATATACACTTTAAAACTGCGACAAAATATGCTAATTTTATTTTATGGTTAGTGCTCTCTCTTTTGCAGATTATAAGATGAACATAAATATATGTATTTAAATAGAAAGGAATCCTATTTAAAACAACAAATGGACAATAACAGACATGTCAACGTTAAAAAACGTAATAGAATGTAACCAATTTATACTTCTTTAATACAGCCCCCCCCCCCCCCCCCCCCCCCCAAAAAAAAAAAAAAAAAAAAAAAAAAAAATAATAATAATAATATAATACTGCATTGTGCAAAGAAAATAATAACCTTCCCAATCACTTTCATGCTCATATTTAAACTTTTTTTTTAAATTTATTTTTTATTCTAATGTGATTTAATATAGACAAAAAGCCGCCCACCAGCTGTACTAGAATTTGCAACCTAGCTTTGTCGCCAGTGCCATAAAATTCGTATTAATGGCAATATAAATCATACAGAAAACATATTTTCACGGATCAAGATATATTAGTTTAGAGGGCTGTGAGTTCGTGCCCCGGCTTTTTTGTATGTGAGAAACCTTTACGGAGGATGTGAGTCTAGTATTGGTCCTTCCAAAGAACGATAGTTAGAATCTTGTTAAAACTGAAGAAAATAAGGTGCATTGATTTTAGGGACAAAAAGAATAATATTGAAGAAAAATTAAATACACTGATGTAAAAATTTCGACCCCAAGCAATAGAACTACTAAGCTCAAGGCATAGATTTCAATATATAAATCATATATCTAACTACAAGAGGGCTATGATGGCCCTGAATCGCTCACCTGATTATAAATGAGCAACATATGTTGGATTTTTCATATGGACCTACTTTTTGACCCCACATGACCTAACTTCGAACTTGTCAAAGATATCATGGAAACAGACATTCCGACAAGTTTATTGAAGATATGGCCTAAAAAGTGGCCTCTAGAGTGTTAACAAGGTTTTTCTAAGATTTGACCTCATGACCTACTTTTTGACCCCTCATGACCCAAATTCGAACTTGTCCAAGATTTTATCAAAAGAAACATTCTGACCAAGTTTCTTAAAGATTGAGCCAAAAATGTGGCATCTAGAGTGTTGACAAGGTTTTTCTAAGATTTGACCTCACATGATCCAAAGTCGAACTTGTCCAAGATTTTATGGAGAAAAACATTCTGACCAAGTTTCGTTAAGATTGGGCCTCTAGAGTGTTAACAAGCCAAATTGTTGACGACGCACGACGCATGTCGCACGACGGACACCGGAGGAAGGGTGATCACAAAAGCTCACCTTGAGCACGTTGTGCTCAAGTGAGCTAATAAAATCAAGAGGGCCAAGATGGCCCCGAATCGCTCACCTGAGAAAGATGATTACTTAAGAAATAAAGATGCTAGAGTGTAAACAAAATCTGGCGTTTTTATAGTGACAGGGGCATAACTCCAAAATTAACTAGCCAATATTAGTCATAATTAAACCCGATTGCGAGATTATGGTCATAAATATTGAAGATGGTTGCTCAAAAGATGAAGATGATAGAGTGTCAACAAAGTGAAATCTGGCATTTTTTTATATTGAAAGGGGCATAACTCCTGCCCTAGATGACCGATCTCAGCCATAATCGAACTCAGTCGAGACCTTATGGTCATAAGCATTGCCATTAAGTTTGAAGATGGTTGCTCAAAAGGTGATGCTAGTGTAAACAAAGTGAAATCTTGCATATTTTTATATTAAAAGGGGCATAATTCCTGACCGAATAGGCCCATCTCAGCCACATTTGAAACAATTAAGACATTATATCATAAGCAATGCCATACGTTTGAAGATGATTGCTCAAAAGATGAAGATGCTAGAGTGTTAACACTAAAAAGTTGACGACGCACACCGCACGACAGACACTCACGGGATCAAAAAAAGCTTACCCTGAGCTTTGCTCAGGTGAGCTAAAAAGCTACCATATCTCCCCCCTCCCCACCAGATACTCCTCAGAATGCATCTCCGTCATCCGCAAATCTATTTTTTACCGGGGGAGGATGCCCCCCCCCCCCCCCGAGTTGAATAATTCTGGATCCTGGCTTGTAAAATGTGAATAAAATGAATTGTAAAGTGTAATAAAGTGTAATTTTGTTTTCATGGAACTGTTATTTTTTATTCAAAAACATCAACTTCCTTTTGGACTGTTTATAGCCCTGTATATTTTCGTCCATTTGATCTTGAGATCAATAGACAATCCTGACTAATTGGACATTGGCTTGACAGGTCAAATATATACGTGTATACAGATAGCTATTAAATGTACTTGGGGAAAATATCCATCGTATTAATCATTGCTGTTTTTTTTTCATTTTCAATTTTGTAGGAGCGATCGAATCCGTTGAATGAACATGGGAGTGGTCTTATCCAAAAATATAATACCTTAAATAAAATATATTTACTATAAGCATAGTGCAGCATAACTGAAAGTTTGCAATTAAAGGACAGTATATTCAGATAGTATGTGTCTGGATAGCGTAGTGGTAACGCGCTTCGTTTCTCATCAATGCGTCCCGGGTTCGATTCCTGGTCACGTACGTGAGAGGGTACAGTGGTCGTCCGTCCAGACACATGGGTTTTCACCGGTTTCCTCCCACAATAATGACCACATACGCTACCATCAGAGCTATCGAGAGTGATTTGTTTCGTAATCGATTCCTGGTCATGTACGTGAGAGGGTACAGTGGTCGCCCGTCCAGACACGTGGGTTTTCTCCTGTTTCCTCCCACAATAATGACCACAAACGCTACCATCAGAGCCATCGAGTGTGATTTGTTTCGTAATCGATGTAAAAAAAAAAAAATTAAAACTTTATTCGGAAATTTCTACAGACAATGGAAGGCAGAAGCGAGCGTAGCGAGATATCTAAAGAAATCTGGATTTCGGAAAAAGACTATTTCAGGTATATCAAATATATCGATGTTATGTATTGTGGTATTCTCCTGAAAAAATATGAGTAAAAACAAACTTTTAAAGCAATATCCCATTTTCTTTTTCGCGATTTTTCTAATCGGTAAACAAATAACTTTCAAATGATAGCAATATCATGAATATAAGGTAATGGCTATCTGTAATCAAAATCTTAACATTCTGGTCAATGAACAGACATTTAGCATTACAGTGCATGGAAGATGGAATACCGCAAGTTAATACCGCTAATAATGATAATGTCACGATCGAACCATTTCCATTCACTTTTACGGTATTTTTCAGTCACGTCTTGGGTTTTATAGTTCACACGTTCTTAGTACATCCCTTAGTCACATTTGTTCATTCTTTATCCATTTCTTTCTTATCTCGGGAATATTATGGCTTTCAGTGTAACATCTCAGGTGGTTCCATAAAAGTTGTGTCAATGTTGTAAACATGTTATGTAGATAGCTGTAATCACAAGGATTCTCGAAGAGGCATCACAAGTAAAATTTTCTTTCTCTCCAGTATTTGTGTTTTTTTTATCAACATTTCTAAGCCATTGTTTGACAGTGTAATGTAGGGGAAAGGCCGACTTTAACCCTTTCCCTCATATAAACTCATTTTGACGCACTCAATAGGTACCACATAAAGCCTGATCTGCAGAAAACCACAGTTAAACCTTACCAAATTTAATTACAAAATCCTCATTTCCAGACCACTGAGGAGCAGCGAACAGCATAAAACCTGATCAGCCTGCGAGATACTCGCAGGCTGATCTGGTTTTATGCTGTTCGCATAGGTCTTTTCATGGTTTCCTCTATGAGGGAAAGGGTTAAGTTGGTAGAACAACCTCTTTTTTTTCCAGGAAAAATATGAAATATGTTTAGAAGATAAAAAACGAATATCACATTGTCTACTACGGAAACCTTTACGCGTCACTGCGTTTGGAGAGAACAATTAAATTAAGCGACCATTTTATATCAGACGAAAGACCATTTAGTAAGTCGATATAATATTTTAATGGTTACATAACACCAATAAAATCATATAAACACGAAAATAAACAGAAATACAGTCAACTCCCTGTAAAGCAGCGGTATTTGTTTCAGCGAATTTTACTGTTATAAAGAAATTTACATGGTTCGACATTAACTTTTTTGTGAGCTGGACCAGTGGCCCAGTAACTTAGAAAACCTACTAGACCTGACCTTAACTGAATTAGACCGAAGTGTAAAACACATACATGCAGGGATCATTTTGCCCCGCGATTTCGCGATATTCTCTCAATAAGTTTGCTAAAATCGCATCCAGATTTCTCAAATGGGACAAAATGTCGCACAAGAACATCTAAGATCGCACTCCGATCGACGGTAATGCGATCTGCAGTGCGTTTATAATACGTATGTATACACTTCCATCCCGGATGCTCCGCATGAAAAATCGATATCGCCAAAGCGCTATATAGTTCAGTGAGAACCCAAGCGCCCCTGGTGATCGGACCTCTGCTATTCAAAAATGTCGCAAACGAAAACAAAAACAAACAAAAAACAACAACAAAATACACCTTTTTTTCGCCTCAAAGTGATACAAATACATGTACTAATCAAAGTACAACTGCAACGACTGAGCCTGATTCATCAACATCAACCACCGCCGATTTAAATTCGCCATGCCCCAGATCAAACACAAGTACACTGTGCATAACCATATCGGCGGGCTCTCTGCGGAAATCGCTATATCGACAGGCTCTCTGCGTCTCTGCCATATACACTAGCAAACGCTGGACGGAAGGAAAAGAAGCAGACCAATGGTCACTTTTCAAAGGTGAGTTGCTCAATAGTAAGTATTGCACGGAATATTAGAGTATCTTAGCTATGTATATGCATGTAAACTTTTCAATTATCAGCGACTGCGACCTGAAACTCGGCCGAACAGTTTAGTGATGTACCAACATGGAACACAACCTCGGCACTTTCTACAGGCTTCAGCAGGTTATTGCTTTGATTATGTCTATAATATGACCATCGAATGTATTCTTTTAAGTATATTCTTCAAGAAGATACCGATAATTTGGCCGATTTTAATGTAAATTTCTTGAAAAAAAAAACCTACTTTCGGTTTTGTCGTTGCACGGGAGGTCTCTCTGCACATCACTTTTTGAAGCACAGGCAGACTCTTTGCAAGCTATGGTTTATCTTATTGTTTACGGAAAATGAATAATTTCACGAGTCCTTACCCCTACTTTGTGTTTTTAATTTCGTACTTTTTTTTCACTGTTGGGAGAAAGGAGTCCGGGCCCAAAGGGGGAGGATGAACTTAAAAAAAAAAGGGGGGGGGGGGTTCTGCTATGTATATGTAAGCCTTTTATTGTATTTTACTCTTATTTAATGATGTTTTATTGCAATAAAATATAATAAGACCAATGATACATGTTTGAACAGTTTTATTAAGAATATAACAAGAGGGCCAAGATGGCCCTTGATCGCTCACCTGAGAAAGATGATTGCTTAAGAAATAAAGATGCTTGAGTGTAAAAGTGAAATCTGGCTTTTTTATAGTGAAAAGGGCATAACTCCTAAATTTCGATTGCTAATTATGGGCATAAACATTGTCTTAAAGTTTAATAAAGATTGTTAAAAAAATGAAGTTCGTAGAGAATAAACAAAGTGAAATCTTGCATTTTTTGTATTAAAAGGGGCATAACTCCTGACCTAAATGGCCCATCTCAGCCACAATTGAACTCAATAAAAAAAAAAAACATATAATATGGCATTTTTTTATATTAAAAGGGGCATAACTCCTGACCTAATCAACAGATCTCAGCTTTAATCGAACTCAATCGAGATATTATGGTCATAAGCATTGCCATAAAGTTTGAAGATGATTGCTCAAAAGATGAAGATGCTAGAGTGTAAACAAATTGAAATATGGCATTTTTTTGAATATTAAAATGGGCATTACTCCTGACCTAATTGATGGATCTCCGCCATAATCGAAATCAATCGAGACCTTATGGTCATAAGCATTGCCATAACGTTTGAAGATGATTGCTCAAAAGATGAAGATGCAAGAGTGTAAACAACGTGAAATCTGGCATTTTTTTAATATTAAAAGGGGCATAACTCCTGACCTAATTGATGGATCTCAGCCATAATCGAACTCAATCGAGACATTATGGTCATAAGCAATGCCATAAAGTTTGAAGATGATTGCTCAAAAGATGAAGATGCTAGAGTGTAAACAACGTGAAATATGGCATTTTTTGAATATTAAAATGGGCATAACTTCTGACCTAATTGACGGATCTCAGCCATAATCGAACTCAATCGAGACCTTATGGTCATAAGCATTGCCATACAGTTTGAAGATGATTGCTCAAAAGATGAAGATGCTAGAGTGTCAACAATGTGAAATATGGCATTTTTTGAGTATTAAAGGGGCATAACTCCTGACCTAATTGATGGATCTCAGCCATAATCGAACTCAATCGAGACATTATGGTCATAAACATTGTCTTAAAGTTTGAAGATGATTGCTTAAGAAATATAGGTGATAGAGTGTAAACACTAAAATTGTTGACGCCGCACGACGCACACCGCACGACGGACACTCACGGGATCACAATAGCTCACCCTGAGCTTTGCTCAGGTGAACTAAAAATGCAGCAGTGAGTCCATGCACACAGTGGTAGGTAAACTGTCATAAATATGGGGGAGGGGGGTGGGGGAGGAATGAAAGAAAATAGAAAATGGGGGGGTTGGGGTGCCGCCTATATTCTCCGAATATTTTGAACCATAAAAAAAAGAAAAAAAAAAAAGAAAAAAAAAGCAGTCTTCATTTGTTTCAGAACACACTGTTCATTCTCTCCTATGTAATATGTAGGATAGGTTGTCAGTTTGTGGCGAAATATGTCGACAACTTATTACACATTCGATTAGTATTAAAACTCTTTGGCTGCAAATTGCCGTGAGATATGTCACAATGTAGTCCTGGGGAATTAGAGGACTCCTCGGACAGCTAATAATTTCAGCGATCAATCTGAAAACTAGAAGACGAAAATATCCTTCAGTATTTCTGTCTTTTATTGATATAATTATTTAAAACAATCCATAATAAATACACACACACGGCAAAACATTTTACACTAAAAATAATATCTAAATTGCATATAAATATATGAAATAACATTTTAAGATTATTACCATTTCTTAGCATGAATAATATCATGAAAGAATATTTAAATAGAAATTAAGTGACACTTATCAATAAAATATTCAGCATACAAAATACAATTAATAACAATATTTCCCTGCAAAAACACAATCTTAATTAGCAATAAGAGACAATAATAATCTTTTGAATAATCTTAAATATCCCTAAAATAATCGCAAAATAACCAGTCAGTTAAATATAAGCTAACATAAATACACTAAAACCCAAAAGTTAATTTAGAGAGTGCGGCAATAAATAAATAAATAAATAAATTAAGCTTACCTAGAAGACGAAAATATTCTTCAGTTGTTTTGTACTGATATCTTTCCGCCTTCGTATTTATACTGATAACTTGTTTCGTAAACAATGTAAGTTGAATAAATAAATTGATAAATTACTTTAAGCAATTCTACGCTAACGTCTTTGGTATGTCTCGGCCGAAATCGATAAGTCTCTCTGCCATTCGGCCTATGAGGGCACTGTAATAAAAACTAAGTCTTAAATATAATGACAAATTAAAATCAAATTTTATTTGAATAACAAAAATGCAAATTTGAATGATTTATATTCTTGGAAATAATTTGCATGTCATCTAAACTAAAGTTGTTTGAAAAAGATGATAACTTTATTAAATGATAAAATTTGTAAACCGTAGATGGTTTGTCCTTGATTTAACCTGTTATTATAATGAGAACCAAGATGAGATTAAAACCCTTATTTCCCGCTCCCCAACGCAAATAACAATTTCCAGTTTTTAACAATGGAAATTCCCTTTCATGGCTTGGTCATCTGGGTCGAATTCCACCAATAATTCTTGTCACTAAGTAAAACTTAAATACTTAAAAGCAACTTTAATTATTCTTGTTTCTCTAATACAAATGCCGAAATATTTCATTTCTTAACAATTATTGTTAGTTATTAAGGTAATAATTGATTTCAGGTTTTTCATGTACTTGAATATTTCATAAATTAGGAATGGTGGAATGTGTATCTTCCTAGTATAAGAATTTAAGTATTACCTAGCGCTAGTTATTGTTGGTGGAATCGAGCCTGGTTACAAACAGTATCATCCATATGTGTTTTTTTATTGTAAACCAGGTCAACCATTGACTACCTTTGTAATTATTAGGTAGCGTTCGCAAAGTAGAGCCATGATCAACGGCTACCATTCTGAATGGAATGCTTTGAAAAGTGGTTCTATTTCTAAGTATAAAGTAAAACGTATCTTTATATGTATCAAAATTCTTCTAAGTCAAAGAAGAGACGACACGGTTGAAATATTAATTATTTAGCATTAATATGTCATAATATTTGCAGAAACGGTCATTATTCAGTATTCATTTAGTCTCAGGCTCTCAATTCTTGATTTCTTTAATGTCAATATTTTCTGTCTTAAAGAAATGAGTGAATGAACGATCACAAAATATTGGATGTAACTGACACTGGCCACTGAAATATGCATAGCTAGATTGTGTGTAACACCACTTAAGTGTGAGTCTAAAATATATACAATGTACTCAAACGATTTATTAAAATTCGAAGACCTCATTTTAGAGTGTCGTTAACTGCAAAAGTATTTTACAGGAATCTCACACACCCTCACACCCGGAAGTGCCAAAAGCGGTAGCTGCCTCCATGATTTCCATGTGCAGCACGTGCGAAACCTGATAATCCCACTTGTTGATTAGTGTGCATACATTCTCGCAATTGTAATGACAATCAATAGCGGGAAAGATGACTATGGGCTGTTTTGCATGTGTGTGTGTGTGGGGGGGGGGGGTTATACGTTTTTCTTTTGGTTTTTTTTGTTGTTTTTTTTGAGTGTGTGTGATTTTTTTAAAATTAATTTTACTGAAGATACCTCCAAGTCGTCCAGTCCCCAATTCTACCAAGCTTACTTAGCGTTAAGTAATACTTACGGATACGTTTCACCATTCCCCCCTTTTTTTTTCTTTTAAAAAATAATTAGATTTACAATTTCTTAACACATAGTGTTTGTCTGTAACACGTCAATGAGTATGTTAACACGTCAGTGAGTATGCTTAGTATGTCATTCACTTTATTTTTATTTAACAAAAATGGACTGTTTTTAAGATTTGATTATCACGTAGTGCTAAGTAATGCTGGTAATGGAATGCGTGCCTGCTCTTAAGCACAGCATATAAAATAATACCGCAAAGTATAATATCGTTAGTTTTATTATCCACTTAATCTGTGCAGTGTCTGTTATATATATAGTAGAGGTATAAATATTATGAATATATATATTGTAACAGGATTTTCATTTTTCCACTTTCTCAAAAAAGAATTGATATCAAAAAGAGGCCCGTTTATCAATTTATCTATCAAAGTAAGATCGAGCTGTCCTGGCATGGACAGATCTGCTGATGATACCCCAGAAGCATGTAACCTAACTCGAATTCCACCAACAATACATAACGCTAAGTATAACTTAAATACATTGGGGCGAATTTCATAATGATTGTTTCTCTAATAAAAATACCAACATATTTGATACAAAATATTCAAGTATATGACTAAACTGACATATTTTGTTATCTTAATGATTCACCATAATTACTGAGAAATGAAATAGTCGGGTTTTTTTTTATTATTAGAGAACCAAAAGGAGATGAAATTCGCCTCTAAGTACACGTAAACTGTATATGCATTTGTACATAAACATACATTTAAATGCTAAACTCAGCAGTCCATAAGTAGATAATTTCTGTGAATATATATAATTGATATGGAGTTTGCATATCGAGGACTTGGTTCAAAACTAGTGTAACAGCTTTCTTATTTATATCTAGTTACCATAGTTTTGAACCATACCACCGATATAGTCGTATACTAAATACAAATAAGACAATGGATGAGATCCCGTATACGAAATGAAAGTAGAAATGCCTTAACCCTTTCCCTCATAGAGGATACCATGAAAAGACCTATGCGAACAGCATAAAACCAGATCAGCCTGCGAGTTACTCAGGTTGTATGCTGTTCGCTGCTCCTCAGTGGTCTGGTAATGAGGATTTTACAATTAAATTTGGTAAGGTTTGAGTTTGGTTTTCTGCAGATCAGGCTTTATGTGGTACCTATTGAGTGCGTCAAAATGAGTCTATATGAGGGAAAGGGTTAATATAGATGTCATGTTACACTTATACTACACACACACATATCATTATGGAAACTTGAAAGATATATGTGGTTCAAATACAACTTTAAAAACATATGTAATCTTGTTACAGGATGAATAGCATACATTTCATGTATATTTCATAGAAGGAGAGAGAGCTGCAAACAAATAAGAACTTTTTTGCCTATTCTCTATTTGCTTATCCGTAAATTTATTAATAAATATGACATGTGAAAGGAAATCCCTAATTTTATTGTCTATTTTCCATGAAATGTTTTTTCATGTTTCTTTATATTAATGGTGGGGTCACCGTGGCCGAGAGGGTAAAGTCGCTGACTTAAACACTCACTAGCCCCTTACCGCGTGGGTTCGAATCTCGGCAGGGTAATTCGGATTTTCATGTGAGGAAGCCTTCCAGCTGGCTTGTGGTAGGTCTGTGGTTTTACCCGGATGCCTCCGTGCATTAGGGGTCTTCCTCCACCTGTAATTAGCTGGACGTCGCTATATGACTGAAATACTGTCGAAGTGATGGTAAACTCAAATAGTCAAATCAAGTCAAATTAATGTAGACTGATTTCATATTTAGTGCTTGCCATCTACTCCCGGCAATCCTCATTACATCAGGAAAGAGAATGGCTGGTGACGTCGAAGTACAACCTCCGACAGAACATTCGTAACTACTCGACCATCTCCAAGCAAGCTCTTAGTTATAGAGTTATTTTCGGAGAGAAGGAAAAGTTATATATTATCCTATGTGAAATAACAAAAGAATAAAAGACATTGAAATGAGGGGAAACTTCTCGAAAGTCTGTAAAGAAAATCCTCCATATCCTTTAAACAAGAATAACTTACATTAACAGGGGAAGATATTGATAACCCAGATGTGATATATACAAAAACAATCGAACAATATTGTTGGTTAATCTGTTACATTATGTTTCCAATTAGCTAGCACAGTATTCGGATAGATTCGCGAATTTAAACAACTTTAAAATGTTTACATTTAATCGGAGCAAATATGGACATTTTATTTCGTCTAAATTTCTTAGAGTTTGGAAAAAACAAGTCCATTTTCTGGCATTTCTCCAAATTGGTCTTAAATTAAATGCATGGACGTGCATTGCCCTAAAGTACCAAATAGAAATATAGGTGGAAAGGAAAAGAAAATATGCAATAAAAATTATATTTCCCGCCAAAATCATTATTAAATGCAAAGATTTCATTTTTAAATTACTAAGTATTGACTTATAAACATGTATTAACATTCATCACGCTATTGATATTAATTTATTATATCAGGTTTTACATCATAACAGTGTTTGGTACACCTTATCCATGATTGCACACCTATATGCATATATATTTCCGGCGACGCGTCGGAAGTTAATAAGTACTTAATCAAGCTCTTATAGTTGAAAGTTTGAAAGTTTTATTCAGCATAAGCCAGAAGGTCGTATGACCCCAGCGGCAAAACATATTACATAAATTGTACAAAACATGGCGGAGATGAACAAACGAAAAGTGAAAGCAGTGTAAACTATCATGTAACATGCAAATCACATAAGACATCATATAAATATATATAAATATCAATATCGAAACAATGTCGTATTACTTCGTACAACTTCTCTTATCGAAAAGAAATATAAGAGGAAGTTACAAACAGAAAGAAAAATAAACCATATCAAACAACATAAATATAACAAAGGGTTAATTCCATAAATTAAGAAATGAATGCAGCTGTGCGTATTATTATTTTTTGAAATTCATAAACTTTTTTGTTGTTATTGTTGTTGTTCTTTAGAATATACTTATATCCATCAGCGCAGAAAAGAAAATAATAGAATTCCCTGCACTAGATTTTTATAGCAGAAAAATCACCTTAATGTTTGTCATATGGCAAAATTATGAACTTGTAATAGTGTTGTTGTATCATTCTAATTAACATGTAAACATACCGAGTTATTACTTTTTATAACAATCTCATTAAAATCAGATTCAGTATGCTAACTGGATCTGACTACATCGTATAGAGGGTTCACTCAGATTGACCTTTGTATAAGCCAATCAAATCGGCGGTTACAGAATCGTTCGGTATACAAGCATCAATATTATATGAACAAATAACAAAAAATACAACAGCTCAGTTGGTAAAGACCTTTAATTTTTTCATACACTGCACATACGGAGGTACGGGTTCGAGTCTCATTTTATTCATTATATTTTTATTGTATTTTTTATTTTGCTTTTTTTGCATCATTTATAAATTAATTCATGAACATTTCAAAACATTCAGATTTACATTCAAAAGCTCTATCTGTGTCTGAGTAGTCAGAACATTCGCTTACTGTTTCCGTTGCCTTCGTAGTATTTTTGAGGGTTTATACACTTTTAGAATCTTGTTTACTCATTTTTTCTGAGACGTTTAAATATTGTACATCTACTAACGAAAATAAGGAACTAAGAAAATTCGGTAGTAAATAATCATGTATATGATTTGAACACAAAACTCAACTTTCACGTTGAAAACAGGGCTGATATTTTTAATAAAACATTAGATAAAAAAACACTTCCTATACTGGTCTCGAACTTGGAACCTTTCGATTATAAGACGGATGTCATCTCACTGTGCCACTTCGGTTATTTTACAACAGCGTTTGTATTTACACAATAGTACAGCGGAGTTTAGTCACGGTTTGTTATTTCAATACCTGTCACCCCTATTCAAAACAATAACAAAAACATGTTGTCGTTAGAAATACCGTGCGCGAGATTTATTCTTCGAGTGACAGATGTTGTTGTTTTTTTTTTGGGGGGGGGGGGAGATTTTGATAACAAGTTCAGTGAGAGGAACTGGAATTTAAAGGTTTGAATCGAGGACTTTTTTATGCATAAAAAATACTTAAAATGTCAATCTGGCGTGATCTCTAATGCGATGTTGTCATATTCTAATCGCGTAGTGAAGCGCAAATTAGGATATTATTAACGAGATTGTTTTCATGGCTTTTTCCTTCTGTTTTGATTGTTTAATGGTGACAGTGACTTTTAGTTGTCGCGTCACTTGCGATAACTTCCATCAAATTTAAAACATTAACGATAACTAATATGTGTTGTACAATACTTTAAAAGTCCGTATGCGTTGGCAACTGTCAAAGAAAGGACACACCATACACAGAAGTCTCAGGTCAATACTGCTAGAAAATATGCCGTATGATGTTATAGCAGATCATTTAGAATATCTTATCAGTAGCTTCGGAATATCGTATGTTCCTTACTCGAGAAGAAGGAAGAGTTTCGTTGTCGACCTGATTCAGTGCTAAAACACTTAAATAGACGGGCACAGTTTACTCTAAAACGTTTGTCATAGCCTGCGTATAGGAAGATATTGGCAGCATTGTTTATGAAGAAGGAATTGTTGAAAAATTGGTAAACCCCTTTCTCTCCCCTAGATAGATTCGAAACAAAGTTCGTATAAACACCATCCAATATCGAAATGATAATGTAAGGAGTATACGTTGTAAATGCAATGGCTGTCGTTGCAGCGAACAAAATTGTAATATGCTTTTGTTTTAAGTACAGAGTTTGTTTATTATCGGTGGTAAATCGTAGCACTTTTGAAGCCAACAAGATAGCCTTTGCAATTTTGTAGTACAATATGCCGATTGCGGTGCACACAATGATCAAAGCCAGAAAGTGGACACCATTAATAAGTAAAACAGGTGTCTGATGAGACAGGGCACTTTCATCAATATTACACCTCTTGCCGGTTCTGTTAAATTGGTCGATTGTAACTGGGTTTTCTCGATAAAGCATAAGCAAAGGCCATGATAGCAAAACAGCCACGCATAATACCACCATAACAAGTTGTCTAGCATTCTTTTCCGTAATCTGTCTTCCGTGTGGAACGCACATCTTTCGGTATCTAAAAAACAAAATAATATGAGTTTGTTTTACCTTGTTTTGGATATTTACCATATAAACATTTAATTACAATGAAGTCGTTATACATGCTCACTTATGATATGGACATTTCATACTTTTAGAAGTTCTCTCTCTCTCTCTCTCTCTCTGCTTTCGAGTAACTCTCATTTTTTTCAAGCTTTAACACCAATATGTAAAAATGTTTTTCATTCTGATTCTTTCTACAATCATAATTTTAGCTGTCAGACTTTCTGAAAAATACGGCCCGACGGGATTCGAGCCCACAGCCCCTGGTTCAGTGACACGGCGCTTTTTTTTAACTTTATTTATTCAATAATGCATGTAAATATGATAAACAAGTTAATATGTTTATCGTACTAATGGATTTGAAAACAAGTTTTTATCAAACTAATGTAAATTCCTTTCCATGTTGATATTATGGACATCTTTTTTCATTTGTTAGAAGATTGGGGAGTGCATTATTAACATAAAGAGATGGATCAAAGTTAAAAATAGATATTGGAAATAAAAAGTGAAATTACATACATCAATTAGGTTTAAGTTATGCTAAATGTTAAAGGCGTTTGAATGGGTTTTTCTAACGGACAGATTTTTCTTAAAATTTGCATATAAGTACTTTAGACTTTAACTAAAAGATATATGAACAAGTAACTGGTGTTGTATGCAACACATAAAGTCCCCTACCGGCTCCACCTTGACTCAATATGGTAATCAATCCCATTTTTTGCCATATTTTCACTATTTCCGTTACCATAGCAACCACAATTTTAGTCGAAGAACAAAAATAAAATGACGTGCATAATCTACACATTGCCATCTAGTCATATAGCAAGTTTCATCAAGTTAGCTTGCTTAGTTATCGCGGGATCCCATTTTTGCCATATTTTCACTATTTCCGTTACCATAGCAACCACAATTTTAGTCGAAGAACAAAAATAAAATGACGTGCATAATCTACACATTGCCATCTAGTCATATACAAGTTTCATCAAGTTAGCTTGCTTAGTTATCGCGGGATCCCATTTTTGCCATATTTTCACTATTTCGTTACCATAGCAACCACAATTTTAGTCGAAGAACAAAATAAAATGATGTGCATAATCTACACATTGCCATCTAGTCATATACCAAGTTTCATCAAGTTAGCTTGCTTAGTTATCGCGGGATCCCATTTTTGCCATATTTTCACTATTTCCGTTACCATAGCAACCACAATTTTAGTCGAAGAACAAAAATAAAACGACGTGCATAATCTACACATTGCCATCTAGTCATATACCAAGTTTCATCATGTTAGCTTGCTTAGTTATTAAGTTATCGCGGGATCCAGATTTGAGCGGACAGACGGACGGACAGACGGACGGACGGACAGACTGACAGACGGACAGACGGAGGGCAAACCTATAGTCCCCTCCGGTGTGAACACCGGTAGGGGACTAATTAAATAGGGGACCACCGTGCTTTTTTTCTGGACGGTATTCAGTACTGTATATACATTACTGTTATTAAGTATTGTATATATATTAGTATGTCCAATTAAAATGGGTTTACACTTCCGTTTGCGCACGTGCAAAATTGGTATTGCAGTCGAATGTAAAGTTGTGATAGTAATAGTTTTCAGTGACCGATATTTTTCTATGTGATTGTTTAGGGGTTTCAAATACGTGATTTGTCTTTGTTTTAAATAGTTTCCAGTGTAATTTATCATATTTGATAGATTGTTAGTCTGTAGATGTACGTATTTTAATGATGTTTACATACATATCGGTCATAACCTACTTATCGCTTCGCTCGTCGGTCTGGACATTGCACATTTCCTGTCCTCTGTATTGAGCTTGTACTTATACATAGTAGTTTAATTATTACATGATGGGTGGGAAAAGTAATACGTAATGTTTATCTTGTTGATATGTAACCGTAGTATAAAGAACGCATGGTGTAGATATCAATACAGTACAAATGTCTGTGTAGTGCTAGTCCTGCTGTTTTGATCAGGTTGATTATCTATAGCCTGATTTACACACATCTTTTACACTTGTGGAAATAGCTCAATTGGTAAGAGCGGCGATCGGTACTTTTTTTTCCCTGCAAGAAGTCATGAGTTTTATTCCAGCTGTGACCCTTTTTTTTTCCTAAATTCTTATTATTTTTTTTTTAAATTTTTGAGTTATATTTGTATAGTTTAGATTGTTTTAAATAATAATTTTATACATCCTTTATTTTGCTTTTGTTAATTTGTATTTGATTCCTTTTTATTTAAACATAAAAATTAACCAAATATATATCTATAAAACGGCCTCTGTATGTAAAAATAATACATAATTATATATGGAGAGATCGATTTTTAAATCCTAGTTTTAAAAAAAGTTTAAAAATGACCACACCAATGATTTATTTTACCAATGCACTTTTCATCTTTGATGTAAAGTTTTCGCTGTCAGGATTCAAGTTTAAATTTCAATGCATCCACAAGATGCCATAAAATATGATGGAAAATGCTACTTTAATTGGGAGTCATATTTTTTAAGCCTAGAGAGACTCGGGTAATAACTGCCTCTCTATATATAAATAATATTAATATTAAGAGAAATCATTATTATTATTTTTATTCATTTTTACTTTATATTTAATATAAAGATCCTGTGCATAGACAGGTTAGGTTATAAGGTCAAAACAGTAGAAAAGAGAATAGAGGGGGACAGTATGGTTATTATAAGCCGTCCATTAAAACATTTTGTTTTAATCTTTTCTTGTTAATTAAGCTTATGGTAGAGCATCACTATTTGCTAAAATTTGTTGGAAAAAAACATTGCATTAAAATAAGAAAGATTTCGTTTTTAAATGATGTAACAGCATATTAAAATGATATTTTTGAAATATTTTATCACCATTTGTAGCATATAATGTATTCCATAAGTTACAGATAAAAATACTGTCAAATAAGCATTGAAAGTACAAAACGGGCATTAAATCTCATTTGTGCCCGGACCAAATATACAAAAACTATCCCAAAACTGTGAATTTTTATATATATTTTTCTAATTTTAAAAAACATTCAAAGGACAGATTTCCTTTATTTTTCAGAGTCAGTCCTCTGATATTAATGCTTTCTGAAAATGTAAAAAAAAATACATACCTCACTAGGTTTTTTTTGTTTTTTTGTTTTTTTAACTAAAACTGCTTTTTTATTGAAATTTTAGCCAAATATGTATAAAAACACTAAAATGTGCCTTTTTGTACCTTCAAAATTTGAGAAATATACTTTAAATGATATTCTTAACACATGAATCTTAAAATTTGGGCTTCTTCTATCATTCTACTTAAAATAAATGAGAAATAAAAAAATCAAAATCAGCTGTAACCCGCTGAAACGTCCTTACGTTGCATTTTAAACTCTGTAGATACTTGGTACGGAATAAATCAGACAGTAGGCATGCATTTTATATAAAAGTGTTTTAATCTAGATGACATTCATTTTGGATAGAAGAAAGAAATTCACTAGAAAAAAGGTAAAGACTTCCATTAATTTGAATGAAATATTTTCATGAAGAAAAAATAAAATAGAAAGTCTTAGTATGTTTAGTTTTATCTAGTTTGATCTCGATATTCAAGACTTATTTTAATACACTGAGCCAATAGAGACATACATAAACACTATCTAACCAGATAAGAAAAAAATAGTGAAAAGTGACCCGGCGTTTTACTAAGCCATTAGAGACATACATAAACACTGTCAACCAGATAAGAAAAAAATAGTGAAAAGTGACCCGGTGTTTTACCACTGCACGACGCTTCTTTTATGTTCACTTGAATAATTAAGAAAAAGACAACAAACTGTAGGAAATGACACCAATCGCGTCGCACCATCTACGGCTTGCTAAGTAACATAAGTATATTCCTCGTTAAGTACTCGTATTTACGTTGAAATGTCTTAATCAAATCGACATTAAACATTAATTCAAATTTGCGTCAATCCATCCTCACTTGTTGATGCCCAAGCAGTAAAAGATAATTATAGCATTGTGAAACTACATTCAAGTTTGGTCCATTATATCGAAAAGGGGAGACGTTTTTCTATTATCGATTAACACTCCTAATTTTCTGCACAGAATGTAATCGTCCATTTCGATTTCTCGCAGCTTATTTTCTCGCCGACCGCCAAGTTTAGAAACATTTAATTGACTGAGATTGGGGTAATGGAAATATTGTGTCCCGGCAATAGATTTAAGTTACGCCGGGAAACTTCTAAGTCGGATAGAATATAAGTAGACATTTTTCCAGACAATAGAGTCCTACGCTCGCTCCGGTCTTCTATTGTATGTAGAAATGTCTTAATATACTCTATCCTCTATATAACAGTTTGCTGTCTACATCAGTTACTGTACCAGGCGTAAAATAATTTCATCATCCATTATTCTAACCAAAAACCTTAACCCAAAGATAAGCAACTCAAATAAGCGTGTGAAGAAATCTCGAATGCCCTCGGCGCTACCGCGATATTGTGAGAAAAAGCCGGTGCGCTTGTACTTTTGAATTTAAGGAAAGTAACTACTGCACGGAGTTGTGTTCCGACGCCATTCGAAAGTGGTAAACAACATTCTATCTTTATAGATTAAGTATATGCAATGTAAAAACAGTCTAAAACCACGATGATCATCTACATCATAAGCTGCACGTGAAGAGCATGGTATATGGTCCTAAGACAACCCCATAGTTGACTGTAAGCTACTGGTTGCATACAGCAGATATAAGTAAAATCATGACTGTTTAAATGCGAGAGTAGTCAATATAAGGTCCTTACGATTGATTAAGGACTGGAAAAGAAAATTTTCAGGAACAAAATAGTTCTATTCATAAAAACAGACAGTCTTTCCCAATACTTCGGCAAATATTGCCTATTTGACGAAAAAGTGAAAATAATGCCCCAGCGTTTATGTTTGTACTGCCGCAATATTTTTCAAATGAATTTTCCTCTTCATAACTGTTTGTAAGGAGTGACTTAATTTATTTACTTTATTTATTTACGAGTATTTAAGTGTAAGCATATATCCCGGTGTAACGAAGTAAAGTGACCCCCATAGAAAAATTACCCCCGGGGTCATTATTCTTCAGAAAAAAGACCCCCCGGTCATAGCACTATGACCCCCCACCCCTCCAACAACGCGAAGAAAAGTGACCTCACAAAGAATTGTGACCCCCATATAATAACGACCCCCGGTGATTATTCTTCAGAAAAAATGACACCCGGTCATAATGATATTATATTATGACGGGTGGAACGAAGTTAAATGACTCCCATAGAATTATTTTAATTATTTTTCGGAAATGTGACTCCTTTCTATAAAATACTGACACCCGTTATGAAAAAATGACCCCTCCCTCGGTTGAGATCTGTTTAATTGTTATACCTTCTATTTCTTCCTGTAGTTAATATAACTACTAATGCTAAGTATTGTTTCTTTTACTGCCGCTGTCCCAACAGTAGTAGTTCCTTTATATCCTATAAAAAAAAAACCGACAAAGAAGGACGTTACTTATAATAATGTGTTAACTTTAACATATAAATTGTTAAAATCATGTGTTCCATAGGTAGATTTTTTTAGTGTTTTTACTCTTGAGATGGCTGATATTATACAAAATGACTTTATGAGAAGTCGAGCGAGTTTTTATTTACTATACCGCGGTTGCAGTTACCGATTACAAGCGACTTTTCTTCTGGTGAGTCACTGAATCCAAATTCGTCTTTAAGGTTCATCATTTCATAAAATAGTCCCTTGGTTCTCTTTAGAAAAATACACTCTTTCGAATGCATTTGCTGAAGTTCTTTTTAACAAAATGAATGAAACATTAAAGAAAGAAATAGATTTGTGGAAATTAATTAATTAATTTCCAGGGTCTTCTTTTATCGACTATCTACAGACTAGGAAGTTTTGTGAGAAAAAAGAATGACTGATCATCTCCCAGTTGGTAATAGAGCCCTTGACCTTGACCATAATGGCAACATGCTCACAACTAAACATAAAGTCGTATGGTGGCTCTCGTATGTTTTTTTGTTGTTGTTGTTTTGTTTTTCTCATTCATGCAAGGGTCACTATCCTCTAAAAATACTGACAGGGGCTCGTTACTCTATGTGGGCCACTTTACATCGTTACAACGATCCGATCTGAGTACTATTAAAGAGGGCCACTAAAACTTAAAAAACTAGAACTGTCGCCTAAGGGCTTACTAATACCCCCCCGCAAGTGTTTTTGTCAAACATGGCTTTGGAGCATGAAATCAGAATTCTTGTATGCAACACTCCATCTTAATACGTATATAGAGGACATATGTGCCAACTACATGGAAATCTAGTGATCCTTTGTAACACATACCTATGGATATACCTATGTCTATGGATAAATATCATTAAGATTCACTGAAATCTATCAATGGAAGAAAATTGTAAAACAAATACCATCAAAAACCCAATGTTATATAGAAAAAGCGCTACTACAATGTCTAAGGTTGAATGACAGCAAGTTTCATTGAAATCCCTCCAGTAGTTTAGGAGGAGTAGTCTGCAGAAAATTGTAAAGCAAAAATCATCAAAGGGGCATAACTATAAAAAAGGGAGGTAATCCAATGGGAGGAGTAGTCTGCAGAAAATTGTAAAGCAAAAATCATCAAAGGGGCATAACTATAATAAAGGGAGGTAATCCAATGTTATATAACTAACACATGCTTCTACAATGTCTAAGGATGAATGGCAGCAAGTTTCATCAAAATCCTTCCAGTAGTTTAGGCGAAGTAGTCCGCAGAAGTTTGTAATGCAAAAATCATCAAAGGGGCATAACTTGGAAAATAGGGGAGGTAACCAAATGAAATATAGATAACGCGCAAGCTTATAATGTCTACGGATCATTGACAGCAAGTATCATTAAAATCCTTCCAGTAGTTTAGGCGGAGTAGTCCGAAATAGGGGAGGTAACCAATGTATATAGATAACGCGCTTACAATGTCTAAGGATCATTGCCAGCAAGTTTCATAAAATCCTTCCAGTAGTTTAGGCGGAGTAGTCCGCAGAAGTTTGTAATGCAAAAATCATCAAAGGGGCATAACTTGGTAAATAGGGGAGGTAACTCAATGCTATATAGATAACGCGCTAATACAATGTCTAAGGATCATTGCCAGCAAGTTTCATCAAAATCCTTCCAGAAGTTTAGGAGGAGTAGTCCGCAGAATTTTGTGTCTACAGACGGACGGACAGACGGACGGACGGACGGACGGACAACCTGATTCCAGTATACCCCCCCCTAACTTCGTTGCGGGGGGGTATAATAAGGAAGGAGGTGAGATTTAGCACAGGAAAATAATAAATATATTATGATATTTTTCGTTTTTTAATATAAATGCTTATAGTTAATCATATATTTAATGTTTATTTTTGTAGACTGAAGACTCTTTGTCGACTTTTATATTGATCACGGCATTTACTTGATGCTATTGCATTGAAATAAAAATGTAACATTACAACGTTTGTTTGTTAGTTTGTTTTCTGTTTAGCGTTATACCGACAGTATTTCAGTAATTAAGAGGCCATGTCTTCTTGAGAGAGATATAGCATCGGGGGGGTAATTTCTGAAGAATAATGACCCGGGACATTATCTGATACATATCATCGAGGGGGGTAATTTCTGAAGAATAATGACGCGGGACAATATCTTATACATATCATCGAGGGGGGTAATTTCTGAAAAATAATGACGCGGGACAATATCTTATACATATCATCGAGGGGGGTAATTTCGGAAGAATAATGACCCGGGACAATATCTTATACATATCATCGAGGGGGGTAATTTCTGAAGAATAATGACGCGGGACAATATCTTATACATATCATCGAGGGGGGTAATTTCTGAAGAATAATGCCCCGGGACAATATCTTATACATATCATCGCGGGGGGTAATTTCGGAAGAATAATGAAGCGGGTCAATATCTTATACATATCATCGCGGGGGGTAATTTTGGAAGAATAATGAAGCGGGTCAATATCTGATACATATCATCGAGGGGGGTAATTTCTGAAGAATAATGACCCGGGACATTATCTGATACATATCATCGAGGGGGGTAATTTCTGAAGAATAATGACCCGGGACAATATCTTATACATATCATCGAGGGGGGTAATTTCTGAAGAATAATGACGCGGGACAATATCTTATACATATCATGCGGGGGGTAATTTCTGAAGCCGGGGGGTTAGAACCTCTGGGGGTCATTATTCTTTAAGGTGGGGTCAGTATTTTATAGAAAGGGGGTCATTTTTCTTAAGATTAATGACCGGGGTCATTATTCTATAGGGGTTAATACTAAATACTGTCGATGGGACGTTAAACCCAACAAACAAACAAACTAGCATATATTTATTTTTATAGGATTATTTTCTATAAGAAAAGAAAAGTGCTCCAAATCATTAACTAGTATCTAGTAGACGGGACAATCCCCGCTGCGCTTTATGTCGTCTAAGTATAATCTTACTCACATTAAAGTGGATTATGTTGTATTGAGTAACATTAAGTGCTACGTTCGAATGAACCCCCCCCCCCCCCACACACACACACACACCAAACAATTTTACAGTGTTAGTGTGTCAAAGTTAGGTGTTTTTTCCTTTTTTTTTCTTCAATTTTTACAAGATGTCCATTTTAATCCTTAAAATTGACTGGCTTTTGTTGACACATACAACTGTTTAGTTAAAATTTTTGTTTGCAATATTTTCGACGTTGACTGCCATTATTACCAGTTTACAAAGGACTACAATCATTAAGTACTTTACAATATTTTGTGAGTAAGGTATTTTTCTATAACAATAGTTTTCTTTATATTTTGAATAAGCGCTACCTTCGAATGAATGCCATGCCCACGCAGGGGCCTTAGACCTGTGGGTCAAGGTCATTTAAAGGTCAAAGTCACATAGCGGGTAGAGCTGATCAAAGTGCATGTATCTGTGAAGTTTGGAGGCTGTAGGACTTCCGTATTATAGTCAAGGTTAAAGTTATGTGACAGACAGAGAGACCAAAAACAATATGCCCCGATCTATCGATGCGGGGGCATAACATAAATGTCCGTTTTTTTCCTTTTTCTTTTTTTTTTTTTTTTTTAGAATATGATGATAAAAATTTCTTTTGCATAAACACAGTCGGTCTACATGTTCTATTAAATATCGGACAATGTATCAAATATTTATATTACGATTAATTATTGAACTAATACATATATATCTACACACACTATCATAGGGCAAATTCATATGATATATATAATGAATATGATATTTCGCCGAGTTGCTTATCTTTAGGTTTAGGTCTTTGTTCTAACCATAAGAAGAAATAATGCATAGTGGGTGGGCCAACTCGCGGGTTACACGATTGTTTTATCTGTGAGGAATCGACAGTTGTTGTAATTCCAATCTTCAGATAGTAAATATATAATGATAGGAATAATAGGAATGAATCACATAATCAGTTTCATGTTACATTTATGAAAAATTTTGATTTGCTAATTCATTATTTGTTTACCCGAGGTATTTTATAATGTTAGATTTTAATCTCCTGGCAGAAAGGTTAACATTTATTTAGCTGCTTATCATTGTCATCATCATCAACTTTGTATGACAGACTTGTAAGTTGTAAAAATCTAAGGATTTTTGGTTGTTGATTTGAAACTTGCTGGATCTAACCGCCTTTTGGACTTGTTTTATAATTTGTTAATAGTCTGTTGGAAATCCAACATGCGGTTGGATATTTCCAACAATGTGATGGAAATATGACGTCATTTTGTATTGGATGGAGCGATTGTCTGATTTTTGTAAATAAGCTGCTGTTCTTTCGAATTATCGTGTTCCTATAGGCCACGTCGCCATTTTATTTGATTGTTATTTTGTTTTCTAAAGTTTTTTCAATGAAAGTCGTATCTATCGCAGTTCTTTAATTTTGTTGTGGTCTGTATTATTTACAGTATATCTACACGGTAGATTATTCAAATCAGTCTTTTGTAATGCATTTTGGTTCCCGTTCATTTTGGTGTCATATCTACAGCAGTAGAAGTAAAGGACCTTAACCGCTCGGTTGAAACGCAGGGTAAGGATATGGAGATTTCACTTAACTTGATATTTGAATGTAGACAAATTTAATGTAAAGTTTGTTTCTATGAGTCATGTTTTATTAATAACAAAAAAAAAAGTGTCTTTATTGCATACTTTACACTGTTCGAAATATCAGCAGGATATAATGGAGGTTCAGATGTGACTTTAAAGAAGGCATTATGAATACATTTACCTGTCTATAGCAATAACCAGAAGCGAGTTCAATGATGATATCTGCGCGATGTAGTTAATAAAAAAGACGAACATCAGAAGTTTACAATCCAGTCCGTCTGTAAATGTGTACGGATTCATTGTTCCCATAATGGAGTAGGGTATTCCAAATAAACATGCAGACAGGTCTAAAGACGCCAATGTCAAAATAAAAATCCTGTGATTTGATGGCTTCATTTTAGTTCCATACACAAATAGAATTAATATATTTCCCACCAGTCCAACAATCAAAAGTGTAAACAGGAATGTCAAGGTGACAATTGTACCAACAGCATCAACCTCCTCCTCGTTCAATTTTCGCAGAGTAATATTGCTCCAATTCATGTTTAAATATCTGTTATGATAATTTTAGATCACTGTATCGAAATCAAATTCTGTTCTCTTTCGACGATGGTTTACCTACTAAATACAGAGGAAGGAAAACTTACCAGTTTAAGATAACTTTACCACTTAAAGAAAGTCATGATTTTTGGCAAATTCTTATTACCACGTATTTCTGACACCTCCGGAGTAAGAAATCTTGATCCTTGATTCAATCCAATATTAGTCAACATCAATTGTAAATATAGAGAAATCGATAATTAATGTATTAGTCATACCGAGTGGTTGTCCAGTCCATTCACATAAATGTGAATTCAAGTAGTTTCCGGGCCTGTACACGCACCACCGACGCACTTCGCCCCCTCTCTGTTCAGTTATATCAAATATGCTACGATTTAAAATTGTTTTATAAATACTTTATTCTGTTTCTGCGTGTATCTGCATATAACATAGTAATGAACGGTTCTTAAATAATTTATCAATTATCTATCAGGCGCGGATCCAGGAATTTTTTTTTGGGGGGGGGGGGAGCGTCGTAAATCCAGCAACTACCGGTAATTACGTTGTATTTATAATATATAGCATGTTTAATACCATATATACAAACCCACACGTATATTGATTTAACGGAGGAAAGTGTTATTATATCGGCATATTATTTTTTTATGCATGGCTATTAAAATATTTTAAACCATCTAACTAGAAATAACTAAATCATTAAAAAGTTCCACACAAAACAATCAGTAAATACTGGTTTAATTAAAGTCAACTCAACTTAATTAGTTTATTTTCAAAGTCGACAGCGCAGCTCCTTTGGCAAAGACATCATTAATTACAATGAATTGATAATGCTCGAACAATAAAATCACAAAATTGGCGTATTTGTATATTAATTAGTTACAATATTTTTAATATCAGTGACGGAAAATCAGTTATCATAATATGGGCAAAACATTCATACTATGTATATATTCATTATACATACTTTATTTATGAACTTATATTGATATTATTTAAAGTTACATGATACTTACATTTTTACAATCATTTTAAATTACCATTTTTTTTATTTTCTTATACATCTATATTTTGGACACACAAGCAAGAAATGATATCCAGATTCTATCATTGACGAGTTACAAGCACATAATCCATTTTTCTATCTGTCCCATCATATCTCCCCACCTCAATATTTAGTTCATGGCTAGATAAACGAAATTTGCACAAAATCTTTGATAATCATATTACAGTCCATTTACGATAATTCGAACGGTCTGCGGACTGACTGAAATGTTCGAAAAATCGTGTCATCCGAATAACCGTGATTACCTACCTGTTGACAATTTGTGTATTTGTAAGAAATACACGTTGTGATAATTAGTGGCCTTATGATATACATATATATAAAATATAGAACACAGTTATGTCTTATGTTTTATTTTATTCTTCATAAAAATCATAAATCACATATAAAAGCACAACATTGTCACCGATAAACAATTATTTTCAAGCCTTATCTGTAACCTGGGCCCTTCACTAAATTACTTGGTTACTTCTGGTTATGGCTGACTAGACGGACGTGTTCAGATGCGGTGGTGATTTATGTTTCCATATTGGATATATTGGAGGACTGTGCTCTTATACACGCAACAATTATATTTGTGAAGGGTTTCTGCTACGAGGGATACTGTCAGGTGACGTGTTTTTTCAACATATTTGAACAAATAGCTGTTTTATAGATGCGCGTTGAGCCTTCTTAAGCATCACCATACCTTTACACACCTGTGTATTAACCTGGTCATTGGTAACGCATGATTGATTTCGGCCCTGGACAAATCCGGGCCCACCATCCAGCGCAAGTACAAGTTTACATCATGATTGTCTTACAGTTATGCACTTAAACATACGCAGTATTCGTAACAAACTAAGTTACATAACTGATAATTTCTGCAACTTCGATATTCTGTGTTTTTCTGAAACGCATTTGGATGTTAATTTTCCCGACTCTTCCTTAATTTTAAATGAATATTCCATGTTCAGACGAGATAGAACTTTTTCTTCAGGCGGACTGCTAGTATGTGTCTAAAATACTTCGATCCAAGAGACTTCATGATCTTGAAAATGCGTCTGTTCATGCTATCTGGATTGAAATATTTCATAAAACTTCATCTTTCTTATTATGTAATATTTACCGTTCACCCGAACATGTGTCAGTTTTTGGAACGATTTTAATGTAACTTTAGAAAGGGCTCTTGAATCTAATCTTAAGATTATCATATTAGGTGATTTAAACCAGGATCTGTTGAATAGTAATGAGTTTCATCTAAATAATATCATGCATTTGAACAATTTAAAAAATGTCATATTACCTACTCGTGTTACTGCTCATTCTTCAACATCAATCGACCCTATTATTGTCTCTCAAAATATGCCAGTTATTAATTCTGACGTTATAAATATTGAAAGTCATATTAGTGACCATAGATGTACTTTTGCCTTTATCAAATTTGTAACCTTGTTTAAATCCTGTTCTAAACGAACGATATGGTATTATAACCGTGGCGACTTTGAAAAATTGAACTCTTTAATTGAAACTCAAAATTGGGATTTCATAAATGTTCTAACCGTTGATGAATCATCTTATCTTTTTACTGAATTGATTATGGTGAAGAAGATCTAATGTGGTTCAAAATTTGCAGGGATGCTAATTGCAAGAACAAAATGGCACTAGGGACAAATTACTTTAAAATTACGACCATACAACGGCAAATAGCAAACACGGCTTGTTTTATTCTTAGAAGTGTACTTGATGACAAGTTCTTAAAGTACATCATGTGAAGAAAGACAAAAGCTTAAATGAAACACATATGTTCTGTTTTTGAACATGAACTATAGCAAGTGTACAATTTAACAACATTATTTGAAGTATTATAGTGAGTGGTAATAAAGCCGGCAAAAAAATTGTTATTGAATTATGTTCTCCACAAAAGTACAAATCTCAAGAATTTTCATGAAATCTCATAAAAATTGGACAAATGGGAGAAAAACCTCACTGACTGTCCTGTCCAAAATGATCCCTGTACATGTCATACTTAGATCAATATACTTATTTCGGAATACCTAACAGTGTTTTTTATCATGTTTACCTTTAGAAATGAATAAAGGTCTACAAATATAATACTAGAATTACTCTTATGTTACATGCTTTTCATTAATATTGCATGAACACCTTGATTGTACTTACATGGAAATCCCCATATATGTGAGTTCTGGATAAGGTCTTTTGTTTAATGATTTTAAAGCAAAAACGATCTGTTTATTGTCATCTATTCATACAGTTGCTTTGATTCCTCTTTACCTTTTTTGTTCATTACTGACATTGTCTTTCTTTTTGTCGGATGAAAAGACTATTTGACATTTTTCGTATCGGCTGCACATTGCGGTAAAAGGTCTATTGCCGTTATACATCAAAGAGGTTTGGCACGAGAGGGGTTGGAGGGCATCATATCACTATATATAATACAAGGGATACTACTCTCGGTTGATCTAAACCCATACCTTCATCGGGAAAAAGCCAATAGCTCAGCCATTTATGAAGGTATCTTTTAATACCTTGCATCTATCGCAAGCGTATACATTTATGCAACCAAAAATCATCACAGTTTTTCCCATGCGAACTCAACTATTCAGCAACGAAACCCGCATTGTGAAACTTAACCCGGTTTTCCTAAATTTCGACACACGTTCGTACAGGATCAAAAACCCGGTCTACAATATAAACAAGCGTTTTTGCAACAAGAAGATGTAAACCGAAGAAATGATTCTATAAAACAAATTAAATACTCACATCGGCCTGCAGAAACTTTCCTCTGCTCAAAGGAATTAAGTAGAAATCGCCACTTGTTTACCTCTACAACCAATCGCATTCATCGTAGCATTACTGGTCACGTAATTTGCATTATGGCTAAATTGAAGTGAAAGTAGGCCAACGGTTGAAATTAGCGATTTCTACTGAATTCCTTTGTTCCGAGGAAAGTTTCTGCATGCCTTTGTGAATTAATTTGTTTTAAAGAATCAGTGCATCAGTTAACATCACCTTGTCGCAACAACGCTTGTTTATACCCAAAATACTGGTAGACTGTACGAACGTGTGTCGAGATTTTGGAAAACCGGGTTAAGTACTTGAGTTCGTATGGGTGAAACTGTGGTGATTTTTGGTTGCATAAATGTATACGCTTGCAATAGGTGCAAATTATTGTTCCTTCCCATGGGAAGGAACATCTATAGTCATACATTTCAACTTGACAGTATCAGATTCGCTTCCTGCGGAGATGTTATCCCGCTTAGTATCTGATTTGCCTCATGATGCCTACGATGAGACAGGATCCAATCGGAAGTGACGTGAAAGCAGAATCCGCCATTTATCCGCCATTTTATTTCACGTGATGTCCGCCATTTTATCGGCCATTTTAGTCAGTCTAGCAGGTGCGCGTAGGTTTAAATTACGGCTTCGTGTTGTCCCGTTTAAGAAAAATACGATGTCAGCCTAAATTAAACTTAGCCCTATGTAAGTCCTTGAATTTCTTGCTTCATTTCCTGTGCTACCATGATTTAAAGAAAAAAGAAGAACTTAAGAAAGGTTTGACTTGGAGAGAAATGTTCAACCACCAATACAGTTTGTCCTTTTCGTACTCTAAGGTTATCCCTTCCATATGCAAATGCTGAAAAAAAAACAGCTTTCACTTCATACTTCATAGTTTAGAAATGCCCTGGAAGGAACTTTTGGTAGGCTAAAACTTGTGAAAAGATAACTTCATAAATGGCCGAGCTATTGGCATTCTTCCGATGAAGGTATGGGTTTAGATGAAGCGGAAGTAGGAGAATAACCTTGACACGTTCACTCATTGGTTTGTGTTTTCAGAACGAGGCTCCCCCCCCCCCCCCCCACTTCGTGCCAAACCCCTTTGTTATACATGGGATCCCAGCATAATAAAAAGATAGCGTTCATGCATTAACTTGCATCTCTAGCATTTTTAAATTTTATACAATATAATACGAAGATTTCGTAAACATTATTAAATGAAAAGTTAGATGAAGAAATAAGCATTCTTAGCTTAGTATAACAACATTGAACTTGGCCAGTGCGGGGGGGGGGGGGGGGAGCCTCGTTCTGAAAACACAAACCAATGAGTGAACGTGTCAAGGTTATTACTGAAAATGCCGCTAAAATATAGCACATACGGGTCTACCAAGAAACTCTTTCAACAAGGGTCAGTAGTTTGGCCGTTACAGTTATTTTTGTGCTTTTGAGGTGTCAAAAGATAACATTTCTGCGAACTTTGACCAATTTAGAACACGACCAGTCGGTCGTGTTAGCCTAGGACCTAGCTGTATCGGACCATCAATCTACTAGTGAATGTCGTTCGGTCGGGCCTTAATGTCGAACCCTGAGAAAATGTGGGGTTTTTTTTAAGAATAGAGACATAGAAGGATTATGCACTTTAGTTTTCAAGACTACTGCTGTTATAAAGAGGATGTTGTTATAATGAATGTCGTTGTAAAGAGGTTTCTCTGTAACGTGGTGTCGACTCATCAACGCATTCATTCGGATCACTTCGGCATAACATTCTACTATAACCAAAGATTACGTTATTTACTGGAAAACTCTGCGATATCACGACATGGTCAAGTGAATTCAGATTTAAATACTGGCCCGGCAAGGACTCCTGGCATGATGCATCTTTATATACTCTGCATCTAGGGCGTCGTGCTCAGGTAGCATACAAGACTGAAAAAAATGATGTACAAAAATGAAAAATAAAAACACCACGTTAACGCTAAAAAATATTTCCAGAAGCCATTTACTTTCCGATTTTCAAATTTGTCTTTGGGTAGCTCAAAACCGCACTTCTGCACCGGCCTTGAAGCATCGCCGCATTAAATTCAAAATCGCCCAGATGCCTAAGAAATGTCCGTTTTTTAACACAAGACAAAGTAATGGACCACACGTATAGACCACACGTTATATTTATTTTTCCCTGGAAAATTAAATTCCCTCAATTTTCTTCAATGTTCAAATTTCTTCAAAACACGGAACAAGTCACGGGCCTCAGTACCGTTTTGTAACATTTCGCCTTGACCTTGCAAACGACAGCTCATCAATGATAATATATGTGTTAGATATCGTCGCGTCTCTTCTTACTTGGTTGATCAGAGAAGGAAAGTAAAGATGCTCGCTCAAGTAGTGCTCGTGTCGGTAAGATATCTAAGATATCATCACAACAATTTGATGAATTTATTTTTTATTGTGATTACAGAATGAAATATAATGTTGAATTTATAATTTAATGGATAATCAAATGAAATTAAGTTGTGATTACTACGCAAAATAAAAGAAATGAAATTATTGTTTGATTCATTATATACCGATGCGTGTATTTGCAAAAGGTAGAGGCTCTCGAGGTTTTGATTATTTAAACATCATTTTTGCTGTGATTTATCATGTTTGAGCTGTAAATATTTCCCAAAACCTTATCAATGCTGAACATCATGTTGGGTCATAAATATGATAACATGTATTCACCTAAAAAAAAACATGAATACATTTTAACAAATGAAAACTCTCAATGCACGCTTTTTGCAATGTGAGAATAAGAACTGACGATGTTATTAAAATAAACAAACGATAAAATCATGCTTTCTGATAAAATCATGCCTTATTCAGGATTTTTTAAGAAGAAAATCTATAACTTAGAAGAAGGTAGTGCAAGTAACCTACATTATCAAAGTATGCTTCACGTGACGATTTAATCGATCGCAATTTGGAATTTGTAATGTTTGGAAAAATATATATTTTGTAATATCCATACATGACTTACATTTCGGTACAGGTAGAAAAATCAATTTACTTTGATTTTAAAATGGTAACGCCGTGAGGGCCTCTTTTTTCAATTGATGAATTCATTTTTGCAAATATGGAAGAGAAAAATT
Organism: Solen grandis; assembly: GCA_021229015.1. Classification (NCBI taxonomy): domain Eukaryota; kingdom Metazoa; phylum Mollusca; class Bivalvia; order Adapedonta; family Solenidae; genus Solen; species Solen grandis. The sequence goes on from CM037786.1 coordinate 23,900,392, forward strand.
AGGTGACCATTTGTGCCAAAAATAAATATAACTTCAGACCATTGCTTTCAGAGGATAAGTTTTTTGTTGTTGTTTTTTTTTTTTAAAAATAAAATGGTGTTGGTTTCCATGGCAACAAGAGTTCTTTATGAATTATCTACGGAATTCCATTAGGGCCAACGCCTATAAATGAAATAATCTGAAACGCGAAAACAAATCACGATAGTACGATGATGAAAACGCGAGGTCACGAAAGTACGATGACGAAAACGCATTTATCACAGAGTGCTAAACACAACAAAGATATCATATATCACTTTATATGCCTAAATATATTTACACAGAATCCATATAATTATAAAATGAACGAATAAAACATAAATAAAGCTATAGTCACGTTACTAATAACTCACTACAGGGGAGAATCAAATGTAAGCGGCCGGTAAGCTTAGTCTGTAAAGCATTCGCCCTGTTAGCGAAAGGCATAGGTTCAAGTCCCGGTCAGGCTGCATATTTTTTCAACCTGTTACATTTGGCGCCTAACGTAGGACCGTGGCTGTATATGCTCTGAGATCATGTTCACCTTGTTCCCGCACCCGTTTGAAAATTCATGAACGAATTCACAGTTGGTAGAACATTTGCACTGTAAGCAAAAGGTCCCGGGTGCTAGTCCCAGTATGACTGCACATTTTATCACCCCGTGACACTATCTTATTCTTTATATAAACATTGTCTATCTATAACCATAGTAGAAATGAGTTGACAGATGGGTTAAAACGGCAGCAGCATTAATAAAAAATACTTGACCATGCGGCTGAATTAATCCGATTAAACGAGCATAAAAATAAGTTACCAAAGGCCACCCATCACACTCACTTACAGAACTGTGTCATTGACGAACAATAATAATTGAATATTATTGAATAACTATTATAAGCGTCTATTCACATCATCAGCTACGAACACTATGAAAGAACAAGAAAGTCAGTAGAACTGACAGATGCTCCCCGAAGAACGTCATTGTTACAAATAAGGCCTTGGTCAATGGGTGGGAGGATATGTTGAAATCCCCATTCCTAAATCATATCTATTCTCCTCATCAGATGAGATGTTTTACCAACTCTAATTTGGAGACTTAGTAACAGTTTACTATTTAATATGATAATACGTGTTACTCATCAGATCTTTCATTGATTTTTTTAAAGTTTTTATACTACTAAAAATTAAGTCATACATTTCAATGTGTGCTCATATCAAGGAGGTTAACCAACACTCTTGACATATGACTGGATATTTGAAATAGTGTATAATGGCCTAAACAACAATTAGCTGACATGATTATGATTGACATTACTAGCATATTGAATTTTGTGGGGTTTTGTTTAAATGATATCTCCTGTTAAATTAGGCAAATGACATGAATATTAGTCAACAACATGGCAGTAGGGGCCATAACTCTCTTAAAAATTGAGGAACCAGGTCACGTCGACGATATGCATATCTACTCTTGGTAATAAAGCTTCCCATAAAGTTTTGTTGAATTCAAGCCATTTTCCTGAGAAATAGCCCGGACAAGAATCATGCAATATGTACTATAGCCAAAAAAGTCAAGGGGCCTTAACTCTTTGAAAAATTTAGGAATCGGTCATGAACTGACGTATGCGCATCTCTCTTGGTAATAAAGCTTCCCATAAAGTTTCATTGAATTCAAGCCATTAGTTCCTGAGAAATAGCCCGGACAAGAATCATGCAATATGTACTATAGGCCAAAAGTCAAGGGGCCATAACCTGTGAAAAATTGAGGAACCAGGTCACGCACGAGTATTAGTCGTAATCTACCTTGTGATAAAGCTTCCCATAAATGTTTGTTGAATTCAAGCCATTAGTTCCTGAGAAAAATTCGGACAAGAATCATGCAATATGTACTATAGGCCAAAAAGTCAAGGGGCCTTAACTCTTTGAAAAATTTAGGAATCGGGTCATGCTACGAATATGCGATCTCCTCTTGGTAATAAAGCTTCCCATAAAGTTTCGTTGAATTCAAGCCATTAGTTCCTGAGAAATAGCCGGACAAGAATCATGCAATATGTACTATAGGCCGAAAAGTCAATGGGCCATAACTCTGTGAAAATTGAGGAACCAGTCACGCCGACGATATGCGTATCTACTCTTGGTGATTAAGCTTCCCATAAAGTTTCGTTGAAATTCAAGCCATTAATTCCTGAGAAATAGCCCGGACAAGAATCATGCATATGGAATATAGGCAAAAACAGTCAATGGGCCATAACTCTGTGAAAATTTAGGAATCGGGTCATGCTGACGATATGCGCTACTCTCTTGGTAATAAAGCTTCCCATAAAGTTTCATTGAATTCAAGCCATTATTCTGAGAAATAGCCCGGACAAGAATCATGCAATATGTACTATAGGCCGAAAAGTCAATGGGCCATAACTCTGTGAAAAATTTAGGAATCGGGTCATGCTGACGATATGCACATCTCCTCTTGGTAATAAAGCTTCCCATAAAGTTTCGTTGAATTCAAGCCGTTAGTTCCTGAGAAATAGTCCGGACAAGAAAAGTGTGACGGACGAACGGACGGACGGACGAAGCGGCGACTATATGCGTCACCTTCGGTGAGCATAAAAAGGGGTTTGGTAATTGATGTTTCAGGCGGAAACATGCACCTTATACAATATGAGATCCAGATTGGGATTTGTTTTATACTATGTGCACACAGATAAATACCGGATATAATTATTAACAATGAAATAAATATTGCTCAACACCAACAATGAAATGATAAATTATATTTTAGTATTTTACGTAACAAAAAAGCATCTGACTGGTAATACATGCAATCGGGTTCAACACATAGATGTCATACCTCAGAATAAGATGAGTCTAGATAGGTGAATCTTGCATGTAAATGTTGAAAAGATACTCATATTTGTCGTATCTGTAATGAAGATCGTGAATGCTGCTTGTATTACCGAACACTTTATATTTCAGCATAAGTGTTCGGTAATACCCTCACCCGCTCTAATCATACATGTATATTTAGCTGAAAATAATAATTGCAGAGCATTCCCTAGTGGTAGTTCATGCTGAGAGAGAGAGAGAGAGGGGGGTTAGATAAGTATTACACTGAAGTTTTGTTTGTTGTTTTATTTAATTTTAATATACAAATATATAAATAACATTCATCAATTGATATGTAGTAATGAAGATATTTAATATGACGGAATATATAACTTCATATACTTCATTTGTCCGCTGGTTTCATAATTAGCCATAAAACATATCTACTTATTCAGTATGTCTGTAGCTCTAAGAATATTTAAGACCAAATAAACAAGACGGGAATTTCGTTGTAGGCATAGCCTATCTGATACTTACTTACTTTTGACAATGCGCATGCATACCGGAAGGCGAAAGTACGATGACGAAAACGGGAGGACACGGAAACGCGAGAACACGATGACGAAAACGCCCGGAAATGATGACGAAAACGTGACTTGACTTGACTAGACTATTTAAGTTTACCGTCGCTTCGACAGTATTTCAGTCATATAGCGACGTCCAGCTAATTACAGGTGGAGGAAGACCCCGAATGCACGGATGCATCCGGGTAGAACCACCGACCTACCGCAAGCCAGCTGGAAGGCTTCCTCACATGAAAAACCGAACATTTTGTGAAGTTACGATGACGAAAACGCGAAATTATATCGCATTTGCATCATCATGTTTTCGTCATAGTACTTTCGCGTTTTGGTCACCGTACCCTCGTAATTTTGTGTCTCAGAATTTTTTCACTCACAGGCGAATATGCAGATGGCCCTAACGGAATTCCGTAATTATCAAGTTTGTTTTAGCAACTTTAGTGAAGGATGATTCATGCAAAGTTTCGTCATTTTCTACACAGAGGTGTTGATGATGGACAACAACGGACGCAGGGTGATCACAATAGCTCACCTTGAGAACATTGTGCTCTGATGAGCTAAAAAGACAAAATTATAAGTTAACTCATTAGATACAATCATTTTCAGGTTATCTGTGCAGCTCATGCAGCCACAACCATCACAATGCTGCCGACAACAACCGCTGATGCCGGCACTACCGTAGCCACTATCACGGGACAAGTGCTGTATGATTTGAAACATGTAGGGCAATTGTTCTAACTTTAATCAAGTAGGTCGGGCGTTTCAATCTGAAACATTTATGTCCATTGTTTTGGTTTGAAACATATTGGTCAGGTGTTATGAGTTGAAACATATGTTGCTTTGGTGTTACGATTTGAAACACGTAGGTTGTGTGTTAAAAATGTAAAACATGTACTTTAGGTCCATTTATACACATGTATGTCTAGTGTTACAAATTGAAACATCTAGGATGGGTGTTTCAAATTTATCGGTTTGTTGTTCTACCTCAGGTTTACCTTTGCTTTTAGTTTTTTTTTTTCTATGAAAATGATTTCACATCTTAAAGAAACTAGGTACACACGTACATAAGGATATGATCTATTTAATATTTATGCAAATTTATGGCTGTGACCTATATTTCACGGTTGAATGAACATGGTATAATTGATTGTTCTGCCTCAGGTATACCGTATACAATATTTAGTTGTTTTCTCCCAAAGTGGCACAAAATATCGTTTTCCTGTGAAATGTGACCTACACTTGCCGAGTTTATTTGTCAGGAATTAAAGATTTCAACAAAATCAACAAGGGAGAGATTTTTTTCTTCTATTTCTACCGATCATCTGTCAACGAGCTGCTTTAATAAACATGAGGGCCATATGGCCCTTGATCGCTCCCCAGAGTATATCAGCTTATTTGGAACTCTTAAGTAAGTCAATCATCTGGAGGCCTCAAATTCCAAGGGATCAAAAATGCTTACATAATTATGGTATGAAACCTTGAGGAAATAAATAGTGCAAAAACAAGAATTTTGAACATTAGTTCAAGGAGAGAAGAATTTTTAAATTGTCCATATATAGAATATAAGGAAACTTTTTATCGCGCAATAATGCCTTTCTCCGCATAATTACACCTGATATTCTTGTTATAATGCCTTTTATGGTATAATTATGCATTAGCCCATATATCATATTATTACGTCTTAATTAACATATATTTTTGTCAGTGATCCTAATAAGCTTTCGTTCCTTCAATCCCACAATGACTATTGAAAGTTAAAGACTCCCAGCTGTGCTTTATTATGATAGTGGGGAATAAATAATCATTTGTTAAGATAACAAGAGGCCCATGATGGCCCTAAATCGCTCACCTGAGATAAATAGGTTGACCCAAGGCCAGTAGTTTTGAAGAAGATGATTTTTAAAGTTTTCATATTTTTTTCTTTTTGTAGCCATGGCAACCAGAGTTCTAAATGGATCAAGTTTATTTTAGCAACTTTTGTGAAGGTTGACCCAAGGATCATTCCTGTCAAGTTTAATCAAATTCAGTCCAGTGGTTTCAGAGGAAATGTTGATTAAAGTTTTCCCTATATACATAAAAGGCAAATAAGCCCCGCCCCTGGCGGCCATGTTTTTTACGGATCGGAATTTTTTTTAGCAACTTTGGTAGAAGTTGACCCAAGGAACATCTGTACCAATTTATTTTAAAATCTGGCCAGTAGTTTTGAAGAAGATGATATTTAAAGTTTTCATATTTTTTTTTCTTTTTGTTGCCATGGCAACCAGAGTTCTAAATGGATCAACTTTATTTTAGCAACTTTTTTGAAGGTTGACCCAAGGATCATCCCTGCCAAGTTTATTCAAATTCTGTCGAGTGGTTTCAAAGGAGATGTTGTTTAAAAGTTTCTCTATATACATATAAGGCAAATAAGCCCCGCCCCTGGCGGCCATGTTTTTTACGGATCGGAATTTTTTTTAGCAACTTTGGTAGAGGTTGACCCAAGGAACATCTGTACCAATTTATTTTAAAATCTGGCCAGTAGTTTTGAAGAAGATGATATTTAAAGTTTTCATATTTTTTTTTCTTTTTGTTGCCATGGCAACCAGAGTTCTAAATGGATCAACTTTATTTTAGCAACTTTTTTGAAGGTTGACCCAAGGATCATCCCTGCCAAGTTTAATCAAATTCTGTCCAGTGGTTTCAGAGGAGATGTTGTTTAAAGGTTTCTCTATATACATATAAGGCAAATAAGCCCCGCCCCTGGCGGCCATGTTTTTTTACGGATCGGAATAATTTTAGCAACTTTGGTAGAGGTTGACCCAAGGAACATCTGTACCAATTTATTTTAAAATCTGGCCAGTAGTTTTGAAGAAGATGATTTTTAAAGTTTTCATATTTTTTTTTCTTTTTGTGGCCATGGCAACCAGAGTTCTACATGGATCAAGTTTATTTTAGCAACTTTTGTGAAGGTTGACCCAAGGATCATCCCTGCCAAGTTTAATCAAATTCTGTCCAGTGGTTTCAGAGGAGATGTTGTTTAAAGGTTTCTCGATATACATATAAGGCAAATAAGCCCCGCCCCTGGCGGCCATGTTTTTTTATGGATTGAAATAATTTTTGCAACTTTGGTAGAGGTTGACCCAAGGAACATCTGTACCAAATTATTTTGAAATCTGGCCAGTAGTTTTGAAGGAGATGATTTTTAAAGTTTTCAAATTATTTTTCTTTTTGTTGCCATGGCAACCAGAGTTCTTCATGGATCAACTTTATTTTAGCAACTTTTGTGAAGGTTGACCCAAGGATCATCCCTGCCAAGTTTAATCAAATTCTGTCCAGTGGTTTCAGAGGAGATGTTGTTTAAAGGTTTCTCTATATACATATAAGGCAAATAAGCCCCGCCCCTGGCGGCCATGTTTTTTTACGGATTGGAATAATTTTAGCAACTTTGGTAGAGGTTGACCCAAGGAACATCTGTACCAAATTATTTTGAAATCTGGCCAGTAGTTTTGAAGGAGATGATTTTTAAAGTTTTCAAATTATTTTTCTTTTTGTTGCCATGGCAACCAGAGTTCTTCATGGATCAACTTTATTTTAGCAACTTTTGTAGAGCCTCACCCAAGGAACATTCCTGCCAAGTTTCATTTAATTCTGTCAAGCGGTTTCAGAGGAGATGTCGTTTAAAGCAAATTGTTGACGACGGACGACGGACGACGCACGACGACGGACGCCGGACGAAGGGCGATCACAAAAGCTCACCTTGAGCACTTTGTGCTCAGGTGAGCTAAAAAAAAAGCCTATGCTGAAACAGCACTTTCAGTAAGGCAGATGTCAATGCCTTGCTGAGGAATTTAAATTTAGACTTTAAGGTGAGAGCAGAGATTGAACTTGTCACCTCACAATACCATTTCATTGCTTGGGTATAACGTCGCAGTGACAATATTATAGCCATATAAGGAATGTCTCACCGTGATATTGCGCCATAGAAAAGTGGCATGAAAAACAACCAGTCACATTATATTGATATCGAGGCCAAGTTATTGAACTGCTTTAATATGAGTACCTCTTGTCTAAAACAAGCCATTTGATATTGGACAAAATTCATTCTAGGATTTTAATTAACTAATCTCTTTCGACCTTCCCAGCATGTGGCCATGGTTGTGTCCAGTACCGGTTGCTATGAATACCATATGGACCACCAAGACATATTAGATGCAGAAAACGCTTCCATGAAACCAGCTCTTGAGGTATGTAAGACTACATAGTAAATGGTGCTTCCTCGGTAGTAATATTAACTGACCAAGCACCTGAAGGTCACGAGTTTGATAAGGGTGATAATAAGTTATAATACTAGATAAAATCATTGTAATCACTTAATTGTGCTGCTTGCAATAAATTTCATAAACTTTGAAATGTAAACAATAACTAATACATACTTTTCAAAATCACCTTTTCAGATGTAAACATAATGTTTTTTTTTTCTTAAAATAAACACGTGTTTTTTCTTTCCATATTATTTTTACTCTTTAATATGTGATTACAAGTTTTGGCTAGGAGTGTCAAAAAAGATTTCATTTTCGCGGAAGATTGATGGAAATTTCCATAACTTCTGGTAACAAACACACATAACATGCACATTACACAACTAAAATAATAACAAGAAAACAGTTATACTTTAACATGCCAGGCATAATTTCCTCGTGTTGTTTTAAAGTGACTAAAATACAGTTTGCATATGCAAAAAATAGCATGTTCCAATCTAGAACAAATTCTGGAGTAATTCTCTGGAAAAGACATCACATACAAGGTCACTTAATAATACCAAAATCAACAGGGTTCAAGTACCAGGCATTACCCAACAACCTTTCAAGTTTGAGAAATTAAGGTTCAAACGTTATCGGTCAGAAACAGTTTCCACATTCCAGGTCATTGTGACCTTGAATGTTCATCTGGTAGTTATGATTGTGACCTTGAATGTTCATCTGGTAGTTATGACCCAACATCCTGAGAAGTTTGATAAATGTGGGCTCAAGTTATTGATCAGGAATAAATTTTGCAATCAGGGTCACTCCGACCTTGACCTTTGAGCTAGTGACCCAAAAATCAATAGGGTCATAGAGATGTCATGTCCTAACACTCTATCAAATTTGAAGAATATAGGTTCAAGTGTTCTTAATTTATCATTCTGACACAAAAAGGACCGACAGATAGATGCAACAAACAACATTTGCAAAACAGTATGCACCCTCTAAACAATAGTTTCGCAAGCTGTCTCTAACATAACCTGTGAATAATTATGCTCCTATATTATTATTCCCACTTTTTTTCTTTTGGATACATTGGCATTTCAAATATGACTTAAGTTGGATTTCACAAGCTGACATTCAATTTTATATGCAACAAATGCTTACATTCTACCTACAAATTTGTCTTTCTTGATAATAAAACAAGAACTGATTCATGGATAATTTGAACATATCATTAAATTTGGACTTCTTTACAGCAGCTGAAATGGGTAGAAATAAAAATCATATTTTCACAAATTCAAGGCCATTTACTCTGTCAACAGCAACAGTAATTCCATGAAAATACCCAGGTGCACAAGTTCATGTCCTGAATAATATATCCATAAAGTTACAAGTCTTGTAGTACAAATACTTTCAGTGTGTCACAAAGTGTTGGGACGGATGGACGTACATACAGAATGACAAAGGCAAATCTATATGCCCCCCATCCCCCTCCTTTTGGTAGGGGCATAAGAAGGAATAATATGAAACTTGTAATGTTCCATTGAACACTGATGTTTCACAAAGCCAGTGGCCATAACTTTACTTTGACTTGATGAATTTCAAAAAAAAAAATCCTAGAAGCAAAATCAATGTAAATCCAGTAGGAGGCGTAGTTGTGATTTCTAAGACATGAATGACAGGAAAGAAAATTAAGATGCTTCCTTTTAAAACAAGAGGGCAACCCCCAAAAAGGCGTAGTTGTGTTATCTAAAGATATCATCATGACAAATATTCTGCAAAGTTTGAGGATGATTAGACCAAATGTTGCCTCAGAGTATAAACATGATTTCAAGATTTGACTACTGACCTACATTCTTCCAGCCCCACCCATTTAAAAATGGTTCGAGATATCACCATGACAAACAATCTGACCAAGTTTGAGAAGATTGCATCAAAACTGTGCCTTTATGTGTAAACAAGATTTTTCTAAGATTTGACTATTGACCTTCTTTTCGGTCGGCCTTCCATTATCAAAAGGCTCAAGATATCCAAGACAAACATTCTGACACGTTTGAGGAAGATTGGATTAAAATTGTAGCCTCTAGTGTTAAACAGATTTTCTAAGATTTGACCTATGACCTACTTTTTGATCCACCTGACCATTTCAAAGGGTCAAGAAATCATCAAGACAAACATTCTGACAATGTTTGGAAGATTGGATCAAAATGTGGCTAGTGTGATAACAAGATTTTTCTAGATTTATTACTGACTACTTTTTGATCAACCTGACCCATTTTCGAAAGGGTTCAAGATATCATCAAGACAAACAATGACCACGTTTGGAAAGATGGATCAAAATTGTGGCCTCTAGTGTGTAAACAAGATTTCTTAGATTTGACTTGACTACTTTTTGATCCAACCTGACCCATTTTCAAAAGGGTTCAAGATATCATCAAGACAAACATTCTGACCAAGTTTGAGGAAGATTGGATCAAAAGTGTGGCCTCTAGTGTGTAAACATCAAAATTGTTGACGGACGACAAGATTTTTCTAAGATTTGACCTACTGACCTAATTTTTGATCCAACCTGACCCATTTTTGAAAGGGTTCAAGATATCATCAAGACAAACATTCTGACCAAGTTTGAGGAAGATTGGATCAAAATTGTGGCCTCTAGTGTGTAAACAAGATTTTTTCTAAGATTTGACCTACTGACCTACTTTTTGATCCAACCTGACCCATTTTCGAAAAGGTTCAAGATATCATCAAGACAAACATTCTGACCAAGTTTGAGGAAGATTGGATCAAAACTGTGGCCTCTAGTGTGTAAACATCAAAATTGTTGACGGACGACGGACGACGGCTAACGGACAATCAAGTATCCCAAAAGCTCACCCTGAGCTATGCTCAGGTGAGCTAAAAAAAGCATGATCACAGAAAAAAGAGTGCCATATGTAGTAATTAATAACACACACTATTCTACCATCAAAAGTGAAATATACAGCAGCATAAATATTGTATGACATACCTTGTAGGCCAGAATTCTACAAGAGATATCCGCTGCCTTGCCCACAGAAACGGTCAACCACCACCACATCAATCACATGACCTCACAAATCGTCAGCGCATGCCGCAACCTGCCTATCTACAGATTTGAATGAATGCGCATTCTCTTATGATATTATGTGACACTACTTGTATCCCTCATTCTGTTGATCTTTGTGTGATGCTTATTTGATAAATCAAAATTTACTGTTTAATACTTACCATGAGCTTACCATGTAAATGAGCTATTCTTTGAACATCCCCTGACGAAATGGGTATAATTTATATGAAATCTATATCTGCAATATGGCTTTGGAAAGATTGAACGATGGGAATGTCATAACATTCATAATATGATTCTTTTTACTGCCCATATATGTATGCAAAACTATGCATCAACACTTAAAAAGTGTCCACTGGACACAGATGCCTCCACTTTGAGCCTTTGTAACAAAAGCAAGGGTGAGTACTTGAAAGTTTTACTCAAATGTGCCATGGTTCAGTGGTTAAGTATTGAACTATGGATCTGAAGATTGTGGGTTCGAACCACGTTGGGTACAAGGATTTTTATGGCCTTCCCAGGTGTAAAGTACTGGTCCAACCAAGGAACCGTTGAGAGAGATAATTGTAAGTTGTATAAACTTGTTTCCCAATTAAAATAAAATAAATAAGTTTAAGCTTAGTTTAGAGATATGCAAAGACAGCAACGTTTTAAGTCATTCATAACACTGCAGTACTGGATAAAAAGCACAGCCTGACAGGGACTGTAAGTAAGTATATCCTTAACCTTCTCTAGTAATGGGAGGACCCCATTTGATCTAGTTATTGAACAAGAGGGCCAAGATGGCCCTAAATCGCTCACCTGAGAAATATTGCTTTCATTGCCCTTTACAACATAGTCATACTGAATACAAAATCCATGCAGAAGAACAGCAATATAACTTTTATTTCACACAAAAAGTTTACATGTGGTCAAAAAAGAACCAAGTTAACCCTAAAGTGGGACCAATCTTGACCCAAGGCCATGATTTTGAGAACTTGGTTAAGGTCCACAAGGACATGTTACATACCAAATATCTCAACCCATGTTCCTGTGGTTTCTGACAAGGATATCTTTTAAAAATCTTTCTTATGTAAATCTATGTTAAATCAAGTGATCCCTGGGGCCGGGCCAATTTTGACCCCAGGGCCATGATTTGAACAAACTTGGTAGATGTTCATATGACAATGTTACACACTAAATATCTTAACTCCAGGCCTTGTGGTTTCTGAGAAGAAGAATTTTAAAGTTATTTTTCTATACAAGTCTATGTTAAGTCAAGTGACTTCTGGGGCGGGCCAATTTTGACCCCAGGGCCATGATTTGAACAAAGTTGGTAGATGTCCATAAGGCAATGTCACACACCAAATATCTTAACTCCAGGCCTTGTGGTTTCTGAGAAGAAGATTTTTCTTTTTTTTTCCAATGTAAAATCAAGTGACCCCTTGGGCGGGGCCAATTTTGACCCAAGGGTCATGATTTGAACAATCTTGGTAGAGGTACACTAGACAATGCTACACACAAAATATCTAAGGTCTAGGCCTTGCAGTTTTGTAGAAGAAGATTTTCAAAGTTTGCATTTTTTAAATCTATTTTTAACTCCTGTGACCTACTTTTTCAACTAATCAAAATAATTTGAACAATCTTGATAGAGGGCATCATAAGGATAATTCCTGTGAAGTTTGGTCACCATCCATTCAGCGGTTTAGGAGGAGATGTTGTTTAAAGGAAATTGTTGACACCAGACGGATGCACGGACGATGGACAAAAAGCGATCACAAAAGCTCACCATGAGCATGTTGTGCTCAGGTGAGCTAATAATCCGACAAGCTACGTTCAGGAAAAAGTTTATAATTAAATCCAGTATTAAAGCAAAACCTTTAGACATTCATAAATGACCATGATTGTGTTTTTAAAGTTCTGATCAGTTTTGACAATTGCTAGGAGCAGACAAATTGTGAATTCAAGCAAATCAATAAACAAGAGTGACAACTGTATTCTTGTATTTTACTTTTGCCAAACAAATTCAAAATGAATATGACAGATATATGATTTATTGTATCATTATCAATGAATTAGATGGGAGTTCCTTGGAACACTTGTGTCGCCTGCATTCCAGCAGTTGTCACAGAAAGGGGTGAGCATCAATTGATCAAAATTCTTACAAATGATTTTAGTTCTATCTACAAGATATCTCTATACAAAAACAATGTCCTATCATTTGACACTTATACCCACATATGAAAGTGATCCTTATCTATTTGCCATGCTATTCTAGGGGCACAACAAGCAAGATTTAGGAAACCTATTAAGGTATCCATGATCTAAGTTTAAATTGTATCCACTATATAGTTTTGAAGTTATGCTATTGACAAAATCCTTATAATGAAATGAACAAAGGGAGGTAATTAAAGAATTATAGGAGGAAGAGTTACAGTCTTTCACCTCACAAAAGTGAATCCATTATTTTATTTTTTTTACAAAATCAACTAAGGGGAATAATTCAAGAATAAGAAAGGCTGGAGTTATGATTCTTGTTCACTGCACCTCTACAACACATCGGTATACATATTCTAGGTTTGGAATGATTCCATTCAAAAAAGTTATGCATCAGACATTTTTTTTAAAAACAAAAAATTGGGGAAAATTAATTAGATTCTTTTTACTGTATTTTTTTACTGTGTTGAAGTTATGCTCCAAACAAGTTAGTGTGAAGACAACGCTGCTGCCGGCAACAATGACAGTTCAAGTGATTCCTATGTGTAAGCCATAATATGCAGGCGACACAAAAATTGGTTTAAACGAAACAAGAGGGCCATGATGGCCTTATTTGCTCATCTGAGCATCACTGATTTTCAAAATGAATGGCA
>CM037786.1:23914070-23958454 GCA_021229015.1 Solen grandis
ATACTTTTGAACATTTAAAGCACGGACATTAACTGAAATTAATGAATCCAACTGAATGTAATGATCTAACTTACGATTATGAAATGCAATACGATTTTTTTTTTTTAGCAAATACTTGAAATGTTTAAAGCACATATTACATGTAATTTTAATAAGGTCTGTACGTTTGCTAGTACGTCTCTTTGAACACTGGTATTAAACCCTGGTGATTGGTCCCATAGTAGGTTAGCCATTGATCCCGATGAAAACCATCATCGGAAACTTATTCCGTTACACTAGTTGACATCATGCCGTAGAGAAATAGGCAAGCAAAACGTCGTATTACAGCACCCGTTGACTAAAATATCAACCAATTAATATGTACCCTTTAACTGCAATACTCCTCACGCGGAGGGTAGAAGGGGCTGTAAACTAACAACAACAAAAAAGCATTGATGTAAACAGCTGTATAAAACGACCTCTTTTGATGATTAAGATACGTGATGGCATCAATTGAATGGCATTTCAGACACAATAAAAAACAACAAAATGTAGGTGTAAAAGGCCTATAGATTATATCTTTTGGGCGTGGGTATTTGACAATGGATGCAAAACTAGCTAGATTGTAACCCTCATCCTGAGAGTCATGAGCTACTTTAATTTTTAAAATTTAATACAGTAAAATTTAATACGGTAAGTAATGACGCAATGAAATATTGTACGGGACTTAACACAAAAAACTATCGCTGCATAAGTATAGTATTCGATGTAGACTATTTATTTGTAGTACTTTGTTACAAGTGATGCACTCAAAGGGTCGGTTTGCAAACTAAATGAATTCATAGAATTTCGTACAAACAAAATATTTCTTGATATAGTACAGTATGAAAATGAATAACTAACAATTTTCATGATGGATATTAAATAAGATGTAAATCATGTAAATAACTTTCAGCTTCGAGCAGATATAACTTTAAGATAAATCCAGATTTATGCGAAATGATTATTTATTCACATATTTTTCTTACCTAGCGGCGACCACACACATACACATACACGCAAAGATATGTACATTTATATCATTGCTTCATTACGATACCACACTCAGTTACGTGCCCCAACAGCTGCTACGGCCAGTCCTCCCACAGTGGGACGTAATGGCTATATAATGCACTAGAATAAAGTAACATAGACCTAAACGTTTCAAATGAAAACGAACAAAACACCTTTACATAAAACAAAACTTTTGATAAATTAATCGAAAACTTCAGAGATAATTAAAGCCAATGCCCAGTTGATGGTGAGGAAATTCAATTACTGTGCATATGGGAACGATATGTGAAGTAGAAACATGTCTAGCATTTTGTTTAGTAATACGATTTATCAAAATTTCCCGCTGTTGCATCGCTACATACTGCGTGCATCTAAATACATGCGCTTTGTGCTGTATTTTGGTGCATTTTTGTTGCAAGGTACAAAACAATTGTTCAAACATTGCTGAACGTCAATGCAATAAAAAAAATTTGCTCCCCTCCCAAAACACTTGAAACATCCCTGGACTGTTGTTAAATGTTGCTCTTACGGCACGTGTTTGCTCGGTTCAAACTTAACGTCAGCTGCATCTGAATCACAAGTGATATTAATTAGTGCTTATCAGTTAAATAAATGCACTAAATAACGTTTGTAAATTTTCTTCAACTACCTCCACACACTGGTTTCAAAGAGAATGAATAATAAAATTCTTTAGAAATACACCCTTACAACGTATCATATTTACCAATGCACCGTTGTTTGCTTATAGAGGGTTTAACGTTCCGCCGACAGAATTTCAGTCATTTGGAGACTGTGTTCGCTTGAGACTAATATAGTGCTGCCGCACAGCAATATCACACGCCAATACACAAATGACCTTTCGCTCATTGCACTTAAATCTAATGTTTATTGTGCGGTTCTTCTATATTCCCCGCCAACAAGGTAATAGTGGTCTTGCAAATAAAGACTTGTCAATGTTTCCTGGAATATGGCGATTGAAAATGCAAAAGATGATATGATAATGTCCTATATTTTAAGTAATGAAATGATTCGCCCGCCTCATATAACATATTCATGTTTGTTTTTTTTCACAAGGATAAAGGCAATTAAAATTAAAAGGCAAGATTTTCGGGAAGATGAGTATTATTTTGAATGAATTGATGTAATGAGTTCTGCAAACATTGGGAACTAATCTTATGGCTATATGTAGAATTTCTTACATGTCGATGAAATCAACGGTAATTATAACAATGTCAAAATTTAAACCACATACAAGACCGATGAAGCCTTCCATTTTTTAAATGTATAGCAACACCTGAACTACGATAATATAGACCAAATAATATAGCTTTACACTAATATAACTTCTATCTACATTATTTACTGACTGGTTCCCTTGTAACAAATAACATCTTTCACATAAATGATAGCATCTCTATGACAATCATGGAGAGACAGAGTCACATTCTTCCCCGACAGACCGATCAGCTTCCCTACCCCCAAGGCTGATTCCAATATTTCCCCCAAAATAGGTCATTTGCAGGTGTATAATGAGTAATCATGTGTCTGATTAACGTTACCGTGTAACTTGATAATAACTGCAGCGCACACACGTCAATTCGAAATCCATAGATTATTTCTGAATGTTAATGGATCATTACAAACATTAAGTAAGGATTACATGATTACATACTATATAGTTAGAATAAGGAGAAAGCTCAACACAAAAGAGATAGTTTATATGTGTTTGTTGGAACACAAAATGTCTTATCATTATAAATACCTTGCATGTTTTCGAAGTGGCTAATGCTATGATGAGACCATTTCCAATAAATAAGTTTATTAACAGCTGAAACACGTTGAAGAGCCAAAGACTGACAACAAAGAGTGCATTTGTTAAAGCTCTTGGCGAATCGATTTTCATACATAAGTAAATGCAGTCTGTTTCACAGCTTCAATTAGTATATTAGTATGGTATGTTATGACAGACAGACAGTATATTTTATTGATTTTACAATTTCTTGTCAGTCATATAACCAATTATGAAAAGTACAATATCATCACTTGTTTGTTGTGGAGTGTAAAAGAAACACACACACACGCACATGTAAATAATGCAAATGCACATAATGTCAGTTATGAGTTATGATATGGAGGATGGACATATTAACTAAGTATGATAAAGATATGAAGTGATGACTTTTCATTGTAGTACTGAAGTAATAAACGGGTTATAAGTACTGCGTTATGCATACAATCAACATAAACCAAGGTTTATTTAGTTATACAGTGTTTAGATCACAACATGTATAACAAGAGGGCCATGATGGCCCTGAATCGCTCACCTGATTATAAATGAGCAACAAATGTTGGATTTTTCATATTGACCTACTTTTTGACCCAACATGACCCACTTTCGAGCTTGTCCAAGATTTTATGGAAACAGACATTCCGACCAAGTTTCACGAAGATATGGCCAAAAATGTGGCCTCTAGAGTGTTAACAAGGTTTTTCTAAGATTTGACCTTATGACCTACATTTTGACCCGACATGACCCAAATTCAACCTGTCCAAGATTTTATGGAGAGAAACATTCTGACCAAGTTTCATAAAGATTGGCATATAAATGTGGCCTCTAGAGTGTTAACAAGGTTTTTCTAAGATTTGACTCCATGATCTACTTTTTGACCCCACATGATCCAATTTCGAACTTGTCCAAGATTTAAAGGAAACAAACATTCTGACTATGTTTCATGAAGATTGGGCCAAAAATGTGGCCTCTAGAGTGTTAACAAGGTTTTTATAAGATTTGACCTCGTGACCTACTGTTTGCCCCCTAAATATTTATTCTGGATAGTTGGCAAATGATACTCATCTTCAATATATCTTGGAAGAAAGGCTCAACCTAGCTAAAGTAAATCGAAATTTATATGGTAAATATTGTTCAAAACCAAACCAATCTTAGCTTTAAATATGACAATTGCCTAAACTGTTATACCAATTTTGCTTAAAAACATCTTATACCCTTTATTTGAAAATAATATGAAAATTCTTATGATCAGTACCTTAAGGGTTATTTAAGACATAAGAAAATCCATAATCATAGAACAAAATTTTCACTTTCGAAACCCAATTCATTTTTTTAGTGTTAACAGTTTCAATAAATCCTGATATAATGTATAGGCAAGGATATTGTTTGACAACACAATCTTACACCAATATTTAATAACGACTCTTTCTTTTTTTCGCAAAAAAATCCAAAATACAATTGTTATCCTAGAGCAATTTATTTTTTCAGAAATAAGATTTCTTTTGTATGCAGTATTCAGTTATCCACAGAGAGAATTCAAAATTAAATCACGTTATTTTGTTTTTACCGGTATTCAAGGAGACGAAATATTTGTCTGATTAAAGTTTTTTATCCTCAAATGTTCAAGGAAATAAGTTTTTATGTTTTTTTAATGCTGAACAAATAATTAACTATTTCATATGAATTTGTTTTTTTTATTGTAATAAGCTATAGGAAATGTTTGTATTTTATATCCGAAACAGTACCTATCTCATTTTGACGTTATGAATAGTACGCATAACGTCTGCACTTTCCCGCTCTTTTGACGTTACGTTATTCATGGTGACGTCGGGTCCGTTGTTTATGTTTGAAAGTTATTGTTAGCCTGATGAAGGCGTTAGCCGAAACGTTGAAGTAATAACAAATAATAATTTTTCCTACGTGTCGTTGATTTTTTCCACACTATATGAATTTGTTAACATTTCAATGTTTCTGAAGCTGACAATTTTAGAACTATGTTTTATTTTTAATGGATATCATTATATTAAATTGCCTGTGTATTTAGTTGTTTACATTCTTTCGGTCTCAAAAGTATGCACATAAACAATACATATGTATTAGCAATGCTTTAGCCTCTTGGTAAAGCTTCAGAACTAAAGAATGGTGCATTGCATATTAAGTAAGGAGCACGTCAGGGCATATCTGTCTCTGTGAAAAGCAAAAGACAGGAAACTAATGGCCTCAATACTTTCCTTTAGAAATTTACAGTAAATACATCAAAGCCACAGTTCATGGAAAATGGAAAAATGATTTTTAAAATCTTTTACCAAAAAACAACACCACATATGTCCCAGAGAATGAAACAACAGGTGACATACTAACTGATAATTTCCAATTTAATCAGCCTCTTTCTGTCTTGGAAATTAAGAAGGCGGTAGACATTGCTTACGTAGGTAAGGCACGTATGATATACCTGTTGAGGTGTTAAAAACGAGTCCACAATTATGTTTTTACATGTACTGTTTAATATATACCAACTTTATTTTTGTCTCATTCATACATACAACCATTGTATTAAAAATGATTCCAAAAGATATAATGGACTAGAACGTTAATAAACATATATATAACAACTCAATACGTCATGATATCATAAGTTAGGTGACCATTGCTTATCACACATTAAAATTTCAAATTTCAAGCCAACAAATGCCATCCAAAATCTAATCTAGAATGAACTGATTAGCAATAATTATCAAAAACAACATAAAAAGTTTAATATGCGTATATTAAAGTTGCTTTATTTACAGGTAAGAAAAATTAGTTGTTCAGCTCTAGACATTCTTACAAATGTATTATCTATAGATTTTGCCTTCTCAAATGATGTTTCTCGCAAATCATCGTAAATGAAACAATCGAGAAGACCATGGCTTTCATCTTAAACATTGTCACAGAACAGACATTTTCGTTCCGATACACACAGACCTTCGTAACACCCAGTTTCTATACATAAAGGAGCGCGATGTCGTGGTGGTATAATAAGAGTGCAGTGCATTTCTGTCTCGTATATTGTTTTAAATAGACGGTAATTACGTACCTTATTGCCACCACGACCAGACGGGCCTGTAACATTATTCAAAGATTCTTACTGGTCTGAAACATATGTTCTTAAAGTTTGGTTGAAACAATATTTACCAAAGAGTTCTTAGGAATAGAATAACAAATATCACAATATTGCTGTGCCTCACGTTTTGTTAGCATGGAATTAACGTAGTAAAAACAGTTTTTACACGACTTACTTGCAGCAGATGCAGCTGAAAGCGCAACCAGTTTATTAACTCTACTATCAAGCATATTGGACAGTCTAGGTAATTAAAAAGAAATGGATTTCCATTGTCTGATTTCTGGGGATACCCATCCCATTTCACCCGAAACTGCAAAATTCGGCGTATACCTGCCGACGCCTAAGAAGAAGCGCATAGCACGAAACTGTACTGCATTAATGCACATTAAGAATGGAAGCCCCAAATAGCTGAGACTTAACTGATAACAGGTCACACTATAGAATCATATAAATGAGTAAATATATAAAAGGGAAGACCACCAGCCAATTTACATTTAGCAATAAGAAGACCAAGAGACCGACTTGCACTTTGAGCTAAATTTTTTGCAGTAACATTAAAATCTAAGTGCTCTTGTAGAATTAGTCTAGATGCATACATCTATCCACAATATTTATTGTATGAGCTCCACATTTAAAAATAGCGGCCGTTTTACTAATTGATAAAGGTCTAATATGTACAATTTGACTTTTACTACTTTTAATATAACGGGGGCCGCCGTGGCCGAGAGGTTACAGTCGTGGACTACAAATCTCTCAGCCCCTCACCGCTGTGGGTTCGAATCCCGGTAGGGACTTCGGATTTTTCATGTGAGGAAGCCTTCCAGCTGGCTTGCGGTAGGTCAGTGGTTCTACCCGGGTACCTCTGTGTACTCGGGGTCTTCCTCCACCTGTAATTAGCTGGACATCGCTATATGATTGAAATACTATCGTAGCGACGGTAAACCCCAATTCAACAACAACACTTTTAATATACATACATTATGTACTGCAACGATATTTTAGAGCATATAGTAGACATTTAAATTTTTTTCATTTTTTGTAAATAACTCTGTATCATCTGCATATGGTAATATACATATTCAATCAGATCCATAATCAACACCAATATGAAATGATTTCAGGTATATCGCTAGCTCATGAAATAAAAGTGGAGATAATATACACCCCTGTCGTAATCCTGACTTTACCGTTAATCAGTCTGTATGTCTGGAATTAACTCTGACACACGAATAAACAGATAAGGATTGCACAGAAGATAAAATTCTATCCTCTATACCAGTATCAAATAGGTTTTTGCAGAGTAAATATCTATTTATATAAGCAGTAGACAAATGATCAATGGTACTTCTACATTTCCTGAACCCATTCTTTTCATCAACAATGATAGTGTGACTTTCAGCCCAACTACTTAGCTTTTTATTCAAAATATAACAATACAATTTATAAACAGAACAAGTCAGTGATATCCTCCTAAATGATAGTGTGTTTCTTGGATCCATATTACCAGACTTCGGAATAGGGTAAATTATGCTTTTGCTTCATTCTTTAAAGCTTCAGTAGGTATTCCGTCTATACCACATGCTTGACCACGTTTACCCTCATCAATAGCTCTTTTAACTTCTAAAATAGAAATATCACTATTAAAATTATAGGTGTATCATCATCTACATTTACAAACGTTTAATGTGTGTTTTGAATCTGGGGTTATCCTATCAATATGGGGTAAATTTATTTTGGTGCCGGTTCCAAAGCTATATTCTATTAATCCTAGAGACCCGTTATCTTATAGGAGTATTGCACTAGCTCTGCCATGTACAAAATATATTGTTCGATCCTGAATACCAGGTTAACGGAATGGCAGAAAACAATAAGATAATTGAGGAAGAACAGAACTGTTTTAGGAAGAAACGTAGCACATTAGATCATATTTCATCAATTACTAGCATTATAAATACCAGAAAAAAAGCTTAAAAAGACACATTTGCAGCATTTATAGACCTAGTAAAGCATACAATAATATTAATAGGGATCAAATGTGGAACCGCTAAAAGTACTCTATTCTTCTGTGTATTCTTGTGATAGAGTAATTCCATATCACACAGACTGGTTTGAGGTAAAATCTGGCCTCCGTTAAGGATGTAGTTTGTCACCTTCTTTTATTTAACATGAATATAAATATCCTCGTAGTGTATCTGAAACCTTTTAACACTGACATACATGTAGGTGATGAAACCATCTGTGTACTGTTGTACGCCGATGATATTGTTTTTATTGCGGAAACACTAGAAGAATTACAGTTACTTCTTAATAATCTCAATCAGTGGTGTTTACTTAATGACATGAACATCAACAATAAAAAAGTAAACTTATACATTTAGAAAAATCCTTCTAATAACAGAACATACCGTGTATTTAAATGTGGTACTGACACATTAGATATTGTTGACAGATGTTGTCATTACATGAATTTCTTAATTACGACGTAACGGCAAAAACAGTTGCTGAAAGTGCCTAGTGATCGTTATCGCTAAATGCGAAGCTGCAGGAGGGCTTCCTTATAAGTTCACAAAACTATATGATACTATTGTTTGGCCAGTAATTAATTATGCCGCTCGAACCTGGGGATAAAAAACTGTATATATGCATAAATGCAGGGCATAATAGAGCAATGCATTTTTTCCTGGGAGTAGGCAAATATACTCCCAATGTAGCTGTGGCAGCAGGGGCTTGGGTGCCCACCTCGATCCGACAATGGCAATCCATAGCTAATTTCTGGTCCCGCATCAGTACTACATCTGGAATGAGGTTAAACAAAAGGGTAGCACTGTGGGCATATGAGCATTCAAGCAACAAATGCAGAAACTGGTTTTATATTGTTAAAAATAAGCTTAATGAAAGCAACTCACAGATGTTTACAGATAATAGAATTCAATTGTTAAACAGGCTATTTGTTCGAAAGTTGAGGCATTATTACTACAAGGTCATGTGTAAGATTGGAAGTAAAACATCAGCGGTCGCATCTGTACTTCTAGACAAGCCGAAAATGAATTGCGCTCTTATTGTTCATTTAAACATGGTAATAAAAGTATTGTAAGATTACCTTTCCTCAGAGTAACAGATCGGCTTTTAGTAAATTTAGATGCAGACAGACATACAAATTGGTAGATTCCAAAACATTCCTCTACACCAAAGAACTTGTAACATGTGTAATGCCATCGACGATGAAAAACATGTACTTTTTCACTGTAGTCTGTACGATGACATCAGACAAACGTTTCCAAATATAGCCTGTAACCAGTTACTTGGATTAGCAAAATGAGTGAGACACGCCAATTTGCGGATTTTTTAACATAGTGGTAAAAACGTTGAAACCCTGCTTAACAAGAACAATTATAATGTTATAATTATTGTTTTGATGTCTTTCAAAGTGTCAGTCAAACAAGACGCACTCTGTAATACCGAGAATAAAAGAAAGACTTGTATTAAATCATATAATTCACATTTGGTCACATACTTAAAATGGGTTTCAAACGACCATATCTTAAGATATCTTTTAACATTTATATGAGGTTTTCAGACTTGGTATTACTTGTTCGCCACATCAAAAATCTAAGTCTCGACAAGTAATTTGCAACATTTGCCTATTTTCTTTCTTAAATTTAGTTCCAAACTTTTATATCGCCCATTGTTATATACCATCAAAAAACCATAATGATTCTTTTGCAACCTAACATTCGGGAACACATTATTAACGATGTGCTTTACATGTTGGCAAACAAAATTTCATGAACTCAGGCGGTTCTCTGACAAAAGAATCATTGGAACCTATGTGTAGGACACAATATTTCGTTTCGCATGCGCTATATACCATTAAAATTGATAAAAAATAGAATACTTACAACAGTTCTTCCCTCTGAATCGATGCAAAATATTCTTTTCGGGATAGCTTTTAAATGACTTGATATACCACGTGGTATGGCCACACTGAAGTGTCTTGGCAAAATCCGATTATAAGGCAGATCGAGCCGGTTATGTGTCTAGTCACTGCTTGTGTTTTCATGCAGCTGTAACATGTTTGGAAACTTTTGTAAATAGCCTAATCTTATATTCTTCTTTTCCGGATGTGTCAAAACTTAGAACAACAACAGACGAAACTCAAATGCACCAGACATATGATAAGATTCATTTATCATATTTAGCAGTAGCAGAAAACATTAATAAGAACACATGCTTACCTTTCGTCGAAATTGAAATAAAAAAGCTGCATGGTTTCTAACCGAGTAATATGCCAAGATTAAAATGTGTTTGTACAACATGAACACTTCCGTAGCTACGATGAAATGAATTTTCTGTCGTGTTGTGCGTGTTAATTAAATGCCAAGGCTAAATGTTTTTTCGTTTTTTCAAACTGTGTTATCAAGGAATAATTTCTCTACGTCATGGCATCAACTATTGCATTTTATTAAACAGGAACAGCAGGCAAAAGAGAAAATCGAAATCCTTGAGCAAAATCAGATACTCGTAAAGATTAATTGAACGTTATATAAACTTCAATCATGCCCTGATTACTGTTTCTTGATCACGTTCAAAAGAGTTTGTTTTTTTTTAACGATTTTATAATGCCTATTTAATTGATAAATGTCTTAGCTTAACATCTTTTAAGGGAGCAGCTATAATTGGATTGATCGAGTGGGGATATACGGGAAACAACCCATAAAATATAAATTGACTAAAGGCAATTTAATATGAAAGAAGATCGTTTCCACCCAATCAGTCGCAGAACGTAATTGCTTAGGTTTTTGAATCATTCATTTTCTCGTAATTGTCTTTTTTATTTTAAATGACATTAAACAACAATACAAAGTTTATGTAATTTCCTCATTGCCTCTCTAAGCTACTTGATTAAAATAAGTTTCAAGAAAAAGAGGATTTGTATCGAATGATTTATCTTTGTTTTATATTATTTTTATTTTTGTTTGTTTGTTGTTGCTGTCCTTATTTACTAAGAAAGGATGCGATTTCAAAGACTGTTCATTGAAATGAAAATGTGTGCTGGATTTAACATTTCAGTACTAATACTAGTACTTTGTGGACATTGCTTAATCACGCTATTGATATGTTGCAGGAATATAAACCAAAGTCATCCTGATACCATTCAAGAAATCTGAGAACTACCTTATCATATCGTGGTCGTTTCGGCACCATGTTTCTAAACTGATATGTCAAAGATGGGAGCATTACGCTAGTGGAATTCTTAACTGTGAGAACGCTTCTGAATAAACAGATTCGTCAAACTATAATGGGTCGCATGTCTGTTCATGATTCTCAAATGATAACTATAAAAATAAAGAAAAATATTCCATTTATGAACTCAAGGCATATGAGGCCAAAATAACAGATGAGTACGATTTGAAATGATTTCCCACGTATTTCCTGAAATAAAGTTTATTACCCTTTCGTAATCAAAATATGATAAAATCAGCTTTCCAACAATTAATTAAAAACTAACCCCCTCATATTGTCATATTGTTATGATAATTAATACATAAAGCTCTTATATTTTCGAGATCATTTATTGGATTCGTTTGGTTTTATATGAAATGCATTTCAGATAAATATATTTATTGCCCTTGTTTATAGAATAATATTGAATTAGATGTACGATTTTACATTTGTTATTGAGCTCAATTCTCCTAAAAATCAAGGTCTTAATGCATTATCTCAAACTGAAGAACAAATAATTTAAAGGCTAGAATTACTGATAACTGCTTTGAAACTGAGGATTGTTGGTTTAAACCCCAATGTTTTCCTTACTACTTTTCTCATTTGACCATTATTTATGTATCACTTAGATCAGATTTATGAAGAAAAATGTTGTATTTTAACTTTATAATTTGTACAGATATTTATTGGATAAATAATGCTACGTCTATTAACGTATATGGTTCTTGGTACCTTATCGAAACCATTCGGTAATAGTTTTAAATTTAGCAAGACCAACCAATATAGTTCTTAGAAATATTGGGTATATTTTGAAATAACTTTCTCAGTTATGTCGATTTAAAGTAATATTTGAATTAGGCACCTAATTTAAACCAGTTATTGAAAGGGTTGTGTAAAGTAACAATTTATTGCAATACTATATTAAAGGCCCATTATATTTTATAATGATTCGGTTTTCATGAAAAAGAAAATATAAAATAACATTGACATTTCGTAGACTAACACAAATAGTACAAAATGTGCAAATATCTGCTGTAAAATTACCAGTTAAACGTATAAAAGATGTTGATCAAGTTACGCAATTTAGATTAACTCTATAAAAAATAAAATTAAAAAATTTATTTTGGAAAAAAATAAAAAAAACAAAAAAAAAAACAACCGGTTTATGTGCTACTTCATCAATTTATTCACTCGTGATTCGTTAACGGATGCATACAGATTGTCTGTGGAAAATTGACGAAGATATTCAGAATATACAAATAAGTTATTTTCATAAACAATTGAACGACCTTAAGTAAAGGATTCTTTCTTATTTATGCATTGTAGAAACGTTTTCGTCATCGAGTGTGTATAGATTGCATCTCGTTACAAATCTGTAGCTCATATACACTGCTTTTCGAAGCATAAATGGCCTTTGATGACTTTCCGGCAAAGTAATGGTTCAACCCAGGAATGTCGAGAGGGATTAGTATAAGTTGTGAGAACTTGTTTTGTTTCCCAGTCGACGTAATATAGATGAATGTAAACTAGATATTATGGGTCGAAATAATCGTTTGTTGCTAATGCTGTGTGTTAACGATAATAAAGAGCAAAACATATTTTATAAAGAGGATATCACCTGATATTTAGAATTTCCTTATTTCTATAAAGGAAGCATTTTTATGTTTGAGCTTTGGATCAGAAAAAAAGTCCAGAAGTAAATTTTACATACAGGTGTCCTTTTAAGGCATACAAACCATACAGATGATTTATTTTTTTAGTTGTTCATAGCGCCTATTAGGTTCATACAACCTTAAGATGCTTCTCTATGACAAATAACACATGTTTAATGCATTCATAATTGTGTGTTTAGATCCAACGGGTCTAACATTCACCGTTTGTACCCTTCAACCTTCTTTAAAAGATTTCAAAAGTTTTTCAATCGGTTATTATGTTTTTCTGACATCTTCATTCAGTTGATACAAACTATTACTTCTGAAGATGTAAAATAAACAATAAAAATCTTGGTGTGAGGCAATACTAGTTTCAGTTGAGTTTATAAAACTGACTTTCTTAAGAATGTAGAGTAAAGTAAAGATTCCCCAATCACATGTCTAACATGTAAGTTTAACAGTTACATGTAAATCGACGTTTAACAAAATCTCTGAACACACATGAGAACACAAATTGGAAAGGGATAAAGAAGCTATAAATACTGACATATGATACGAAAATGTCTTCACTTTTACAATAAATACTGTAACAAAATCATTATGCACAACTGTGGTGAATAAATTACATGCATGTGCTATATGAATACACGCACTCATGTCCGTATGATATATCACTTGTATATGCTGATTTCAACAAAAAGCACCAAGTTGAACATATTATAAATGCATGACTGTATGGCAAAGGCCGTTGTGTATTAATCACACAAACAATTTACATAAGCTTCTCTGAGCAATACTATCAACCCATTTAAAGATTTCTCTTCTATTGTTAACAATTTAGAGTTGTTTTACTTCACACGTGCTGATTTCATAAAAAAAATGTCATTCAGAATCATCCAGAATTTTATTTTATGGCTGCATGACATAGGTTTATTGATATCAAATGACAAATGTTTCTGATAAAGGTATTCCATTAACAAATGAATATTTGTGACCTAGGCATTGGCTGTTGCAAACCTGTATCTTAAATTCTTCTTAATAGGTGTATTTCAAAGGATGCATTATGTCTGACAAGCTTATACACAGGTTTATTATTGGCGTAAAAATATACCTGATACCCCTATATGAGATGAAGGTTTTGAAAGAAATGGAATCGCAATAATTGAAAACAGCTTCGAACACACACACACACACACATACACACACACACACATACACACCAATAAACAGTATAGGGAAATGCATGTACTTACAGTTTTTGTTGTACTCGTGCCTATACATGACGCAATAGTACATACATCTTTTACATCTTTAACTTCGATTCGGGATCCACTTACTACAACATTGTAAGTATTTTGATGAAAGTCATTTTTTCCTGATATGGTAGGGGCCTATAAATTTCGGACTAATAGACGGATAACTGGTGTGACTAGGATAACGTTGTGTATCTTCATTTGAAAAGTGCACGACTATATATTGATCATTAATTGCAGCAAGTTTTTTTATTTCAAAACGTGACAAAACTATCATTAGAGTTTGAATTAATGTACATGACTGCGGATCAACTTTTGTGGTTTCGAGCCTTCCAAATGCAAACAAGCAGCTACTGAGAGGGATAAGTATAAGTCGAAATAATTGTTTTCGAATCAGCATAAAATGAAGCAAACATAGTATTGTATATTACACTTGGATGACAAAAGACTTTGTGAATAGCTCATTTAATGAAGAATCTGTCTATTGCTATAAATTGAGGTAATTCCCAACTGACTACAAACATCCACGGCTACTGTTTACCTTTATAACTACAAACATCCACGGCTACTGTTTACCTTTATAACTTCAGATGATTATTCAAGAGATAAACAGTGTAATATCGAAGCAAAGTGTGTGAGGGATGTCCAAGCAGAGTTCGAAAATACAATGTGCTTAACTTATTTTATCATACTTGTGTGGTTTCATCATATAACAGCAAACACACAACTGGCCAACGTGGTTTGACCGTTCGCCGTGTGACGACCAGGAGGTCGATACCAGGCCCCGACATGCCAAAGCCGTTTAAATAACACTTTTATCTTTCTTTCCATGTAGCTCAGCATACAAAGATAGTTCCAACATTGTTTGCCCAGTATCAAGTTAAAATACATACTCGTTCGTCATTGGCAACAACGTTTACAAATAAAAAAGTAAACGATTACGCACTTCGCTTTTAAATGTTTGCCTTCTTCATTACTTACACGTGATAATTTCTTTGATGTTAATTAAAATCGTAACAAAATATCTTTCATTCATCGTTATTCACGATCACTAAAAAATAGAATGAATACCTGCATAGCTACATTCGTTTCTTCAAAGCTACATACGAATTAAGTGAATTAATTTTTATATCATGGTTTCTTTTATTTGTATGTTTTTTTTTGTTTTATAACGTATATAGCTTCTACGTGATTTTACATTAATTTATTTTGAACAAATCTGCCTTAAAAAATAGGGTGATGTTTTTTTAGTTAATCATTGTTTCTGCCTAATGCTGTTGTAGTGCTCTATAACGTAATAGACATGAAATCAACAATTGTGGTATGTTAACCCTTTCCCTCAAAGAGGATACCATGAAAAGACCTATGCGAACAGCATAAAACCAGATCAGCCTGCGAGTAACTCGCAGGCTGATCAGGTTTTATGCTGTTCGCTGCTCCTCAGTGGTCTGGTAATGAGGATTTTACAATTAAATTTGGTAAGGTTTGAGTTTGGCTTTCTGCAGATCAGGCTTTATGTGGTACCTATTGAGTGCGTCAAAATGAGTCTATATGAGGGAAAGGGTTAAGGCCAGCAGCGGCATTTATCCTTATGAAGTTCAGGTTGGTTTTTTTTAGGATATTCATTTTAATGTCTAATGCGTAATATAAACTTTTGAATCTTTCCTTAAAGTACACCCCGTGTTATTCACTCCGAAATGAAGTTCATGAGCGATGAGCCCGAAACAAAGCTTTGCTTAAACCGATAATCATTTTTTACATTCCTATCTGGTTTCTCTTAATAACCACGTGGCTCGCTAATAACGATAGCGGGGTCGCCCGAAACTACTTTATCAAAAACGCTTTCAGTGGGTGACTCAAGAATTAATAATTTACCATGCTTAATGTCATTGCAATGTTACATCTTTTTTAATCAAATTTCATAAAAAACCCTCCAAGGATTCATCATTTTTATGTGTTGTCATTAATACAGAAGAAAATAACGCCAAGGAAGTTATGAATCGTCCATTGTATATTTAACAGTAACTCATTCTCAAATACTGTTAAACCTTAAAAAAATAACGTTGTTATGAATAAAGTTGTGTCTTGAATATGGATGTTTTTTGTAGGTTTTATGGTGTCAGTTAAAATCTCAAGTCTTCTCCTTTAATGGTCATATTTAGAAATATTTGAAGTGTTGCAATCTGTTAATGATAGTACTACACTTATACTGGCGTTTCCATGACAATACTCTATATTATCGGGTTAGTTTGTTAGAATTTCAGTCATTTAGATTAAATTGACAGGATACAGATATTGTGCTGTCATGTCGTAAAAAGGCTGGGTACTATACTCAGTAACATTAATATAAAGTGGCGTTCAATTCCAAAATTTGCAGACAAATAATTTTGATTTTATATGATACGTGAGAAACTGATGAATCCATTCGATAACAATGCAGACATTTTTTTACTGCATTATATCATCACCCTTCACATTTTTGCAGTAATTTTATGAGAAATAAATTCAAAGTAATGTCACATTTAGTATGTATTTAACGAGTGATGTCAATTTCTTTTTATTATTATTATTTGGACTAAATAATCGGCATGAGGCGTATTTGTGAAAGACGGAATCATGCGCTACCATTCTATAGTATTATGTAATTAGCAAATGTTGAGTATGCAGAATAAACGCTAAATATATTTTGTTAATTATGCATCAATTAAAAAAAGATGATAAGGCTTACAGACTGCCTTTTCCCGTCCTTCCGTCCGTAAAAAAAAAAAATATAAAAAAAAAAAATAAAAAAATAACATATAAATCATGACAGAGTTGTTGCCCCTGGCATAGTGAATATTGGGTGATGCAAGAACAACAGATGATATTTTACTGTTTAGAAATCCGTGTATATCTGAAAATAACAGAACTAACTATTCTATACATGTTTCACGCATAGAACTAATTTAAGTTTTATTTTCAACGTTGCTAATTGGAACATGAAGTAAGATGCTAATTTTGTACAGCACATCATGCGGACTGACGTACTTAAGCTTGCAAGGAGTTTCAAGGATTATAGCAATAAGGAAGATGCACGACATACTGTTTTACGTTGGTACACGGGGCAGCGATATGTAGCTTAAAGATGAAATATCCACACGTCATTATCTTGCATTACCTCTACAAAGTTATACCATTTTGAAGAGCAGTGATCATCTAATCTGCGACATGTAGAAAAAATCATAAAATCGACTTTGGTTACCATGTATAAAGAAATAAACCTGCAAAAATATCCAACGCATCATTATATATGCAGATCATAGAGTGAGGAAATACACACAAAACGTAACAAATAATGTTATATTTTTAACTCTATTAACATTATTACAATATTTGGCACAACTTGAATTACAGAATTGCGAGTGGCCATTTCCTCTAAGTTCAGCAGATGTAGAACTTGTGTCTAATGGGCCAGACATATAAAATCTTGCTATGAGACTTTTCCTTATTTCTCTGACAAGTAAACTGATCGTCCATTTCCATTGAAAGTCAAAATAAGGAAATGTGTTTGTCTAATATATCCGAAAGCGCCTGCTATTTATATTTAGTTGCAATGGTTTTGAACACACCGGGGAATACATTGTTTTATTGTGAGCTATGAGAAGCTTAAACCCGTTCATCAAACGAACGTTAGTGACCCGCATTAGGATGAAAATCAACATTCCTATAGAAACAAAATGTTGTCGTTGTCTAGGCATTCCTAGAGTAACAAAATGTTGCCTAGGCAGCCCTAGAGGAACGAATGTTGTCTAGGCACTGCTCATGTTTTCCGAATGTTGCAAATATGTTTGCAAAAAAGTAAAATATTTATTTTTTTAGGTCTGATTAAGAGCAAAACAATGGCAATCTTTGCCAATTATATAAAACATAATATTAAGGTTCTGGAATTCTAATTCGTTACCTCCAGTTAATGAGTTTCCATAACAAGACTAAAATTGCTGCAATCTGCTTTAAAACTGAGGGTTGTGAGTTCGAATCCAAGTAGTGAGAAATATTTTTCCTTCTATTTTTTTAACATTATTTCTGTATCACTAATATCAGATTTAGACAGGATTTATTTCATGTTTTGTTTTATAGATATCTATGTTTTTATTAGTCATGTAAATTTTTTGGTACTTTCTTCACTTCCGGATTACTAAAATCAAAACGCCGTCATAAAGTTTAATATTTATTCAGAAATAATATGCTGCAAATTTTGAAACTTAAAACAGAGATCCGTCGATGAATTCAGAGAGACCACGATGTGTAATACAATTAATTATTTACAAATTAATCATATTCAATAAGCTATCATAAAGATATAAAACAACAATGTACACATTCACACCGTTTCATTAAACGAGTACAGCCGGACAGAAAAAAGGAAGGATAGGTTAAACAACATCCTAATATCTACAAAACTACTATCGCGTTACATTAGGAATAGAAGAGCAGCATGATTACGAACAATAAATCCAATAAACAACTGCACAAAATATCAATTAGAAGTGGCTCGTAGAGAGAGAGAGAGAGAGAATGAGAAAAAGGGAAATTCATTCAAAAACCTCTGTTGACGACTACTCATCGACGGATCTAATATTTGAATATTGAATTAGAGACACATCAACAGTCGAATGACGTCATTCGTGTTTAAAATAGTTAAAATTTATGATGTCATACAATTATACACAAGTAATGCCCGCACAGGAAAATAAACGCGTTTATCTACCACGTATGTAAAATTAAAGCTTGTTTATATATATGAATCAAGGTATCAACAGAAACAGTATTAAAAAGTTCTAACATAGATGTCACAATTAAAATAATTAGCTCAGATAAGATTTAAATCAATACAAACACAAAACGGTTATTCTTTCCGATTTAAAAGATAAGAGTGCGCCAAACGAGAATGTCCTATGCAACGATTGATAACACATTCTTCCCTACGTACAGCGCGGGAAGATGGATACCAAAACCCCAAGGATGGTTGAATAGAATGGAACTTATTAAATTGAGCGTTGTCCCAACTAAATTGCCATTTTGAAAATATCAATTTATTGGAAGATTTCAAATCTGTAAAAGGAATTTTTATATCAGCTTCGTCTAAATCAGAGGCCGATTTAGCAGCACGATCTGCTTTCTCATTATCACGGATTCCAATATAACTGGGAACCCTCGACGGATCTAAGTCTTTGGTGAATAAATAAAACGGGAAATTATTACGGATATTTTTGGATATCTTACAACTGATATGTTTAACAAGGTCTCACAGAGAGGGAAGTGATTTCTTGAAAGAAAACGTATGTATGTTGTATTATCCGTTTTGATCCTAATAACCCATGGGACATCAGACCTCATATTAATAAGCTTGGTGCAAAGAAAATAGGTAGACAACAAGTTGAAGTAAACGTTGAGTATAACAACCTCTCTTGTACACATATCAAATGCTCTCTCTCTCTCTCTGCCATTAAGAGCATAACAGAAAAGCTATAGTATCCATGTTTAACTTTGTAACATACATTTTTTTTATTTTTTTTATTTCTAATATATCAGTAGGAACACGAGAAAATCGAAACCCTAGAGTATTAGCAGATACTCACAAAACTAAATTGATTGTGTATAAATTTCAATTCTACGGTTGAGACTATTTCGTGTTCTCTTTCCCAAATTTCTCATTTCCTGAATTGATCGGGATATAGAGAATATGGTTATATACACTGACTATAGACAATAGCATAATGTGAAGGTAACATTCCTCATTTTCACATGCGCAGAGTTATATAAACAGCAGTTGATTCAATAGGGCTTGAGAAAGGAGGGTTTTTGTCGAATATATTTTGTATTTTCTTTCTCCTTAGAAATAAATGCGATAATTGCCCAATTAAAAGAAAATTCTCTTGTAAATTAGTACGTCCGCTGACAGTATTTCGATAACATTTTGAATACTAGTTCTAGTATGATGTCTTGATATTATTCCAACCAGAACTGGAGCTAACCTAAACCTGTCCTAAGCTTTACCCTGAGTGTTTCCGGTTCTATTACTTCACGACTTTAGTATGGTGCGGCCGGAAATCGATCGAATGATATCCATCTCTAATATACGCTAGGATATACATAAAGGCACTTTAGACTTTACAATAGCATACATTTTGTTCATAATCCTCGAATGACTTGACTATTTGAGTTTACCGTCGCTTCGACAGTATTTCAGTCATATAGCCACGTCCAGCTAATTACAGGTGGAGAAAACCCGAATGCACGGAGGCATCCGGGTAGAAGCCAGCTGGAAGGCTTTCTCACATGAAAATCCGAATGACCTTGTCGGGATTCGAGCCCACGCGGTGAGGGGCTGAGTGAGTGTTAAAGTCAGCGACTTTACCCTCTCGGCCACGGAGGCCCCTAATCCTCGAATGACGTAACGGTTAATGAAAGATGTCGCCAATAGGTAAATGGTTTAGAGCGTGTGGATATGAAGGTCGTAGGTCGCCTTCGTTTATCATTGTAGGTACATAGGATTCTGTTTATCCATCGTCGCCTTCCCCGGCGTTGTAAGCGTCTTGGTCATCTTATATGTTTGACCGATTTGTAATAAAACATGTCCTTATATTTAGTTAACTTTATAAATAAAAAAAATACCGATATAAGCATTTCCATTAAAATGAAACTTGCATATAAATATGAAGTGATTTTGAAATTCAAAATAAAAAGGCTAACTTTAATGATGGATTACTTCAGCAGTACTATTTAAAATACTTAAATCAACCATATCAAACTGGGTGGTGAAAATATAATTATACAGACTAAGCAGGCTATCTTGTTCAGCCAAGTGATACATGGATATGTGAAAATATAATTTATATAAAACATATAGATTGTTGACATAGCATGTTTAACAATGTGAAAAAATAATCTGGATTAATCTTATCAGCAATTCTCACGAACATACTAGTAGTCCAATCTCCACAAAATTGTTAGTTACAGGACCGATTCCTTTAAAGCTTAATAAAAGAAAAAAATAGTATAGTATACTTAATTCAAAGTTTGGCGTGTCTGAAAAATAATGGACTGATATTCAACTATCAAAAACTATATTCTAAACTATTCACTATGAATCTGTCCCTCCACTTATTGAGAGTGTCTCCTGTTGGAATTCCTACATTGAAGACTTGTCTGACTTTTGTTGCACTGTTTTCTTCCCCCTTCCCTGTCCAGTACTACCTGCCAGCCATTTATAGACCTCTTACGCAGAGTCTTCAGTGCTGTGATTCTGAAAGTTCAAAAGGTATAAAATATATTTGAGAAGAAAACCAAACAATGTTGGGACTGTTAAACTTGGCCTTGAAACTAAAAAATATAACTGATGAAAAAGTATCATTTTTTTCATATGTGTTCCCCTGAACAATGCATTTTATAAATAATCATAATGTAGGAGATGTGTGTTATCAGCTCAAGCTCTGGTACTATTTAGTCTTAACATGTCTTGCTTGTAAATGATATAAAATTGAATAATTCCAAGGCATGACTATGACTTCATAATATTTAAGACTTGGCTAGAGTTTATTGCAGCAAAACTTACTGTAAAATTCATCCATGATATGCAGTTTGGTAAACGGCAGCACCCCCTTCAGTCCATGGAAGTTGTAACAGTTTATGATAATATTAACTAAAGTTGTAGTTTACATCCAGCTCATTTCCATTCAGAAAACTCCTCACAACGTCCCAGAGATTTGAACTAAACAGGTTGACAGGTATTCTATCTACAATTACACAAAGCGTATACATTATGAATCATCCAGTTCTATATGTCAGAGATGTGAATATCTTAATGTAGCTTCATGTATATCTGTAGCAAGTTTAAATAGCAAGGCATACGTTGATCGGAATACAAGTGATTTATAACAGTGCTTTATGATACAGAAATAAATAAATAAATACATGATAATAGTAAACACAGATTTGTTGCAGGATTTGTTATCTTGTAGGAATACAATATGGAATGTATACCAGAAAATTGCCCATTACAGTACGTAACGTTATCATTATTATTTAACAATACAGTAAATAATGCAAAGTAGTAAAAATAAATTTTAACTAACTTTTGATAGAAATTATTGATCGTTTGGTCCTCAAACTAAAATTTATAGCAGATAAAAGTAAATTCTAGACTTAGATACCTTGAATTTGAACTACCGGTACATACAAAATACGATAAACAAGTCGAACTCAAATAGATTTAATGTCTGGGTCACTCAAGAAAAGCTAAGTAGGTTAACAAATGATTTTCAATAAAAAGCAAGACTTAATTATTAGAAAGGCATCTTAATCAATGTTATACATACGTATTTCACGTTTTGAATAGGCTAATAATGTTCGTCTGGCCGTCACTCTGAAGAAAAGCTAAGTAGGTTAACATCGCGTTGTGTTGTTGACCGTTGGTTTGAATATTGCGGTTAACCGGAAATGTAGAGTGCGCATGTGCAAAACTCTATATCTGGGACCCATATGGGTCCCACATAGTCGAACCCATATAGGCATACCCAGATACAGCCCATATTGGTCCAGTAAAACTCTATATATGGGACCCACATGGGTCCCACATAGGCAAACCCATATAGGCATACACAGATACAGCCCATATGGGTCCGGTATGGGGAAAAAAATTATATATGGGACCCACATGGGTCCCACACTGTCGAACCCATATAGGCATACCCAGATACAGCCCATATATATCCCTTATGGGGAAAAACTATATATATGGGACCCACATGGGTCCCACATAGTTTAGCCCATATAGGCATACCCAGATACAGCCCATATGGGTCCCATATACCCTTGCTATCTGGGAAACTGTTAATTTTATATGTATAGTACATTAAAAGATCCTTTTTCAAAAGAGTAACTAGATACTTCATGTCCATTAAACAAATCTTCCATATAACAATTTCACTCAAGGTATAAAAGTAATGTTATGTATCCTGTTAAATAAACCGCTGTTTACTAGTAACTAAGGTGAACAGTCCCATGATACAATGCGTGACCTTTGCGCTATAAATATTCAAGATGGCGGCATATATGCAATTCATCACCTGCTTCAGCTAATTAGGTCGGATGGTGGTTAAATATTGATACACACCGAGGTTTAATGGCACAAGCAGTGTCTAAACAATCTTCTTTAACAGTTCATTTGATAATCATCGCATGTCATTAGAGATAAATCAACAAACATTAAAAATTGTTCGTACTGGCGATTGTCTCCATGTGTTTAACTCTGGAGCAGATCATTGCGTTCAAAGATTGTTTGAAAAATTTCCTGAAAATAATGAGAGAAAAAAAAATGAAAAAAAAAAATCAAAGAGCATTCAACCGTACAACTTCACCGGTTGTACATGTGTATATATTAGTTCGAACACTTTAATAGATGTACAGAGTATTCAATCAGCTAACGTAGTTTACTAGTTAATTGTTATTTAGAAAGTATTTGAAAAAAAAATGTGCTGCTATTTACCTAATGGAAAAAGAAATAAGTAACGATTCCCTTAATCTGACGTCTAACATTAACACGAAATGTCTGAGATCTGAATCCACATTTAACGAGGACATCTAAACACATCAGTAATTTCAAATTGCAATGGGATATGGAAATTACTTGCACGAAGTGTCTTGATTCTGTATTTAAGTATTCAGCTGTGACAAAAGATATCACAATTTAGTCACAATGATGTACAATCGATGTGCAAATCTGAAGCAAACAAATTATATGTTTGTGAAATACAAGTGCATGCACTCAGGTTTGAATGAAATATAATTGCGGTATGAATATCTCCATTTTCTTTTCAGAATTATTAGCTCTTTTAAATACATGACTGCAAGGCAATATGTTTAAAACACTTTACTGCAGCTGATCTTAACTATACGCTGCTATCTCTTGTATTGTTAGTGTTAGAGTTGTGTTGCTTCCATTAAAATGTTAACTCAGAATCATAAATATTTCTCAATTTTATGAGTCTTAGTTTTATGACTACTTGACATAAATAAGTAAAATGCGACAATATCCGAGGACTTGGAATTGGAAAAAAAAGATGCATAATCGCAAGGCTCAGAAAACATAAAAAATACCTTCTTTAGATTGTCATTTTTCTTGTCATGGACTGAGAACATTCCTCGATATAAGGAAGATGTAAAAAAAAAACACGCTCTTCAAAATAGCTCAATTTTACTGAAATTATATCGTAAAATTTACTACACTTGGAAAACCCTTACCATATTTTGAAAAACTGTTTACATGTTTAACTTATGATGTACTTCAGTATCATCTTTCTTATATTTTGTCAACTGAATGTATCTCATATAGAAAGATTTAGTTTTAAGTATGCCATGTTGTATGGTTTATTTACCCTTCATTCGAAAATTATTATTTATGATTGAACACGATAAACGTTTTTTATTATATACCAGTCAGTAATTTACTGGGATTTATCAGTGAGATATAGTTGATATCGTTACTGTTGTTATCATCACTAATGATGGTATAGTTTGTGCCGGAACTACTTTTTGCGCCTGTCTATTTAAAATAGATATTGGTAAAGTGTAAACAGAGTCGAAATGAAAAGAGGAATATGGTTACCTTATTAAATAACGTTTCTCTCTTTTTCTGTCTGTATATCTTGTCCGGATTATTTGTAGAACTTTCTAGCAAACTTCTGCAAATGTTCCCTTTTGTGATATTCTGCTTACTTATCCTTCATGATTTTGCAGACAAGTTACCTTACCCCAGTAAAAGATGGAAACAATATATGAATATTCATAAGCACCTTTTACCAGGGAATCTATCACTTTTTGTCAAAAATAAATCTCCTATCCATCCATTTTGGTTAATTTAATCAGTTTCTTCCATTTGGATATCCTTAGATTTAATCCTTTATATTTTGTCGAATGCAATTACACTTCTGGGAAAAATGCCTGACTTTCTACACAACTTCACTTTACCTAAACTGATTTGAGACTATGGATGTGAATAAAATTGGAACAATATGCATCCACAGAACAACAACGTAACACTTAATCAACTGAATCAATGTTTGGTTAAATAAATCAAGAAAAAGTCAATCAGTTTTATGTGCACAGGAAAATCAAAACACACACAAAAAAAATGTAATGAGCTAACTGAAGAAAGAGAGCCTGAGTTAGTTTCACCCACACCAGCAGCTTGACAATCCTTTTGGTAATTTCATCACAATTGCCAAGAAAAGCAAAAAAAAAAAGAAAAAAAAGAAGGAAAATATGAACTGTCCTCAATTCGTGGATTTGTACCAAGATTAGAGAGACACTTGCGACAGAATGGTTGCACTGAACATATCAATAGGAACCTAAATATTTCTCACAGCACCAATGCAATTAAGGCCAAAATGACCTTCCGTAAGAGTCGAAACCGAACGATAAGCTAATCGATGCCGGTATCGAGAAATTATTCGAAGGCAGCTAGTTTGGGACTGACACTTTGGTTCTGATTGTTAACTTGCTACACATGACATTTTAACTGCACATAAGAATGAGAGATAGAAGAGAGGAAGTCTTACGGACTGTTTTTTTTTTTTGTTTTGTTTTTTTTGCAAAAGGATAATATCCCGTTCTCGTGGCAAAATTTTGATATTAATCAAATGCAGTTAATTATCCCCTCTCTCTCTCTATTTGATCGTGTGGAATTTACAGATCCCCTAACACGACGTGTGGCACTTTTGACATGTTGTTTTGTAGGTTACGACATACTAATGTAATATTTTTTTTTCATTTAAGCAATGCATCTTAGCAGTTTTTGACAATCTACATGGACAATTGAAAAATAAATCACGTAAATATTCTTCATTTAGGTAAAATTATAGTCGCATTAAAATGTTATATCCTCTAGCGTTTTAGAAAAACATTTAAGGCTGTAAGGTTATCTTGTTTTGTTTTTTTTGTTTTGTTTTTTAAATTTTGACCACATGTAAACTTTTTGTGTGGAATAAAGATTATATTGCTGTTCTTCTGCATAGATTCGTATTCAGTATGACTATGTTGTAGAAAGAAATATTTCTCAGGTGAGCGATTCAGGGCCATCTTAGCCCTCTTGTTTGAACAATCATCTTCAATCTTAATGACAATGTTTATGATCATAATCCCTTGGCAAAGTTCGATTGCCCTTTATGTATAATGATATTCCAGATCTCATCTTATTTATACTCTAGCATCCTCCATTTCTTAAGTCTTCAAACAATATTTGCTATTTATGTTTAGTTTCAATGGTTTTTAACACACCAGGGAATAAACAGTTTTAATAGTGAGCTATATGAAACTTAAAGCCGTTCATCTACAAGCGTCTGTCAGCATTTGGAAAGGAATCTAGTTTTAAAATATCCAAAGCTGCAACAAACCTTTCGAATTAATCAAACTTTATGTTATCATTTCATGCTCAGAAGTCTAAATAGTGTAATAACCACACGAAACCCCGTATCAAACAAAACAAGAACCATCTTTGTTTGAGACATTAAATTAAGATTCTAGAACTCTAATGCGTTAACCCTAACTGAAGAGTAGAAATAGGCTTTCATTGCTACAACTGCTTGGAAACGGAGGATTTTGGGTTCGAATACCAGTGATGTCAACTTTTAAAACAGATTTAGCAAAGAAAAGGTGTTTATTTATATATTTGTTTTGTTTAGCTGGTTCATTTACCAAATCCGTACCATATGATTAGCTGAATCTTTCTCACATTTTAGTGAAATGTTTGTCTTAATCTTGGCATTGCGGTAGAGCGGATACAAGACTTATAAAAACAAAACTCTAGTATGAAAGATGAATTATCTTATCTAAAATCTCAGTCTATGCGGAATAACCTCATTTTCTGGAATATACCTGAGGTTCAAACAGGGGAAAATTGCGAGGTTTTAAGGCACTCTCTAGCGGACAAGATGAAAATCGCACAAGATTTAGTAAATAAAATTTCATTTGAAAGAGTGCATAGGATGGGTGTGAAAAGTGATGGTAGAATTAGGAAGATGGTGGCGAAATTCACTTATTTCAAAGAACGTGAATTAGTACGAAAGGAATGGAAGTCATTAGAGGGTACAGCTTGTTTTGTGCATGATAAGTTTCCACAGGATGTGATGGACAAACGAAAACAGCTCTTACCAAAATTGAAAGAGGCGAAGAAAGATGGGGAGAGGGCATGGTTGTCATATGACACCCTGTACATTGACGGGAAGGCGCAACGAACTGAGGCTGGACAAGCGAAGAGATAGGAATTCGTAGAGGGTGAACTTAAAATTCTTTCATGGAATGTGAATGGTTTGAGTGCTAGCAAGATAGACCAGGAGGAGTTTGTAAATTTGGTTTGTAGTGGAGATATCATATTTTTATATGAAACTTGGGCTAAAAGTAATAGTAAAATTGATATATCAGGATATGTTTCTTTTAACTTTTTTCGTAAATTTCAACATAGAAAAGCAAAAAGAAATTCTGGGGGGGTTGCGATTTATTTTAAAGAAAATCTTTTACCAGGTATAAAA
Organism: Solen grandis; assembly: GCA_021229015.1. Classification (NCBI taxonomy): domain Eukaryota; kingdom Metazoa; phylum Mollusca; class Bivalvia; order Adapedonta; family Solenidae; genus Solen; species Solen grandis. Next base: position 23,941,688 of record CM037786.1, read on the forward strand.
TAGTAAAGAATCATTAGGATTCAGTGATATGGTTGACACTGGATAAATCGTTTTTTGGCCGTGATGATGACATGTATTTATGTGCAGTGTATCTATGGTGCGAAAATTCGCCAGCGTACGATGTTTGTTATGTTGATTTCTTTGATTTGTTACAAAACGATATAAATGTTTTTGATCAATTAGGTATTGTGTAATTTAGCAAAATATCTTAGAGAATCTTTAACTTATAGGAATTCATTGATTGTTGATTAGGAAATATTCGTTATAGCTCATCCTCACTATCAGTCGCGATATTATTTGTTTATTATTCATATAATATAGTAGTTTTCATTTTTTTCTTAATTTATTTGTATGGTGTGTGTACGTGACTTGATTTTCAATTTATATATATAATTTATGTGTATGATTATATGACTATGTACTGTATTAGTAAACGTCAAATAAAATTATGCTCTGTTCTGTTCTGATATTTTGCTCAAGTTCGACCATCGGTAAGGTATGGTCAGTAATCAGGTGAGCAATTGAGGGCCATCATGACCCTCATGTTTTAATTGTCCCTTGTAAGCAACCAAACAAAATAATTCTCTAAACTTGCATTTAGTATCGTTTCCGAAAATCCCAAATCTGGCCAATAGGTGATACAGATTGTACAGATGGTTCATTCTAAACAATATATAGCACAAAGGGTGTGCTCTGGTGACCCCAACAGCATGGTCATTATTTAACCAACATGTTATTCTGGAAGTTACAAGATGTATTTTTAAATATAAATTGGACAATAATAAACATGCTTACTTATAGGCATGACAAAATAAGTGGCACGAATGATATAATAGTTTAAGCTCCAGGGGAAACGTGCAGTAAACTTAAATAAAAAATACACTGTGTTCCCTTAGTTTTGAATATAATTCTATAAAATAAAAGTGAAGATAAGCAATTATAACCGTAATTTGACAATATTTATTTTTTAACTCCCTGGAATCCACATTTCCACATATGTTATCATAATTGGAATGCAAGAAAGCCTAGTATGACAGCAAATTGAGATTGTATGACATATCGAATCGGTTGTATTTAGCAACGGACTAATTCAATCCTATGTTTGTGAATAACATCATTTTCGTGGGAACTGAATTTTGAAGCAGGTACCAAGCACAGTGAATATCCCAAGATCAAAATGTGTTTGTACATTAATATCTGAAATGGAGATAAAATGAATTTAAGTCTATATGAAAACCTGGCCGCGTTAAGTGTGGCGAGAAAAGGCTTGGTATGATTTTTTACTGATTTATTTAGTATTTAGTATTTTGATTTGCAAACTTAAATGTCAAAAAGGAATGTTACGATATTGCTATGGCATTTTATTGAAATGGGACAGCAGGCAAACGAGAAAATCAAAGTCCTAAAGTAATGTTATAATTATATATTTATCAAAAATAATTTAACCGTATAAATACTTTAATCCTAACATGGGGACTTGATCGTGTTCCCTTTAAGAGAATATCTAAATTATTGATAACGATTTTATAATGACTAGATTTGATTAATAATTTTCATAGAATGTTAAAATAATAAGGTTATTATAATTTCCTGATTTAATCGTGGGGTATATATACATATATATGAAAAAAGCTATAGGAAAATCATTTACTTTAATATTTTACGACTGTCTAAATAAAAGCAATTTAAAAATGTGAAAGTACAATAGTTTCAGCTAAGTCCATTAAAGGAGGTTTTCGTTAATCTTCACGAATGGATTTTAAATTATTTATTTATAATTCGTAATCGAATTGTTCCATTGTTCTTTAATCGTGATAGAGTAATTTCTACATTATCTTTATACGGCAGCAGATTAAAGAGGGATTGAGAGAGGGGGGTTGGTGCCGTGCTATCTATTATTTATGTTGTTTTCTCCTGATAAAGAATGTAATTAAGAATTTCCGATAAAATAAAATGTGTCTTTGTTTTAACGTTCTACTGACAACATTTCATTCATATTGGATAACGGTATTGTGAAGACTTGAAACTTGAGTGCTGCACCACTGTAGTTTCATGCCGTATTTATGATTACGTGATAAACCAATCCAACCTGTATATATGGACTAAGCATTTTTTGATATCACATATCGTCTCTTTTGATGGTACATTTTTATTACTTTTAGAGATTCTGAGATAGTTTAGATTACTGTCTGTTTAAAAAAAAATAGAGAGATATTTTTTTTTTTTTTTTCAGAAATTCATTTGAAAGTTATGTTTAGCTGATGCTAATGTAGTGCTGTTTTACGAAACATACCATAAGTCAGCACGACTTACGTATGCTAATGCCATATTTATTTGTTTCATTTTTTCAAATTCGATCAAAACTTTAAAGATTCATCATTTGTATGTGCTACTATTAATACAGACAAAAACAATGCAAATGAAATTGTGATAGTCCATTGCATTTTTAACCCTTTCCCTCATATAGACTCATTTTGACGCACTCAATAGGTACCACATATAGCCTGATCTGCAGAAAACCACAGTTAAACCTTACCAAATTTAATTACAAAATCCTCATTTCAAGACCACTGAGGAGCAGCGAACAGCATAAAACCTGATCAGCCTGCGAGTTACTCGCAGGCTGATCTGGTTTTATGCTGTTCGCATATGTCTTTTCATAGTATCCTCTATGAGGGAAAGGGTTAATAATTTCTTTGGCAACTTGTTTAACTTAAACTGTTATGTATTGGTGTTATAACGGTATTTTAAGCAGATCGTAACTAACTGGAACATGAAGAAAGATTTTTACAATTAAAATGTGCAAAACACTTCGCTGTTTCAGGTAGTAAAGCATACCAGTAAAGAAGATACACGCCATCACGTTTTACGTTGGTACTTGTAGAAGCGATCATATCACTAGTTATCTAAAGAGTTATATTAATGACAAGCAGATGTTAATCCGTCCCGTGTAGAAAAATCATAGAAACTATAAGATATTGGGCGTGTGACGTTAAAAGAAATAAACCAGCCAAAATATTTAACGCATTAATGTATATTCAGATCATTGAATGAGGAAATAAGTCTTAGACTTTTAACATAACAAAAACAGTTTTTACACTATCAACATTTTCACAATATTTGGCACAGCTTGAATGTTAACCTGAAAAATAAAACTGACAACATTTGAAATGACTATTTTCTCTACGTTAAACATATATAAAACCTTTGTCGAATGGACCCGACTTATACAATCTTGCTATGCGAATTATCCTTACTTCTCTGACAAATAAATTGATCAACCTATTTTCCCAGGAAAGTCAAAATAAGGAAATGTGATTGTCTAAAATATCTGAAAATGCCTGCTATTTATGTTTAGTTTTAATAGTTTTTGACACACCAGGGAATAAACAGTTTTAATAGTGAGCTATAAGAAACTTAAAGCCGTTCATCTAGCAAACGTCTGTCGTCAGCATTTGGTCTTAAACTCTCTGGAATCTACAGCTTTACAGACACAAAATATCCGAAAGCTGCAAGCATGTTTGCAAACCCTTCGAAAAAATCAAAATTTATGTTATCATTTCCATGCTCAGAAGTCTAAATAGTGTAATAACCACACGAAACCCCGATTCAAACAAAACAAAAACAATCTTTGTTTGAGACATTAAATTAAGATTCTAGAACTCTAATGCGTTAACCCTAACTGAAGAGTAGAAATAGGCTTACATTGCTGCAAACTGCTTGGAAACGGAGGGCTGTGGGTTCGAATACCATCGGGGTCAACTTATTCTTTCTATTATTTTTTTTAACATTTTTTTCCTGTATCATCAAAAACATTTAGAAAGAAAAATTTATTCATTTATAGTTTTTGTTTTGTTTCGCTATTTAACTTTTAAAGATTCATATACCAAATTAATTTATTTAACATTAAAATGATACAAATTTTGATGCAAGTCCTGTGAGTGTACCTACAATATGTTACAGACAGTACGCATTTAAAAATTCAGTTTGTTAATGAATATTTTTAAATAAACACATTTTTCGCTAAAAGTAATTAAAAAATAACTTTGGAAAAAAAATCAAACAATGAGACATATATCCTCTCAATATTGTATTTGTATAATATGAATCATATTGGTTTACGATACCTTAAAAATACAACTTTATATAGTAAACCATTAGATTCAATGCAATTACCAAATTTCAATTTACTCACAATTTTTACAATAGTACACTGACCCTTTTGTTTGAACTCTCTTCCATTTTAAATGATGTTTTAACCCTGAACCACAGGAAATTGACACAAACTTTTTTTAAGTCTTAATTACTATTAGTACATATAATAAAAAGAATGAACACAATGAGCTTTATACACTAAAAATAAATCAGTAATATCAGCATATTCTGCTGTCAGACGCCCACAGGAATGTATTTCAACCGAAAAACACTTTTTATTTGAAGAAATTCCACCAACGGAGTCAAAAAAGACGTGAAGTTTCGGGAAATATAGCCGAAAATCCGAATATGTCAAAAAAGACGTCGGTTGAGAAACATTCCTGTGGGAGACTGACAACAGGATTTTTTTCCTGTTGACGTCATATGACGTCAGACTTAAAAAATAGAGTAAAGTTTTGTACGCGCTTTGCAGCCGTCATTTATGGTCGAATCTCATGAACTTTTCACAGAATGTGTAATTCAAGACATGTGATTCACCTTTTGTTGTTGAAAGACGAAGACAAAGGGACCTCAGAATATATTAAAGTAATTTGAAGACTTTTGAAGCTAGAAACATTAAATTTGGATAGCAAATTCGAAATGAGTTATATATTATGAGGGCTGACGTCATTTCGTCTTGAAGTAAAAGCAAGTTTTAAGCACTGCAGGCCATGAATTTTGACAGATTTGCATGAAATGTAAACTATAGAAGCAGAATTGTTTTTTTTAGAGAACTGTTACCTCCATTTCCAGAAAAAAATCGCAGAAGTAAAGGCAATATGTCAATTATCGTGTGTGTGTGTGTGTATGTGTTGTTTTTTGTGTTGTTGTTGTTTTTTTGCCTTGAATATCTGAAAACAATTAATATTCCTATCGAGACATTACGGTATAATTTGTTGTCCTTTGAAAGAACTCTCATATGGTATTCAATCTTTGTAGATCAGGGTTGAATCTGTTAAGTTATGGCGGAAAAAACTAAACTATTGTTACCTCAAGTGCAATTAGCTTCTTATATCTCGAAAGTTATTGGTTTCTTTCAATAAAAGTATGAACATAATTTATAGAGCAATTCAGATCATTCTATTGGTGTTTAGATTTTAAAGAATGACCAAATATTCATAAACTTTAGGGAGAAAATGAAACAACATCAATATATTTTACCGATATTTGCAGTTTTCTATTGGTTTAATATCAATATCTCAAAAGTCGTTATAGATAAATCCATATAAAAAGCAAATGACCAAAATTAACCAAACCTTTAAAATTAGACTTAGTATAAAAAAAAGTTACATTAAAAAACTTACGTTACACAATTTCTTAAGACATCACTCAGACCCAACTGCATGTGTTCGAGGATCATTTGGATTTTCAACTGGCTCGCAATTGGTCGGTGGTTCTACCATAATTCCTCTTTGCACTCAGGGTCACTCGTCGCTAAATGACTGAAATACTGACGCAGTGAAGGAAAACAAGAACACAGCATATGTAAAAAAAAAAAATTAATGAAAAATATATTTTTAAATGCCAAGAAAAAAGTAGTCATTATAATGATTTTTAAATTTGCCTTTAACAATATATAAACCTGGCTATAATGCTGTTTCTGTATAAACATTACCTTCTTTGTTTTTATGGTAACTTGCATATCACATGTTTTGTCTGCCTTTTATCAAGGATAACACGGAGGCATCCAGGTAGAACCACCGACCTACCACAAGCCAGCTGGAAGGCTTCCTCACATGAAAATCCGAATGACCCTGCCGGGATTCGAACCCACTCGGTGAGGGGCTGAGTGAGTGTTAAAGTCAGCGACTTTACCCTCTCGGCCACGGATAGTAAGGTTTTGATGGCAAAATATTCCTCTGGATGCATAATGAGGCAAGAAGACGTAATCTTCCTGAAGATGGTTATGTGAGAGGTCTTATTATTGACGTTAAAATTTGAATTCTCGTCTGCTAAAAATGTTAAATGTAGATTCGATATTGTAGTTTCCTCTTGCTTATTTATGACTTTCGATTTACATTTAAGATTGAAAACGTCTCCAAGAGTCGTATGGCGCAAAATTCGAAGAAAACTTTAGTCCGTCTGGGCTCAGATTTCCAATATCTTGTATATGCATATTTACAACAAGTGTATATGGTAGAGACCGAGTGGTTAGAGTGTCCACTCAAGAATCGGGAGGTCGTGGGTTGGATTCACGGCCGAGACATACCATAGTAGTAAAAATGGTACTGGTATAGCTCCCTTGTTTGACTTTCAGCATATAAGTGCAGTTCCAGAACTGGCTGGCTCGGTGTCAGGATAATTTGTTTGAATGTGGGATCATGTCACATGTCTAAGGCGTAGACATCTGTAGTAGTGATAATGTGGTGTGGCAGCACTATATCTGTCTCAAGTACACAAAGTCTCCTAATGACTGAAATACCGGTGGGACGTTAACCTCAAACAAACAAAAATACTCGATGTAGACATAAGTCTGCCTAGTGGACAGAGATTTCGACCTTGGCTCAGACTTCCAATCTGAAGTATGAGAGTAATATCTTAGCTATACGTGGTAGAGATCGAAGGACTATCGGTTGAGTAGGCTGAGATTTATACACAAACTCAGATTTGCAACCAATGTGTACAAGTTATATCCGAAGTATGTATGATAGAGATAGAAAAATAGTCGTCCTGTGTACAAGTGGGCTGAGATTTCCACCCGTGCTTAGATCTACGAGTAATATCACAATGTCATGTAAATACGGCAAATGTGGAAAGAGGGGCCCGATGGAAGCATCAGCCCATTCTATTAGAAGGCTTAGATCTCCACCGGGCTCAGGTTTCCAACCTGAAATCACCCTTATAATATGTATACTGAAATCAACACTGACCTCACATATACCATCTATGTAGAACCTCAGCCCAGCGAACTTCGCGCAGCACACAAGTAGCGCAGTGAAACGTAATCACTGTGAGAAGTGTCAGTCCAGCTGTTTAAAAATAGATCTGACACCTGTCATGTAGCTGCTGGCGGATTCACGGGGCGCACCCGTCTCTTCCCCCCCCCCCCCCCCCCCCCCCCCCAAAAAAAAAATATATAAAAAGTTTTAAATTAATCGCAAGATAGTTCCCCCGGATCCCAAGTCCTTCTGAAACTACGCCCTTCTCACTGCTCGAGCAAAGCGCTTGTTAGCAATGCATACATTTTTTTTTAAACTATAGAGCCTACTAACCTGAACTTATGGATCCGGCTCTGGTAGCATCCTTTAAAAGTCGTTAAAATACGGTGTGCGAAATATCCGCCAGTTACATTCCTGTTCGCATTATGACGCATTATGACAATTCTTTCTTTCGTTTGCATTTTAATAATTTGAAAATACATAAATTAAAACTATTATTACGTTGAAAACAAAAATATATTTATTTAAAAAAGATTGGACATAGATAAATAATTGTCAAATGTAATGTAAAGCAGATTAAAACTATTATTACGTTGAAAACGTTAGCAGAAATGTTTATAAATACCAAGATTATGGGATGTATTGTAAAGACTATATAACAAAACAGATTTAATCTACAAAATAAAAAAAAAAAGCTAATCGACCAACTTTCATTAAGTATTATGCACTTGGTGATTTTTTCGCGTATATCTGGTTACTGTTTCCAGATACGCCAAATAAACTGCACAACTTCTCCGCAGTAGTTACCTCCCCAGAAGGCCGAGTCCAGTTTTACAAATTAGAGGAAATTGTGGTCTAAATAAGACATACGCCTGCATCTTTTTTAGTTGTTTTAAGCCATATTGCCAAATTCATGTTTAAACTGAAAACGAAACCTGTTATATCTAGTCGAAAGATATGTACTGGCGTGCGAGTAATAGCCGTGATTTTTCATGCTTTTTTTACGATTTTTCATTCATTAACGAGAACTAAAAATAAAAAGTTTACAGAGTAACACAGGTTGGTTCAAGACTCATCTTTCGTGTAAACAGTCCATTGATTACGTCATTCGTGTGTAGAAATTAAGGGGCTCAAAGTGGGGTTATGAATCGGTACAAAATGACACGTGACAGAAGCAGTACCCGTGATCCGTACGTTTTATGCTATTATAGAGGTAAGTATTGGATATATTTTAGTTTAATCATTCCATAACTATTTTAGCACAACTGCTTTCCATACTTATCCATTTTACATAAAAATATGTTCTTGATTTGGTGATATAAATGGTAATTTATGCGCCCTACGCGAAGCTATAAAGGTAAGTGACTAAAGCGAGGAGTGTCTAAAGCGCGTATATCTGTTTAAATTATATTTTAATATTATTTTTTTTCTTATTTTGTGTGTAAACACGTATGTAGACCTACAGTTCTAACATTTGAACGTACTTTAATATATATTTTATTTCTTTGATTTAAATAATATAATTATTATAATTATCTATGGTTACTTAACTAGATCTAGAATGAAAGCCAGGCATGGATCATTGTTGTAAAATCGTCAAAATAAACAAAGCATTGGTCCTGTTTTCAACATTTAATGTTTGACAGTATTATATATATATATATATATATATATATATATATATATATATGATCATCAACATTTTTTTATTAAATATACATCCAGAACTATAATAGATCTAGCTTAAAAAAAAAAAGAAAGAAAGAAAGAAAGAATAAAGACGAACAAAAAATTCTAGATATGAATTTTGTGAAAATGTTTTTAAAAGTTCTTCACTCTTCACTCAGCCTGTAAATAACACCAATTTAATTCAAATCTTATAGACCTTTCACTCTTCTCCATACAAGACTGGCATGCACAAACGGCATAGCCATTCCTCTTGCCTTTCAATCATTTCACGCTCTCTCTCTCACTCAAACACTCCCCATGAAACCATCCACTCCCACTCTTGCATATCTCTTTGTCACATCCATACCACATCACTCCATTATCTTCATCATTAATTCGCCCTCTCTCTCCAAAAATTCCACAAGTGTTTTTTTTGGGTGCAAGTTTCCCAAACTTTGCCTTTTTTTCTTTTTCTAACAAACGCTCCTCTTCCTTTTTCTTCTTTTCGCTTTCTCTTTTCTGTTTCTTTATTTCTTTTTCATGAGCCTCTCTTGCTTTTTCTTCTTTCATTTGTTCTTTTCTCTTTAGTCTCTCTTCTTGCTCTTCTTTCTTTTTCTTTTCGCTTTCCTCTCTCTCCTGAGAATTAGGTTGCAAGTTTAAGTAGAACTTCGAAAATAATACGTTTATGAAACGAAATAAGTTACTTGCATATTTATCAATCAAAGCTACATGCATAATCGTATTTCTGTCGATTTTACGACGTTGCTCTTTTAAAACACATATACATATTTGTTTTAATGTGTTTATATATTTAAAACGTTCTATTTTCTCTCACTCATAAAAATATGAATTGTGAAAATATATTAATTCCGTACCTCATCATAAGAAAATATGTTTTTAAATATTTATAAATATCTAAATTAATAAGTTTAGAAATATTAAACCTTTAGTGATGCCAACATCTCATCCCCTGAAATCAGCCTCCCGCTGGTCACTAATTTAGGGCTGACCTTCTTTACAGCTTTAGCCTCCACAGGAGGCAGGACCAATACCTCTGCTAATGGCGCAGGGATTATCCCTCGCGTCACGAGAGGATTCTGGCCAACATATTGGCCGCATGACTGGCATGTCCTTATTAATGGGGCCTCCGCTGTCACTTTAGCCTCGAATGATGGTGGGACAAGTTGACTCGCATCAATGGCGTGCCTGTTTACTGGCATGATGCCTGCCTTTGCAAAGTCGTCTTTAATTGTTGAGGGTGCTGTCTTATCCAAGGCATATGACAAGACCAAGGGCAAACGAGCTTTACTAATGCTTGTCCCTGGTCTTGTGAATCCAATGCCATGAGACAGCGCTTGCACCTGTAACATCATTGATAATTCATTGAAGAGCAGTGATGTAAAATCTTCTGAAAATTTTCATAAAAAAAATTAAAAAAAAAATTCAAAAAAAAAATGATGCATGATTTTTTGACATCGAATTTCAATTACTAAATCTATAATCTGATACCCCAGTATGTTATTATATTTTAATTAGGAAGTGATTTCAAATGAAAAATTGGGTTTATACTTGAGTGTATATTTTCAATATTTTAAATTAATAATGCATTGCCTTTTTTTTTCAGAGGGCCGTTGATGTTGACATCAAGAGGCTGCAAGAAATGTGTTGTGTGACTAGGAAGCCCAACCAACACAACATCGTTTGCCCTTGCAGCCTCTATGACGCCAAGCGATATATGGCTGTCATGGTTGTCCGATAGCAAAACTAGTGGACGGGCTCTTCCACAGTTCGGAATAAATCATTTTTTAAACCATTCGTGAAAGAGCCCTGAATCACTGTACCCCGATTCAGTGCTTGCAAACAGCTATGAACCTGAAATATACAGCGCATAAAAATGAAAATTAAAATATCTATATCATGACTAATAGCACCACGGATGTTTTTAATTGAGGGATGGATAGAAAATATAGTATGGAAAAGAAAACTCATTAAATTTTTTCAATATATTACATATTAAGAGTTTTTCCGTTACATTAAACATATTTTGTTCCAACATATCATCCATTCAATGGAACACGGATTGTATAGATGTCATTGATAAATTTACAGTCTGCAGCATGTATTGTGCATACATGTTTAAAAAATTTAATTAGATACTCGTTTGTTGTACAATACCTGGGACACCATCTCTGTAACTTCGATGTGGGAAACCGCCCTTGTATATTATGAGAGGCGGCAGGAACTTCCCGTCAGCAGAAACACAAATATGCGCCTTTATGTGGTCGGCAGTCATGGCCTGATAAATAACAAGAAATCTTTTATGTATGTTTTTAATATGTCTGTCATATATGTTTTATGCAATAATAAGAGAATGATAAACATTACCTGTTGTTGGTGAGTTTGGCCAATTCTAGAGGCCAATACTTTTGTGACGGACGTCTCCTTGCCTGACCATCCTGTTTCGTCACAACTGAACACCTCAACTTAGACATAAATGACATACATATATAGTAAAATTAATATATTTGGCAATTCTAATGTATACAATTCATGTTTTGAATGTATCTATGCTTACTTGAGCAGGTTTGTCAATCAGGTTACAGTCAGTCATCACCGTAGTCCACATGTCGAAAAAATCGTTCACGATTTTTTCATTGCTCATCCTGAGCCTTGCTTTATTCCATACCACTGGTTTCTTAAATGCCAGTTCCGGAAATTTGTCAGCTAATTTGCGAAACCATTCATCACTTGGACCATTTGCTGAAAATAATGTCTGCTTTCCTGAAAAAATGATATGCATTGTAATTGTATGTTTTTAATGAGTGTAGGCTTTGAGAGAGAGAGAGAGAGAGAGAGATGATCATAATATTTATGTTTTGATCGATGTTGTCCAATAAAAAAAAATGGCGACCCGCCCCTAAATTTTGACTTCTCTGAAAAAAAAAGCCAAAAACCTAGCCGAAAATAATATAATCTCGATCACCTTGAAAGAGATTTTTTTTTTTTTTTGTAGTTACTGGAAATATTTGTTATTTGGCCTTTTATAGTATGTAAACTCGTTTATCTATCAATACAAATATAACTTTATTAATATGCCGCTAATCTATGTCAGGAAATTACCAGATTTCGCTACTATCTCCATTATATAGGCCCTGGCCATCTTCCTTGTTAATGAGAAGCCCTTACTTGCCATGTGTAAACTAAAGTTTACAAATCCTCTTGTCTCCTCCTCGGACAACTGGGGATTTGGGCCTTTTTTGGTGCTTAGGTCCGGGTTGTCAACATGGTCTTTAAGGGCTTGCCTTGGTATTGCATATTCTCTTGATGCACTTACCGCAGTCAAACAAAACTTCGTTTGCAGACTTAAAATGAGTATATTATGCGATACAAAAAATAACGAAAGAGGGCGATCAAATTGAAAAATCGACCGAATCACGGATACTACTAGTTCACGGATACTACTCGCACGCCAGTACAGCCTGAAAACCTGAAACTCCCATTTTAAATTGGAATATTCAAAATATCCTAAAAATACATTATACAAGCCAATGATAGCATTGCATTTACTCAGGCTTCATTTGCATACCAACATTCGATTGGTTAAAGAAGTAGGCCAAAATCAATTTTATACAGCTACGCCGAAAATAAAAGCAAGTGAAAACTACAATATAGAATCTACATTTAAGAATTTACGATTCAACGTTAAAATTGCAAATAGAAACTCAATTGTTAAAAGATACAGTTTCAAGATTGTAATAAGCATTATGAAAAAGTAATAAACATTTTGTAAATATAATAAGCACGGTCAATATACAATAAGCAATGTGAAACCTCAATTAGGAAAAGAAATGAACTAGCGGATATCTCCTTCCGTAGAACTTTGGCAAATGATGGTTGATACATACAAGTGGGACAAAGGTAATGCTCTCAATCTTCACAGGAGCCTTACCAAAGAACACATGTTTCTGACATGTCAATCAAAAAAGCGAAACCACCTGGCAGAGGATGTCTTGAATAGTGAAATGGTCCATTTTGTCACACAGTATCAGCAAAGCAATGGGGAGAAGGGGTTAGTACTCATTGAAATGCTGGAACTGCTGAGGCAAACATCCAAGCTGATAGATATATTCTATTCAGAGATATGAGATAAAAAGACCTAAGAAGCACTAAGCATTGTTGTATTTGGTTTGATAAGCTTGTAAACTGTTACTTTCCTCTCACAATACAATTCACATTACACCGGGTCTCATAAACTCGGATGTAGTTGGAAATACTCAACCAGCAACGCTTAACATACACTGTTGCAAACATAAACCCGAAAGCCCTGTAGCACAGTAGAACATAAGATGATATTCTTTTGGTGCAGAACATTGTGTCGCAGAAGGCAAATGCTGGGAAGAACCGTGAAGAAGCCCGTTCATTCAACTGTGCGATCAATACTGCAGCAAGAAAACACTGTTTAACAGATATTGATAGTAATCATTCTTTCACAGAAACGTTTATATCCAAGCAGTTTTATTTATAAAATAACTACATTATAGATATACCTGCAAATAAAGGGCACTCAAGGGAAACTGACAACTGTCTAGATGCAGCTGTTCTTCAAAGGTTATATAAACATATATGTGTGTAGCACTGATACCTAAAGGTCATTGGCCTTTATCCACACATTGGCTGTTATTCAGATGTTCCCATTCATACTTGTTTGACTGTAAATATCGACTGTGATGATAGGTGCCAAAATATTTCAGAATAACAAGAAGATTGTAATAGTGAAATGCATCTTTGAATGAACATTGCTATGCTGTTGTTTATGTGCAAAATTGATTACAATGCAGTTATTTTTCTCATCCACTTAACATTACAAAAGTAGTAAAAATATATCAATTAGACAAATATAATTAAAATTAAAATATTTTGATATGCATTTTTTTTGCAGAGATATATGAGAAAACAATAGATTTACATTTATTTAAAAACAATAGTATTTAGTAAACTCTGCCAATCATTTACATTTTCTCACTTATGTATATGTGGCATTTTACTAATTTAGAATCTTCATTTCTAGTATTAAACTGCTGAGAAACCAAAATGTACTAAATGCAGACACTATAACCAAGCAGCCAATCTTTTTTTAGAATAAGTTTGATCTAACTTATTTTAAGTCTAAAGGGAAGACAATTTACATCAACGTACACTTATCTCTCTATACGGTTCCTTGGTAGGACCAATACTTTGTGTCTGGCAAGGAAAGGTCATGAAAAATAAAAGCCTTTAGCACGCTTCAAACCCAATACTTCCAGATCCATTGGCCTGTACACTTCCACTGGACTTGTCGCACTTTAACTAGCGACCGCCACTTTTAAAAGATGAATTTTAATTTCCAATGACCCCCATCCAACACACGCTTCATCGTCTAATTGTATGAGCAACCATTAATTTGGGAAATTGAGTCTCTTTTGAGGAAGATATTTTTAAGACTTTTATTGCAGTCATATATTTGAGCCAACATACGTTTCAATACAAGTACATCAGCTTCCGTCTGGAAGACAAGGTTTACTGGAAATTTAATCTTGTAGAAACTGTTCAACATTTGCGGATTATTTCATGCAATCATTTGTGACAAAGTTAATGGCTCTTAAACCCTGTGGTTCTTGTCCTGCAAATTGCAACAGGTCGTCCAGGTTTCAAGATACCTTTTCATTTGACCTCAAACTTTAAAATGATATTAATTTTAAAATGGGATTCTTCATTACACTGAATGTTATGATTTCTGACTTGATAAATCCTTGCAAAGAATATACATTTATTGTTAATATCCTGAACATGTATTGTTATTTAGTGTCAGTGTGGTTTTAGTTTAATGAACTTTTCAGTCAACATTTAAGCTAACATCTATATTTAATAATATGGTTCAACCAATGTTATAAATCGTTGGTATTAACAATGAAAAATATCATAAGATTATCGTTGATTCATTTTCGTTTTTACATCTCAAGAGTTATCCCTTTGTAGATAGTACTGGCAAATGCTAATTTGAGCGGGGACTGCTCTCGAACAGCAACGAGATGAACTGAAAACTGATGAACTGAAAACTGTTTAAAATACTAAATGATATAATGATATATGCAGTATCTTGAACATAAAAAGTCATTGTAGCATTTTTTTTATTTTATTTTTTCACTTTTTTTTTTTTTTCTTTTGTTTTGGTAAACGAAGCAAGAAACTATTGAATTTTGATTTTAACACATTGTTTTTAACAATATTCTATCATATCAAAACTAATCATGGTTAATTTAACTTGGGTGTAATGCACACTCTTAATATACTTTATCTTAAATAAAGGTTTACATTATAAAGCTTTTTTTTACTCTTAAATAAATCATAACTTACCTAAACTTTTCACTTCTGGAACTTTATTCCAATTTTTTTTACAACAGGACCATCATTAGAAATTTTAGTCACCTCGCCATCCAAACAAATGAATCCAGATTCCGCATTAAATGACAGAGCCTGCTATTTTCAACCACAGCAATTTTGAACAATGATTTTGTCCAGATATTGCTTTTTGCCACTGTCAACTGCATCTTTATTTGAGAAAGGTTTGGTCACATTAACATTGTTTTTCTCAAATAATTAATATAACCTACACTTTCTTCAATAAACGCTTCCTGAAAAACACTTTGCAATTGTCATTATCAGTTGAAGTTCTGTCTGTCGAACAACTTGTTTCAGTAAAATTTTGTTTGGGATTGCATGGGAAAACAAGTGATTTGAAAAACAGAATTCATCATGATCACCAATCAAAGTATTTGGTACAGGTTATATCTGTCTTGAGTCACCAACAAAGATAATCTGTATTCCTCCAAACACAAGGTCAGGGTTTTTACATTTATTGAAAAAAAAGCTCTTATTCACATTGACTTTGATGTTCCTAATTACATTTTTGGAATAATCTCGTCCATCACTAAGCCATTTATGGTCTGTTATTGCCACTTTACACAAGCTATCCTTGAAGTTGCCGTTACATGTACTTTCTTGTTTGCCTCCTTTAAATTATAGATTATATGCCGGATTGTATAATTATGTTTTGCCAGTACATGCAGCGCCCGGTATTAGTATGGTGTGTCAACTAATTGTTGAATTTCGTTTGAATCAATTTTCCTAAAACAACGATTAGTTGTTCTACATGTTGTTTATAGTTTTCTGTGTTTGGTTTTGGAATATTTCGATTGACATTATGTAGCGAGGAACAACGAAACAACGTGCTAACAGTGCTGGTCATTCTGGGTATCGCGTATTTAATCTCTTTTTAACATATTAGTTAGGCAAAGTGTAAAGTTACTTCGATTGTCAAGAAAAATGTAAAAACAAGTATTCATTTTAGGTTTATTTGTTTCTTGCACTAGTATATATCCATACAAATCAACACTTATATTGTACCTTTAGTTTTAAATAGTTTTACACAAGAGAGATTGGCTAGATTTCAGATTTTGTCCGACCAAACGCGTTTTTTGACATTCCGAACTGTTGTAGGGCGATTTCCTTGGCAACTTGGCGTTTTTGTTTATGTTTTTTCCACGCAGCATAAGACCAGTATCATGAAATCCTCCAATTTTCAAAGGAGTTGAGGCAATTGAAACGGCGGTATGTACGTTTTCAATTGAATATCTTATTATTATATATAAAGTCGTTGAATATTCTTAAGATACAATTTAATGATATTTTAGGAGTGTTGGAGCACACATTTAAATTAAATGGACCGTTTTTCGGTCAAGGCAACGTACCGGGTAAATATTAATGTAAATAAGTAACATCATATATAGCAGTTTTCCTTTTCGTAGGAATTAAAGTTAGAAGCAGGTACTAAGGCAACTTGATTTTTACAGGAAATAAATATTGAAATCGTAATGGATTTACTCGTAATTGAATTAATCGTCCCGAGCGTTATACGTAGCAAGAAATGTAAGGCTTGATGTAATCTTCTAACTAGAATGTCAAGGAGCAAATCGTCTATGTGACAGAA
>CM037786.1:23958554-24008554 GCA_021229015.1 Solen grandis
CCCGTTATAGCGATATTTTAAGATATTTTAAGAAAATAATATTAATATAGTATATATATAATAGTATTAAAAGTAATTACTGTAATTCCAATGTAATATCCCAATATGGCGCGTTTTCAATGGTCGATATGTCAGTCAACGACTGCTGTAAAACGATGATTCGTTTGTTTATTTTCTCACAGTTGAAAAAGAAAAAGAGTCAACCGGGTGTTCCTACTCAAGAAATCTGGATCACTTGAATGGTATTTCGTGTAGTATCATGCCATGTGTTTGAGGCATGGTATTAGAGCAAGGCGACGTATTAAAGTCGTAAAAATGGTACTTGCTTGACGTTCATCCATGGTCGCCTCCAAAAGACTGAACTATTTTCAGTGGGACGTTTAACTCAATAAACAAACAAAGAAACTAAATTAACTGAACTTCTCTCGATGGAAGTTTACACTTAGCAAGCAAACAAACAAGCTCCAAATCGTGTTTATTTATCAATACAACGGATTTTCATGACACGTCATCCAACAACTCTCCGTTTTTACATCAAGCAACGAACTCAAAACAAAAGCCGCGATCAATCTTATGGCCAAAAAGTAAGCCTCTTAAATACTGAACACAGCAATCGCATTATAGTCACATGGCAATTTACGTCGGTAAGTCCCTATAGGAAAGGATCAAAATCAGTATCTGGGACTATTTGTATAACGGCACTTTTGTAATGTGGTAGTATTTATTGACTATGTATCCTAAGGTTGCGAGTTCATTCTCAGCAGGGCGAGTCGTTTTCATGGCTATGGTTAGACATTCGTAGGTGCAAAGGACTGTTCCAATCCTTGATTTTGCGAGATGGAATAAGACATTGCCTTCATAAAAAGAGCAATTCCGTATTAATGTGTTTGATTTTAAATATCTACTTAAAATTATGCTACAATGGACATTCGAATATTGATAGGCTATTGTTCAAATCGTTTGAATGATAATTAACGGTATTAATGATAGACGATACAGGATCACACATTTATGAAACAAAATTTAATCATATAGCGTCTCATAACATGAAAATCATGGCAGAGTATACATGAGAACTAGGGGTAGGGTGGCAAAATAGAGAATCCCTCTACGGACAAAATGGTTATTCAGTAACGACGATGAAAGAGCAAAACAAAAACGTAATTTTTGATCGGGATAACCTGTTATACATATGATACAGTGTGGCCATTCATGGTAGTAAGGGACGTCATTTTAAGCCCTTTTGCCACACGGCGAAAGGTAAAAAAAAAAAAAAAAAAAAAAAAAAATAGTTTGACGGGACGAAAGGCCCGGATATTTCGACTTTTCTTCTTTTCGCACCGCCAAACTAGGTTTTTCTACTTATTGCCTTCGACCTTTCGCCTGGAAAACCCGCCACACGACATGACACAATATTTCTTATCATCCAGGGAAACATTATTAGTGACGCGCAGATAACAGACTCTGAAGGTTTTCACTCAAATGTGACATACCACGTGGTATGGCCACTCTGTGATATGGACATCCGTTGCATCCCCCGACCCACAAAGCTCATTTGAGAAACAGATAGACAAGACGGACATTACACTCTCGATGGTAAGATTTTAATATCAAAGTGTGTCTTTCTTAAGTCTTCATTTCATTATTGTCAGAAAATATAACATATTGAGTCAAAGTGTGTCATTTTGTTTTCCTAATCTGTACGTATATTTAACAATTCCACAGACAGTAATCAGACATTCTATTGCCTTGGCAACCAGGCTTAAGTCTCCAGCCATATGCTGCCTGCAATTGTTAACACCAAACGGAGTGTCTGAGGCAATGGAAAATAAAGGCCAATACAAAAGAATACTAAAATGCAATCCCATGTAAGCATTTTTACAAACTTTTCGCCACTAATCACGTTCTTTCAAAGTGAGGTTTATTGTCGGACACTTGGTCTGAAGTATGCACTTCACCTGGTCTTGAAAGCAGAACTAATAACTCTAGTCACGATGCAATTTCTAGGAAATGTATTGTATTATTTACTTCACTTTAAAATACGAATGATGTTGTTGTTGTATTGGAGTTTACCGTCGCTGCGATAGTATTTCAATCATATAGCTACAGGTGGAGGAAGACCCCAAGTACACAGAGGTACCTGGGTAGAACCACCGACCTACCGCAAATACGAATGAGCCTGATATAAAGACCACCTTACAATTAGTACCACCTTATTATTATGACCTTTTGACCTTTCGGAAACCTTTTCAGGAATATTTCCCAGTATTTACTTTGTTACTTAACTCGAATAATAAGAAATTCTTTATATGAAGACCAGTCGATCACGACCCGAATATTTGCCTCAATAATACTGAGGTTCCTGTTTACTATGTTTTATTTGAAATTATAGGTAAATTTGTAAACTTCTTTTTTACATGAGTTGAATCTATTTCGATCATTTCTGTGTAAAACCAGAGATTTGATGCTCATTGATCCTGACGATTATCGAACCAACAACAATCGGAATCGCAAAACTACACTTTACTCCTGAGCCATGGTATTTGTAGTAAGGAAAATATATTTGCGTTTAATCAAAGACAGTAATTTTGCGGCTACAAAGTTTCGCGTACTGTCTTTGGTGGACAAATAAATGTCAAGAATGCATAAGCTCGGAACTTAAGTTTGCTGATAGAACCCGGTCGCGAAAAAAAAAACGTTAATTTAAAATAACGTAAAATAATTTGTTGTTTACAGTGTACTAAACAATTCTTGGCATTGGAATCAATCGCATCTTTTTTACATTGAGTAAAGAACAAATTCTGCCGGGACCTGGAACTTACTCGTACTTCTCATTACACCTTCCTTTCGTTTCAAAGCATTTCGTGCCATCGCGATTGAAATATACATGTATACAAACATATTATGCTTTTATTGTGTGTTAGGAGTGTTACATTTACTTTGAAGTTACGACTGCAATTATATTAATAACAATGAACAGCATAGTCCCTGTATGAAGTAGCTTTATTGGGTAAGGGTAATCAAGATGTATACGAGGGGGGGGGGGGGGCGAAATTGTGCTTGAAAATAGGGGGAGGGGGTGCATTTCTTTCTGCTGGGGGCAATGGTGCCCAATATCGGCATTATAAATGGGGATAAAAAGCGCCAGCTAACGTGGCAAATATTGTTAGAATAGTCTCAAAAAGATATCATATTCGGCAGACCTAAGTAACAGTATAATAACAAAAAAGTCAAAAGCACACGATAATTCTTGATTAGCATGGAATAAAGTATTCCATCCACATGCTTCCACCATTTCAGAAGTACGATCGAACTTTGGCATTTTCTAGTTTAGATTTTACTTGCGTATGTTTGCTACTACTTACGGTATTTAAGTTTCTCGAGGCTGAGCCTTTCGAGAGAAACGTTGGTATAAGTAGATAATTTCTAGCTTAGTATATTAAAGTTGTGGAAAAACAAACATATTTTGCTTCTTAATATTTTCTTGACAAGACCATAGAAGAAAGGACTACTTTTTATTTTAAGTTTTTCTTATTCATTTTCTTTTTCGAAATAAGGATCACATGGAAATTTATAATGCGCTTTTTTTTTGTATGTATGCTTTTTTGTATAATGTATAAGAAGAGCCGGTTCTTCATATAATTCGTTTCTACAGTTGGAAAATTGACTTCACGTGCACAACGAGGGCCACAAAAATCATCTTTAAAATCCATTCCACTGTAGAAGACACCTATATGTATAATTATGTATATCATGTGACATCAGTGAAAGATGTAGGTAAAACAGTGATCATTATACTTTTTAAATACTAAAATATAACCATTTATTTTGTGTTTCTGTTATACAACTGTACGACTCATTAAAAATAGTATAAAACAAGATTAGCTAAATACTACTTTATGTCTTCGGTAAGTCCTCTTAAATACCCGCCAGTCTACTGCCTCTTGCACGTTAGCTGACACATAGCTTCCAATAGTGTGCACCCATCACTTTATTACCACTGTACTGTGACTGATTATCACCAATATACATACTTTACTTGATAGTGTCACGCCTTGTATGATAATAAAACCAGCTCAAGTGGATCCTAAATAGCGGTCATGTATACAAATGGCTATCTCTGGCCAAAGTGTCCACTTGAACAACCTGTCTGACGGACCCTGAATTTACTTGACAATGTCTGTCTTGTTCGACTGGTATGAATAAAACTAATACAAAATGTGTTGCACAGCCCTTGACCTTATATAGACTAAATTTCATTCATTGGCAAACAGAGCAGACCCAGATCAGACAGCCTCTAGACATTCATCTGTTTACATATCATTTCGCCAATATAACTAAGTTAATATTTTTCATTTGTTTAATTTCCTTTGTTTTATTTTGATTACTTATCTTTGAGTGTTTATAATCATTTACCATTGGGCGCATATTATATTCATTACCTTTTTATCATTCATTTACATTATTTACATTGTTTATCTCTTTACCATTGTTTATCACTCATTAACCATTGAGTTTTTATCATTTTTACCATTGATTGTTCATCATTCATTTATTTAACTGACCGTCATGATGTTCATGCTAAATGTACATTACTTTTTTCACGAAAGTGCTTAA
The DNA here is from genome assembly GCA_021229015.1 of Solen grandis. NCBI lineage: Eukaryota > Metazoa > Mollusca > Bivalvia > Adapedonta > Solenidae > Solen > Solen grandis. Next base: position 23,963,172 of record CM037786.1, read on the forward strand.
CATGGTGTCTTTGTTATTCATCTAGATGGATCTACGAATCAAGTGGTGTTAATTCTAGCCAAATCACACACTGGACACAAATACATCTTTCGATTGAGCTCATTTTGAACTGTTAATTACGTTGATCGATACAATAAACATCACCGGAAAATGGACCTTTGATATGTGGGCTCTTTCTAAACATTCCAAAGTGGATTTATGTTGATCGTTAACTGTTAATTGGGTGACTCAAAGCACGTGCTCTTCTAAACACATCCTGTCCTTTGTCGCAACCAGTTTCTCACCAAATGGATATATTTCTGTTTTCTATCTGTAGAAGTATAAAGAATCAAAGACACTTAGCGTTGGACTTGAAAAATATTATCTGTGCATTTGTCTAGTCCTCTTGAATCACAAGGAGTGTGTAGACTGATATATGAACTGATAGTTACTACAAGTAGTTTTAAGCGATTAACAGTCGATATTTACGGGTGCTTAAATGTTAACATTTTCAGGTATTTACATGCAAATATCTCCAGGCGCCGTGTTACCCAATATCGCACATCATTTCAATGTCAAGTATTTCGAAACGCTAAACTGGCAAATGTATCTAGGCACTTATATGGCATATGTGTCCGGGCGCTAAACTGCCAAATATATTCAAGCACTTAAATGGGGATGCGTTCTGGCGTTAAACTGCCAAATATGTCTAGGCACTTGAATGGCACATGCGTCCTGGCGTTAAACTGCCAAATGTGTCTAGGCACTTTAAATGGCATATGCGTACAGCGTTAAACTGCCAAATATATTTAGGCACTTAAATGGCAAATATTTCCAAACGCTAAGCTGCCAAATATATCTAGGCACTTATATGACATATGCGTCCAGGCGTTAAACTGCCAAATATATCTAGGCCTTAAATGGCAAATATTTTCAAACGCTAAGCTGTCAAATATATCTAGGCCCTTAAATGGCAAATATTTTCAATGTCAAATATATCTAGGCACTTAATGACACATGTCTCCAGGTGCTATCAAACTGTCAAATATTTCCTATCGCTTAGCTGTCAACTATATCTAAGCACTTAAATGGCAAATGTCTCCATGCCCTAAACTTCCAAATGAATGTACAACACGAAATATACCCCAACATGTAGATATCTATGAAATATAAAGACCGGGGACTGTTATTTTTTTTTCTCCTCGAAGGACATAGCTACTGGCAAAAGAAAGTGTGCACTGTTTATTTTCGAATGTTTCACAGTTTAGTAAACATATCTGTTTCAATTTTCGCACACTATATCTCGTGTGTGTTTGTCATCAATCTAAATCAGAATCCCTCCATGTCAAGTGATAAACTTTTGGCTAGATCGATTACAAATATACACGGAATTGCGAAAATTGAAGTTGGTATGTTTTCTTGATATTGAAATATTTCAAATAAATGTTGCACACTATCTTTTGTTTGTTTGTTTGTTTATCGGATTTAATGTCCCGCCGACAGTATTTCAGTCATTTGGAGACGAAAACTTTAGTATGGAACTGAGTGTTATAGTTATGGATATCTAGAAATATCTTTAAGATATCGGCGTTGATGGGGAATTAAAGTAATGTTGAGTGTAGAACAGTTACATGATGTAACGCGTCTCCTCCACCGCAATCGGCGGAGTAAATGCGCACAAGAACTGTCTTTCAGTCAAGCAGAATATATTGTCTATGTTAATTGCGTTCGGCCCGAAAAAGGTCTAAATGCGCATTTTAGAGAAGTATTTTGATAATCTAATTCAGTACGAATACTTTATAAACATTTCGTACATGCAAAACATATATTCCAGCTAATTGTCATTTCAATGAACAATTATGCGTAAACATTTTTTTCATAAGTATGGCCATTTTTGACCAATAAAAATCGTTCAAATATTCATCATTCGTAAATAGGTCAGGCGTAGGTCTAGACAGTTATGTCATTAAACACAAATATAGGAGATTGTCTGCTGTCTTAAGCTAAATTTTAACATAATTACCATCATATTATTGTTCTTAAGTTATTTTTATTCGATCTATATGCGTTAATAACTAAACCACCGTTCTGATTTCCATTCTTTTGTTAGGCATTGCATTCACAGTTTAATCAGCTTTAAAAACTAGTATTTCATATAAATGTCGATTGAATATAATGGGGAGAATTTAATTTTGAAATAAGTTTTTCGAAATTTTATTGTCTACTGTCGTTTTCAGTTTTTGTGTTTAATGTGTTATATTCAATCAGTAATGTTGTTGTTTTTTCTCAGTAGAAAAGGGTTGAAAATTGATTGGTATGGTTATCCAAGATGCTTCGTTTTAATCAATATATCGACATCCATCAGAGTTTTTAACTTTAATCTTTTGATCGTTAATCGTTCTTGGTAGTGCGGTAGCTATGTTTACATGCTGAAGATTTTAGAAGATATTTCTTTATAAAATTAATGATTTCCATAGGCGTAGCTGGGCCTGGATTAATATACTAAAGGGCGCTACGCCAGTGATTTCCATTATGTGAAATCATAAATTTTCGCAGGACTCTTATTTTCGTCGATTTCATGGAGGTTATATGACACATATACTCGTATTTATCCCCATGGAAACCGTTCTTTAAATAGACGTTGCGTTTTCTAGAAAATGAATCCGAGAAAACGTGTCCCCACGAAATGCCTTTAAGTATATAAGTATATAATCAACGTAACTTAACAATGTTAACGAAATTTACTGATTTTACAGTTCTGCTTTAAGACACACTGTCCGTATATGTGACAAGAATACTAAATTACTGTATAAGTAATAATACAGTTAAATGAAATAAATAATACTTATTATTACCACTGACTATATGAATAATCGAAGTGTAAAAAAAAAAAAAAAAATTTTTTTCAGGGTTCCAGCGGATGTTATAAATCTTATTCTTTAATTTCATTTATTTGCTGATAAACAACCCTTTAATTAAGACAATTTGCGTTTTCATGACATTTAATAACTCAAGAGGATAACAAAACTTGTTACAGGTATTAAGAATGACAGAAATTAGTACATTTTTTGGTCTTAGAGACTACTTCACATAACTGAGTGTCAAAAACACATGATGGAATATAATCTCTCAGAGTTTTTTAATTAAGTTGTTACTCTACCATGTAGAGGTGACGTCACTTTCCTCGTCTAACCTCTACACATTGACGCATCACCGAGCCGATTTTGGCTTTTTCTACATGCGCGCCTGATTCGCCAAGCGTTTGCGCAAAGAAGTAATCCGATGTTAATCGACATGAAAATATCGAATATCAATAATTTTTCATAAGAAAAATGAATTCGGACATATTCTAGCTAAAATAGACATCTCAAGTGTGAGTACAATATTTGCAAAAATATTGCACAGCATCGACCTATGCTGTAGCTGTCACTTTCACTTTTAACAATGGCGGATTCTGTCAGACTGATGTCAGATAATTATCACACTTCAGAGAGTTTGGGATTTGTGCATCCTTGTAAAGATGCACAGATGGAGTGTCTTCTCAGTGTTGTTTGGAAAAAGGACACTATGGTCATCCGGCCATCCGGAATAAATGAGACCGAAACAAATTATCTTGATGTTAAACGATTTAAGAGAACGGCTACGATGAAAGGAAGACATATCTCTTGGTTCTTTGAGCGAAAGACAGCGTGGCTTTTTATTATGCAGGCACAATTTATATCATATGTATATCGGGACAAGTACCACATGAAGACAGTATTAAACACCAGTTTCGAGTTGAAACGTTCTTGTTACATTGGCAATAAGTCAGCCAGTCTTTATGTTCCTTGCTTTGATATGACATCCACACCGTTACTGTCATCTGGCAGGAATGTCTACAAGTAACTGGCTTTAACTCTCTTTGACCAATTTAATATCAAAGTTGTTTTGCCACCGTTCCTTTCCGCTGTATATAATCATCGAATTCACTTTATTTTATTTTATTTCTTTTATTAACAATTTGCGGAAGAGAAGTCCCTGAATAATTAATTTAGAAATAAAGACAATACATTTTCGGTATCCTGAATTAGCCACCGAGAGTAAACAAATTCCTGTTGTTACATGTTCATTCTTCTTGTGCGTAATTCAGACAAAGGGCCGCTACGCAGTCACGTGTTTTAAAATAATAATCAGCTAGATTATTTGAAGTCCAGCGTATTTCCGTCTCAGACAATAAACGTAAAATTGCGAGCATGTCAGAATGTGTCTCTGTTCTTGATGTAACCATTGTCTTATCTGAACCATTTTAACAAATCAAAATGTAAGTAATAAAACAACTTTAAAATACGAAAAGTGTAAAGCTTCATCCTTAAACGGTCTCAGTGGCATTTAGTAAAGCAGTAAAAACCTAGGTCTACGGCACTGAGATCGCCTTTTCTCACATTTTCATTTCCGCTTCAAAAATTCTGTTGTAAAATTTACACGCTTCCAGGCAGACCTGGATTGCTTAACACAATACTTCTTTAATTGCGATGTTCTTCAATTCAATATTTTGAAGATCTCAGTTATACATTAAGCAAGAGAGAAGAAAATTTGAATACATTTCATAATTGACATGCACTTTACCGAAAACGATCGAACATTACACAACATTTCAAAATTATTTTAAAGCTTTAAAGCTATAACAAAATGTTAAAGAAATTCTCAGTTTAAAATGTGCAGTAAAAAGCCACCCAGGTTTCCATAGCTTGTAAGCGTATCAGTAAATGTCTTGGTATAAGACACGACATTGTTTCGTAGACACATATATATTGAAGCGAAACCATGTCCCATTATTTTAGATACTTGTAGATTTTTTATTTTTTTATTTTTTTTGTAATTAGTGAAAATTATTTTTAAAAAATCGCCATCCATTCCAAATGCTTCGCAGAAACATAATTACCACTGTACTTCACTTTTTTACTTACGGAAATTTATTACATTAAAGACTTATAAACTAAAACACGAATTTAAGGAGAAGAAAACAGGTGGAAGGGAGAAAAAACATTATTGCACTGTTAGAATACATAAAGAATTTAATCCAAAGTTGCACTGATAATGCCAGAAGAAAATCTTCTTAACGTTTGTACCAAAACGTGTAGAATTGAAAGGACTTACCATATTTAGTTATCTGTGTACAAAAATATCCCAGAAAACGATGTTAATAATTTCAGCTTTTTTCGATAAAGCACAATTAACGGTGATATATATTTCCCTTTACACTCATCGTGCCGCTCAAATTTATAATAAAATCAGATAATTAAAATCTTGATACCCGATAACCGTTTTTCGTTGATTACTTAAAATACTGAATTAAGTTATTAACTGCACAATGCAGACCACCCGATATTCCCGAACATGTCAATACTGCTTTCAATCTGTCATTAAAACGCAGCGTATCAAACACTGAAATACTGTATTATCGCATATGATTCGCACTTGATATCAAAATGTCTCAATCCATAGCACAGACGAAGATCGTCTTACTTTGTGAGGTGCAGGAAGCAATAAAACACAGAAAGGAATGATTTCTCGACACTAGGTGATAGAGAGTGGCTAACTTGAGCGACCAATATTTGTAAATCAAAACATTCCATGACGACCCGCCACCTGATGGGAGAGATTCGTTATTGGTTCCTGCAATCATCGGGAATTTCACAAATGAATCTTCTCTCTACGCAAATATTGGAAAGGTGAATGAAGAATCAAGCGGATAATTGTGAAAGGATTTGGAGACCATCACGCGGTTTATCACTGACAGATAAATGGAAATGATTTACACGAAAAAATCTCGTTTATTTTCATTTTTGATATTAAAGTATTTTATTAAGTGCCGCTTGTTTGTTTCTAAAGACCCAATATCAGTATTTAGCTATATGAGGACTAAATTAGAAATATACAGTGGTATGTCCCTGCGATACCATACCACATCATCGTGTACATTTTGATATCAAAGTATTTTATAAAGTGTCGCAACAAATGGTACACAATGTTCTAATACCTTCTGTGACATAACAGTTAAACCCATTTAAGATATTGACCAAAATCATGCCATTTAGTATTTTGTTTTGATGTCAAAATACTCTCATTGTTAATATTTTGCATTTTCGAGTATTCCCGATGACAGCCCGAAATCGGAATTCAAAGAAATCGTTGCCGGATCTCAATTTGTTTATCTGCTACGTCGTTAATATATATACTTTCGATTCGTTAACAGAAATATACAGCAGGTCTGTGGAAGGTGTCAGAAAAGTAACGAAGATATGGTGATCTTATCTTATCCTTTATCATCTGTATAATATATTATGAGGGATTTAAAGACAGAAGAAAAAAAATATAGGTCAACTGTGACAGCATAGCGTTACAAATATATGATAACACATTCATCTTGTTAACAGATCGCTTTTTATCTCTCATTTCTTGATCATTGAAAAAATAATTGTTTTTTTTTTCACTCGTTGCCTCGCAGCTCTTGGATCTTCCATGAAATAAATATGACCTTATCATAGACGAAACAATATATATTCTATATAATTGCAAAATATATTAAAATCACAGAGAAGAAAACCGACACTGTCATCTGATAAATTCATTTATGTTATATTATGTACAATATAAACGTGATTCATAACAATACAAATCAGAGCGAACCATAGATCGAACTGAACCCAAAGATACTATATAAATAACATTCAAAATAGAGCGTATCTTGTGGACGTGAGATCGATGTTTTTTTGTTTTTGTTTTTTTTTTAATTTGGAGACTTACGGGTATATTAGACTTAGCACAGAGCGTACTCTAAGTGCGGTGAGATAGTACTGAATTCGGGAAAAAAACATAAATAATAATTAAAATAAAGCGTATTTTAAGTGCATGAAGGCATGTTGAACCTTAGAAACAACATAATTAAACTTTAAATAGACCTATCTAAAGTGAGTGAGATCGTAATGACTTAAGTTAGACTTAAAACAGGGCGTACTTTGAGTGAATGAGATCATATTGTGGCTAAGAAGCAAAAACCCGGGTTTAGGACCCAAGGAGCATAGTATTGATTTAAACAGAGCGTACCTTATGTGCGTGTATTGTATCTCCGAAAACAAATATTAGACACACAAAAAGTGCGCGAGGCCGTATTATATTATTATTTCTGTCTTAAATTTACAAAATTGATTAAGGTAAACTGCGCATTTTGAGCTGACAAAAGTAATATTATGACGTCCTTAATCATAATTATTAACACTGTTAATTGACAATTAATTGAACAGCACAACCAGAATAGTAACTTCAAATTACATTTTATTACTACATATGTTTATGATTTCGTTAAAATCCTAAACTGTCAAAACTCTTTCTTTCGTTCTTTTATAAATTCATCGTCCTTTTCAGGAAAGGGGCCTCCGTGGCCGAGAGGGTAAAGTCGCTGACTTGAACACTCACTCAGTCCCTCACCGCGTGGGTTCGAATCCAGGCAGGGTCATTCGGATTTTCATGTGAGGAAGCCTTCCAGCTGGCTTGCGGTAGGTCGGTGGTTCTACCCGGATGCCTCCGTGCATTCGGGGTCTTCTTCCACCTGTAATTAGCTGGACGTCGCTATATAACTGAAATACTGTGGAAGCGACGACAAACCCAAATAGTCAATAGTCAAGTCAGTCTTTACAGGAAATTTGCGAAAGATATTAATCATATGACCAAGAAATTCAATATAACATAATGCAGTAAGTGTCAACATTTTATATTAAGTAAGATATATAAAGCAATTAAATAATTCGAATATTCTTGGATTAGTATGTATACATCATACAAATGGAAAAAGAAAATGCAAAGAATCTAAAGCCGATATACCAAAACCATCATCATCATCATCATCATCGATACAGTTATGTTAGAAGTTATAATAGTAGATCAAAAAAAATAGCTGTCGAATTGGATAAGTATAACCACTGCTATGAAGCAAGATCTAAAGTCAAACTATTTCTATATATGCACTGCTATTGTCATCGCATCGTTCCACAGAGAAGTATCGGATTTTTGTGCTTATTTGCTATCAAAATCGAGGGAGTTTTCATTCTGTAGCATACTTCGTGTGTTACAGATATAGTAGGCGTCATTTTGACACCATGTAAAATTGATGTGGAAAGAGTTCACTGTTTTGAAACTAAAAAAAATCAGATGTATAATAAAACATGGCGTTTGCTGATTTCAATTAAGAAACTGTCAGTCAGATGGTATAATACACATCTATATATCTATATTATGTTAAAGTTTAGTATTGATCGACTGACTGATTAACTGACTGACTGAATGACGATTGACAGACAAACGGACGGACGAGCAGACATACAGATAGGTAGATGTGTGAGACTGAACTTCAAGTAAATTTCTTATCATGTGAAAATCAGATTCACTGTAAGTTCAAGTTTCCAACGATTTTCTTCAAAACCATTATGCCCATCGTTACCCCCCCCCCCCCCCCCCCCCCCCTCGTTTTGGGTTCGAGTGCTAATTTGGTCTCTCGATATTATCCTTGTAAAATGCTTCCAGCTAGGAAGAGGTAGGTTGATGCCTCTTTGCACCCGGGGTCTTCCGTCACCTGTAATTTGTTGGAAGTCGCATTACGATTGAAAGTATATTAAAGTATATTACTGTGATTATGAAAATCTATATATGTGCCAATCAAAAAGAGTTAATATTAGTTGGATAAAAGAATAAAATATTCTATCTAGATGTTTTGGGGTAGCTGATATATGTGTGTCTCAAAAAAAAAAGTTTCTAACTGATGAAAAGATATTGTGTCACGATTACTTCTGCAGATGAGAGCACGAGATTCGCTATCAAACACTTAACAAAATCAGAGAAATCATTTGTATGCGAATATCCCGTCCTTACTGAACTAATGTCTTACAACCAAAAGCATAAAAGAAAAAAAAACGCAATTCATTTATAAAGTTAGCAAAGAAACGTGTATTTATTATTCAGACGACGAACAAACACCTGGTAAAGGTACCCGCTGTGTAATCTACCCCTGACGGGTTAACAAGAATCCATGTGTCGTTATTTACCGCTGCATTTTTCCCTTACAAAGAAAAACTCCATGCATTTACTATTGACATTTTTTTCATAAAGCGACAGCAAATACAACAGTTTATAAGCATTAAGTGTTCATTAAGTGACAGAAAGCATAGACACTCGATCATAGGTCGCCTCAGGGGTCTTTGTTGACTTGAATAATAGAATGAAACACGAATTGTGTACAATATATCTTTCCAGTGTGTTTTATTCTTTGCATGCTGATATATATTAATCTTTGATTTGTCCAAATCAAGAGAAACTGAAAGTCAACAGTTGTTTTCAATCATAAAGAGATAGAATAAAAAGAAACACGCCGCTGTGAAAAAAATGTTTATTCCTCTAAAAGATTTGTAGGGCAAACAATATCGCCAAAATGTTCAATAATAGACATTGATCGTAAATAAGTTTGGTCAATATTAGGGACAGGAATCGTGATTGACAACGAATTAAATGATCATTTTAAGTATCTGGTAGATTGATGTATCTGTTTAGGTCTAAAAGCTATAATGAGCTGATGTCCGTTGTCATTGAAATACATAAAACCAACGGTTGCTGTAACCTTTTAATAATAGTAAGATATAAAAAATATGTACCTTTATAGCAAAATCAGAAAAGTATATTTGTCCCTTATTCAAACATGTCCCAGCTACAGCTTTTTTGTTGGTGATCGCGTGTTTTGAGCAACCGAATTAAAGTTCAAATCAAAAGGTTTAAGATTCAATATTTTATTTCTGAAACACCCAGAAGGCAAGACCCAAAGTGGATAAATATTTTCAATGTTTTCAGGTGAGTTATACGATATAAATACAACGAACTCATGTAAATATAATAAAATACATATATCAAATGTGTACCCTCATATTAACTAAAAGTGTAGCAAATGTTTAGCTTAAAGTACATGCTTTTTAAGAACAGATCAGAATATACCTTTTATTTAGACATACATACAAGTATATCTTCATTATACACATACATAATCAAAGTAACAAATCACAGTGATCAGACTCGGTAACTTAACATATTAATATATAAACATCTAAATACATAAGACGGGGCATTTAAAGTTGGTTCGAAAACGACCTTAAAGTGGAAAAAGAAATTATAAATATTTTCATAACAAAAATTCAGGGAATATCTGGAAGCTGCCATATAGTGTAATTCTAAGCTTTTGCATTCGCATGAAAATATGAAAACAGAAACACTTAAACAATACGAAACTTGTATTTATTATTAGAGTGCTGGTAAATAAAAAGTAATATTGAAAGTTGACCATCTTGTACAATTAAAAAAGAAACAGGTGTGTAAAAAGCACAGTCCGCATCAATTTCACGACCGTTGATAAATTATAATCAAATTGAATATAGATACAAGATTTATTTTGATGCAAAGCATCAAAAACGCCGCGCATGTTTTTGAAGCACGGCTTAAATAAAGCAAAGCCATTTCAGAATATTTTAATAACATGTGCATGCATTTTTTTAACAAACAAAAGGGTAATGTTTCCACTTGGCAATGATACATGTCATTTTCACAAATATCCTCAGCTGTATGCTGCTTGTTTCAAAGATTTCTATGTGTTCTAAAAAGTCCTTGTAAATCAAGAGTGTCTTCCGCCCGCCTTATTTCCATATATGATTTTTTTTTTAAATCTGAAAAAAAAAATATTAAATTATCGAGAATATGGCCAGAGATGTGAATACCTAATGTAGCTTCGTGATATGGTTGATGAAAAACGCGTATTATCAAATTATTCAGAAATAACACAATAAGACCAAAGTACAGAAAAATACTTCAATTATAGTAGACAAAGTCTATTATGATGATTTGAGATGACATAAATGAACTAATCTATAGATCAAATGATCATATTAGATACATTTTACAACGGGTAATTCCTTTCTTATATAATTAATAGAAGGAGATAGGGTCTGCAAGATGCAGTAGGAGTATGGAATTCTTTTTGTATTGATGATATGTATAATATTAAATAAATATTTACAAGGCTTTACAACATATGCTACAATTTTCAGTTAAAGCACATTACTGGGACCGCAGAATGGGCCTGGGGCGCCGTCAATTAGACATGTCCGATACTGCCATGTGTATAGTGTTTGTGTTTTCTACTCTTTCTACATTATGCTGTAATGTGTGTATTGTTATACTGCGGTTTCACTTTTTTAGCTCACCTCTTTTATGTATATAGGGAAAACTTTACAGGGATCATCTCCTTTAAAACTACTGGCCAGATTTTAAAATGTTTTAATACAGACTGATGTTCCTAGGGTAACCGTATACTCAGGTGAGCGATCCAGGGCCATCATGGCCCTCTTGTTTTATCAAGTTGACGTTATGTATCTAAAAGTCTGAATATTTTAGGTTGCAAAACATCTTCCCAAACCTTTTTTTGAGCTTAAATGAATCGGGTTGCTTGCAAGCCAAGTTTTAAAACCCGTGGCCTACGAATTTAGGGAGAAGTTACCAGATTCCAATTAAATGTGTCGAATTTCTTTTTACTATCGACAGAAGACTTGCGTATTTGGAATCTCGTTTTATTTTTATATCAGTTAATACAAGTAACTGATTGAAATAGTGTTTATTTCAAACATAATCATCGACCTAAAGGATTTTATATTATTAAGAAATGTAATGAGGTATATTTCAACAATGGATTGGTACATTTATGTCCTACATTTATTTTATCACTAAAGAAAATGCGAGTTGAAAGGAAGGGTCAACCTCTGAAAACACAAAATGACGTGAAACATCGGTGCTTTATACACGAGGCTTCAAGGACATTCAGCGGTAAAGTACGGTATGAACATATGTAAAAATATCAGTTGCCTCCAGTGAGGTTTGAACTCACGACCCCTGGTTTACGAGACCAGTGCTCTACCACTGAGCTATAGAGGCGTACAACACACTGTAGAGCCATTGTCAAATTCATTGACTCGAATATCATATCTTTTATACGATACTATTGATCACAGATTACATATCTTTAGGAATAAGTTTCATTTATTTTTATACTATAATGGTTCTTCTAAATGAAATCAGTAATGTTTATCATATTTACATTAACTTAACTGTGTCTTGGACCTGAATGAAATGAATTACACAAGGATAAATTAGCTTTGAATGCCATTTACATTTTTGACACTATATTCATTATAATATCAGAATAACATTGTTTAGATATACGTGTAATTTTCTTTAACGAACATTCGCTTAATGACATACCCAGAAATGATAGCTAGTGTACATTTTGTAATTCTAATGACCTGGATTGAAAATATTTAATTTTAACCCCTTAAGATAGACTCACTTTGACGCATTGGCAAACATAACAGACCCATATCCCCTTGAAAGGAACTGTCTCCTCTGATTGCTAACTCAGATTCTACACAGATTGCACATCAAAGATCAAAGCTCACAATACTCTGAAAGACTGCAGTATTTACATGCAGAACTGGCTATACATGTAATATTAACTCCAGCGTTTAAGCAGGGTTGAACTCGAAAGAGGTAAAGGTCAGCTGAACTCGCTTGTTAGAGCGTCCGTCCCGAAATTGGGAAGTCGCGAGTTCCATCCCTGGCAGCGACATATCAAAGTCATAAAAATGGTACTGGTATAACTCCTCAAGGAGGCAAAGTCTACAAATGACTGATATACTTGCGGTGGGACAAACAAACAAACATTATCATACCAATATTACCGAATATTAGCACAGAAGGAACAACTTATTGTAAGACCGTGTATACGTCAAATAAAATCTTGTTCTGTTCTGTTAACAGAGTTTCAAGTCAAAATCAAAAGTGACGTCTGAATGGTATCTGGAGTATTTCATCGAACTTAATCGGAACAATAAACTGCTGTTAAATAATAGATTGAATCTCATCAACAACTCAATCAAATCAAAGTGCCGATAGCGCTGGGAGCATTCTAATGAAATTATGTCGATTTTCTTTTGTACATTGTAGTTAATTCAACACGAGGATCAAATTCTTAAGCGAAGCAAATAGACCCAATGTTATAAATCTGTTTTGTCCTGTGGTATAAAAGGGTTTACTTATACATGTATTGCACCCGAAAATGTATCGCGTTCGCACGCGGTAACTCATTTTATCACGCAGCTATATTATGAAGATATATTCTATGTCCCCTTTTATGTCAGTTTCTACGTAAAAAGACAGAAAACAAAATTTGGAACAATATCTCCGCGTAGTAAAAAAAAAAGAAGGGAATTTAGGTATCGAAATGTTCGAGGCAGAAATGCGTGCTACCAAAGATCAAGCCTTTTCTAAAAGTAAAGTCAAACAAAACGCAAGCTGATTAAGACGTATCAATAGTATAGGAAGATTTTATCTAATTAACCTAGGAACTGATGATTAAAAGGAAATAATTAATTTAGAAACCAATCTCCTTAACTTACCAATCTCCAAGGTAATGCAATATGGCCAAAAATGAAATTGTTTGTTACTGATAACATCTAAAAAAAAGGGGGGGGTCGGTAGGTCGGCAAAACCTTTTATTTTATCTCATTTCTTTAAAGGATGTGATGAAAAAAAAGTTTCGCGTGCATGATAATTCAAATGCTAGAAAAAAGTTAAAGGTCGTAAAAATATAATCAATCGGATTAGCGGAAAAAATATTTAGGCATTTGCATGGTGAAAGAAATGCGTCGTAAATTAAATTTACATGTGCTAATCCAGTTGTACCAACAAAACTCAAACTAATTTATAAAACTCAAACGAATTTATCTTCTTTGATCAGTGCCTTACAGTGTAACATTCGTATTATACAATTCAGTAACTGCAATATTCCTGATATGCATTGTTTGATTACTTTTACTCTTTCTTTATTAATAGAATCAATTCACGACCTTACGACATTCTGTATTTTAAACCGAGGGTGCGGAAGTAGAACCCATAAATTAATAGCAGTTGTACTGAATTTTATTCTTATTAACCACAAGCTTGTGTGACATCACGCAAAAAATGCCAGTCACGCAGTATATGATTATATTATTGGTACTTCCTCGCTGGCTTATTTATACTCCGTGTCGACAGGTTTGTCTCACGATTCGTGTAACATGATTACACTCCTGAGATATTCGCCTGATAACAGACTGAAGAGGGAATTCAACACCAATAAATGGCTAATCAGTAGTCAAAAAGTAAACGCAAAACCAAGTTTTGAAACAATTCTGAAACAATATATCAAACTGACAATACCTGTGCGAATCGTCACTGTGTAATGACCCGTACATGGCATAATTGTCACTTGCCGTACTGTGTAACACTGGTGTTTGACAAGATTGCGCCCCCTACCCGCGTTGAGAAGAAACCCAAGAAGACTGTTATGGTGTCGACTTGAAGAACCCAATTTGCTGGCATAAACAATGCCGCATGCAAATGGTCGTCATCCCGGACAGGTAAAGGTAAACCCCGTTAATAGAGACTCAATTACTCTTTTGTGACGTCCCTGGTGTCGGTGCGTGAAGAAGGCAATGTGAAGGTCAGGGGTGATTGTATTGTATTGTATTGTATTGTATTGTATTGTATTGTATTGTATTGTATTGTGGTTTACCGTCGCTGCGATAGTATTTCAATCATATAGCGACGTCCAGCTAATTACAGGTGGAGGAAGACCCCGAGTACACAGAGGTACCCGGATAGAACCACCGACCTACCGCAAGCCAGCTGGAAGGCTTCCTCACATGAAAAATCCGAAGTCCCTACCGGGACAGGGGTGATTGCGAGACACTTAATTAAGGCGCGCGTGTCCTGTTCTACTTACTGAATTTAATATTTCTCGATGTTGGTGGTAGTGCCTGAAGAAACCCCACTTGCTTGAATGGACGACCACCATTCACTCTGACGTGAAGGACTGAGGAATCGAACTCAGGATGCATTAATGAGCACGATTGACGGCAATGTGTTCTACCGGTCATTTTGTTACCATTGTTTGTCTGCCAGAGACCGTCGAAATGCTGTCATAATTTGGTATTATGTTGTAGGAATGCGGAATAGTAACACGCCAGTCACGTTATCCTGGTACCACACCAGTCACGTTATCCTAGAACCGCGCCAGTCATCTTATCCTGGTACCACACCAGTCACATTATCCTGGTACCGCGCCAGTCACATTATCCTGGTACCACACCAGTCACATTATCCTGGTACCATGCCAGTCAAATTATCTTGGTATCGCGCCAGTCACATTATGCTGGAACCGCGCCAGTCACATTATCCTGGTACCACACCAGTCACATTATCCTGGTACCATGCCAGTCACATTATCTTGGTATCGCGCCAGTCACATTATGCTGGAACCGCGCCAGTCACATCATCCTGGTACCACGCCAGTCTCATTATCCTGGTACCATGTTATTATGGATATAAAAGTTATATCAGGAAGTCTTGGCAAGATTATTGTATAACTTTAAAACCTTTGCTTTTCCTCAAAAATTTGAAATCTCGTTAAACTCAGATATCTGCTAGCCTGAGTATGGTCTCATTCTAAATAAAAATCATGATCAATCTTAACTTTGAGTACACGTAGCACGGACTATGTTCTCAAACACTATCTGAAGCATAAATGAGTGCAAAATTGATCTAGCCGAGTCTTTGTGACCACCGCTCACCGATCCACTTAGTTGAGCATGATAATAATACCAAAGTTTGAGTATGAGAACAATTTTTAATCTCTTCGAGAACTTTGAGTTGCTTAAGGATATTATGCTGCAGAAGTAGTTGGATAGAACCTCCATCTAAGAAAAAAAACCAAAGCGCTGATAGCGCTGAGAGAACAGTGTTTTTAGTGTGATGATGTCGCATATCTTTTGCTTATTAAAGTAAATTTAATAAACGATGATCAAATTTTCAAGCGATGCCAATAAACCCAATGTTATAAACCCGCTGTAACCTTGCGTGAACACGGTCTATAAAAGAAAAGATGAATATATGGATTGATAACAATAAGCATATCGCCACTCTCCCTTTTTCTCTTGCCTACATTTTAATGGAGTATATGAATATGTGGAAACAAGTCTGAAACAACAAACTTTCATTATTTGATGTATGTATTTCTTTTTTATATACACATGTACTTGATAAAGGTATTTAACAAAAACATATGTATTTTGTATTGAAAAAAAAACTTTGATAAAAACTATAACTATTGTGAAAAATGTTCACAGGCTGGGACTCGAACCCACACCCCTTTCAAACGCCGTTTGCGAACAGCCAAACTACTTTACCCACTGCACCATTGGGCCAGCTGTTGCATATGGTTGGAATTTTATCCATGTATCGTTGGAAATTCTATCGAGTTATGGTTCAAATTATTTCGGAATGAGGTGCGATATTTTCGATTGCGCACTTCTTTTTTCATATCCTGTTATTAAACACGTTATCAGCATCGATAATCAACATATTTTTTATTCAGTTTCGATTTCAATAATGTAATCGTATTGAAATAAACATGAAGATTGTCACCATTTAGTGATAATACGGAAACAAATGTGGAACTTTTTCTCCGCGTATTAAAAAAGGAAATCGATGTCTAAATATAGCACCGAAAGCTGTGCGATGCAGAAATGTGTGCTACCATAGAACAGCGTTGCAAGCAAACCTGTTCAAAAGCTTACTAACAACGATAAAGGACATTAAGAGTCAGCTTTTAGTTATACATTTTCTCCTATATTGACTTCAATCATACGTTTATAATCTGATTCGCAGTAGAACAAAGACGAATGCCATTGTTACTTAAGGGTTTAGCGAGTAAAGTGTATGTTGCGAGATATAATAAATAAGCATTGCATTACTGAGCACTGTTTGTGATCAATTTGGAAGATTTAGCGGACGCACAAAATTGATATAAAAGGAAATGAAAATCCATTTACTGACTCAAAATTTATTTTAGAATAAACAATACTTTGAGTTAATGGATACATTAAGATATAAATGGTTACCGATTTAATCGGTCAATTGCCGATTATACGATTATATGTGTGATTACTGTTGAATAACAAATACCAAGTTCATAACGTAATCGGATAATTTGCCGATGTTTATAAATTGCTAATTCTGTAGCGTCGTCTGACGATCTCGTTCATCTAATAAAACTTCCGAGACAGAACATTTCTAAACAAATATTGTTAGTTACTAAGGAAATATTTTTGGTCAACTTAGTCGTGTAGTTGAATTTTCGGACAATAGCACTGGTGGATTGCGTTTCCATCAAATTTAAGAATCTAAGTATTACATAGCCCGAAGTATTTTCCTAAGAATTCTAGTCTAATCAGCAAAGTCATCATCAATGTAACGACCAAGTACTGGTTCAACACAGGAACCTCCAAGGGTGATTAGTGTAAACTGTTAAAGCTTGTTCCGAAATCGACCAAAATAGTCTTAAACTAGCGTCACGATCCATCCTCTCTGATAGACATTTTTTTATTTACGTAAAAAGATAAAATGGCGGTTTTGCTTTTTTTCGGCGTTGCTGTCTATCCCCACTTTTGACCTATGCACGGATGATGACGCAAGATAAGACCAAATGAATATTTGAGCGACCCTCATTGGTGGAATATGCCTATGATAAAAGGTCACGCATTATTGTTTGTTGAGATGACATCCAGCTGGAATATATGCTTAGTATTGTCAAAATATTAATAAAGTATTCGTCTGGATTACAATCTCTTATACATGAATTATTGTTTTATCAGATGCACAATTGAGACTTGTTCCGATCCGCACGTTATTAAGATCTGCAGTACAGTTGATCCTGTATTAGCAGCCACATGTATTAAGCGGCCAATCTGCTTTTAGCGGTCAGTTTTGATATAACCAAACCAGCGTTTCGCTATATGTTCATTTCGCTATATGTTTAATCTTTATTAAGTGGCCACTTTTGTTAATCGGTCATATTCTCTTGTTTCGTTGACTGACCGCTTATGACGGGTTTCACTGTATATCCGTTTAACTAAAAATTGGTTTTAGTGCGCTTCAATACTAAATTATTGCGAAGGAAGGTACAATTTGCATTATATAACCGCTCTACATATCCCATACCTTGAATACCAAACAACACCGAATATCTTTTTAAAATATATTCATAGGTTATCTAATCACTTAACTTTACATAACCACAATAGCAGTTCGTACCACTGCAAGCGGTTCAAATATGATAGGATTTTTGTTGGAATAGTTTCAAACAGTTGATCTAAGTGCATTTTCATCGTTGATCCGTGGACAAAATGTATTGCATAATATAACTCTATACCTTTATTGACAGTAATTTAAACTTTCTTCAAGGTTGCCCGTCTTTTACATTTATTTAGAGGAGTGATTCCTTGTATTTCTTTCCGAATGACCCACTTTCCTTCAGTTACCTTGTAAAATGAGAAAAAAAATGTCAAGTAAAGTGCATTGTATGGAATAGTGCACTTTTCTATTTGATATGTTGTCATCGCACATTGAGTTACTTGTAAGTTAGTGTTGAAAATAATTATGTACACAATATTGAAACAAATTTTGAATATTCCCAAGATATTGAAACAAATTTTGAATATTCCCAAAATATTGAAACAAATTTTGAATATTCCAAAATATTGAAACAAATTTTGAATATTCCCAAGATATTGAAACAAATTTTGAATATTCCAAAATATTGAAACAAATATTGAATATTCCCAAGATAATCATAATGTAAGCGAGACGGCGACGGCGCAATGTAGGCGCATTTTGGCGTTATAAAGATGGGACAGGCGTAGAACCAGCAAAAGTAGAGCGCAGATTTATCGTATGGCAAGCGTGTTGGATGCGTGGAAATTGGATCATCTTTTTTAGTACATTCATTACACTGTTACTACGTCCATAAAGATGAGGTATATACCTAGGAGCGAGTGCGCAGGGGCCAAGTACTGGTCCAACCCAGGAATCGTCGAGGGGGATTAATATAAGTTGTAAGAACATGTTTCCCAATTGACGGTTAAATAATTAAGTTTATACTAAACTAGTAATAGGTATTTCAAAAAGACACATGAAACTGATTAACCCTTTCCTTCATAGAGGAAACCATGAAAAGACCTATGCGAACAGCATAAAACCAGATCAGCCTGCGAGTAACTCGCAGGCTGATCAGGTTTTATGCTGTTCGCTGCTCCTCAGTGGTCTGGAAATGAGGATTTTGTAATTAAATTTGGTAAGGTTTAACTGTGGTTTTCTGCAGATCAGGCTTTATGTGGTACCTATTGAGTGCGTCAAAATGAGTCTATATGAGGGAAAGAAGGGCATTGTTACGAATATTAAAAGCATAGGAGCTTGGTGACTTATTATTCTTATTTTATTTTTATTTTTTTTATTTATTTAATTGTTTTTCTACATATTTTAACCCACAAAAACATAAAAAGCAAAAGTAAAGTAAAAATTTTCGATATTAAAATTATCATTTTACATCCGTTTCTCGGTATCTATAAAGCCTCAAGGAGTGACACCCGCCATTGTTTTCGCAACGTTGTCACAGAGTAACATCCCTTTGAAAAACTGATCCAGCTTTATTCGTTCTTGGTTCCTGTTTCTATCGTGCGGCGCATTTTAACAACGGAAAATCACTCGCTGTTTTTGACATGCACGGGAAACCCATCCCCTAATCTTCCGATTGCTTTTTTTAAAACTGCCTTCGTGCCTGCATCCATCCTAATAGCTATATATATATATATATATATATATAATATATATATATATATATATTCTTATACGAGCTTGATACTTTTAGACTTTTTAGGGTCTCTCCACATGTATAATTATCCTGCTTTTATATTCAATTATACGGTAATATTTCATGATAGTCTCGTATAATTTATCATAGATTATTGCTATTATTTCCATCATACCATTTTTTTAAGTTTTGTCTTTCATCCATTTCGGTTTGTAAAAGACTGTTGTTTTCTTTCTAACATCCAAACTCCCTGTTGCAGTCTGCACAGGCTACCAGCTTAGGTTCCCTCATTAAAAAAGGACGATATCATCATTTTATATAGAGAGAAACGTTCCATAAATAGAGACTGTGACGTAACAAGCTTGCACTTGTCATCAGGACCGGTGTTGACACATTGTTTGAGAAAGGTGTGTAACTCTCCGTCCAAAATCTAAATAAAGACAAGAAAACTGTGATACTAAGTATCACAGCGGCCCTTCGAACTTAGTGTACGAGAACTTTTCTGACATGTTTTTAGCATTTGTGTTGCAATACTTAAATTTAACGTTTGAAAGAAATAGATTTATGTTTGAAGGTAAATTTAAAGATAATTTGAAATCATTGCTTTTCATGGTATGCATATTAATTGTTTTGATAATTGAAGTTTTTAATAAGGTTATTATTCTGTAGGTGGCTATGAACATGAAATAAATTTTGTCAAATTTTTAAGTATGTTTTATTTTCACATGTTTATTTCTAAAGTAATGATGACTCTTAAAAAATATAAAATGTTTTTAATATTGAACAAAAATGTTTTTGGAAAAGTTTCAGTTAAGAAATGAAATGCTAAGTAATAAAAACAGGAGATCAACTGGAATAAAATGTAACAAATGAAGATATTTTTCTTTAAATATCAATGTGCAAGAAGATATGTACAAGAGCAAGTGAGAACGTATGAAAGTACATGTGAATAATGTAATGAGGGGTGTTGTGTTTAATTGAAATAATATTAAACTGGGAAAAGAAGGAACTGAAACATATTTTGCAATTAATGCACATTTCAAAAAAGCATAGAGCAAATGATATAAAAATTTTAAAGCTAAGAAGGAACACAGTTTCAAAACAGCAAGTATCTGGTAATTTTTCTCAAATTAGAAACAGAAATATTTCCAAAGATTGATGCAAGAACAGTTTTACAAGTAGACTTTTAAAAGAAAACATAGTTAGACACTTATTTTACATGTTCTACAATATTTACAGCAAAAATAATCTCAATCTATTAGGGAATGTTCTGTTCAGTTCTATGAATTCTTGAATATAATGTTACCACAAAAATGTTCCCTGTATGAAAAATAGACTAGGAAGATGTATATATTATGTTATGAATTGTTAGTAGAAGCAAATATATAAATGTATTCATAATCATTTTATATGGAAAAAATAATGTTTATTCTTTCAAACATTTAACAAGGCACATGTTCAATAAAAATATAGGATACTGCGAAAGCATTTACATGATTGTGCGTACACAGATTTTTTTTTTTAAAAAAATTTTTTTTGTTACATTTAAAATTTAAGTTAAAAAAAAAATTAATATTTATGTACTAAATAAAAAAAAAAAAAAAATGAAGAAAGAACAAATTAACAACCAATATTACACATGAAAAAAAAAACACACTAAAAATATAAAAGAAATGAACACATTAACAAGTGCATATTTCACAACCTTTCAACATGGAGGAAGTATGTCTTTACACTGAATGATGTGTGCACATGTAACCATCATTGGATGAGAAGGTAGCATATATCTGAATGAAAGCTATGTTGGAAGAAGAGTAACTAAGTTTGTATGACAATTAAGTAAGTTAGCACCATTGAATAACAAAGTATATGAGCACATAGTCATTGAAAAGTAAGTATTAAGCACCTTTGAATACAATTTAATGCAACATGTGAATACAGTTAAAACATAAGTCTGACAAGGATCAAATATAAAGATACTATAATGCATATTCATAATTATACTGAGTTAAAAATTATTTAATTATTTTGAAAGATAATTGATCTTTTAGTGCAGGATAATGACTGGTGTTTGAAGAGTTTTATTACTTTGTTCAGTATGTTGCAATTGTACTGTAATGTATATTTAAGTTGAGTGTGATGAGAAAGAAATGATACATAAATGAAATTTGTAACATATTTTACACAGAAATATATAAAAAATTTATAAGGAATATGAACATTAAACAAAACACAACTGAGTATCTCTCCCAATTGATTAACAAAGGACTTGTGAGTAAATTAAAATATGAACATGTTTGAATGGCAAGTAAATATGCTAGCACCTTTGAGTAATAAGTTTGTCAATTGTTTTTTAAGCACAAGTGAGTACTAAGTATAAAAAAAACTGCTTTGAATGACACATGAGCATATTATAATTTTTTGATGATGAATGAGAAGTAAACACTTTGAATGACGCGTAATATGTTAACTTCTTTAAACTAGAACTATCACTGAAGGTGATTCATACCCCCACCCCCATCTTTGACACAGGATGTATTCACATGACACATAAAACGAATGTTCACACATAGGATTTGGGCTTTTAAGCATACCAAAAAAAATATTATCACTAAAGGTGATCAATACCCACACCGGAAGTCTGTCATGTGTAGGATTACAGTTTCAAACGTTTGCGTGAGTGAAAGACTACATGTATGTAACGTTTAAAGGTCTATCTACATATGAAGTTTGATCAACATAAGTACAGTAGTTTTGGAGAAATGCTCCGGACAAAATCAAAAGACAAAAAATAACAAAGGGGAATAACTCCTTTAAAAAACATGTTGAGTTTTGGTTCTTATGCACTGCACTTCCTCTCTTCAAGATCAATCTACACATGAAGTTTCATCAACCTAGCTACTTTAGTATTGGAGTTATGCTCCAGACAAAATCAAAAGATTAAAAATGACGAAGGGCAATAACTCCTTTCAAAATACATGCAGAGTTATGGTATTTGTGCACTGCACTTCCTCTCATCAAGATCAATCTACATATGAAGTTTCATCAACCTAGCTACTTTAGTATTGGAGTTATGGTCCGGACAAAATCAAAAGATTAAAAATGACAAAGGGCAATAACTCCTTTCAAAATACATGCAGAGTTATGGTTCTTATGCACTGCATTTCCTCTCATCAAGGTCTATCTACCTATGAAGTTTCATCAACATAGGTACAGTAGTTTTGGAGAAATGCTCCGGACAAATATTTGTAGACCAACCGCCGGACCGACCGACCGACAGGGTGACTCCTATATACCCCCCCCCCCCCCCCCCCCCCCCCCCCAAATTTCATTTGTGGGGGTATAATGATAAGTGAGCATGTAAGCACAGTTAAATGAGCAGATTATAATGACTAACCTTAAATGTTTATATGAAATTGTTGTTTCTATAACTGACCCAATTGAATTTTATTAAGACAAAATTAACATCACAATGAGATATAATCCCCATAACAACTTCCCTAAAGCAGTTAGGAACAATCAAGGATGAGTGTTTCGCTCTGTTTAACATCGATGTTTTCTTTTCTTTTCTACCAACTACTGTATAGCGCTGTGAAAATTAGTATGTAAACCCCACACTCAATCATCACTCGAACAATTTGATTGGAGGAAATTTAAAGAAAAAATAATGTTTTGTTGTAGTAAAGTATTTTTTATCTTTTGAAGAATTAATCTGCAAACAATTATCAAAACATAATGTAAAATAAATACGAATTATATTTTTGTTGAATGATTTGAAATAATTAAGAAATATTTAGACTGAGTCTAAAGTTTTACATATAAACAGATACGAAGCTACCGTCATAATAACAATTAAAGCAGTCTAGCAAAAAGGTAGACTGTGTCCGATATTAATTTATTTTAGTCGTCAATTACATGACTTTTAGTACAAAATGTGAACCAATGTAAAGCAGTCTGCCAAATTCTCCATAGCGACTTTCCAACCCCGTATTAAATAGTGCGGCCCGCTGCAGCGGGCCGCAATAAGGTCGGGATAAAGCAAAACTGGATAAAGCAATTACTGTATTCCATACAAGGGATGTTACTCTGCGACAACGTTGCGAAAACAATGGCGGGTGTCACTCCTTGAGGCTTTATAGAATACCGAGAAACGGATGTAAAATGATGAATTTTAATATCGAATATTTTTACTTTACTTTTGCTTTTTATGTTTTTGTGAGTGAAAATATGCAGAAAAGCAATTTAATTATAAATAAATAAATAACATTTAAAATAATATTAATAAGTCACCAGGCTCCTATGATTAAAAGCTTCTATATTCAATTTCGCTTTTTTGAATAACATTTTAGCATTTGAGTACGAGATTATTGTAGAGAAACGACATAAAAAAAAAGCCAAGATATATTTCCAAAACACGTCCAAGGACCGTGTAATGTAGACAACACATAAACAAATGGTATCCAGTTTCTACCATGATAGTGTTATTACAAAATTAAAAAAAAAAAACATGTTCTCTCTTGTGAATTTATTATAACGGCCAATGACAATTTGTAAAACATGGGTTCGTACACGAAATCGAATTAATTGTTTTATAAGTGTATCCAAAGAGATCTTCGCAAGATCAGGTTCAAATTCAAATGGGTTTTTGTAATGTTTACGATATCTTAGTTTCGATGTTGAATCAACATTATGCCGCCAGTCTTGAATTAACTGATCACTTAACCTAAGTCTGTTGGAATAAAATTGAGAACCAAATGATTAATAATAGAATTTAGCCTACGTTGTCATGCCATTTTTATATGGCTAATATCATGAAACCTTACCGAGCACATTGATCCAGGTGTATTCAAGATGCAAATTTGATATATGTTATTAAATAGCCGCAGGCCGAGGGCCAATACGACTACCCTCGGACAAATAACAGGGCAAATATCAAATCATTTATTCAGTGACAATTTTATTACATAACTATTATTCTTAGTTTTAGCCAATCAAATTGCAGGAAAAAATAGGTTAGATAAAAAATATCACTTTCGGCCCCGGTCCGACAGTGATATTTTTATTGGCCTGATGGTTGAGATCATCAGTGTATTATTGATAAGGCCTCTTTAAATGTTATAGGGCTTATAATGAGTAATTAATTATATAATAATTGAATAATTTGTAATAGAACTAATTATTATTGCTATTATTATCATTTATTGTAATGGTAAATGTGAAGCTGAAATATAGGATGAATCAATGGCTGGTGTTATTACACTGGGTGCTTGTCGATGCTAATTTATATATACTTGTACAATATTCGTAAGAGATAATTCCAAAAAAATATTTTTTTCAAACAATATTTTGTTTAAAATGGAGGTTACAGTGGTAAAAATATTTAAATGTCAAAAGAAATAAGCAATTCCAAATCACCATATATTTGGTCCAGCATAATTTCAGAAATAAATGGGAGTAACCGTAGATTATTTACAGTTAGCCAGGAAAAGGTGTAAAAAAAAGTACTAAAAGTACATGGAAAATAAAAAGGATACCTGTGATGTGATTACATTGAGTTTATGTACATTGAAAATTCTTTGATATGGAACCCGAAAACAACAATCTTTAAAGGATAACGAAACGGAAAATGTTTTAAGCATGTGAAACAACTACGGACTTCGTTTTTTTTTTAGTTCTCTTCTTCGCAATATTAGACAATTTTCAGCCCTTTTAGCACCTCTGCTGTCGTAATTCAGATCGCTTAGAAATAAAAAGCAACTTCAATTATGTCTCTTTCCCTGGCATTTGCGGCTCGTTCTTTGTCCGATACACATTCTATTCTCAGGTACATAGAACGGGATTTAACTGTTACTTAACGGTTGAAAACATTATCTTTATGTCTGAAATCAAATGAACAAATGCTTTGAAAGCATTCTTCTTTCTCTGCAAATACTAAAAGAGACTTTTTCAATTTAAATTTTCAACCTGCTACATCAGACTTTGTTTTTGCCAATTTGCAAGGGGGGGGGGGGGTATTTAAATTGAATTTGTATCTTCATTTAGAATATTTCATCATGTTTGTATCACAAAAGACTTTATTTGCATATTTTCAATTTGCTCGAATTCAGTCTTAAATGAAAAATAAAATTGATGAAAATTGAACTGAATGCACTTAAGAACTTTTTAAAAGTAAAAGGAGATGACGTCATGCCGTTTGTTAGTTTACTTTACGTCCAACCGCATTAGGGTGGAATCATACAGGTCTTTGAAATGACGTCGTTTTCGACGTCAAAACAGACTTTGTGAGATTTAGGGTGGGCGCAAACGTATCTTCTTGAGACTGATAAACTCTGGCCTAAGCAATATCACGATAAAATTTGACATGACACTACATCCAGTCACAGTATCCTGACACCGGGCAAATTAATCCTGGAACTACCCGCATGTTATAAGCGCCAAAGAAGGTCAGTTTACCAACATCATTATCTTTTAACGACCTTGATATGTCGTGACCGGGTATTGGACCAATGACCTTCTGTTACAGAGGTGGACATTTTTGCTGTTCGGACCAGTTTAGATTTACTAGAAGAATATATCACGCGAAGTAGATATGCTATTCACATGATAATCATATGAAACCATCGTGTAATAATATCAGATATATTTCCTTAGTTCTTACGTTATTCGCAGACCATAGCTGTAAACATTTAGTTAAATCATACTTGCGTATCAATGATTTGTATCTATACAAAATTGATAAGATATCTAATTAAGCAAATGACATGAAAGTTATTAACAGTATACATGAACAATATTAAAGAATACAAATTACACAAAATAGATGTGTAATTATTTGCCAGACTTCAAAACATTTGTTAATAGATCTATACTTTAGTTAAATATAGGCAATATTTCCTTTGCCTATGATTCAATGGGTCATCGTAACTTGATTCACAGGCACAGCTTTAAAATGACATTAGATCTGAAATGCAGCTCATAAAGTATTTTGGGCATTCTTGAAGCTTTAGAAATCCAAGTTTGGAAACGCAATGTCACTCCTTTTTATGTCATAAATACCATTCCATTTTTGGTATTATGAATCGTCAATAACGTCTATGTTTACACTCCTCCTTACTGACCTATGCTTATCCTCAATGAAATTTCTGACAAAGCTTGGTACTCTTGTTACAAAAAAGTTAGTTAAACGTTTCATAGACGTATAGAATGTCTGCAAACGATCCAAAATTGTTTGAAACAAATGACATGGAACATGTAGGTAGCACATTTTTATGCCAGTGGAATGTCAGATAGTCAACTCCGTTACTCCTAGGTATATCAACTGTTTGTCACTGAAAACGATCTCAAGAATGTTAGCTATTTTCACTCTCCCCTATCTGGGTATGAATTTCCCTGATAAAAAAGCAAGTGTCTCTATTGTTTCCTAGGGTATATAAAGAACGGACTTTGACAACCGACAATATTTCGTTCAACTTGGTGTTAGGCGCTTAACGTTTCATTTAAATGTCTTTAGCGCCATATATTTTTTGTTGATAACGAAAGAATATTTGTGCATAATTCAAGCAGCAGGTGCTTCATCGGACATCTAAGAAGTTGAAAATGAATCGACGGGATCAGAGAAAGATAACGAAGAATTTGGTGGCTTTAAGAAAAGCTCTGCAGAAGGACATAGATCCGATGGTGGACAGACTGGTGAAAGAGAGGGTCTTCACACCGGAGACAAGGAATGAAATCAAGAATGTCCGACCGGCTTTATCGCAGTTACGATGTGGGGTTTTCCTTAACAAGTTGCTTAGGAGTGGCCCCGATGCTTATATGAAATTTAGGCAGATACTGGAGGACATGGGGAAATACTCACTCGTGGACACTCTGGAGAAATCTTCGCCGAAAGGTAAAAAACACATGGGTTTCTATTAATCCTTTACCTCATGAATATTCATATATACACATTTATAAATTAATTAATACTTATTTAATAACCTTTGACTTGAACATGAAACAATGGATTTTTCTTTGCCATGCAGTCTGTGTAGAATCTGTGCTATAACATCGCTCAGCAAAACTATAGGTCCCTGGTCAGACAGTTCTCCGAGTTTAGGAGATGTCCGATCTGGGACTTCCCATTTATCAATGCGCCAGAATAAATGTATATGAGGTGAAAGGTTAAATCAAGATAACATCTTATTTATGATAAGGGTGTTTTATTCGACAAACTAAAAGCCGAACTCCTTTGAATAAGATGGACCCTTTCTTCTACATGAATGGCAGATTATTACCGTTTGTCATAAAATGCATATACAAACCATAAATGTATTTATCATACTAGGCTTTGAATATACTAGGTACCAAAACTATATTTTTCGAAAGATATGTACTGTCTGTGTTGAGATTTAAAATATTGCATTTTGTTTTAGGGTTTATTTTTTAAAGTTTAAAGTCTGTGGGAGTATAAAATCAATTTACTGCAAGTTTTGGATGACAGTGATTTATAACTCTCCGCCAATGTCATAACTTTCAAGGCTAGCAGCATCTCTCAAATTTTTTATAACGTGTTATTTGATTTCTTGAATACTAAGACTGAATTATAATGTTGTTTATTTTGAATGATTAATGGAAAACGAAGTATGTAAATGGCCTTTAATTTTTGCTGGCTACATTTTTGGATTTTAATTTTATATTCTAGATTCTGACACGGTCTGGGCATGGAAAGAGGAAAAGGAGAAGACATTCGTCATTCCGACTCCAAGGGTAAGTCTAGCAGTTTTATTTAACTATCAAGAAAAAACAACAAATGACCTTGGCAAATATACTCACGGACTTTAAGAAACGCCTCTCCCTGGAAAAATTTCGATTATTCTATTTCGTGTTTTTCAAAACGATTTGAGATTATTTAGAACTTCAGCAATCATTTGTGCATGTTTTATGCCCTACTTTTATTTTATCACCAAAGAAAAAACGAGGGAGGTATCAACCTGCGAAAAAAAAATGACGCGAAATATCGAGGTTTTATACATGAAGCGTCTCGAGAGTCTTCAAGTATATGTTAGTGAAGTGATGTTATTTTGGTCATTTGATATATTTATTTTACAATACATACATAATTGTAACATTAAATAAATGCATGGGAATATATTAGTACTGTATTGTAATAGCGCACGTACTTGTACTGATTTTGACGATGTAACATTTACAAGTCAATAAAATATATATGTTCTGTTCTGTGAATTTGTTGCGATGAAATGCATTGTGATATAAAGTACATCTAGAATCCGCTGTTTTCAAAGGAACTTTGACCAGGGACGTCTTAAAGCTAGAAAGTAACAAATTAAAACCGCAATATTAGAGATTCTAGATTTCATCAGTTTGACTTAACATTTCACATTAATAAAATAATGTACCGTAAAAGCGCAGGTATAGTCACCCGTCTTAAAGGCATAAAAAGTTTTAAATACCCAGGTGACAATTCTGTTGAAGCAAATAGTGTAATAAAATGACATCATAAGAATCTAAATAAGCTGGCTGTTGAGTACAGATTGCCATTGACATGTTAATAACGCTGTGGTTCAGTGGTAGCCTCCACTCACTCTGGATCTGAAGGTTCCAGGCTCGATCTCTACTAGACCTTCTCGGGCGCAAAGTATCAGTATAATATAAGTATTGCCTAGTGGGGACTAGTATAAATTGCAAAAAACATGCTTATCAATCGACGTTAATGAGAGTGTTTAAATAGTCATATGCTTAACTGTATTTATCTATCTTTCGCAGCTTCCGGAAAGGATGACAGAGAAGAGGTCGGAGACTTCCATTTCGCGGCCCACATCTGAAACAAAGCCTATCGACGAGGTGGGCCAACTGGAGCGTATGATGACATTCGCCATGACAACACTAGACGAGAAGGACAAAAATAACAATCATGTAGACAAAAAGGACTTCCAAAACAAACTTATATCCGAATCAAAAGGCAATGAAGAGTTGATTGGATTTTTCAAATCTCTGAAATTCAACAGTTTCTCTTTAACATCACATAGTCTGGTAAGCAAGAAAGGGCAGGCCCTCACGATCCGCGTAGAGTAATCAAAACGCTGCTGTGTTGTTGAATGGGAGTGAAAGGTCTTTTCAATTGCATTTTTTTTTTTCAAAGGAAAATGCGATACTAGACAATATACGTTGGAAATGTTTGTCGCGGATTAATGTCTGTATTCAACTGACTTGTTCTGTATGACTGGTTCAATCAAATTGCAGCACATAAAGCAGAGGTTGTTGCGACTTTCTGTGGTTGCAATGATATGTACTGGATCGTATGAAAAAAACTGATAATCAGACACATGATCAAAGAAGCAAAATGTGATTACAGTGTGTATGTTGCATTATTTATATATTTACATTATTTGTCCATTTATTGTTGATATCATGTAACACTGTAACATAGGTGTAAAGTGCATTTTGAATGAATGGTCAGTTTTGTTGATACTGCATTTAATTGCTTAATTAATCAATGTTTTGTAATGAAAACATTTGTTATGAATATACTATATCATATATATAAGAAGTAGTTACTTAAAATGTATGTCCTTACCAGTAAGTATGCATGCATCATATAATATTCCATCGTCGAATACCCACGGCCGATCGATAGGCCATGGGATATTAGGGCTGAATTTGTTCGTTTAAGGGTGTGTCAAATTACGCTATTTCATTGGTCGCGTCATGTTCTTAAAACCAATCATAAATGCCGTTTTTATACAGCTGCCGGATGCAGTAATTTTTTTATTGTTTACATGAATTGAAGCTTCCGTGCCGAAGAGTGTTGCATTTAAAAGTCGCGTTTTTATTGGTCGAAAAATTAAACAATAACTACTGTATTATGGCAGTTTGCCTGCCTATTTCCCCACGGCATGATATCATGTCGTGAAACGGAATAAGTCAGCCGGGGTATTCGACGATGATAATATTATTTTGCCATAACATTTTGTTAGCCAAGTTAATGGATATTTTGTCAAAATTCAGTTTACAAAGATAAAATACGGTAAAATGTTAAATATTGTGTCCGTAAAAAACGGGGAAAAAGGTAACACTGATTTATCATTTAGTAGTTTAAGGTATTTTATAAATCTATATTTCTAATGCTGACTTTACATGCAAGGTTAAGTGGCTCATGGCAATTCTTGTAGCTACTGTCATTATATCCAACCTTTTAAGTAAGGACAGACGAATGTACGGGCGCACTCAATAAAACTAGAACGTCGCCCGCAAGGCTTTTGTGGTTAGGCACGTGGAAATACTTGTATTGAAATATAACCTTAGACTATCTATAGCACATTTTTAAAGGAATAAATCGACCATGAAATGTTAATTATTTTCAACAGTGGCTCATTGTATCATATTACGCCATCAAAACACGTATCTTGATAAATCTATTGACCGTATATCTATTTAGAAACATTTTATTTTAGTACAAATATGACAGGGGGTAAAGTAAATCTAATACAATTTCTACTTTACAAAAAAGTGATCCGTTTCGAAGTAAACCTTAAACTCTTACAACGCAAGCTAAATGTATTTGGTTGATGGATGATATTGCTTAAATCTGTTTTGCCTTTATTTCCAATTATCTTAGTAATTAAACTTATTTTCAGAATATAAAACATAAATCTGTCCTCTGGACAAAACATATCTGAATATCTACACCATTTTTATATCTGCCTGTAAAAAATATAAATTGTCAATCGAAAAAAAAACACCATATAGTAAAATAATCATTATGATTCCATTTTAACATAATTCGATCCATCATTTATCTATGATATTAGTTATATTTTATAAAATTTTTTTTTTCTCCTTTATCAACCCGCATTCATTTTGTACATTCTTTACACACACACACACACACACACACACACACACACACACACCATATAACCTCGGGAGTAGTAGGTCGTGGGTTTGATCTCTGGTTGCGACATACCATAGTCGTAAAAAATAGCACTGGTAGCTCCCTGCTTGGCGCTAAGCATATATAAAAGGTAGTTTCAGGACGGGTTGGCCCGGTGGCAAGATACTGTGACTGGGTGTGGTATCATGCCACATGTCTACGGCGTGATACTGCAGTGTGATAGTTCTATGGTTGTCTCGGTAAAGATCTCCAAATGACTGAAATATTGTCGATGGAACTTTAAACCTAACAAACAAACAAACACAATAGCCTATTGTTATACACTAAAATTGTGATAGCAGCTACTCTAAATAAGCTGTCTTCTTGTTTAAACACCCGGGAAACATATCATTTATTCTATCTGACATATATTTTGCAACCCTAGGAGTCAAGAAATTTCCCCCTTTACAGTGTACCCAAGCAGATTAAGTCAAATTTTAATGATATTTTCATTTCGTTTTACAAAAATCGAACACTGACTGTCTACTTTTATAGTTTGTCAATGTTGGATTGTAAAACAAAATGTTCAAACAGAGTGATGCTAAAGAAAAGGGTAACATTTTCCAGTATACATTTGGTTATGCAAGCGAACCTAGTCTTGTAAAATTGTGATTAAGCGTAGCCTCAGTCATCCTCAGTAAATGTTATTTGCAAACTCATTTACTCATAACATAAAATGAATAAAAATCAGATTTAATAGACCGTGAAAATGAGAATCATCCCGAAAATGTAGGATTATATTTGTTCAAGTTTGTAATTAGGTCGACAAAAATAGGGCTTCAGATGACATACATTCCCTGCAACTTAACCACAAATCTATAAATATAAACCGGGCCAATATCTCTTTAACCGTTTTCATTAACAACATGGAGATATTTATTGACCCCCACTCTCGTCAAATCAATGTGATATGCTTTGATTTATTTAAAAACAATACCGTTACCATTAAAATAAATCAAGGATTTTTTTTTTTTTTTTTTTTTTTGAAAACGTATTGCGCTTGAGGCGCATTTCCCCTGACATTAATAGGGATTGTTTTCTCCATCAGTAGACTGATAATATATCGTGATTCTGTGTATGGCTTTACATATTTAAAAATTAGAGTGCCTGGAAAACGTAGTGGAAACGCGCTTCGCTTCTCATAAATGCGTCCCAGATTCGATTCCTGGTCATGTAGCTGAGAGGGTACATTGGTTGGTTGACACTTGGGATTTTTTCCGGGTCCTACGGTTTCCTCCCACAATAATAACCACATACGCCGCCACCAAAGCTATCGAGAGTGATGGTAATAAGTTGTGATAAATCGTTTAGAAGACGATATAAAACGAATAAAGTTTAAACTTTAAATTTTAATTAAGTTTTTTAAGTCCCCAATAGAAATGATGTATAGTCTGGATCGACTGTCGTCCGGAATCCTTTCCTTTCCTCTAAGAACAAGACTGCAATCCGGAACCTACCTACGTATCCCCTTGACTCCAAGTGTGAACCAAGATGCCATTTTCTAATAAATAGCCATTTCACCAGAGGATTGGTAATACCTGGAACATTTCGTTGATTTAAATTGACAATTCGGTGGCTTGGAAAAACCATAGAGTGTTAGTTTATTTTCCATTGCACAACGTGTGGTATTATACACCAGCATGTTGATTAAGTGTTTTGGAATTACTCATTGATTTGCGTAGATTTACGTCTCACTTCGGAGTGAAATGGTCTATTGGAACTCAGTAATCCAATCTGCCTGTAAATGTAATTAGCACGCTTTTTGTTCAAATTTATCTGTTTTTCAATTTTGAGTTGGACTGGTATATTTTAAATGTATACAAAATGTATTTGTATCCAATGTATTTCCAATTATTGAAAAGTAACTTGTGACTTTTTCGATGTTAAGCTATCTTTAAAATACTTCATTAAACATTATAATCTACATACAAGTTCAAGCTGGACATTCATCTCATATCAATTTGAGTAACATACTGCCAGCAGTTACAAATGTAAGTATTGCCTTGCGTATTGCATTACCGATGTCAAAATAAACACTTAATTAACTTATAATGTTTCAGATACATTTGATAGCTATATGACTGCAGTGTTATCAAGCAACGGGGCCTCCGTGCCCGAGAGGGTAAAGTCGCTGACTTTAACACTGACTCAGCCACTCACTGCGTGGGTTCGAATCCCGGCAGGGTCATTCGGATTTTCATGTGAGGAAGCCTTCCAGCTGGCTTGCGGTAGGTCGGTGGTTCTACCCGGATGCCTCCGTGCATTTGGGGTCTTCCTCCTCCTGTAATTAGATGGACGTCGCTATATGACTGAAATACTGTCGAAGCAACGGTAAACTCAAATAGTCAATAGTCAAGTTTAACAAGCAATAGCTGTTTGTGCGTACACAGTGAAACCTATCTTAAGCGGTCGGTCAGTCGGTGGAACAAGAGAAAGTGATCACTTAATACAGGTTGTTGTTTACTGAAGGTTAAACATATAACAAAATGCTATAGTTTGGTAATATTAAAACTGACCGCTAAATACTGGTTGACCGCTTAATACAGGTGACTGCTAATACATGTTCAACACTAAACGAGATAAATCTGTTTTCAAAGCATGACATTGTTTGTTAATGGTTTTATTAACAAAAAAATAATTCTTTTACTCTTGTAACATAAATGACATGCTACCATAGTGAAAATGCTGAGCGTGTTACATCACACGACCCGGTTACAGTTATCTCTATCCCGGTTCCTCCTTAATCGGGGTATATTTACCGGTTCGAAAGGTGTCGAGATTAGGGAGTTTCCACATTTCATTTTGATCAGTAATGGTCTGTAGCAATGCTGCGGACATTGACAAGTGTCATTTAAATCTACAGCCTTTATAAACAAACACATAAACACATAAGTCGTAAATCAATGACGGTCTCACATTGATGAACCGATAAAAAAAGATGCTTTCATATTGCTTTATCCATCTCTGTACAGTTGATAGACAGAAGAACGGGGTATGAAATAATGCCAGTATTCTCGAGGGATGCATCACTATATTCATTAGTCCCGAATATGTATTTATATTATCAGGGGGGGGGGGGGGGGGGGGGGTTGTTGTTGTTGTTTTGTTTTGTTTTTTATCAAATTATGATATAGTTTGTGTTTGTGGTGGAAACAAAACTGCTCATAGTCGAAATATGTAAACGAACGTTAAGCGAAATGTTACTTGTAAGACTTTTAGATTTAGGAGAATCAAGTTTACATGACTTTCAAGCCTCCACTACGAAAAGTACTTCATTATTAGGCGCGATCTCATTGGTCGATATCTTAACCGAAGACTGCTGTAAAACGGCGTTTGCTTGTTGATAGTTGTCATGAAATGAAACGGAAAATGCCTACCGGGATTTTCAGACGATGGTGCTATTCATGCAATGACCATGTGACATAGGGTCTTAATTCTTCCGAGTAATCGACGGGGTTTAGACGGAGTCAACCTCCCATGTTTAAAGTAACTGTAAATCAATCCACGTTCTGTAGTACAACACTAACAACAGAACGGGGTTATTATTATTTATTATTATTATTATTATTATTATTTTAATTAAAATCGAAACTTGACATGTTAATAGCAACCTACACAGAACAGAAACTATTGCATTATTGCGTGTTCACAAAGAGTATCCAAATATTTAAATCAAATATTATTTTACATATTACAATACATTTCGGTATTGCGATTCCATATCTTCAATGTATGCATAGCGAAATTAAATTTCACCATGCTGTAACTAAAAGAGAAATTAGAAGAATAACTACATAATGACTGAAGGGTATTAAATTTTGACACGCCTGTGTAACTTTCTAAACATCTTCCCTTGCGGCTAGTTTTTCTTTCCAAAACATAAACAGAAATTTAATTTCTGAAGTGAAACAGAGAATGGTATTGGAATTACATGAATGATGAAGCATCCTTATGAGACATGACTTATTCAGCCATGATATGATATTTTAAACATAATTAACTAAATTAAATAATTCTTGGTTGAAAATTTGAAATGCGAAACTACGGAATATGTTTATAAATATACGCGATAAGCATCTTAAGATTTGAAACTGATTTATATAGTATTTTTGAAACAGTAAATAATTACCCTATGATATATCAAGCTCAATGGAAAAATTTAAGTCAGTATGCTCTATAGAAATGCTGCGGACGTTGGCAAGTGTTATTCACTCTACACCATTTTTATACAAAAAAACGTTAGTTGTAAATCAATGGCGGAATGACACTTATGAACCGATAAGAAAGATGCTTTCATATTGCTTAACCCGCACTCTCTATACAAAGTTGATAGACAGGAGAATATAATCAGTATCCTTGAGGTGGCTTTATTATATTCATTATTCCCGAATAATATTTATTTGTATTATCATGTATGTTTTTTTTATATTTTTATCTAATGATGATATAGTTTGTGTCTGTGGTAGAAAGAAAATTGCTCATAGTCGTAATTATTAAATTATGATTTAGCATGCTCAGTGGAAAAAAAGTTTAGTCGGTACGGACTTGTAAGATAATTTTGTTATTGATAACATTGATAAAGAACAATTGTTTTTAATCGAAATTTTGCAAAGGGCTGAAAATCAAATATACCATTACAACCAATAGTTTGTATGGTCACTTCAAGCTTGAAAAACAGCCAAGTTTCGCCGCTTTATGTGTGTGTGTGTGTGTGTGTGTGTGTGTGTGTAAAGGTGCTTGCATAAATGCTTCGTGCAAGTCCCGCTCCAGATCATGGATCATGAATGTTATTGACGTCATTCCTTTCACATACTTTACGTCCAAATGTACCCATATGTGTTAAATCGGGAATTTGGTGGTTATTCGAGTGTGTTGATATTGTTTGCCGCAAATACATGAAAGCGACCCTGTTCTATAACTGCGTTACCAAGCCACTGTGCTCACGTGCGACACGGCGATATGCTGTAACGGATTTCCTTAGCAAGGACGTCGAGCACACAGCCGAGCGGCTCTCAGGCGGTTTCTGGTGGTAAAAACGGGCGTTCTTGTCCCATGTTGCTTGATTGAGACAAGCAACAAGCTTATGCTGTTTCACTATGTTCCCGGCGGCCACGGCAGCCCCGTTTGAACGAAACGTATTGCGCCGTGAGACTTTTTTTTTTATTA
The DNA here is from genome assembly GCA_021229015.1 of Solen grandis. Lineage (NCBI taxonomy): Eukaryota > Metazoa > Mollusca > Bivalvia > Adapedonta > Solenidae > Solen > Solen grandis. The sequence goes on from CM037786.1 coordinate 24,000,053, forward strand.
TGTACACAAGTTAAGTCCTCCCAAGTTTTCTCACGGTCTATCACGATACATCCGTGACGAACCGTGGAGGGGAAAAGGACTGAGCCCCGGTGTCAACAAGGTACACCACGTTGAGGTCCACGGTCTACCACGGATGCCAGAACGTTCCCTCCCGGTCCATCACGTTCTAATGGGTTCTCTCACGTTTCTCACGTTCTGATCAAGTTCTGAGACGTTTTTTACGTTCTGTCAAGGGTTTCCACGGATAAAACGTAGACGCCGGGCAGCTTTAGGGCACGTTCGTATCCACGGTATAAATCAAAGTTAAGACGTTTGCGAAAACATGGTCATAACGAAAAAAGATTAACACAAAATTTGTTTCAATAAGCACATTGTCCATCTTTCTTACAGTTAAAGGCCCATTATTCTTCCCAATGCAGTGTATATTATTCGGAGAAAAAGCAAAATGTGTACTACAATTTGTTAGAGATGCAATATGTACATGTTGTTTGGCGACAACATTACGACAATGCATAAATAAGAAAGAATATTTTACTTAAGATCATTCAATTGTTCATAAAAAATACCTTATTTGCATATTCCGCATATCTTCGTCAATTTTCTGACGTTTTGCAAAGACTTTCCGAAAGCCCCCGTTAATGAATAACGAGTGCTTAAATTGATGACGTATCAGATAAATCAATTGTGATTCGGCCACGGTTTTTCAAAATCAAATTACTTTCGATTTATGACCGTCTTCGGAAATACACGCCAATGCAAAATGTAAACAATGAGAGTATTTTGACATCCATCCAAAATACTAAATTGTGTCATTTGATTAACATTTTCAATACGTTTAACTGTTATTTTACAGCAGATATCTGCACATTATGTACCATTTGTGTTAGTCTACAATATGTCAATGCTATTTCATATTTTCTTTTTCATGAAAATTGTATCATTAAGAAATATATTGGGCCTTTAATAAGATTTATTAGATATATGTATTTAATTAAATAAAAAGCAAGAAAATATAATACAAGAAAAACACAATAATAGATGGCAAAATAAATGTATCTAGTACAAATAAAGTAATAAATAAAGACCAAGATTTCTATTTATTTTTTTTAATTAGAGCCCACCCACCCACACACGCGCGCGCGCACACACACACACACAAATGAATGCAGCTAGGTTCTAAACCGCGACCTAACTTTGCACCGCGCTGTATATAACTAGCGTGGCAGAATTGATACACTAACGTGCATGTGCATATTTATAGGCAACTACAAGTGATGGAATTGCAGTTGTCAATGTTTCAATTTGCCACTTACTCGCTAGCAAATTTACTTTTTATTTCTGTTTATTGAACATGTTATTTCCAGCATACATTGTTTGCACATTTCAATTCGGTTTCGACTTCCATAATGAAACCGTACTTAAATATACAATACATGAGAATTAGCATCACTGGATGAAAAAAACATCAGACCGTTATCTCTGTGTAGTTAGAGGAAGTATAAGTGTATCTAAGTATTGCTCAGAAATACTGTTCGATACAGAATGCGCGCTACCATAGAACTTATGTTTTATAAATGCCATCCAAAGAAAAAGCAATCGTTGTACGAGACAACATCATGTTTGTTCCCTCACGTTCTCTCACGGCCATCCCGTTTTTTCCACGGTGGCCTGAAACGTGGTCGCCGTTGCCGCCAGGAATATAATGTAAACGCAGCGTTAGGGGCGACAATGAAGCGATGACACCGTGATAAGGTCACTGTAAAACGATCTTCGCGAAGTTTATGTTTATATAAAATACAGTATTATGATTTATTTCATGCTTGTTCTCTTACATGTATAGACTGTGTTTTTGTATGGCAATAAACCGAGTGTTTAACCTAATAAACTATTGAATTGTTTTCCGCGGTCTTTCTGAATGGGCCCTGCCTATAACGCTGTCGGTCTGTCGCAAACTGCTCGCAGACGATATTGTTCAATCATGATAATCAAAACGATGTACGGCGTCAGTAACAAGAGAACCTGCTTCAAACAACCCCAAAGCGATACAGTTGAACTGTAGCACTGTGTAATATATTCAAATATCATTTAGCGGTCACCTCTGTTAAAAGGTCACTATCTTTTGTTACCATGACTGACTGCTTAAGACAAGTTTGTTTGACTGTATTTCAGTAAATCGTGGATAACCCAGGACGGCGATCCATGCTATCTGCCACATATTTTACTCCAGATTATTTTAATATGAATATTACTCTTTCAATATAAAGCAACATATGAAAATAACCATGTAAGTTTATTTCGTGCATTTTGAATCGAAACTAATATGGTCCGACATGTCAGTTTTTCATGACATAATTGATAGATGCATATTTATTTATTTATTTATTTATTTATTTATTTATCGAAAAGGACAATATCTGTAGTGGCAATTAAAACAACCCTATTTTTTTTGTTGTTTTTTTTTGTGTGTGTTTTTTGTTTTGTTTTTTTTTTAGGGAGAGAGAGAGAGTTCTGACGCCAGGGTACACATTGAAGGGTTTATATTCTCTTTTCACAAATCTAATTCAATATCTGTCCTCACATATATAGTTTCTTACTGTTGATCGAATAATTATATCCAGTGCACTCTCTAGCTATGATTTTTTTTAAAAAAAGGCAGGATATTCTATTGATGAACATTACTTACTAAATTAGATGGGAAATTTATCAAGTAGCCCAAAGGTAATGTTATAAGTGTTTGTCGCCTTACAAAAAGGCTCCAAAGTGGCGCAGTGGTAGCGACTCCGTCTCCAAGTGCTCAATGTATTTCACCTTATGGGTTCGAATTCTAATGGAAATCATTATTATATATAAAATGTAAACTAATATTACGTAAATACATGATATATATACGGTACTTAAAATGATCAAAACTAGTTGTCAAATTGACTTAGTCAAATGTATTTTGATATTGATCTTAAACTTAAAAATTCACTGTCTGTCTTTTTTAAAGGTTTTTTTTCTTGTGCTTTGTGTTACATCTTCATTTTCGTTCTAATGGGAAGAGAAGTTTCCAGAAATGTTTGGCCCCATATCTGGTAAGACGTAATTTTGCATTACGGCAACACTGTATCTTTTGCGTGTAATTACTGTCCCATAGTAATCGAATACAGTGGATGGATGTTAAAGCAAATAAATAAAAGTCTACCCCTTATATGGCACAGCTTCATCACAATTGTTAACACTTTGGCGACAGTTAGTATTGCATGTCTTTTCCCCGTAGAGAGATCGCCCCTGTAAAATTAAGTTGCAAAAAGATTGGCCATTACGACGTTCTTCCCACAACGATATAGGCCACGCAAAGTATCTAGAATAACCAGGCATATTTTGCGACTACATATGAAACATTTCAATTTCAAACGATGATCTACTTAGGCTAGAAAAACATTGCTCCGTTTCTGGTCTCCAGCAAATAAAAAAAGGGGGTCGGTAGGTCGGGATTTTTTTTACATGAAACAAAAAGTACAAAAAGGAAATATTTTCTTTAAAGGCGAAAAGGTTAATAAAAACAAACTTTAGGGTCGGTCGTTTAAAATGAAGGTCGGTCGGGAGACCAGAAACGAAACTTTTTTGTTTGTTTTAGCCTTAATTTAAGATACGTCAAATTGTGTTGTACCTCATGCGACTAAAACACATATTTTTTTTTTTTTTTGTTTGGTCTTTGAAATGCCCAAATTAACATTCGAAAAGTTTTTTTCCCTATTTTTTGCTTTTATTGATAAAAGTATACTCTACGTTTATAAATGATGTATGCGTTCACTCCATGAATAAATGTACCCACATTTTTTTAATTATATAATCCACAAAATATAATGCATATGAAATAAAATGGTTGTTTATGTTTATTGTGATAAAGAAATTTAAATTTAAGTAAAAAAGGAACCGTTTAATGTGTGTAAATGTCTTGAGATACTTAAAACAATTCAGCTACTGAGCGGTAAATGATGCATATATATTTTGCAACATATTACGTCACTGAGGCAATTAACTGTGGGTCAACTCTCCTGGCTCGAATTCCATGCAATACTTAGCGATAAGTAATACTTGAATACTTGGGGTGAATATCATCAATTTTGTTTCTCTTACAGATATTTATACATTTGTGTATAATAAAAAAAAAATAAAAAAATAAAACATACATTTTTTCATAATTGTTTTAGTTATTAAGGTGATAATATATGTAAACTAGGTCATCTTGTTATCTTGTGTTCCATTCAGTTTATTGTCGATTTTGTTTTTGTCTTTTAATTTAGTTCTATCTATATCAAATGCCTAACTCATTTTAATGTTTTTTCTTCAAATTGTCTTTCTCGCTCATGACATTTGAATTTCAGTGTGCCGACAGAAAGAAAACATATCTCCTAATGATATTGTTTGTTTTTCACTCATTTTGTCTATTTTCCAGTTTGGGTTATATGACCACATTCTATTCTCTCCCTATATGACCGCTGCCGACAAGTTTAACTTGTCACTTTTTAGTTTAACTGAATAAAATGTCTTTCCATACTTCATGTGAGACAAGAAAGAGCATTTATATGGAGTATGTATTACATAATTGAGAGTCAATACGTTCTTAACCTTTTTCATTTCATCCCAGGTACCAAGTACTGGTCCAACCCAGGAACAGCCTAGAGGCATTAGTATTCTTAAGTCTTAAGATTGTCTTTCCCAAACGTCGTAAAACTAATTATGTTCAAACTAAGCGATGTCAAGAGCTGTGAAATCATATCCATTTCACAGGGTCGACCAAATAGGGTTTGTACTTGTCAGGTGACATACATTCACAAATAGGGAGCAACGAGTCTGTAATTTAGCATAAGTTTGCGCCGGGCCTATATCTCTATAACCGCCTCCATGAAAGACATTAAGGTATTTATTGATCCCCACTTCCGACAAATCAATGTCTGTGTGATCCGTTTTATGCCTTGATTTATCTAAAAACAATATCATTACCATTTACAAATGTACAATCAGTTACAGATTGCTTTCGAGTTTTGGGAAAAACTTAAGGTATTTGAAGAGGACTTTCCTTTTAGATTAAAATGGATCGTCTTCTTCTCCAGCCGTATGGAAATTGTTTCATACATTAAGTTGTAGTTTATCAAGTTTAGAAAGTTACCAATGGAGACGCTAAATGGGCAGTACTACAGGAATGATGCAAGATAAACCATTCATTGTCACATTGATTATTATTTTGAAAATAAATCATTTTTATCGATTTGTTCACTTCAAACGAGTAATCTCGGTGATTTTTAATTGTTTCGATGTACTGAACTATGTCGTTTTCAAGAACCCGGAAATTAACGATGTGTTACGGATGCGTCCGAGCGTAAATTACGTACCATTTTACATTTCCGGAAGTTACCGATTGGCTCAATGGCTTATAAAAAGACGAAAGCAATATACTGAGTACGATCGTCAAGATTTGGGTCATGGGCAATAAAAGTGCTGTGGACCTTGGCAACTGTCATTCATAGCAAAAGCCTGATTTTATACAAACACATAGGTTGTAAATCAATGGCGGTCGGACACTGATGAACCGATAAGAAAGATGCTTTCATATTGATTAACCCGCACTCTCTATACACAGTTGATAGACAGGAGAACAAGGTTTGAAATGCAATCTGTATATTCTTGGGGGTCAATTTAATAACAATTCATTATATATTACATAATGCTATAGGGAAAAAAACAATCTTGGTTGTTGTCTGTTGGTAAAGTTAAAACAACATCATAACTATCCTGTTTGGTGTCATAAAATTAAGTACCGTGCTGCTTGTTTCCTATAGATACGGAACACATTTTTATTAAAAGTTTCAAAACAGCGTGAGCACTCTTATTTCCCTTATCTTTTTTTTTTTTTTTTTTTTTTTTTTTGTTCAGATACGCGAAATATAAACAAAATAGAACTGAACGCTTCGGCAATGCTGTTCTCCCGTTCATCAATTTCACAATTCATCCAAGTACCACCTGTACTTTGATCCCCATAAAGGGGCCCTACACGGGGTAGCTTGACATGCTGGCGATCCCACACATGTTGTCTTTGTTTCGGGCTATCAGGATGTACCCCTCCATTCCCCAACTGGACCCTGAAAACAGTCAACATATAAAGACTATATACTCACATGAATCTTAAAGAATTGCCTGCAAAAGAGAAGATCGTAAGATAAACAAGTCATAGTAAGCTTTTCTATAAATAAATCATTTTTATCTTAAGCCGAGACAGAGCTCGAGATACTCTAAAGCAGTCTTTATTTTCCTACGGGATGGCCGATTCACTTAATATTTTAGTTAGTCTATGTAAGAACTTGTTTGTGAACAATATGCATATAGAATAATCAATGATGGCGATTAATTTACATCTGCATACCGCTTTGACACACTAAAAGGACTATAACTCTATGTACATTAATGTCTGGTGTGCTGATAGGTCTCATCGTAATTATTCATTATTCCAAATCCGAAGGCTCCAACAGATACCAGACTTTATATAACGTGACTATGACGTGAGGGGACGGAACTGAACGTGACGGCACGTGCCGAACGTAATATCTATATACCACCTTCATTTTTTTGAAGCGGGTATCTACTAATAACAACAATTTGACTATATCTATTTTTAGACATAATGACGCCATTTTGGGCACCTAATTTTGTATTCCTTAGTGACTTTTTCATATTGATTTTTATCTTTGATGAAGACCTAATGACTGGTCGAAACCTTGACAATTAATTCTCTATTGTCTATAATTATCCACTTATTCTTAGAAGAATAACATTATATGTTGATGATGACGCCGACAAAGTCGAAGTCGACGAGGATGAAGATGATAATGCTGGTGGCCATAGACAAATTGATCTCAATATGAAATATTTAATGACACTCGGTTTACCCCAGCTGTTTTTACAGATCCAGTAGTCATGTCCGTTCTCACTGCCGTACCCAACCACCTGCAGGGCGTGGTCCAACCGTTCCCCGGAACACTGGGGCTCACTGTAAACCCCGCTTCTGTATAGCTGAAATGACACGTGACCCGCGTCAACTAGCGCCAGGACGGGCATTCCATACACAGCGGCCTTCATGCTGGTTTCGTCTCCTTTTGGAATCATTTTACCTCCGTTGATCTATAACAGAAAAGAAGTGAGAAAAAAAATGAAGATTCAGCCCTCAAATGACGCTTTATCAATATGTAGATATTTATTATTAGTTTACATGCTTTGGTGCAAGTGAATGTACGATATGAACAGATTTGTATTATCATTTTTAATGGGTTAATTTTGATGAAATCGTTTTGAAACTTTAAAATTTAAATGTTAAATTGAGAGAGAGAAGGAGGGGGAGAAGAAGAAGGACAAAATGAAGAACTGACAATATCCTTGTTATGCTCATACCTGGATTTCCGCACTGCACGTGCTATTCATGCATTGCCCACGTGACATTGGGTAGTCTGCGAGTGAGCAGAGGCCTCCAATATCATGTATACACCGGAAGGGCGCGGCGGTGGACGCTATCGGGTTCCGGTAACAACAGTCGTGCGTCTCTTCCGTGCTCGCTGTAATCAACTTCCCGCGGTTGATGAATCCATAACTCTCAACACATTCTGTTATAAAGCTAAATATAATGTATTCATATAATGCACGAAGGTTGTTAGAAAAATGTCGGGACAAGTGCCGTAAGTTTTACGTTGATATGATTTTTAAGAGTGATACTTTGAAATATTAGTATTTAATCTGAAAAAGAAAATGATATGCATAAATGAGCTATTGAAAAGTATACAGCTTTCATTAATTAGTTTTAGTGTGTTTATAAAGTATGTGAATTTCTGAAAATATATAGTGTACGTTTTCTTAATCGTACTCGATCTGTTCTGCAAAATTTATAAGACTCATAATATCCTGTCAAGTATAAATCATGATTACCAACAGAGCAAAGAAAGTTAAAGGGTGGTTTAAGATGGTACGTAGAGAAGATTATGGCTTTCAAACCACATTGAGGATAAAACAATAGTATTTTATGACGCCAGAAAATGTCACGGATGATAATCGCAGTGCAAGAAAATGCCACCTTATCGATATGAAAACAACAGTTTTTGCTGTTGTTGTTGTAGCGTACGTTAATACATGTACGCGTATATAAATATATACATACATGGTCTCAATGTTATAACAAAGTATTACTCGAAAATAATGATTTTGAAAACATCCTTGTATGATAGGACATATTTGGCAGACAATGATGACACAAGACGGTAAACATTGTTGAATTCCATCTCTTCTGATCACAAAAGCATGTTCTGAATGACATATGATTATGAAAATAGTTAATTTGCTCTGCGATAATATACTCGATCGGAAAATATTTAAATCTTTTTCCGTAAACATATATTATATTTTACATTATATTATATAATTTTTTTCGAACGAAAATACCTGTAGCAGCAAATGAAACAGGGTCCCCAAACTGGC
>CM037786.1:24008654-24058654 GCA_021229015.1 Solen grandis
AATTATATTGACACATTTGTATAAATGAAAGAACCCAGATTTTCAACATTTACAAAATGAAAATAGGATAAAATGTATTTTTTTCATGAACACTACAGAAAATAATAATGCATGTTATAAATCAGAACAACATATTAAAAACCTTGAAATACAACAAGTGAGTCTACATACAACCATAAGTCTTTTGGAGGTCAGAGACAGGAACCAACCGACATACCTTTGGGAACTGTGGGATCCTCAAGGTATCCTATCCTCTCATCTCCCTGTCCGTCTGGGTTCCCAACATACTGTCCAAGGACAACATTCTCCAACTCTATCGGTGGCATGCTCTTCAGCACCTTCACCTGCAGGGCATTGTGGGATTGTTATTGTCACAAGTCACTTAACTTGAATTTTGCTTTAAAAAATTAGGAAAGCTAACAAATAATGAATTTTCTGAGAAGAAAAAAAGACACCAATAAGAGAAGTCATTAATAAATCAATGAGTAACTTTTATATTGAGTCTAAGTGTCACGTTCAATATTAAAGAAAACAATGCACTCATCTATTTGGAACACAAATCTGTATAAAAATAAAAGTTATATGTGAATCGAATAAGTTTCATTTAACACACACAAATCATGTCTGCTGACCTTCTCATTGCGTATGTCCTCTGCTGCAGTGGACGGTGGTTTCTCCATGGCAACCAAGGTCAGCAGCTGAAGCAGGTGGTTCTGCATCACGTCTCTGTGCAGGAACAACACACGGTAAAATACATGACATCAAAATGCTTTTTGTGTTTAATTTTATCCTTAATTCCTGACAAATTATCCATTAAATAATTTATGCAACTAGTAAAAATCCAAAATGGTCTGTTTGTATGTTTATAGGGTTTCAGTCATTTGGAGACAATGTCTACTTGAGAGAGGTATAGTGCTGCAACACTGCAGTATCACACTGTAGATATGTGGCATGATACCATACCCAGTCACATTATCCTGACACCTTGGCCAACCAGTTCTGGAACTACCCTTGTACACAACACACAGGCTGTTCAAATTTAATACTGGAGCCTGTTTCACTAAACTCTGTACAAAAAAATAATTCTATGTCAAAAGAATATTGTCTTAAACAATGTCTGCTAATTTCTCATTTGCACAATAAAACACTAAGACAGGTATTCCATTTTGTTACATTAAACTTGTTACCTTTTGTAAAAAATTTTTTTATAGAATATCATTTGAATTTACATACAAAAAGATAATTTTTGTATGAAATCAGCCAACTTTACTAATTAGGTGAGAGAAGTGAGACTATAAAAAGTCAGACCAATTTTTTTCAGTCTGACCGTGCTTTTCAATAGACTAACTAGGTGAACATAGTTTATCTGAATGTAGTGGGTAAATGTTCCACCTTTTATTCCAGTCCTAAGTGGACATTGTCCATTGCATAAATAAAACAATGCTGTCTCACTGCATTGTCACAACATAATTCTGATTATAATTTCTACACATAAGGCCTACCAGTCTTAGAAATACCCTATTATAACCACAAAGTAAGGCTAACATATAACAACTGTTTTTAATGGATTTGATATAGTGGCCTTTTCCTTCAAAAGCTCCAAAGAATGCAAAAATGACATATTATATATAAAGGGAGATCACTACACTTACCGGATAATTCCAAATTCATCAAAGTAGCCTCCCCTCCCTTGTGTTCCAAATGGCTCCTTAAAGCTAATCACCACTGATGCAATGCTGTCCCTGTTCCAGATGGGGCTGAATATTCTGTTGCCAAACCTGCCAATCAAACACATGTAAACATAAACAAAAATAAAACTATCATGAACCTTAAACATCCATAACAATCTTATCCTTCCTTAGCTTGTCTTTCAGGTGTATGCATGCAATTCATGAAGTTCTTTTGTTTTACAAAAACAAGCATGGTCATATACTTCAACAATATTATACAATGATATCTGGAAAAGTTTATACATATGCCATGCTCCAACTAGCCACATTATAAACATTGTAGCATCATGCATAACTCTGCTTAAAATGTACATAGAGCATTCAACCAGACCTAGCACAACACCATGATACTGGTACTTCACTTCATGTTCCGCTCAGGGTTTTCGTTAAGAATCAGAGTTGAAGGCTAATTTCAAATTTACCTTCATGCTACAGTATGATAAGCCCTGTCCACTGCAGCATAAGCCCCGCCTACTGTAACATAATAAGCCCCACCTACCGTAGCACCATGAGATTCTGGACCATCTCCTTGCCCAGGTAATGGTCAATCCTGTACATCTGCTCCTCCTTGAACAATGCTGACAGATGATTGGACAGTTGCTCTGAGGAGTCCAGATCTCGACCAAATGGCTTCTCAATAATTATACGTGTCCATTTGTCACTGGAAGTCCAGAATTATAAAAAAAATCAATCATTTTGTACTAAAGAATCCCAGAAGCTTTATAATTAAGAAGAATATAAAAAAGCACAAATAAGATATCATATACAATATCATATTGTCCAAAACTAACAAGCAATGCATTCCTTTACTCTCCATATCTCGACCATAGTATTCATTAGTCAACACTGGGTCCCTATCTATCATTTGAAAAGCAAAACTCCAAATAGTTGCCCCATGATGTAGCGGGGATTTTTTGACCAAAAGGAAACCATTGCTCTAACAGCAACTAATTCCCTATGGCGAAGTAGTGGATTTATTATTTTAAACCATCACATGAGAGTTTCACAAATTTTTATATTACATCCTTGAATTAAATTTATTAACTTTAAATATTATTAGTAAACTTACTCTTTGGTCATACAGGTGGCCTTGATATTGAGAGTAACACTCTCGTACACTGAGGGCGGGAGCGCCAGGTAAAACAGCCGGTTACAGCTTCCGTTGGCTGAGATCATCTTGTCAAGCTTCGCAAAGTCGCTGGGTTTATCATAGCCTCCAGCACAGTAGTCATTGATCTTCAAGAACTCCTGGTACTTAGCTTGGTCAGAATCTGCAACCTGGTGGAATAAACATTTAATGGTATAGACTCATCTCAACTGAAAATAAACTAAATATATTTTTACATATTGTGTTAAATTTAGTTATTAATGACTACTGATGAAATTCAGGTGGTTAAAGACAGATTCTACAGAACAATTGGAAAACAATGACTGTTTCACTATCTGGATGAAACATCATGTACATAAGTCACATGAACACAGAATGTTAGTTTATATTCCATGTTAATCATTGTTAACAAACGATGGAGATGCTCAAAATTATTACTTTTCTCAATGTATTTTATGAGGAAAAATCTAATATCTATTCAAATAATCTTTGGAGTGCAGAAGACAAAGAAGTAGTTCTAATTATTTAGTATCTTCCCAGAAGTGTATGTACTGAGGTATAGAGATTTAAATAGCTCCTAGAATGGTATTGTAACTGTTTTAACAAGAACTGTAATGTGTGTGTGTGTTTCTTTTATTGAGTTCCTTGTAGACAAAGACTAGACAGACATTACAATGTAAATCAAAGATAAACTGGGTATATAAACCAGTGTAAAAGAACTGGAAAATTACATCAATTTAATCGTTTTTTGATAATATTATGACAAAACTGACAAAAGCATAACATCACTATTTTAATAAGGTCGCTGGAAATTGAAAATATGTAGTGTTGTCAATAATTGTCAATATTTTGATAAAGGCCTTTTGCCAAAGAGTTGAATTGAAAATATTTTTCTTATAAACTTTCCCTACAGAATAACAGAGAGGATTGGAAAATTACTGTTAGTAAAGAAATTTAGTTTCATAGTTCCATGATAAATGTTTGCATACCCAATAAAAAATGGTGTTTTTTAAGAATTCATTTTTAAAGCTTCTGATTAGTGCTAAGTATTTGAAATCAAACTCCTATCAGAAAATATCCAAGAGAGGTCCATCGATAGAGTTCAATGCCTAAGGTTGTGAGTTCAATCCCCACCAGGGTTGAGAAATTCATAAGGCCTATATGCACAAAGTACTGGTCCAGACCAGGAACCATGTGTAAAAGAAATATGTTTAAATCTATGTTTGAAAAAAAATAAAGACCCTCTACTGGTACTGGAATAAGTCTGGCCCTGAAAGAGAAGTACACCTTGTGAAGTTGTCTTAAACAGTGCTTAAACTTTACTTTATATTATATAGACTCTTTTTGACACATTGGCAAACAGAGCAGACCAAGATTAGACAGCTTCTATAGGATTAGAGTCTCCCCTGTTTGCTCATGCAACATGAATACTGTAACTCATTTTTTTCAGTCTGTGTGGCAAAAATAATCTGTTATTTCATATGCAATTTAAAAATCAGTTGATATTCATCCAGTTAATATGCATCAAGTTAAAAATTTGCACATGAATATTCATACATTGGGTAAAGATGCTATGAGACAAAGTCACTTTCTTCCCTTGACTATCGATGGGCAAAAGTCAGTCTGACAAGACATCATCATTTGACCTGTTAATTCAACCAGTAGTCATCAAATCTCCATGCTGTGACACGTTTATGGCTTGGACTGACCACTGGTCAAATTGTCCGCTGACCTACCTTTAAGTAAGGTGACCATCTTTTCTCCAGGTCTTGCATGGTCAGTTTGCTGCGGGCATAGCCGATAATGTGGGTCCCCGCTGGCATCAGGTCATCTTTGTAGATGTTCCTGTAAACACATACAATCATCATCATCATCATCATCATCACAATTTATACTGTTCAATGTTGAAGAAATTCAAAATGATTTTTCCATGCAGATTCATTATAATATTGTTTGTTTGTTGGGTTTAACATCCCATCGACAATATTTCAGTCACTTGGAGACGATGTCTACTTTAGACAGATAAAGTGTTGCCACACAGCAGTATCATGCCATAGACATGTGGTATGATACCACATCCAGTCACATTATCCTCACACCAGGTCAACCAGTCCTAGATATAATGCTGTATTTGGGGTTCAAACCCAGATACTAACTGGACCTGATTTAACCATATGGATAATTGATAAGGGATTCTTGCTTTGATTCTTTGAACTTCCATGGTGCTAAGTACTTTTACGTACAATGCAATAAAATTTAATTTTACTTTAATTCTATCAATTCTCAAACCATCTCTAGCTCTCTCCCTCTCTGATATAAGGCTCTCTATCTCCCTTTCTGTGTGTGTGTGTCTCTCTCTCTCTACTATCTTATCTATCTTTCTCAAACAGCAGAACATCACAATTTTAATCATATTATCCCATTAGAGGTGTTAACACATTCACACCAACTGCAGATAACTGACCCCACAATCATGGAGTCATCCCCTACTCAGTACAACTCTCATGTCTAACTTGCACACCAGGAAACACAGACATACTGGTACATGTTATTGAAACCAGGATGTATATGTAAAACACATCAAGTTTATATACACAACCAAAACATGGACTGAGCTTGTAAAAACATTGTACATATCCGTAAAATTGTTCTGAGGGTTTCCTTAAATGGCCACCATGATATATTTGAATGGAAAATTTTATCTTAGCAACTTAACACCAGGGCTGTCAGTTATCTCTTACTAAGCACTTAAAATTTTACCTAGATCATGTATACCTTACAATAATGATCATGATGCTTTATGAAAACAATATTTTGTAAATGTTATCAAAATTGAAATAAAAATATTTAAAATACCATATTTTCCTTGTTAAAAATCCCAAGAGGCCCTATAAACTTATCTTACAAATATCAAAGTGATCCCTTATCTAAACGCCCCTCTATCCTCAGGATACAATTCTTCCTTTGTTTCTGTTGGTTTGTTTGCTTGGGTTTCATGTGTAAGTAATCTAGTGACTTAAACCATTTAAGACAGATATTCAGGGTTCTCCCCCGGCCCCATGTGTTTTTTGTGTGTTTCAAATAAACATGCATTTAGAAAGTGGAAATTTCTTAAATATTTGGAGGTCATTTAGACATTGGGGGGGGGGGGGGGGGGGTCAAAACTGTACATCATGGAAAAACCATCATACCAGTGCCATTTTCATGACTGTTTTCATTTTTTTCCTGCCAGGGTTTCAACCCACAACCTACAGGTCATGGGGAGAAAGCTCTATATTAATCACTCAGCCACCAGGCTCGAATTCCACCAACAATTTTTAGTGTTAAGCAATTTTTTAAATTCCTAAGCAAGGTAGATACACAATCTACCATTACAATTTCATGAAAAATTCAAGTACATGACTAAGCTGAAATAGATTATTAGTACAATAACTAACAATAATTGTTAAGAAATAAAATATTTAGTTATTTCTATTACAGAAACAAGACTAATAATATTCACCAATATGTTTTTTAACTTTTACTTAGCGCTAAGAATTGTTGGTGGAATTCAACCCTGGACTAGTTATGTTTTTGTCATTTGTATTAAGTTATCAAACTTTGATAGTTTTCATCTGTGTGTATAGGTTTTGAGAAGTCTGTCGTTCAACTGAGTATTTGTTTACCTACTCCCACTAGAAAAGGAACATCTCAACCTATTCATTACAGAGCCGCTATAATATTTGCCTTGACTGGGTGAACATGTAATTTGCAAGTTCTATAATTGAGCTTGCATACATTAATACAAAGATATAAAAATATGGCTTTTGACTATAATTTATTGCTTCCAGTCTGGCATGTCAAAAGCTTTTTTTCCACAACAACCTTTCAAGAAAATGCTTTCTTTTCAATGTATGCTGAGTATTTCATGTCAATGTGACATAATTTTATTCATTGACAGATTGTCATTGAATCCATTTAAACACAAGAAGCATAACTTGGAATGCATGTGTTGTCTGCTTAAAGAAGCATGATGGGAAAAGTGTGCCAGGGAAAGTGTGACAGAGAATCAGTGATATATCAACAGTATTTTTTCACTACATTTTTGACACCTTATTTTTTGATGCAAGCTCAGCTAGGAGTGATGAATGCAATATTCACTGAATATCATTGTAACCCATGTAATATTTTGGCATATTATAAATAATAATTTAATAATAATTTAAGTATACTGCTATGCTTGCCTGCGATGCCGAGTTTTTATGTGTATATATACGGTAGTTGTATCTGTCCAGTAGTTGTGTGACGTCATCGTGTTCTTATTATCCGCCTAACTCAATACTGTTTACAACTGCTCAGTGTCATGTATGAGTGAGTGAAAGTTGATGGATGGTCACTTTGAATGCATGAACATAACCTTTCAACTTGCATAAACTGCCCAAATTATCATGTCACAGACCTTAAATCTCTTTCTTTCCCTCTCAGTCTACATTTAGTCTTGGAACGAGCAAGACAGTCGCGATACTGTCTTTATATATTGTTTCCACTATAGTCTACGTATATTTATATTTCTAATATATGCTGACAACTATATTGTAACTCTTCAGACACGATCTGGTAAGAATTATTCTTTATTACAGATCTATGTACATCTAACTATGCTATTATATTGTGAAATATATTACTATCGCAATTGTGAAATGATGAAATTATGCAATTGTCATATATTGTATTTTAATTAAGATGTCTTTTCGTATCTATTCCGATTCCATGTGAATAAAACATCTTTATCGACACCCATTGTCTTTCTTATCTGACAACCCTGGGTTACATCATCATACTCTAATACTTACTGCACTCCAACTTAAACAGCATGTTTTATATTCACAATTTTCTATCAATATGGCAGGCAAATAATTTCATAAAATTGAAAATTCTATGCACTAGTTATTTCAAGTTAATCACTTTAACCACAAGCAAATAACATGAACATAGTCACTGCTATGTGAACATAACTTTGGCAATCTCTGGTGACAACACACTGAGTTGTCTGTAAACTGTTTTACTGATTTTTCTTCAAAGTTAGTGGAACCAATTTTGTAAATGATAGGAAATAAATCCCTATACAGTGGAACCCAAGAGTTTTCAGATGTATTCAACCTGCATTGACTAATACAAGAGGCTGTCTAATATTATTAACCCTTTCCCTCATATATACTCCTTTTGATGCCCTCTATAGGTATCACATAAAGCCTGATCTGCAGAAAACCACAGTTAAACCTTACCAAATTTAATTACAAAATCCTCATTTCCAGACCACTGAGGAGCAGCGAACAGCATAAAACCTGATCAGCCTGCGAGTTACTCGCAGGCTGATCTGGTTTTATGCTGTTCGCATAGGTCTTTTCATGGTGTCCTCTATGAGGGAAAGGGTTAAGCTATACCCAGTGCTGGTTGTCATGGTTTACGCAAAAGAACACATGTTTTTGTTTGTGATACTGTTTGCAAAGAGCAGAACTAAGCCATGAATGGGAGAGGCAGGGTTTAAATTTTCACTGCTTAAAACTGGAAAGGGTCATTGGTGATCTAAGAGATCATTGATGGACAATTTCTCCCTACTTACCATAACACTGGGTAGATTTTCTTCTTGGCCAGGTCCCCCTGTAATACACAGTACAAGATGATTTAGTGAATAAGATTAATATTCAATGAATTCATAATGAAAAACTTGGTTACCAGGTGTACAATTAACAACACCACTTGCTCAAGGCAGCACATTTATTCAGATTCTATGAATATTTTAATTTAGCATACACATACTTCATAAATTTATACCTGTTTTAACAATAAAGCATCTTAAGTTACTTTAAGATTCTAACTAAAGCTCCGCAGAGTGGTGCCAATGCTCATTTGTTTTACATGCCAACAACGGAGTGCCATATTTGAGATTTAAAGATTAAACACCATAAGGCATAAAGAGTAACAGTTAAACAATTATGAAAAATAAAAGAAATATCTTTCATTGTATAGAAGAAATGTAATTACTTTGAATAAAAACAATTTTTAAAACAAGAGGGCCATAGAGGCCCTGGATCACTCACCTGAGAATAGGGTTACCCAAAGATATCTGTACTAAAACATTTTGAAATCTGGCCAGTAGTTTTGAAGGAGATGATTTTTAAATATATATTTTTTTCATTCCATTGCCATGGCAACCAGAGTTCTACATGAATCAAGTTTATTTTAGCAACTTGTGTGAAAGTTCATCCAAGGATCATCCCTACAAAGTTTAATTAAATTATGTCCAGCAGTTTCAGAGGAGATATCATTTAAAATTTTCACTATAAACATTTAAGGCAAATTAGCCCCGCACCTGGCAGCCATGTTTTTTATATATCAGAAAAATTTTAGCAATCCTGGAAGATGGTTACCCAAGGAACATATGTACTAAAACATTTCGAAATCTTGCCAGTAGTTTAAAAGGAGATGATTTTTAAAGTTTTCATTATTTTTTTCTTTCCGATGCCATGGCAACCACAGTTCTACATAGATCAAGTTTATTTTAGCAACTTTTGTGAAGGTTCACCCAAGGATCATCCCTGCCAAGTTTAATTAAATTATGTGTAGCGGTTTCAGAGAAGATGTCGTTTAAAGCAATTTGTTGACAATGGAAGACACACGACGACAGACACAGGGTGATCACAAAAGCTCAATTTGAGCAGTTGTGCTCAGGTGTGCTAAAATATCTAAGTTAAAAAGGGGCATAACATTCCTTTCAGAATAATGCCCCTTGTCTTACAAATGCACCTAAATGTCATGATTATCAAGTATTCTAAGTTACTTTTGTATATATTTCATAGTTTTTTATTCAAATCAATACTCATAAACCAATTTTGATCAAAATTCTAAGTTACAAAAGGGCATAACTCCAAAGATACTGATTTCAGAATAATGCCCCTTGTATTACAATTGCGCCTTGTCATGATTATCAAGTATTTCAAGTTTTGTATTGATTACTTCCATAGTTTTAAAATAATTCTACTTAATAAGCAATTTTAACTAAAATTCTAAGTTAGAAAAATACTGAAAATACAGGTATCAGAATAAAGCCCCTTGTCTTACAACTGTGCCTTATCACAATTATAAAGTATCCCAAGTTTGGGGTTGATACCTTTAAAAGTGTTTGAGTAATGGGCTTGAGTTTTTGCACAACGTCAACAACAACGACCACGACGCAGCAATCATACAAAAGCTCAATTCTTCGAAACAGGCGAGCTAAAAATAGCATTTACTTCCATTTAAACAGCGAACAGACTGAATAATATTACACCTGGGCATCGACAGAAAAGACTTAAGGACACTTTACTGAGACACTGCTTTGTGTGTAACCCAAGAAAATATCATCCTTAGCAAGGAGTGTTTGATGAAATCAATCCATGACAAGCGTTTTACAGGGTAACATTGTATTCAGTATAACAACTTGAGAACACAACACAATACGGATGTTAAATACTGAAATGGTTACACAATACCTGAACTGCCCACACAATGACCATTTTTAAGCTGCTGAACATGAGTTTGTTCTTACATCTCTGCTTCTCCACCTACACATACTAGATTATGTTACATTTTGCCAATGCAAAGGATGACAGTGAGAAAATTAGGTTAAGGGTTTAAATTGCTCTGAGTAATGGTACAAAGTTCTGATAAATTCACGATTCAACAGACTCTTTTAGATAGGAAGGTTACAAATTGTAAATAATGTTCTGTGCAGCTCCAATATAATGACATATATTTAGAATTCAAGTCCTAAAATACCACAATACATTGGGCCACATTTGTAAGCTATGTGAAAATGCTCCACATGCTTTTTTTTTATATCTCAATTATAAAAATGTTTCAAATGGGTTTTCTCTGGGCTCTTTTGACACTGGGCTTACCAGTCTTGTAACTACCCTCATTGCAGGGCACCAATACTGATGTACAAATAGGCAGATTTAATGGGTAGCTTCCATCATGTTGTTTCTCTTTCTCGTGATCATGCATTGTATCATAAAATTTACCCCTAGAATAACTTAAATAAGAACAAAAGCAACATCCTGGTATTGTTTATTCATGGTTTTGTACAGACTTTACGGCATATTGTCATATTGAATGGCTTTCAGTATATCCATTATATAGGAGATTAGATAATACCAGTAAATTTCACTTCTCAGTAATGAACAAAAAAAACAAGAGGGCCATGATGGCCCTGAATTGCTCACTTGATAAACATTGCCCTCAATGACAATTACTGTATTACGAGTCATAGTGAATACATAATCTATGCAGAAGGACAGCAATATCATCTAAATTCAACACAAAAACTGTACCTGTCATCCAAACTTTGAAGGTCCCCAGGGTCATGATTTGAACAAACTTGGTAATGATCCATAAGATAATGCCACACACCAAATATCTAAACTCCAGCCTTGTGGTTTATGACAAGAAGATTTTTCTAGTTTTTCTTATATGAATCTATGTAAAATCAAGTGACCCCTGGGCTGGGCCAATTTCAACCCCAGGGTCACGATTTGAACAAACTTGATAATGGCCCATAAGACAATGCCACACACCAAATATCTTAACTCCAGCCTTGTGGTTTATGACAAGAAGATTTTTCTAGTTTTTCTAATATAAGTCATTGTAAAATCAAGAGAACCCTGGGGCGGGGTCAATTTTGACCTCAGCGACATGATTTGTACAAACTTGGTAATGGCTCAAAAGACAATGCCACACACCAAATATCTAAACTCCAGGCATTGTGGTTTCTGAGAAGAAGATTTTTCTAGTTTTTCTTATATATGTCTATGTAAAATCAAGTGACCCCTGGGGCAGGGCCATTTTTGACCCCAGGGTCATGATTTGGACAAACTTGGTAATGGTCCATAAGGCAATGCCACACACCAAATATCGAAGTTCTAGGTCTTGCGGTTTCGGAAAAGAAGATTTTTAAAGATTTTACTTTTAAAATCTATTTTTAGCTCCTGCGACCCAGATATGCAATGGACCGGAACCATCTGAACAACTTTGGTAGAGCTTCATGCAAGAACATCACAGGCAATTTTCATCAAATTTGGCCAAGTGGTTTTGGAGGAGATGTCATTTGAAATAATTGTGGATGACGGACATCCATTGATCCTAAAAGCTCACATGAGCATGTAGTGCTCAGGTGAGCTAAAAACTTAAAATAAGACGCACCCCCTTTATATTAACCTGAATCTAGAAAAAAAAATGTGACTAATCAGGCAAGTGTATATGGCACATCGTTTTACATCTTTGGTATGTCTTTGCCGGGAATTGAACCCACAACTGCCCCATTCTGGGATTGACACTCTAACCACACAACTATAGGAATGTCACATGCATTTGTGAGCTTTATCCCTTTACTTCATTAATATTCATAATAGCATACAAATGTATATACTCATAGATATTCATTTACTGAACTAAAACAAGATGTTGTATTGTTGTAATGGGGTTTACCGTTGCTGCGATAGTATTTCAATCATACTAAAACAAAAAAATCAGTAGAACCGATGGATGCTCCCTGAATAAATTGCTAAACAACAAAGGGCAATAATTCCAAAGTTGTGGTTCTTGTACACTGCACTTCTCCTCATTGAGATCTACCTACCTATGAAGTTTCATGTCGATAACTCTTATAGTTATTGTGTTATGCTCCGGACAAAAATATGACAGACAGTTGGACGGGACAGACGGACGAACAAAGCGGCAATTTTATGCTCTCCCTTTGGGGAGCATAAAAAAATATGAAACCATGGCATTGTATCTTTGCCAACCAGAATGTGTAGTATTTAACTACAATACTGTAGGAGCAAACTGAGGAGATCCTCATCAGACAGCTCCTACAGGAGCTTCCTTTTATTATTATTAAGTAAAGTATATTATAATAAATTCCTCAGTATTTTAAAAGAATACAAAATTTTCCACTGACTTTGTAAACATTTTTCACAAAAACATTACTTTAAGATCAAAGGGAACATTATAACTCCTAGTATGATTTGTAAAATTATATATATGATATAGGCCAGAATATCTGACCCTTACAGCATCTGAAAAGGCCTAGACTGAAAAGGTGAAAGGTGACACTTTAAGCCTCCTGGTGAGGACCATTAAATATTTCAGGCTTAGCTATTTTTTTATGGGGAATTTAGGGCCTTACAATACATGTATTATATTATGAGGAGTAAAAGCACCATTGTAGATAGCTTTTTAAAAAAAAAAAAAAAAAAAAAAAAACGCATGAACTTAAAGTTTATCAGAGGGGAAGAGGAAAATGAACTGCCTTTGATAAAGAACAAAATTACAAAGCCCTGCACTTGTCCTGTGAGTAATCTAGAATCACTCAAGAATGTGCACCACTGTTTACACAATCCAAACACACAGTTGCCATATATGGTATCAACAAGGAAATAATTGGCAATGTTTGACAGATGGATATTTCATCAAGTTTACAACTCAATCCATTAACAAGAAAGAGGTTTAGTACAAGGCGGAGAGGCTCTTCACCAATTTTGGGGAACATGGGGTAATTTTCTAAGAAATACCAAGGATTATATAAAGTTCTTTTTAACAAGCCCTGATGGTCATTATTCTTTTTTTTTAGGCTTTTCTCATCAAAAGTAGGCCAAAGATCCAGGTCAACTGCATAATGAAAAGGTCCATCCACTTCACCCTTTCCCTCATATAGACTCATTTTGACACACTCAATAGGTACCACATAAAGCCTGATCTGCAGAAAACCACAGTTAAACCTTACCAAATTTAATTATGAAATCCTCATTTCCAGACCACTGAGGAGCAGCGAACAGCATAAAACCTGATCAGCCTGCGAGTTACTCGCAGGCTGATCTGGTTTTATGCTGTATGCATAGGTTTTTTCACGGTGTCCTCTATGAGGGAAAGGGTTAAG
Source organism: Solen grandis (assembly GCA_021229015.1). Classification (NCBI taxonomy): domain Eukaryota; kingdom Metazoa; phylum Mollusca; class Bivalvia; order Adapedonta; family Solenidae; genus Solen; species Solen grandis. The sequence continues at coordinate 24,022,447 of CM037786.1, forward strand.
CAATTAACATGATGCCAAAACGCCTTGAAATAAATATGCATATTGGTTTAACCAGTGAAAAGCTGTACAAACCTCCAACAAACAAATGCATGTGAATCTTGCTTTCAATAGTTACCTTAGTTTTACAACCTCTGACAAACATTTGGGGTGGGGATATACCTGTTCTGGTGTCCAGTTAATTGTCCAAATATTGATGCAATCCAATTAAACACATAGACTTGACTATTTGAGTTTACTATCACTTCGACAGTTAATTTCAGTCATATAGCAACATCCAGCTAATTACAGGTGGAGGAAGACCCCGAATGCATGGAGGCATCTGGTTAGAACCACCAACCTACTGTAAGACAGCTGGAAGGCTTCCTCACATGAAATCCGAATGACCCTGCCAGGATTCAAACCCACGCAGTAAGGGGCTTAAACACATAGAAGTTATAGCAGATTATCCAAAAGGTAAACCTGTCCAGATGGCGCTGCTTTTTCCATCAAAAGTAAGTCAAAGGTCAAGGTCACAAGGTCAACTGCATAATGTAATGGTCCATCCAATTATTATTAATTAAGCTGTTTTAATAACAAAAAGTTTGATACTTAAGAACTGAGGTTATAGACTTATGTTCAAAGTAGCTGATGACAGTCCAGGACAACTTGTTTGACATGGCTTTATTTAAGATATATGCTATCACACTTCTCTCAGTAAAAATCTAGGACTCTAACATTCAAACCATCCAGCAAGACAAATTTATAGAGCACTGTGAATGAGAAGCTTACAGTAACTCAAATGGCATATTAAGACTTCATCTTGGACAGAACTGTCAGATTAGATGACTGAAGCATTAAAGTAAATCGATCTTTGAGATGTTAATACATGTAACTCAATTTGCATAGCTGTTTTAAAAAAAATTGAAACAGAATTTTTAGAAGTAAGAAGCATGTTTCATGCTGAGAAAAATTGTGCATGAAGGATGAGAGATTTTCTACCAGACATGCTGAAAAGAAAATCATTAAGCTTCATTTTCATTCATTGAATAAACATAATTATTTGCATGTAGAAAAAGCTTCAATGTCCTAAAAATCAAAAGGACCCGTCAATAAAGACTGCATTAAAGCATTTCAACAGGCCTCAGAGGCACCCTCAGGGCTTTTTTTTCCATATTGAGGGATTTAAAGGGAAAAAAATCCACATGCAAACTCCGTTTTAGGGGGAATCTAAATTAGAGCTGTATGATTTTGAAGACAAGACCTGATGGCATTATGGATGTGTTTTTCAGGCTTTTTTCATCAAAAATAGGTCAAAGGTCAAGATCTGAATCGCATAATGAAGATGTCCCTCCATGCAACTGTCCAAATACTGAAGCACATAGAAGTTAATCAAATAATCAAGTAATCAAAATGTAAACCTGTCCAGATGCCGCTTTTTTCTGCAAAAGAAGATCAAGGTCACAAACTGCATAATGTAAAATCCATCCACCTAAGCAACTGTCCAAATATTGAAGCAATCAAATGCAGGATAAAGAAGTTAAAGCAAATTTATAAAAAAAAAGGTCAACCTGAGTGAACGTCTGACGACACCCGCCTTTTTCAATGAAAAACCAGTCAAAAGTGTTAGAGAGAAAGAAGCCTTTAAACAGACCCTGTTTAATATATATAAGGAAAAAGGGTCTTGCGCACCTGTTTTTACTGCAGCATGTTAAAGTACAGTCGAAACCTGGCTATAAGTAGTCCTTGGGATCGGCGTTTTATTTCGAGTAAGGTATGTATTCGAATAGCCCAAATCACGTCGAGTGTAGAGACAAAAACCCATCCCACCCACTTTTTCATGCAGTAAACGTAATATATAATGTACTCTTATTAAAATATGTTATTTTGATTTAGGAACGTAAATGAAAACGACTATAGATAATTAATTTTTATTTTACAACTGTCATCTTTTTATGCAAAAATGATAGATACACAGAAAATCATTGCATACTGTAAAGTCAATAACAAAGATACATACAAACATTGATCAGGTCTGACTAAATTACATGCAACTACATGTATCCAATATCAATGTTGTCTTGAAAACAGCAATGGATATTTGATATTTATTTAACAACATTCATCTATTTCTGCATAAATGATACATAATCAATGCATACATCCATTCATCAGGTCTGGCTAAATCAATTCAATTCAATTCAAATTCACAAGAAACTACAAGATATCAACGTCGAAATGTTCATTTAAAAAAGGATGTAATCGTGGTCTGCTTGTTACACTTGCTTAAATCTTCCTTTCCCATATCGCATACCTATAAAACAAATCATCAATCATCACCTTTATCCTTGTGATTGAACTGGACAAACATCCATTAAATTAACAACTTCTGCAAACTGTGACTGCCTCCCACCTAATTCGGTAATTAATTGATGTTTGCGCCTTTCCATTGTTTGTTTTCAAAATGTCACCGGTAATTAATGTTTGTCAGCGACTTCGGATAAGGAGGTGCAAAAATCTTATGAATTCATTGGCACGGGCAAAAAAATCTTTTTGGATGAGGCCAGGTATTCGAATGGCACAAATTTGAATAACCCAGATATTTTTATATAGAAATAAGAAGGAGAGTGATTGGGACCAACAAAGTATTTCGAATGATGTCGGGTATTTGAATGAGAGGTAGTGGAGTAACCGGGATTCGACTGATTGTTCATTTTAATAGTGAAACTCTGTCAGAACAATCAGTGATATAAGTATGATTGCTAAACCAATCTACATTTATGGCATTCAGCAGAATTACAATCTGCTGAAAGAACTGTTTGTTTGTTTGTTGGGTTTTTATGTCCCACCAACAGTATTGCAGTCATTTGGAGATGATGTCTACTTGAAACAAATATAGTGCTACCACACTGCAGTATTATGCCATAGACATGTGGAAATTTGATACCACACCCAGTCACATTATCCTCACACCGGACCAACCAGTCCTGGAACAACCCTGAGCGCCATGCAATAATTAAGGGAGCTATATCAGTATCATTTTTTACGACTTTGGTATGGCGCAGCTAGCTCTCGCTCCCGAGGTGGACGCTCTAACCACTCGCCACTGGGGACAGTCGCTGAAAGAACTGTCGACCAATTTAAGATTCAGCCATTGATCAAGTAAGATTACAGGTCAATAACACAGACTTGCCTCCTGATAGCACAAGCAAGATCTCATTAAACATCCAACAGTTTATTACCTGGACATCATCAGGTTAAAGAAACAGAATGACATCTTTAGTTGTAATGAAATCTTCCCCTTGATAACAGGCCAGTTGCCTTGGAAACTGTTGATCATTATGTTACTCAGGAAACCTTAGGAGAAACAAATTTGGATAAGACAGTGCATCGCTTAAGGACAAAAAGTTCCGATTTGATATTTTTAAATTGTTTACATGCTCTTTGCAGTGTATGCAAAGTCTTGATTTTGGAAAAAAAATCATTTTCAAAATTGTGTCTAATGTAAAAAAAGCTACCTTTCACTCTACAACAATTTAACATTACTCTGCAAGATGATTCATACTTTCATCTAATAGACCCTCATACCGCCACCTGCATCTAGTGAATAGATCAGTGATTGTATTTGCACCACAGATTAACTAATGATTACAGTTATATTCTCACAACAAACAAGGATAATATTAAGTTATTGACAGTTCACATGTGTAAGGGTCTATTGTAACAAAATAAAAAAACTCATCACTCAGATCTATCTATAACAAGTTATTCATTACAAAACTGAACTTAGCCATGTTTGTTAACCAAAAGAGTTACTCCAGAATTAAGAATATCTGGGAATTTCCCAGCTAATGGATTGGTTACAACTTTTACAATTACAACTTTGTGGTGTTGCACTAATTCTTTGTGAACGGTATAGTAAAGTACCAAGAAGCTATAATGGTAAAAGTTTGTTGTACCCCCAGATTGCAGAGTTCAGGATATCATCTTTTGTTACCACTGAGTGTTATCCAGTAGACAAATGGCATAATTCCACACCCAGTCACACTATTCTGACTTCAGACAATCTCAGACTCCCTTATATGCTGAGCTTCAAATAAGGATAACACTTGCCGACAACATTAATTTTATACAGAATGAAATTGGTCAATTGTGGATGAGAATCAAACTCCTGGCCATATGGTTACAGGGGTGGATACTCTAACCTGTGACTTGGCAACTGGGAATGTTATCCTTACATCTTGAGCATCATTATGGTAGTTTTAAGAGGGCTTCCACCAATATATCAGTAACATAATGAATAGAACTCTTTGGCATGTCACAAACAAGGATTGAACCCACAACCTCAACTTCCCATGACAAACAGAGTCTATAAACATGTACTCTACTGCAAGGACCACATAAACTTACATGAAAGAACTTAAATATATATTGTGTTTGTAATTGTAACAAGAGTGAACAAACGCGAGTCAAACCGCTGAGTCATGGGAAATCTAGACAAAATATTGTGTGCATCAATGAATCCCATGTGGTCAGTGGAGCCTGAATGGTTAGGTAGATTTTGTTCCTAACAACAGAAATAAGACACCTAAAATTAGCCTCGAGTTATTATTCTGCTTCAGTGAAGGTGGATTAGTTTGAAGATATCATCTACAATTTATGTCTATATTTACAGTGAGTCAATATATTTATTTGGTTGATATAATACACACAGAGCAGTGTTATGTGTATGTTAATACCTCTGACATAAAGTGAGTTATGGCTATCATCAAAGTTAAGAAAAGCATGTCACTCCATCACTCTTTACTTCTTAACCCTTTCCCTTATAGTGGAAACCATGAAAAGACCTATGCAAACAACATAAAACCAGATCAGCCTGCGAGTAACTCGCTGATCAGGTTTTATGCTGTTCGCTGCTCCTCAGTGGTCTGGAAATGAGGATTTTATAATTAAATTTGGTAAGGTTTAACTGTGGTTTTCTACAGATCAGGCTTTATGTGGTACCTATTGGGTGCGTCAAAATGAGTCTATATGAGGAAAAGGGTTATTAAAGACTCATTTTGACATATTGGCAAACAGAGCTGACCCAGATCATGCAGCTCTTCTACAGTTTGCGTAGCAATGAAAAATCCATAGTTTCTTATATATACCATTTAATCTTTATTAATAATTAATATTCACTAAGTCATAAATTTGTACATGAATATTCATTAGTAAAGAATTAAATACTGATACTGCCTTGCAGTAAGCTCAACCATACAGAATTACATATTTGAACATTAGCATTGAAGAACATGATACCCTAGTCTCTGGCTTGTTCTAATTTTAAACCTGTTTTGGGGTTGTTTTCAAACTTTTCATATACTGTATTTGTCTTTTATTTATTTCATTTTTTTACCATGATCCAGTGGTAACATTTCCAGGCCTTTAGATATACTACAAAGACGCAATTTAGTACTACCCTCCATCATAGGAACTGTTGAAAGAGGTTAGAATAATTTGTGAGAACTGACTTAAAATTTTAAGAAAATTTAACTAGAGCAAAATAATGTATATATCAAGCTATCTGCTCTGTATTTTACTTAAGATCAGAAAAGCCAAAAAACATTTTGAAGCTGAGACTTAAACATTACAATCTATTTGAACACATTGAATGTTAATATAAATGCATATTGTACTGTAATCGATCTTGCATGCTTGTGTAAACATGATTTCAATTTTTTAACTTGTTAATTAACCCTTTAGCCCATTACCATGTGAGTATTCAATAACAAATCTATAACTTGATGAATATCAATTTACTGAACTTAAAATGGTATAAACACATGCATATATAAAACAAAGGATATTTCTTTGCAGTACCAACTATAAAAGTTATACGGGTGCATGAAATCAGAGGACCAATACCATGGTTATAATCTACAGTAGAGTATCTTACTATACAGATCTGCTGCTATTTCTTTCTCTTTTAGACAAAATGCAATTCCCACTGGTTTTTACTATCTAATAATCATATTAGCATCCAATTTTGCATCTCTAAATATATTGAAAAACATAACATCTGTTCATATCAGCTGAAGAAATTTCAACTATTGAATGTCCCAACATATTTTACAACTTGTGTTTTATTAGTCCTGAAACACTTAAGGGGTTCAGCCTGGAACCTGAGGGATTTAAGACATGTTCCTCCAACTTACTGATACAGAGAGAGTCTCTGACACCAGAGAGCCAGTAGCCTATCTGGGCACAATCCTGTTACTTCTTGCAATCTGCATTCTCATTGACTAATATTTTAAGTCTTTTTTTCTCTCTCTCATTTAGTAAGATTTTTTAACAACTATATTTTCTTATCTGTTTATCTTCCCATTGAAACATAATGCATTTCTGATTTATAATCATATTCAATACCTATATGTATTTCAAAAGGAAAAAAAAAACTCCTTTATTGATCATTTAAATAATTTTTTAACATTCCAGTATTAATCAAGGATACAGACATTCAGTATGTAAACCACTAGAGAGCAAACACATCCTTGTTTGCAATGTGTTAAATTTCAGTAAAACAAATACAGTTGCGAACAATCAATGTACAATAGGATGTCAATGAAATTTCAACTCAATTATAAGGTCTAAAGCGACAGATTTATCTTTGGTACCATATTTTAGTGCCCTCTGAATCCCCCCCCCCCACCACACCAGCCCTCCCCACCAACAATACACATACAACCTTCACCCAAACTTAACACAGTTCAGAATGAAACCTTCTGCAATCTATTTAAACCAAATTACTTTAAAGTCTGAAACATATTTGAAGTTCCAATAGGTTTTAAAGTAAAACTAATGGGTTGGGTCATAGAAGCATGGGTACAAACCCAATCCAGCCTTCTTAATTAAGGTAAGATACCTGTGATGATTCTGCTACATTTCAGACATCATGGCCTTTAATGGAGATAACCAAGTTTTCCTAATGTTTCATTAGGGTACCTTGGTTATCTTAGTAGAGGTTAAGTGGTCCGAAATGTAGTGGAACCATTAAAGGTATCTTAAATTAAGACACATAATGCTTGACCTGCAACTATGTATTTTAACTGTAAATAATCACATGATGGGTGTCTGTATAGTATATAGTATGTTATTTGGCTGACTTTTCACCAATTAAACCTGGATCAATCCTTGGTCGGTCAAAGGAAAGGATGTATGTGAAAGATTATTTGGTCACCCACTGTCCAGACACGTGGCTTTTCTCCAGGTACTCAGGATTCCCCCAATATTGCTTTAATGACCAGTCACAACGATTGTAACTAGAACTATCACTGAAGGTGATTCATACCCCCACCCCCATCTTTGACACAGGATGTATTCACATGACACATAAAACGAATGTTCACACATAGGATTTGGGCTTATAAGCATACCAAAAAAAAATATTATCACTAAAGGTGATCAATACCCACACCGGAAGTCTGTCATGTGTAGGAATACAGTTTCAAAAGTTTGCGTGAGTGAAAGACTACATGTATGTAAGGTTTAAAGTTAGTGTGAGCAATGGTTCAAAAGTTTTGGACAATGCTAAAAAGTTTTGACAGACAGACAGAAAGACATAGAGACACACATACAGACACACAGAAGAAAACAATTTGCCCCCAAGATCTGTAGCTAAGGAGAATAAAAATGCAGTCTAATTATGGTTCACATCCATATTTATTGTTTGCAAAAACCTGTCTTTAAGAATTTACATTGTGGTTTTCTTATGCACTGCACTTCCTCTCATCAAGATCAATCTACATATGAAGTTTCATCAACCTAGCTACTTTAGTATTGGAGTTATGCTCCGGACAAAATCAAAAGATTAAAAATGACAAAGGGCAATAACTCCTTTCAAAATACATGCAGAGTTATGGTTCTTGTGCACTGCACTTCCTCTCATCAAGATCAATCTACATATGAAGTTTCATCAACCTAGCTACTTTAGTATTGGAGTTATGGTCCGGACAAAATCAAAAGATTAAAAATGACAAAGGGCAATAACTCCTTTCAAAATACATGCAGAGTTATGGTTCTTATGCACTGCACTTCCTCTCATCAAGGTCTATCTACCTATGAAGTTTCATCAACATAGGTACAGTAGTTTTGGAGAAATGCTCCGGACAAATATTTGTAGACCAACCGCCGGACCGACCGACCGCCGGACCGACCAACCGACAGGGTGACTCCCATATACCCCCCCAAATTTCATTTGTGGGGGTATAATTACTAATAAGATTTTAATGAGTAAATATATCTGACCATCCATTGCAGAGCTTATTTTCATTATTTTTGGAATATGACTTGACTGGACTATTTGAGTTTACTGTAGCTTCGACAGTATTTCAGTCATAGAAGACCCAGAATGCACGGAGGCATTTGGGTAGAACCACCGACCTACTGCAAGCCAGCTGAAAAGCTTCCTCACATGAAAATCCGATTTTTGGAATATGACCCAGTATACCTCTGAAAATGGGAAGTACATGTTGTTATTAATGTAAACTAGAACTGCCATTGTCGCTTTGTCACAGGAATGAAGTTTACAGTTCTTGTTTCAAGTTTCATCTTGATGCCTTTTATACTTTTTGAGTTACGGCCCTGACAAAAATTAAGTATGAAAATTTACAAAGGGAAATAACTCCAAAATTACGCGACAGAGAGTTATGGTTCTTGGTCACTGCATGCCCCCTCAATGAGATCTATCTACATATGAAGTTTCATCTTGATATCTTTTATACTTTTTGAGTTACAGTACGGACAAAAATTAAGTATGAAAATTTACAAAGGGCAATAACACCAGATGTGCAGGCTGGCCTGGCTCTATACTGTTGGCTGACCAACTACAAGTTTTCATCTTGTTCTCCCTAAAATTGATAATGGACAGTTCCAAAAAAGATGCCGGCTAAGTCCATTTGAGAAATTCAGCAGGTTAAGGGTTAACTACTGATCAGTATCTTTGACAGGAGAAGGAGATACTGTAAATTCTTTTCAGACTGAAAACTGCTTCCTGTCTGATCTAGGTTTACTCTGTAGTCTAACACTGATATATATGACACATTAATTTAATTCTGAAATATATCTTAAAAATACATTAACCTGCCTCCTTATTTTCAAATTCCTCGATCAGGGTTATAAATCCAAAACTCCCACATCTGTCCCAGTTTCAAGGTGCATCAAATCTCAAACCTCTCAAAAAAAGCATTTAACAGCTTTCTGTACATGACTGTTTAGTATTCCTAACTTCAGAATGCTTAAGAAATGTCTACTATCCCTTAACTATAATACTCATCCTCTTTAATAAAAATATTTTGAATTCATATAAAAACCACACACACACAGAGGTCTATAGAAGATCACAAAATGTCCTTGAGTTAACAAACAATAATGCATGTTTTTCAATGGAGCCCCTCCACTTACATTCAGCCTGTTTTAATTAATATCCCATTCTTAAGGTTGTTCCTGTTGAAAGGAGAAAGTCTGAAATAACCTACAGTATAATTAAACCAATAATGAGGTTGACAGAGGTCTGAGCATATAGTTATATCAAAAGAAGGATAGTTGGCCCTTTTCAGTTTCAATGGATATTGAATTACAAAATATCAAAAACAAGAAAAATAATCTAGTTAAAAGACCCTGAGACCTATTCTGAGTTGATAAAAAAGGTTTGTATGACTGTTTGTTTTCTGAAAGTTAGTTTTAATGGTACAAATATTTACTGTCAAAAATGAATATCTAACAGACTGACAAGAATGTTAACAGACTCAGTGACGTGCGGCAAAGAACTCAGTAACATTGACCTTCAACATCTTTTTGTATCTATTTTCGAATATATATGGAAAAACCCATTTATGTGAAATTCAAAATATTTTCATATTAGACTATCAGTATTCATAATAACCAAGTCACCTTTGCCATGGCAGCCATCGGGTTTAACATTTTTATAGCTATATAGCAATTCTAACCTGCAGCATCCATACAGCCTTTAAAGTGATGACTCACAGTTGCTTTTACAGCATTCCTGCAGCTAGGGCAAACATACTTTTTGTGACACAGCAAACATATAATACCAAAGTCATATTAGTGATACAGCAAGGTTTTGACAGCTGTATGCCAAACAGATTTACAGAAGGAGAGATTCACTGTACTTGTATATACCTTCACAACGCATGACACAGACTGCTACAGTGGCCGTATGAATTGCCTATGAACACCATAAGAGCTGCTTTAAACCTGCCCTATAGGATGACTGTGGAATTTTTCAGGATCTACAAAGGTCAATTGGAATTCATAAGAACTTAGAGCAGCACAGCAAATACAAGCCAAGGCCCAAAAAATGGGAAGAAACTGGGGAGAGCATAGTTTTTATGGCCAACGCAAATTTTCTGTGGCCACAACAAGACTAGTATCTCGATGAAGAATAAGGAGTCTTACTGCTACTGTAGTACTTTACAAGTTCTGAAAGTGATAGTTTAGCCCTAAAGTCTAACAACAGTGCCTGATTAAGAATTCCTGGTAAATATGCCAGGGGTAAAAACTGTAGAGTTGGGTAATACAGATAGTGCCCACAGCATAAATAAATATTAAGACAATAAAATGCCTCTACTTTACATGCTTTTAAATTGTGCGTCTGTTTAAATTAATAGGTTACATTTAAAACAATCATGTAAAACAATAAAAAACCCTTACAGAGGCACCTATCAGAATCACCACATTTGTCACAATGTCTTCATGACTGACTGCCATCTGCTGTAACTTTTCTTCCATTCTGGATTCGATTTCAAATTTATATTTTCTATACATCACACAAACTTTCCCTAATTTCCACCATTACGCACTTAAGGAATAAGGACACATTCAATAAATTACTGTGAAGAGTCACATTTTCTGTCCCATTTAAAGTACTTTAAAATAATTAATAAAACTTTACTTCTGTCAAATACCATGTAAAATTCCCCTAATCATTAATGCAACTTAAACTCCATATTTTGGCCATTATGTCAAGTCCAGTTGAGCTAACACATTTCTGTCTTTAAAAAAATGACTGCATTGTGTAGGTGTCCTGATTTGCCACATGTGTTATAAATCAATACTTGTTTGAGTTTATATAAATAAAACAGAGCGCTCAACTTTCGACCAATCGAAGTCAGAATATAGAACATTTAAAGCGAAACGTACGGGGGCCGAATGCACACGATATGTGAAAACATGAAATATTTTCGTAAAGCCGGTGTGTCATGGCTAATAAATGTGTAAACATATACTCACAGAAGCTCCGAATACAACGAAAACATGACTAGCACCATGCACTTTCTTTTCAAATGTTTCTCTAATAAGAGCAAGGGGGTCTTTCTCTTGCGACATTTTGCAGCTTTGCTTACTTAAGAGTAAGGATGAAATGAAATGATACTTCCGGGAGGAACGATAACAGGCTTATTTTTAGAACACATTTCACAACCAATCAAAAGCGCGGCACAGCTCGCGAGGGGGGAGGGAGAGAGAGAAGCGCAATAAGTTGCAATTTTAGAAAGTCACGAGATAAAATAGAATACAGTATAGCATGTTAAATTCGATAAGTAGAAAGATCCATATACGAGGTAGTTATATATTCTATTTTATTTTGAAATAAAATGCCAGGACATTACTAATGAAACTTATTTTGATCTTGCAGCTCGTGATGTTTCGTTCTCCTGGACCTGCACTATTTGTGATGCTCAAAATTTTTCAAAACATTCAAATCTGTCTCTTTCATCATTGTCATTGCAGAATAGCTACAGTTCACTGAGCGACCAGATTGACCAGACCTACACACAAACTTCAAGCTCCAGTTCAATAAGATCAACCAGAAGAAAAACTAGAAATACTAATGGTAAACTTTTTCCTTCACAGCTGAAAGTTATCTCTGTAAATTGTCAGTCCATCGTAAACAAAAAAGCAGAATTTATTGGCATGATTGATCACCACCAACCTGATATAATTGTAGGTACTGAATCTTGGTTAAATAATAATCATAAAGACTGTGAATTTTTTCCAAAATCTCTAGGTTACACACCATTTCGACAAGACAGATCAAGCAAGGGCGGAGGAGTGTTCATCCTGGTCAAAGATACTTTCCTTGCCACAGAACAGAAACAACTGAAGACAGACTGTGAAATCATCTGGATTAAGTTGCATATTAAATCCTGTAAACCTCTCTATATTGCAGCCTACTACAGACCAAAAGAATCAGACAGCTACAGCTTTAATGAACTCAAAAGATCTTTAGAACTGACCAAAAACCTTAAAGGAACATTCTGGATACTTGGTGACTTTAATTTCCCAAAACTCTCTTGGGGCAGTGATCATGTACCAGAAATAAAACCAGGTTGTAGCCTTACTAACTTATATGAAGATTTTGTTGATTTACTTTCAGATTTGAATCTTACCCAGATGGTCACAGAAAGCACCAGAGGAGAAAACACACTGGACCTTTTTCTAACCTCAAATTATACTTTAATTAAAAATGTAAAATGTCTCCCTGGTATTGCAGATCACAGTATTGTCTCTATTTTTGCAGATATAAAGCCGCAGGAGATAAAACAACCTCCCAGACATGTTCCCCTCTACAAGAAAGCAGACTGGGATAGTTTTAAAAATTACATGGACCTGGTAAAAAATGATATTTTGAAACACCATGTATCTAAATCAGTGGAAGAAATTTGGTTAGAATTTTCAAATGCTATTTCAACAGGTATAGAAAAATTTATTCCCATAAAAAGAATAGGCAACAAGAGGTCACTTCCATGGATCACCCAGTCTATAAAAAGGTTAATGAGAAAAAGAGATAAAATTTATTTCAGACTCAAGAAGGAAGGGAACAACAAGACGAGGGCGGCTTTTCTAAAAATGAAAAATCACATAAAAAAGCAAATTAAACTGTCGTATAATAAATACATTGAATATATTTTAGGCCTGGAAGACAACATAGACGACAAAGAAAAGAACAGCTTTAATTCAAAAAAACTTTTCAGCCTTATCAAAAACGCCAAGCAGGATGCAACAGGCATTCCCCCACTATTTGACAAAATTTCAGGTTCCATCAAATCAGACAACAGTGAAAAAGCAGATATTTTGAACAGACAGTTTCAGTCAGTATTCACTCAGATGACACCTATCTCACTTGCTCAATCTTGCTTCGCAGCTATTCGAAATATTAATACACAAGATTTTTCTTTTTACAGGAAGTACCCAATCATGCCTGAAATTACCATAAACATCAGTGGAGTGGAAAAACTTATATCAAATTTAAGACCAGATAAAGCTGCTGGACCAGACAACATCAAACCATTAATTTTAAAAAATCTTTGTCAACAAATCTCACCAATCTTGCTAATACTATTCCAAAAGTCTCTTGATACAGGTACCCTCCCAAGGTATGGACATCTGCAAACGTGACCCCTCTATTCAAGAAAGGAAACAAAGAAGATCCAGCAAATTATAGACCAATATCTTTAACATGTATTCTTTGTAAGGTGCTTGAACATATTGTAGCTTCAAATTTAACAAAGCACTTCAATAAGCATAATATACTCTATGACTTACAGCATGGTTTCAGAGAAAAACGTTCCTGTGAAACACAACTCCTGCAACTTACTGACCAACTAGCGAGAAATCTTGTTAATGGACAACAGACTGATTTAGTTCTTTTAGATTTTAGTAAAGCTTTTGACAAGGTCAGCCACTTAAAGTTATTGTACAAATTACAGGAACATGGAGTCAATAATTCAACCCTGTTGTGGATAAAATCTTTTCTCATAGGCAGAACACAAAAAGTCGTTTTGGAGGGAGGATGCTCATCAGTAGTCCCAGTAACATCAGGAGTACCTCAGGGATCTGTACTTGGCCCACTTCTCTTTCTGTTATATATAAATGATCTTCCAGATACCATAACTTCTCAAGTTCGTTTATTTGCAGATGACACCGCCGTTTACCTAGCTATAAACAACAAGCAGGACTGTATTACACTTCAGAAAGACCTCGACAAGCTGGTACAGTGGGAAAAGAAATGGGAAATGGAATTTAATCCCAGTAAATGCATTGTTTTAAATATTACTAAAAAGAAGAAAGCACTTTCCTTTGATTACAGATTACATGGACAAGCTTTAGAAACAGTGGATAATGCCAAATACTTAGGAGTTACAATATCAAAAGATCTCTCTTGGAATAAACATATTGACAACATTACTTCTTCTGCTAATAAAACTCTTGGTTTCCTCCACAGAAACATCCAGACAAAGAATAAGGAAGTTAGAGAAGCAGCTTACAAAGCATTGGTTAGACCTCAAGTAGAATATGCCTCTACAGTCTGGAGTCCTCATACACAGACATATATAGATAAAATAGAAAAAGTACAACGCAGAGCAGTCCGATGGGTTAATAATAACTATTCTTATTACGACAGTGTCACCAGCATGCAGAAGGAACTTGACTGGCAAACCCTTCAGCACAGACGTGATGTCACCAGACTTCTTATGTTTTACAAAATAGTAAATAACCTTGTTGCTGTCCCATTACCTGCATATCTTGAAAGACCAGCGAGGATATCCCGCCACTTACACTCTTTATCTTACAGGCAAATTCATACTCCAGCTAGCTACTTTAAATATTCCTTTTTTCCTTATACAGTGATACTTTGGAACAGCTTACCAGAAAATATAGTCTCACAAAATGATCTTTTAGCATTTAAACAAAAGCTCCTCTCGTTTCAGATAGTAGACCGTCCCTGAATCAACAAAAAGATGTTTTTACCAGATCTTAAACCTAACATATTCACCTTTTTTTCAGAAAATTTTCTCACCCTAACAAAATTTTTATTTTAACAGTTTTATCCTTGCACAGACGCGCACCTGCCAGTAATACCCGAAAGGGGAGTTTGTGCAGTATATATAGATAGATAGATAGAATGAAATTATATATATTTTTTTTTAATTTACACTTGTGAAATCAGGGTCTCTCTCTATATATACAGTCTATTTGTATTAATTAATGTATAAACATCGCGTAATTTATCAACTCAAAAGCATGAACTAATGTTATTCTAAAATGAAATGTTTATTATGTAGGCTTTATCTCGTTATATACATATAGATATTTTTATCAATTAACAGGTCCGGATCAGGAAAAATAGTATGATGAAGATGCATTCTGAAGGGTAGGCCTACCTTGGGATAAAAGTGAAAGTTTTTTTGTTTTTTTTTTTAATGTTTTTTTTTTAATCCTATTTAGGTCTATATCTTTTTCGAAACTTGAAGACCATGGCTCTAATGGGGAGGGTCTAAAACGCGGACGCCTTACGCGGACAATATATACAAAGAAGGAAAACGCGGACAATATGTAACATATAGGGAAAACGCGGACGATATGTATCATATAGAGAAAAAGCAGACGCTGAAGTTTTTATCATCTTTTTGTTATTATTATTGTCATTTTGAAGTATTTATGTAGTTACCAAACTAAAACATTTGAAGATAATATGTTGTTGGTTGTAAGAAAAATAAAATTGAGTTTATTATTATCGTCATTTGAGAATTAAATGGGTACAAATATATTGACTATGAATAAATTAGGTTAATCCTTTGATCTATAAAATACACTTTGATCCATAGTGTTAACAATTGTGAATGTGTAAATAAATTAATATGAATTAATTGATTTTTAAGCTCCACTGGGGAAAAAGCATCGGCGATGTGGAAATGTTGAACGTTCACTAATATTTCGGCTATGGTCACACATTTCTAGAATGTCCCCCGAACAATGGTTCCCGACGTTCCGGAAAGCTTCTCGTGATCGGCGAAAGTCGAGGGTGCCCCGGAGCTTCACTGAATATGAAACATCATGGGGGTGGGGGTATCTCCGTAGTATTTGCGAACCATCCTAGGTACGTACCTCGGGAAAGATTAAGGGGATTGTGAGAATTTTATGGTGGAATTAAGACACAAAGTCAAGAGAAGACTTTGGGGGGTTTATGAGAATGCCCCAGACCAAAACAAATATCAGAGTGTGCTTTTCAACCCTCGCCAAAGATTTGGCGAATATTCTGAGATTCAACCAGAAAATCGGGAATGTGTCACAGAAAGGTCGCCGAACATTCGAATATCCCAGAATGCCTGAACACCGGAGAACCTGTTTCCAAAGCCTCCCAAGGCTCACCAATTTCCATCGGGAGTACATCCCCGAAGCAAAAAAAATGCCAAGAGGGACCGAAACTTAAGCCTTGAGCGATATAATTTTATCTTTTACCTGCACAAAGCCATGTTATTGAATAACTGTTGTGCACTTGTATTTGACTTCAGTTGTATTTACAGGCCCGGGTCAAAAGCTTCTATCATTTTTTAAAAATGTCATAAGTAATAGATTCTATCCGACTTAAAAGTCGCTCTAAATTTGTGAAATTTTGTCAACTAGATTTTGAACAGGAGTGTTCTGTTGAAATAAATCGTTGATAAATTTGAATTTTCAGAGCTTCTGATTGGCCAGAGATATAGGAAGTCTTCTCTATATATGCATATATATAATTTATGAAAAAAAATATATATATATATATATATATAATTTATGTATGTGAGCAGAACAGAACAAAATCACAGAAATTGCGTGGCTTTGACTCTGTATCTTAATTTCTTCTTCTTCTAATTTATTAGATGTTTATTTTGTAGGTTGCGCATGGGGGTAATTATTGAATTTAGGTCCTATTAAATCAAAATTATATAAATATATAAAGATTAGAACATTTAAATTAATACAGATACGGTAACGAAATCAGATTCAGGATTATTCCGTGTTGAAAAGGGTCCTTTCCATCCTTACTTATTTGACCCTTAAAGATTGAATTGACCGTGAGATTATTTTCAATCCATATAGAACTTTTCATTTGCTGCAAGCCGCTGAATATCATTGACCAGCCCGCGCTGACGTCTTCAATTTAATCAGTTTGGCGGCATGGCTTGTGAAGATGGATTGAGTTTAAGAGACTGTATAGAAATGGAAAATATATGTCGATCTGTAATAGTTCAAAATGATATACATCTGTAAAATAAGAACTTGTACAATGAAAAAAAAAAAAAAAAAAAAAAAAAAAACAGAAAAACAAAACACACACACACACACACACACACACAGAGCCACGATTTTCTTATGTACGCAAAATATGAAGCCGTTTCATTAAATACATGCAGTTGATTTCATGGATAATTTTGTACGAAAATAAGCATTTTCATAACATGTTATATTGTTAATAAAACTAAATATATTTAATGGATGCTACAAATGCTGCTTATCTTGATAGTAAAGCAAAATAAATGTATATGCGCAGAAATATCACCAATAGTAAAATCCATTATGAATTATGATATTTTGCAAAGAGAACATTTACGTTTTTTTTAAACATTTACTTAAAGCATTGATTTGCATATCATGAATACCATACATCATTTAAACAAAAGTCAACTGGTGTAACACACGCCATAACAAAAGCAAATCAGATCGTTCAAAATTTCAATTTGTTAAGTACTTAGAAACACAATACAAATGGTTATAGTGTATTTTATGGAAGTATCAGGGGAAGTTAAAAGAAAATTTTGTTGTTTTTTTTGTCTGAGACACTGATCTTTCATGATAATACACAAGTAATACTTATCATTACTGACTTTTAACAATTATCAAAATCATTATCGCTTAAAATACATTATTTAATGTCTTATTTGCTCCACTTTTCGAAGGAAAAAAAGTGGAGCTATGGCCATGATCCTCCTGTCGACGTCGATGTTGGTTAAGGTTTTCATTTATGTCCATTTCTCTAGGAACCTATATCAAAAGAACAAGTCATCTTAATATTAATTTTGGCATTTTTTGTTAAGCTAAATTTCTCAAAAACCATCAACCATATTCACTTCAAACTAGTTAACTTTCAGAAATCGAACCCATTTCAAATGGGCATATAACCATAAAATTCAGTTTGGCACAGTTACACCCATTTTCAACTTTGAATTTCCTGCTTGGGTTAAGTTTTTATTTTTTGTTTAGGTCAATTTCTCAAAAAAACAAAACAAAAAAACCACAACAAAAACAACAAAACAACAACAACAACAAACAATAACAACAAAAAAATGTAAAACATTGAAATACTAGTAGGAAACGATTTCAGAGGGGCAAATAACATTTAAATTCATTTTTGCACAGTTACGCCCCTTCTCAACTGTTGTCCACTTAAAAAAGATGCAAGAACCTCTTCAGTTTGAAATATTTAATGTTTTTTCCAAACAAGTTCTTATCTCAGTAAGAACTAAAGCTTCGCACATGCGTTCATATATGTATGTAAACACTACAAATAGTATAACAGCTATAATTTTGTATGATCCAGCTGTACGAAAGTAGGAGCGCGCTCAAAGATATCAATGTTAATATGATTGAATGTATTGCCCTCCATTTGCTGCATATACTTGAATATATCTTGCAATGTCCCTGTAAGTAATTTTCTGATATACTAAAAATGTTTTTATTAAATGTTTGAAACTACAAAGAAAAATATCTTAATAATCATAATATTTTATAAATAGATTACTAATATATATATATATATATTTTATTAAGGAATATGACATAGTTTAAATTCACTAAATATGTTGCGTTACCTAAAATGCGGTGAATATGTTGATTTTCAATCAAACATTTTCTCTTGAGAAAAAGTTCTTGAAATACTTGCAATAAAATTAACAATATATTTTTTGTGCACTTTTGACCTTGAAATTGACCTTGAATATGAGATTGACTTCATTTAAATTATCAATATCACCAAAAGACCTTATATCAAACAAGTTTTAATTATTTCTTTTTCCCTGTTATTACAATATGTAAATAGACAACAATTAACATATTTTAGCTTCAATTATTCATATAGCGGCCATCTTGGATTTCTCGGAAGCCACCACTTATGCCAGTTTATGCCGGCAGCTTCAAAGGCTGCAAACTCTGGCGAACATTTTGATATATAACACTGCTTGTTGCAATATCTGTCCCACCTACCCCTATTTTTAAGCAACCTTTTAACTCATTGTCACCCTACCACTATCCACCAGGGGCCGTATTCATAAAGCTCCTAAGGAGAAAAATTCCCTTAGTTTCGAAGATTTTCCTTAAATTCACATAGATTTCCCTTAGTTATTAGAGATTTCCTTATATCTTATCTATAAAAATCCTTAGGAGATTTATTCCAGTTAAGGAATTATTTTCCTTAAAAATTAAGGAGCTTTATGAATATGGCCCCAGACCTACTAAGGTGTCACAGAGTGACCCTAAATAGCAAATACAATGTATTAACCTTTGCTACATTATGAACGTGCTTCCAGATTCACTTAGAGGTCACGGGGTCAAGGTCAACTTGAATAAAATAGCAAATATTAGTCTTATCCACATTATGTTCAAAGTGCAAATTATCAAAGGTCAACATATAGCAAATATTAACTTTGGCCATAAAATGAACGGCTTCCATCCACAGCTTTCTTACTTTCCACGTGTTTTCACCTTGATGAGCTGTATCCAACAGACCCACTTACAGGTCACAGGGCCAATGGTCAGGTTACCATGACCCAAAACAGCAAATGTTAAAATTAGCCACATTATGAACGTGCTTCCATCCATAACCTTCAAACTTCACAGGTGTTTGCACCTTGATGAGCTCTACCCACCAGGTGACCTTGATCTTCAAATGACCTTGACCCCAAAAATCTAAGGCCACTGCGGGGACATGGCGTTCAATGAACATAGCGCTTGTTTAGGAACAAAATTTGATCGCGGAGGCTAAGACGGTTCGGTCAGCATTCAACTTAACAGCCTGCTTTGGAAGACAGCGCAAATGAGGACGACAAAAGAAGAACTAGTTTGACGAACAGACATGCACGACTATGCGATCACTCAAATTACTAGCACTAAATTGCATCTGACGGTCAGTATGGATGTGAACTTCAATGTCTTCTTTCCAAACGTTCCCCTAGTAAAAAGACTACACAAAATAATAAAAAATCAGTTATAGAAAAGTGATATATCACATCCAAACACTGTGCCAGTCAGTCCTGAAACCAACCATAAATGCTGGTTACATACAGTTCAGCTATATTGAATACGGTATGTCCCAACTGGGGTTTAAACTATCTATTGCCATGTTACTATGGCTCACAGAAACTATACACAAACTAATAAATACAACGATGCTCAATATATATTTCTATACACTATTGCTGTAACATTTATCAAATAAGTAACAGTTTAGTCGTTAAAATGAATAAAACAAAACAACATTAGATATTATATATATTTTATTTGTACAAAACAAATATAACATCAAATGCGTAAAATACTTTTCTTAAAATGACAAACACAAATCAATATTGACAAGAAATTGAGCTATTCTGAAAGGAGGTGACCTATTCATATCACAAAGAGTATTATGGTACACTGGCTGTGTTAAAAAGACTCTACACCAACAAGTTGCGAGCTGGAACCCTATCATGCAGATAAAGGAACATTCTTCCCTCTCAGGGATAATAGTTATTATATTGGGTGAAAATGGCAAAGGGTTAACATTTTATACATACATTTTATGTACAAAGATTATCCCTGGAAAGGCCTATGTGAAACTGAGCACAAATTACAACAGACAGTAGCAGTCAGACTTCAAATCTCCAAAGACCCTTATATGACTGACCCAGAATTTTCATTTTTCTCAATGACCCATCTTTTTTTTCTTCCTCAGATAGTGCATTCATATTGTCCATTATGCGTATGTTTAAAAAAAGAAAGGCCATTTGGCCCACTAAAGAGGCCCATGCATATCTAAACCCAAGGTATGTAACACCTGATAAATATATAACCATTTCTTTTTTTTTTTTCAAGCCATTAACGTTGCTGGCATACACTTTTTACCACACAGTAACTCTAAACTTATCCCTTTCCCTCATAGAGGAAACCATGAAAAGACCTATGCCAACAACATAAAACCAGATCAGCCTGCGAGTAACTCGCAGGCTGATCAGGTTTTATGCTGTTCGCTGCTCCTCAGTGGTCTGGAAATGAGGACTTTATAATTAAATTTGGTAAGGTTTAACTGTGGTTTTCTGCAGATCAGGCTTTATGTGGTACCTATTGAGTGTGTCAAAATGAGTCTATATGAGGGAAAGGGTTAAATTAATTACAAATGCAAGATATGTTCACAGTATGTCCATACTCCTCCAGTATTTCAGGTTTTGCTGCTCCCATCCTGTTCAAGTCTTTGTTTCACAAATATAGTAATTAGGATTAGACAAGTCGAATCTAATACATGACTGAATGACTTTTGTTTTCCAAATGATTTTGCCTGCAGTTACATTTTTGAGTTAATCTTTTTACCAATGTATAAATAGCAGCAAGAAAGAAAAGGAATAGGTTTAATATATGTAGTTTATCCAAATAACAGCAATCAAAAACATCTTAAACTGGACTGTATAATACACACAATATTTTAAATGAAAAATAAATACCTAGTTGTGTTCGAGTGTGTCACACTAAAACATGACTGAATGATTTTTCTCAAATGACGTTTCCAGTGACTTACATTTCTTTTTACCGGTATCAAGTTATAAATAGCAGAAAGAAAGGAATGAACCAGGTGTAATACATGTGTGTTAGACTGACCATCCAAGTACATGTACATGAGATAGCAACCAGAAACATCTTAACCCTTTCCCTCATAGAGGAAACCATGAAAAGACCTATGCGAACAGCATAAAACCAGATCAGCCTGCGAGTCACTCGCAGGCTGATCAGGTTTTATGCTGTTCGCTGCTCCTCAGTGGTCTTGAAATGAGGATTTTGTAATTAAATTTGGTAAGGTTTAACTGTGGTTTTCTGCAGATCAGGCTTTATGTGATACCTATTGAGGGCGTCAAAATGAGTCTATATGAGGGAAAGGGTTAAATGGAATGTATAATACACACTAAAGGATTTCTAAACAAAACATGTCACAATATAAAGATGATAAAAACATTAAACAGACAAACAGATCATAAACTTCCCAAATTCCCAATAATATTTGTTACAACTGCTGTGGTTAGTAATTTGCTTTTATACATGGTCTATTACCATTTTCAAAAGCTATTCATGGTTACATCATGACAAATGCAATGCACCTCTGATGGCGTTTTCAAATTTATATAAAATAATTTGATGTAACCCTTCGATAAGAAACTTTTACTTTACAAAAAAAACTTCAAAAGTAAATAGCTATTTCATATAGGCCAGTTTGATTGAACATTTTTATAATACAAATGTATAAAACACATCATATTTGAATAAGCCTATATATGTATATGTGCATCATTTCGCAAAACAAAGGTTCTTTCCGGATTTAGTAAACATCATGGGCAGTTGATATATACATGTAATTACTTAACATCTAAATGACTCAGAAACTCCCAGATCGTAATTTAAAACAATTGATACTTCGAATGGATTCTGACAAAATTGTTTGCATATTTTATCATGTCTGTTTCAACATGTACCCTACAATCTGCTGAACCATATGTCATAAACAAAAGGTCATTTCAGATTCAAAAGTACATTTGTTAGTGTGAGTGCAGAATATTTATAGTAAGCTACTCTACCAAAAGCTGTATTGTATTAACCATTATAATACACACAATGCATTTTAATATATAATTAACAAAAATACATATTGCAAAACTTTTGCTTCAATTCCATCACATGAGAATAAAGCATGATATTTTCCATATATAAATATATTCCAGTAAAAATACATTATAAAAGTATATTTCTGTATTGCTTGAATATACAAAAAATAAACATTTTCATTTCCGATTAGCAATAAAAAGTCAGTTATTCTTTTCAACAATTTGTATTATACAATGAAATATGTGGACATTCCACTAAATCCAGATCTTTCAACATCAGCAGTAAGTTTTGATTTCACATTAAGTACATTAATACGAAATGTGGTCACAGTTATGTATTTCTAATAAAAGTTATCAAATGGGACCATAAACTTAGAACAGTTATCACCAAAAGCAACCCTTACTTTTTATCTCATTTTAGAATCAAGATAAAGCAATATAAAAAAAAAGAAAAGAAAAAAACCCCACTAAAAATCACCAAATATGATTCTACTTGATACGGAACATCTAAAATAAAACAGCAAAGGAATACCCCAAAAAGCGTTTGAAAATACCCTTTTATCAACCTAGACAGTCAGCATGTACCGACTTCAGATTATCAGGTTGTTCAGACTCTCAACCAAAGAGTACATAATTATGTATTAGGGCAGGTGAAAGAAGAAATCTAATAACAGCTGCATATGTAAAATACCACACTGGGCAGAGATCAGAGTGTGTAGGTTGAAATTTATGTTTCTAGGCGAGATTTTCCATCTTAAATACCCAGGCATAATCACAGGGTTGCTTGTTGAAAGAGATGGCTGGGATGTTAAGAGCAATCCCTTTTTTTCCTGGGCCCTCTGTCCAGCTGATAGGCTCAGGGTAGCCAAGCAGCGAGACTGTGGTGCCCTGCGTGGTGGTGGGACTGTCCAGGTAGAAGGGACCGGGGTTGGGCCAGTCCAGGGTGATAGCATACACAGTCTGGCCAGAGGTAGAGCTTGCTGACTTCTTGGATGTGTACCTGGAATATTTCAAATCATAAATACAATTACTAAGGTGTTCCTTGTTTATGGGAAGTCAAAACAATTTGTATTACCCCTAGTAAAATATGTAATTTATATGTATATGTCTCCCACTGTCTTCCTGTAAAATTTCAAGATCTTAACTTCAGT
The DNA here is from genome assembly GCA_021229015.1 of Solen grandis. Taxonomy (NCBI): domain Eukaryota; kingdom Metazoa; phylum Mollusca; class Bivalvia; order Adapedonta; family Solenidae; genus Solen; species Solen grandis. Next base: position 24,046,292 of record CM037786.1, read on the forward strand.
AGACGTACAGCACATTTTCTCATTATGGTCAGACAACCTGACAAAATCAATATTTCTGCATACATAAACATATGCAATTATAAACTTACTCTGAAGGAAAATGGTATTTAATTGTGGCTCTAGAAAATTTGAGATTTCTTATGAAGACAATATCAATTTGAGATGCCTCATGATGTGAAGATCTGGGTTTTAAAGAAAGGTTTTCCATTTTTTTAATATTCCTATTACTTCTTAAATGCAACATCAGCAATCAAAAATTCCAATTCCTTAAACAATGCATATCATGCAAATCTAAGAAATGTATGCTTACCAAACATTTGGCGTTATTGTGTCATTCTGGAATGTCCATGGTTTAGTCTTGTAGATTGCATCTCCATTCACTTTGAGCCACTGTCCAAGAGCACGCAGACGTTCTTCAAACACAGGGACAATGGTTCCCTCCTTGGTTGGCCCGACGTTGATCAGAATGTTTCCACCGCAGCTGAAACATGTTAGGTTATCCAACTACACAGGAAATATTTATCATCGTTGACTTCATGAATGGATTAGTGCTATATACCAATATATGTATACAAAATGTATTATTTTAATATTCCAGATGATCAAACATTTCACATAAATATGTATCAATCATTAAATGATACACTGAGAATGCATCAAAATTATTCTAAATGAGGTTACGGTTAAGGCGTCTGATTTGTCGACAGTAATGGCATAACGTGAAACTTTCATATGAGAGTTAAAATGAAAACAATAGTGTGAAGGAAAGCCAAGAGATGAACACTTGATTGCTTAGGGACAGATGCTACATACTGTAACAGTTTGCTTTACTGATATGCTGGAAATAACATGGATATTCTGTTCCATTCAGCGGCTGCTGAGCGCCACCTACCTAACCGTGGTGACGAGGGTGGTGATGAGCTCGTTCATGGTGAGGATCTCGGAGATGTCCATGTTTCTACGGTAACCCCATGAACGCTTATCAATGGTCATCGCATTCTCCCACTTCCTCTTCTTTAGCTTCCCTGATAACAGAAATGTCTAAACTAGAAAATTGGTTTTCCGCAAGGTGTATTACTCAAAAGATTTCCTGGCATGACAGAAATTATTACCACTTCATATTAAAGATGAAAGACACACAAAGAATGGAAAATCTGCTATTTTGCAGTTTGATTATCATTAATGTTAATGTGCTGTCTAAAAAGAAAAATGGTTTCCAACTGTCAGTATCGATCAAACTATATTTGAAAAATATGTAACTCTTTGCCTTTCAAAAGCTAGCCCATGGACCCGGTGAAATTGCTGTCAATGCCCATATTTCATGAAATATCTAAAAAAAAATTCCATTGGAATAACATTCCACACCATCTTATCCAACAGCAGCTGGTATTTATATTACAGAATTACTACTTTTCAATAAAGTGAAATCTATTCCAAGGAAATCTCCAAAGAAGGATGGAACTGTTACCACATCAATAAAATATAACTAGATGTCAAAGCCAGCGAACTAAAGAGCATCATAATGGGAGATAATACAAAAAAATGAGTTCTTGCGCCCTACACATCTTTGTGCAGTGAACAATAATCTAATCATTTTAAAATCAGTCTGTAGGAGATATGGAAAGGACAAGATCGTCTATATACTGTAGGCACTATGAACTTTCATCTTTAAGCGTGACCATTACCTTGAAGCTAAGGACAAAACTCTAGTGCCAGACACATCATCTCACTTTGGTAAATCCTTCTGCCAAATTATATGAGAATTATTTGATTCATATCTAAGTTACAATGCAGACAAGGACATCCGGACAATGAGATTTACTAATGCTTTTATTATACAAGGAATCATCATTATGACGACTATGCCGTAACTGGGTTTGACAAAAACAGAAAATGCACCTACCACACGGTTTTCAATATTATTTGTCTATATAAAATAAGAGGGCCAAGATGGCCCTTGTTGGCTCACCTGAGAAAGATGATTGCTTAAGAAATAAAGATGCTTGAGTGTAAAAGTGAAATCTGACTTTTTTTTATGGTGAAATGGGCATAACTCCTAAATTTAAAGGTCAATATCAGTTATAATTGAACCCGATTGTGAGATTATGGTCATTAACACTGTCATAAAGTTTGAAGATGATTGCTCAAAAGATGAAGATGCTAGAGTGTAAACAACATGAAATATGGCTTTTTTTTATATTAAAAGGGGCATAACTCCTGACCTAATTGACGGATCTCAGCCATAATCGAACTCAATCGAGACCTTATGGTCATTAGCATTGTCATAAAGTTTGAAGATGATTGCTCAAAAGATGAAGAGCTAGAGTGTAAACAAATGATTTTGGCTTTTTTAATATTAAAAGGGGCATAACTCTACTATTTGACGGATCTCAGCATTAATCGAACTCAATCGAGACCTTATGGTCATAAAAATTGTAATAAAGTTTGAAGATGATTGCTCAAAAGATGAAGATGCTAGAGTGTAAACAAAGTAAAATATGGCTTTTTTTTAATATTAAAAGGGGCATAACTCCTGACCTAATTAATGAATCTCAGCCATAATGGAACTTAATCGAGACCTTATGGTCATAAGCATTGCCATAAAGTTTGAAGAGGATTGCTCAAAAGATGAAGATGCTAGAGTGTAAACAACTGTGGCATTTTTTTAATATTAAAAGGGGCATAACTCCTGACCTAATGGTACGATATCAGCCATAATCAAACTTGGCCGTGATTTTATGGTTATAAACATTGATATAAAGTTTGAAGAGGATTGCTCAAAAGATGAAGATGCTAGAGTGTAAACAACTTGAAATATGGCATTTTTTGAATATTAAAAGGGGCATAACTCCTGACCTAATGTTCCGATATCAGCCATAATCAAACTTGGCCGAGATTTTATGGTTATAAACATTGTTTTAAAGTTTGAAGATAATTGCTCATAAAATGAAGATGCTAGAGTGCAAACGAACAAATTGTGGACGACGGACGGACGGACGTCCTAACGCAGGTATACTTGTGTGGCTATCCTATTGTTCTTTCTATTGTTCTTTTAGCCACTTAAGAGACAATTTTAGCCACTTAAGAGAAAAGATCAAAGGCTGCTAACCCTAACCCATTGTTCCCTAGCCCCGTAAGTACCCCTACGTGTGTAAGGACAGACGGACGACGGACATTCATCGATCCTAAAAGTTCATCCTGAGCACACGTGCTCAGGTGAGCTAAAAAAATTAGCACCAGCTTGATGAATGCATTCAAGTGGTGGCACCAACGTTATCAACTCACCTGGGTTATACCTGTCACTGCAGGTCAGGAATCCCCCATGTTTACATATGATATCCTTCCCCCATCTGTCATTTGTGACGACGGTGTCCTTCACTGGGCTGGCAAACAATAAACAACACTTTACTCTGCATTCTAAGTGTGCCTTACGTAGCCAAAGTTCTCAAATGACTACATAAGATGGACGTTAAAGCCGAGTAGGCACCTACAGTGTATATCAAAAGAAATCTCAACAACATATAAGATTTTAAGGTCTATGCTGAACTAGAGTGATCACTTAACCCTTTCCCTCATAGAGGAAACCATGAAAAGACCTATGCCAACAACATAAAACCAGATCAGCCTGCGAGTAACTCGCAGGCTGATCAGGTTTTATGCTGTTCACTGCTCCTCAGTGGTCTGGAAATGAGGACTTTATAATTAAATTTGATAAGGTTTAACTGTGGTTTTCTGCAGATCAGGCTTTATGTGGTACCTACTGAGTGCGTCAAAATGAGTCTATATGAGGGAAAAGGTTAACAGGACATTCTGTCATTGAACCAAACCTTAACTCTACAATATAGGCATGTAGTCAAAGGCTATAATCATATGCAAAAAGACATGAAGTTAGTGGGATAGGCTTATGAAACTTTTTTTTCTTGCACTGGTAATGCTTTGTAAGATATTGAACACAAAATCAAAACTCTGAGTAAAAGGCGCCATCAATCTTGAAATATTTCAAAGAGAGCGAGACAGCTGTGGCTTTCATTGATGATAGACATTTTGAGTAGTTCTTGGAGAATATGAGTCACACAATCAATGAAAACTCCAAGAAATTGAGTATATATAGTTTTACACCTGTCATTATAGAGCCAGGCCAGGAAACTCGTGGCATTCCAGTATTTGTCGGGCGCCTCCCAACATCCGTCCGACCAAATGATGTCCGGATGGTAGGTTTTCACTAGTTCATACAGCTCTGGAATTGTCTTGAACTGTGGGAAAATTTTAATGTTTATAAGCAAGAAATTCAGTCTGACAATCTATAATTTACAATTTCAGTCCATTGAAGGCTATTCCTTCATGAGGACTGTCCAAGCGGATCGATAATATGATTATGCAATATAAAATCTCATACTAATTGAACGATGGCCCAACCTGCCACAATGTCCTATCAACCAGCCATGGACTGGAGCGATGGAGGAAACCTTAAAATTACAAGGCAGTCCAAAGGACAGCTATATCCCCCGCCGCTGACAGAGGAGACATGTTTTTCCTCTAATGGAAATTGCCCTGCTTCTGCCAACATTTTGATGTAGTTGACTTATGAAAAACTTTCCGTTGTTCAGAAAATATAGCATGGAAAAAAAAATATCCAGGAATGAACACTGAACCATCAAATGTGACCTTGAACTTGAGCCAACATGACTGTCCCTGTGTTCTGCACATTGCCTCAATTTGGTTTATAATTGAGGCAAGTTTCATTAAAATCCTTCGAGGAGTATAGGAGTTATGAAGCGGACACAAAATTGTAAATTAAAATTGAAGGTTCAAACTCTTGACCTTCAAGTGTGACCTTGACCTTCAGCCAACATGGCTGCCACCTGTGTTCTGCACATCGTCTCAATTAGATATATATTTGAGGCAAGATTCATGAAAAAACTAAAAGGGGTATAGGAGATATTGAGCAGACACGAAATTGAAATGGAAATTGAAGGTTCAAACACATAACCTTCTAGTGTGTCCTTGACCTTAAGCCTACGAGTTTGAAAGCGAGAACTCACCTTAATCGACCACGATCAACAGCATTAAATGAATTTATGGTTCTTTTTCTATGTTGAAAATGAGCATAGATGGAGATAGAAAAAAGATAATGGTGGATAAGAAAAAAAAATAGAGAGGACGAGTAGAGGAAGGAACGACAGAAAAGAAGAGCGTATTATTCATAAAAAAATAACCCAACAAACATACACACATAAGAAGACTAATATAAATAAATTAAATAAAGACAAAACAAAATGCACAATAATAAGTAATATAAGTACATATACATTATATATGGCTCTTAAAATATGCTGAAGTCATATTTGTCTTAGCAGCAACTTGTCTTAAGCAGCCAATCTCGGGTCGTCCCTTAGGTGGCTGCTTAAGACAAGTTGGACTGTAATTACAGTTCAGATCATGGTCCATTCCATCAGAGCTCTTTCATAATGGTAGAACCCGTGTTACAGGAATTTCCATGGCCTAAAGTCTCTATCAGTCTATCATTTAGGTACTGAACAGACTGCTGAACAAGCAGATACATTTACACAATAATGTCTCTGATAACATTTACTAACGAAAGAACATCAAGTAACGTGATTTCTGACCTTATTGATTCAACAACATATTCCAAGGAAAGACATTAGTTTGATGTACGATGATACAGCCTGACTAACAAAGGAATGCACTTGTATCTCGTTCAGCTCAATGAGGAGAGCAGTAGTTCAGTGGTAGGACACGTGCTTCGGAACTGAAATGTTACGAATTCGAGTCCTGCCAGGAACACTACTAATTTCAAGGAATTTACATTGTGCTGTTGCACTTCACCAAGGTGTAAATGGGTCCATGAGAAGGCGAATAATACCATGATGCCATTATGTGGCTACTCTCAGGGAGATCAATAGATGGTTACTAATAGCCTATGCCCCAAATGACCAGAGGTAGAAGCTGTTAATTTGGTGAACATACCCATGGCATGGAACTTGGACTGTAAAATGCCATCAGTTTTATTTTACATATTACACTTCAACACCTGGGTCAGATGCTTTCTTAACACTATGCCACAATGGATCATTTGATCCAATGCCTTGTGTTATAGTGAGGTGTCAAAATCAAGTTTATGACTTCATGAACATGATTTTAATGAACTTTAAATGGCATATGAAAATAACCATGCAGATTATGTAGAATCTGAGCTACACCATTCTATGAGCAAACAGAGGAGACCCTGATCTGAAAGCTCCATACTAGGAGTTGAATGATCTGGGTCTGCTCTGTTTGCAAAGGTGTGCAAACGCGTCTATATGAAGTAACGAGTTAAATGGAAAGTTCAGTATAATCTGATGGTACGCTTCAGCAGGATAGACAGAGATATTCACTGACAACTATGTGGTAACGGGATATGCATGTACATGCATCGGTACACACCTTTACAAATTCATTTGTTTTGTATTTGTTCTTCTTATCCTGGAGGTAGATTGGGTTATACCACTCTAACAGAGAGTGGTACAGTCCAAAATGCATGTTTGTCTTCTTCCTGATGGCATTGGCCAGGGTGCCTGAAATTAATTGATACATTCTTAATGTCTGAAAGGAAATAAAGAATGATAAAGGTTAATTGTTGACAGTTGATAAGACTTACAATCTTACCTCAAATGGGTGCCTGGGTCCAGTGATAACATACATGGCTACAGATCAGAAGGTCATAGGATCGAACACCTTTGGGGGCAAGAATTGTTCATGGCCTTCCTAGGATCAAAATACATGTACTAGGAACCACCAAGAGGGATAATTATAAGTCTAAGAAATTGTTTCGATCGACTTTAACAAAAGGGAAATATTAAGCAATATCAAAGCTAGGCAATATATTACGTTGCAAGTTTTTGCTACTAACATTTTCGGAAGGTAGAAATAAGAATGTTGCCATTTTCATGGCAAATTTGCGGTAAATATACAACTAGTCCTAGGCCATTTCAGAATGTGAATTTAGAGACACACATTGACCAGGTGTCATGAAACAAAGAGAGGATGCCAAAGGAGGAAAATTAGACAGGCAGTCTGACAACCCCAGTCTGATATTACTGTCACATCCAACTTAAGCTAAGAATGACTGTTTGACTGAAGGGACCTCATGAGGTGGGGGGGGGGGGGGGGGACAGGTGATTCTAACATTATAACATTTACAGACTAACTACATATTTTACAATCTTTAACTTGTTTCTTACATATTGTATTCTCCTCCGACACTAATGCCTAGCTAATCATGGAAACACTACTCAGTTAATAAATAAAGCAACACTTCTAACATAGGTAATCCTTAAATAAAGTTTCAAAAAGTTCTTTTACGGAACCATATCTGACCATCTTTGGCGTGTTATTACAAAAAGGCTGATACACAAGTATTCCCTAAAGCAAAAGTAATTATGAAATTCAAACAAAGTGGATTTAATATTTATTCAGTGCATGTGAGGCAGACAGTTTTACCGACGAGGTCCTTGTTAGGTCCGACATCCATGGAGTTCCAGGAGAAGGAATATTTAGACGGCCAGTTGGTGAACCCTTCATGGTGCTTACTGGTAAGGACCACGTATCTGAAAATAGAGGGAAACCCCTGCTTACTTCTTTCCGGAAAAATGAATGTTTGTGCAAGCTGAACCTGAGTTCACCAACACTAAAATAGCCTTTATGTGATTTTCATTCCAAATGCTTGTTTACGAGAAAGATAAGTTTAGTCATCATTATATGTTTAGCTCACGATTGAATTTTAAGAATATCATAGATTTTCCTCATATCTCTTTTACTATGGTATATCAAAATTCATAACAAATGTCAATGAACTTCTGAAACATATCCGTCGGCCTAGACATCAATGATTGAACTGACCAATATGTTCCGGATCAGGCTCCGCCCACTTTTCCAACTATATCAGCACACAGTGCCCTGTCTGCGCAACTAAGGATTCCGGGGACTTCGGGTAATTCTTATATTAGATATTATAGATAAGGCAGTTTCATGTGAGTGATAAAGGCATGTCACGCAAATACATGCATTATATTCTAATTACCTTAACCTAAAATGAAATCGTGTTGAATATTTAAATATTGTTGCATTTAAAATCATATCGTTCTTGATATTGCTCTGGCCATATTAAAATGTATAGTCCGTTGAGAAGGGTAAAAAGAAAGGCCATATCACTTGAGAAAAAATATGAAATTTTAGATAGAATTAAAAAAAGGAGAGATAAAAAAGTTGAAATCGTCAGTGACCTTTTCATAAGTTCTTTATAGAAATATACATGTACTGAATATTAATATTTTTTTACCATAAATATCAAACAGGGAAATATACAATTTGTAAAACAAGGTCATACCTATTATTATTTCACAATTTATCCCATTTTGTTACCATTCAATTTTACTTGGTGGAATTTATAAAAATAACACAGATTTACTGTGTCTTTTTACATTAATTCCTTACCATTGTTTTGTAGTAAGAATCGGGGAGTATAGCGATATTTCTCTATATGCAAACATTTATAACGAAATTTTCGTTATAAGGATAAAATTAAATTTGGATAAGATGAAATGATTTGCAAGGTCCCCATGATTTCGTTATAAGTGAGCTTTACTTTAGATCTTTTTTAATATGATTATGTTGGATTTCGCATTTGACGTTTTTGTCTTTCCTTACCTTTGTAAGGTTGAGAGTTATTTCATCCGAAGGAGTAAAACAGTCTACGGGGCATGTTAGCCCTTAGGGAATTTTAAGTCGGATACATTTGTAATTTCGATGAACCTTCGCCTTTCCTAGATAAGTATAGCTTAATCTTCATATTAGATCCAAGGGCCTCACATATTTTTAAAGAAAGTTATTGCTTACCAATATTATGTAAATAATCATCAGAACAATTATTTTGTAGTTTAAATGTTTATTTACCTGCAAAGTAACATAAAATTTAATATTTATCAAATTACACAAATTAAATTTCGGTACCTGTTAAATTAGAATATTGTTTTTACATCATATTATTGCCTGAACTGATTTGTTTATTTAATTTTCTTTATCATTAGATATGAGAACTGAAATGAGTCAGCTATCAAACGAATATACTGTTTGTCTAATTTACTTTACAGATTTGAACAGATACGTTGAACACTGTGTTCAAAATCAGACTGTAAACTTGAAAGTGAAGAAAGTGTCATTAACCCTTTCCCTCAGGCTCATAGAGGAAACCATGAAAAGACCTATGCGAACAGCATAAAACCAGATTTTATGCTGTTCGCTGCTCCTCAGTGGTCTGGAAATGGGGATTTTGTAATTTAATTTGGTAAAGTTTAACTGTGGTTTTCTGCAGATCAGGCTTTATGTGGTACCTATTGAGTGCGTCAAAATGAGTCTATATGAGGGAAAGGGTTAAAGGATTGCGCAGGGCCCTTTCCAATCACACTATCGGGAAATATTTGTAGGTCAACTTACTGGCTGGCCTGAATCCATTGCATTTAGTGATATAACCACAGAGACCAATTCAACCCTTTATTTATTTATTATTGTTTTCGTAAACAAATTTTGCCGTTACAGCACTATACTAATTTAGAATCATTACAGACTAATGGTGAAATGTTCAATGAGACAATGTTGAAGTTAGAAATTTGTTTTACATTAAAATCCTTATCGCCGGAACCTTTTGGTCAATACTGATAAATGTAAATACTTCTTATTTATTATTTAGTTATTTTTAGTGAGTGGGTACAATTTGGAAAGGGGAAGAGAGCATTCTAAAGACTGTAAAGTACACGATCTTTCAACGATAGCGTATAGAGGAGGTATACTTTAGTCAGATTGTTTATAAATCTGTGTATATATACATGGAATAGCAGCAGGTCCGGCACATTGTAGACGAATTACTGAATCAAATTCAAAAAGGTCTGGGTCACGAATCTTTCATGATACATGTATATATGCTGGCAGGGTCAAATGTTTCAGCTCAAGTATGTTTTTCTTCACTCTTTTAAATTGGACATTAGCGTACGAGGTATCTACAATCCGAAAGTAGAATAACAATCTATTGAATACTTTAAACGGTACACAACGTGAACTATATACTTGTACATGTACAGTATATATATTACCCGTCTTAAGGCCAATGGAATGGCATTTGACCTCTAGCATAAATTTAAATAATGTGTTCATTACATGTATCTGGCTGGTATATAAACATTCATTGACAGGAAGTTTATGTATGTGGGGAGATATCTCTCAAATTTCAGCATTTAAATGACTCCTATTTCCTAATATCAATTGCAGTAGTGAGCATACGTTTTTAAATAGGTACTACGTCAGTACACCACCCAGTGTCTTGTTAGAACAGTAAGTATTGTAAATGTGCATTCAAAAGACCTTAAGTTAACCCGACCATTAGTTAAATTAAATTGTAATCATGGTGGACCTTTTTTAAATGCTTTTAAAAAAGAATTCAGTACAGATGCAAGCTTCCACTGACTTGGAGTTATTGGCTCTAAGTATACTTTAAAATTTCACGATCACTTGATGAACCATGATCACAATTTAACGATGGGTGGATTACCTTAAAGTTTAACAAAGTGGAGTACTTACTTAGCACCTGAAGCATTAAACACGTCGGCCCAGTGTTCTGCATCGAAGAACTCAGCACTGAAATCCGCAGCGAAGTCTTGATACGTAAAGTCGGGCTTATAGTTGTCTCTCATGAACTTGACTGTATCCGGGTTTTTCTGAGTTTTCCAGTAATCCCAAAACCACTCAGATTGAAAACTTGGGACCGAAAACACTCCCCAGTGGAGGAAGATCCCAATTTTAGACTCATCGTACCAACTTGGAAGAGGTCTGGAGTCAATGGATGGCCAGTTCGGTTCATATTTTGCAGCTAAAACCGCTGTTACCATCAGCACCTCTAGTAGAGTGTTTACAATCCACGCCATTTTGTAGTCATGTGACAGTGTAGACATGCATATACATGTACCTTTATATAGATTAATTCACGCTGACGCTACTTTTTGCGGGAGTCGGCAAAGTCTAACTACAGCTAGAGAAATAGCTTATATTTATCAATAAGATTAATTGACCTTCAGAATTTGGTAATAAGTATATTTCACGAATGCTTAGTATACAAGTTTTAATATATAGGTTAATGAGCCTATGAAACTAATTATAGACCTGTATAAAACAAATATCTTTGGACTTGACTTGGAGGTATATGGGTAGCTTTAAAGAAGCCAGCAGTCTGTTCGGTTGGTATTTTTCGTTAAGGCTGAGAAATACGTGTGGTTGTCACTATGTTGTTTGATAACGTTATTTTTCATTCAAACAATGCTTTGTGAAATAATTATCATATAGTGCATTGATATTTTATAAAAGAGGAGATATACAGTTATAACTAGTCCCATCACTTTATGTTAAATGCAGGATAATTTATCAGATGTGGCTTAAGTGGTTGTTAAAGCTTCGACTTACACGCCATGGTAGTCATGCGAATCAAATTCGAATACCGACGCCTCAATCGGCCCTACTTTTAAATCGAAACATTACCATGAAGTAAAAGTAGGTTATGTAAATGGCGCAATTTTTAGGTGATGTCAGCCGAAATATAATATTTACCCCCGGCTATAAGAATGGCAAGTAATCAAAATCACGCGGCAGATTGTCCAGATCTCGCAGTCAAGTTTGCAAATTTCTGCTATTCTATTTGAGACATTTGAAAGTAATTTATATCTTGCAACAGAACAATACATTACCTTCAAAATGATGCCTAAAATATTAAAATAAGTAAAGAAATAAAGTTTTATGTAAATACAGGAGCCCATGCATGAACAAATGTATGCAGATTTTGTTGTTTTTCTGCTACACTGGTTGAATCTAATTCAATTTTTTTTATGATTTTTTTTTTAAATTAAACTGAAATATTTTCTTGGGACTAGAAAAATGATACTTTTATAAGATTTTTTTTTCTCTGTGATTTTTCCATATAAACAGTTTGCAAAATTCAGTGACCTGCTGGGTGACAAAATAATATCTTCATCTGTCTGTTACAGGAGTTTCCCATCTTTGTTTAATACCTGTCTTTGCATCAATGACAAAGTCAAAAGCCCTAATGTGACAGGTAAAAAGTCCTCAGTGCTTTGAATCTTTTTGACAATTATAAGGTAAACATTCTCAGCGAAATTTGCGCGATAATTTATTTTCTTCCACGAAGCGAGTAAATTTTCAAACACATTCCCAGGTTTTATTTCTCATTTGATTAGACATGTATCACCGTTTGTGATCAGCAACCAAAATGATCCCAGACTGCATTTTTCTTTCCATCCGATT
>CM037786.1:24058754-24108754 GCA_021229015.1 Solen grandis
ATGATGATACTTTTCTCAGGTGAGCGATCTAGGGCCATCTTGGCCCTCTTGTTAAGCAAGTAAGCCTGATATTTATGATGTGCCTTATACAACGGTGTGCGTTTTCTGTGTATATTACAGTAAATCATGGAAATTTTAGTGTCAAATACTCATGCAGATATATGCACCTAGTGAGTAGGAATCATTCAATGATTAACAAATTGATTAATTTTGTCAGAACCGTTGATAATTGATAATGTATCCAAACAGTGATCATGGAGAAACATGATGTAACTGATAACTAAAAATGAAAAATTGAGAAAACTTGAATACTAAAAGTGAAACATAAAAAAAAAAAAAAAAATGTTGGCTCTGAAGAAGTTTGTGGTGTGAAATTAAATAGAACGATGTTACAGGGGTATAAACCATCTTGTGTGGTATAATTTAAGTTTGGATGTCATGTTTTTCCAGGACCAGAAAAGCCATGGGTGAGGGCATGAGCTTCAGAAAAGCTCTGGAGCTTCGTCTAGACATTATTAAGCCATCCCTCTCAGACGTTACCAAATTCAGGGAAAAACATGCCATAAAATTCTCAGATGGGGTCCAGTAGGTATTTCAATAACATGTCTTTAAGCATTGTCTCATGAATATTAATGTAAAAATCTATTTTTCTATCTTCCTTTAGAGAGTTTACCTCCTCATTTTTCACAGATTGCAATTCTCAGCTGGTCAAGTTTGCATGGTTATATGCCTGTTATTGTACTTCTCTTAAAACATCCAACATCATAACTCCTTTGGCATCCCAAAATACAGTGGTTATCACCTTGCCAACTGAGAGTTGCGTCTTGAACTTCTTGGGCCTCGAGAACCCAGGCCCGACCCACTGGCGACTTTGAGCTTTGTTTTAAGACCCAGATTTCATCTCCAGTTACCAGAATGATACAAAAGAAAATGATCTTCCTTCAACTGAAACTGTTCAGCTGCTCGTTGCTACTGGATTTGGGCTTTGAGCTACCTAACAGTCATGTATGATTGTCAAAACGTTACCATGTGAAATGTCTAGTACCTTTACTATTTTTATGCTCCCTGAAGGGGAGCGTTGTCTATCAATACCCATTTACATACGCATTGTCAACCAATGCAACCAAACGTGGTTGTAAAAAAAAGGATGGTCACAGACAGTATTGAAACTATATTTAGAATAATGAAACCTATATTAAGATTTTCTATTTTCATTTGCCATCACTTGGCTGATCACATTCACTTTTTGGGCATGTGCTAACATCAAAAGCTGAACTTATGAAATAGCTACGCTGAACTGGTGAAGAGGCCATGTTGCAGAATGTGTCTTGTGGTACTGCATGAATCTGCTTCGGGGATACCAAATTCTATATTTAACTGATTTTGCAGAAGTTACATTTACAAAAATAGTGTTTTCCCATGTGATGTGACCTACACTTGCAAAGTGTATTTGTCAGGAAAGAAAAACAACATTAACGAGGGAGAGTAGAAAATGATGTTTTAAATTTCTACAGATCACCTGTGAACAAGCTGCTTTAATACATATACCATATAACCCTGCATGTTTAAAAGCATCCCAACCTGGCGTTAACTCATATAAAATTAGGGTAGGTCCAATATGTTTTAATGTTTACTTGTTATACTAAGTAATGTATGACCAAATGGACCAGGAACTTTGTAAACCCCCAACCCTTATCCACTTATCCACTTTCTCAAAAGTGTTCATTCTTTAGAAAATTTAAGAACATTGTTTTTTTTGCACATTGTTTCATTCAAGAATTAAATATTAAATCAATATTTGTTAGTACAAGTATTGTGTCAACTGCTGTGAGGAGAGGTAACACATAGGGATCTCTTTTCCAGCATCTGTCTGTCACACTTTTTCCGTCTTACTTCAGCAGGTGACAAAGGTGTTCCAAAGAACACTCTTGTGTAAACATAGTATGTGGAATAGTTGCCAGGTGTTCCACAGCAAATTGGGGAAGGGACTTTTAACAGGTGTTATTATGGTATACAAAGCTTTGAAACAGTTGAATATGGAAACATGCAGCTGATTTGCAAAACTATTCAACCAAGTTTTCCACAACTCAAAATTCTGAAGGGATGTATCTTTCATATTTTTCTACCTTGAATGTAGAGATTTTTGTACATGTATACATGTTCTTACAGAAATTATTCCTTGATTTCTCTTAAAGGTATAATTTAAAAAAGTGTAGAGAAGCAGACTTTTGTGATGTTTGGATTTGAGGAAAATCTGAAATGTAGAAGAGGTATAAAATGGCACCTGTACATATATATATATATATATAGCTTTTTAGGAGACGGGATAGTGTCTGACTTGCATGGAGAAGATCACAAATTTAATAAAAAAAATATTGAGGGTCCTCTAAGGGCGGCTTACTATATTTAAGACTGGGTGTATAAAGAAAATTTGCAACTTTTACCATGAAAATTTCAGGACACAGACAAATTTGAAACAATCCACTTTTTGTTTTTTTAATGACCATCACAATTTATTTTCTTTTATCAGAGTGCTTATCTGTCTACATGATTTGCTAATGGCAGATAACAATATAGTGTTTCTATTCAAACATGAAAAACACCCAGTTGTAAATACTTTCAAGTAGATCAGGGAATGATGTTTGTTAATATGATTTGAAATTGTGCATTCAGCTTTCACATCTCACATAATATGATGTCTCCATTGTACAATTGGTAGAGCATCAGACTACAAAGTCAAAGGTCCCGAGTTTGAATCCCACTGTCTGAGATCGTTTTATTATTTTTGCTTATCACCTGGCTTGCTCCTAAATTTCCAACAAATATGTTTTTAAACCCAGATCATATATTAGTTTACACACAGATGACTACTTTATATAGAGGATAATTATTAATTGTTTTTGTTTTGGTGTAAGATTGATTAATAATTTTACTGAGTGAACATAAAAAGTGATATTTTCACAAGTGGCGAAGCAAATGAAATTATACATTGATCTTTCACCAAAACAAACAATTTTTATTTTTATTTAATGCTTTAAAGGCCAGAAATAAGCTGTGTTATTCACAGACGATGTCAAAATTAGCGGGATTACCTTGGGTATGTGACATTATTTTTGATGTCATTTCTTGCCTAAAACCCAGCACAAATAATGCTCCGATCAGTTTATAACATAGGGTCGGTTTCAAGTTCTTGATAATTTCACTGTTTTCCTGATAATTTCACTGTTCAAAACAGGAAATAATCCACTGTTATTTCCTGTTAATCCATCAAAAAGCTTTGAATAAATTGCTTTTATCCTACACTTAGCACTGCCTCATAACCTCTCCTTTTAGCACTAATTTAATATGCACAAGCTATAGCTTTATAATTTGACTGCATGTTAATAGTTTTTGAATATATATACAGTGTATTGTAGAAATACTTCTAGCATATTTTAAATGTAACATTTTTAGCTCACCTGAACACAACATGCTCATGGTGAGCTATTTGGATCACCCTGCATCCGTCGTGCGTCGTCAACAATTTGCTTTAAACAACATCTCCTCTGAAACAGCTGGACAGAATTTTGAGTTAACTTGGCAGGGATGATTCTTGGGTGAACCTTTACAAAAGTTGCTAAAATAAACTTGATCCATGTAGAACTCTGGTTGCCATGGCCATGGAAAGGAAAAAAAAATGAAAACTTAAAAAATCATCTCCTTCAAAACTACTGCCCAGATTTCACAATGTTTTAGTACTGATGTTCCTTGGGTAACCCTCTACCAAGATTGCTAAAATTATTCCAATCCGTAAAAAAACATGGCCACCAGGGGCAGGCTAATTTGCCTTAAATTTATATAGTGAAATCTTTAAATGACATCTCCTCTGAAACTCCTAAACAGAATTTGATTAAACATGGCAGGGATGATCCTTGGGTGAACCTTCACAAAAGCTGCTAAAATAAACTTGAACCATGTAGAACTCTGGTTGCCTTGGCAATGAAAAGAAAAAATATGAAAACTTTAAATATCATCAACTTTAAAACTACTGGCCAGATTTCAAAATGTTTAAGTACAGATGTTCCTTGGGTAACCCTATACTCAGGTAAGCTATTTAGGGCCTCTATGGCCCTCTTGTTATAAATAAGATTTGCAGTTTGTTTTTTATCTCACCAGAACACAACATGCTCAAGGTGAGCTATTGGGATCACCCTGCATCCGTCGTCCGTCATTAATAATTTGCTTCAAACAACATTT
The DNA here is from genome assembly GCA_021229015.1 of Solen grandis. NCBI lineage: Eukaryota > Metazoa > Mollusca > Bivalvia > Adapedonta > Solenidae > Solen > Solen grandis. The sequence goes on from CM037786.1 coordinate 24,062,991, forward strand.
CCTCTGAAACCACTAGGTAGAAATTGATGAAATTTGGCATGGATCATCCTTGGGTAAACCTCCACAAAAGTTGCTACAATAAACTTGATCCATGCAGAACTCTGGTGCCATGACAATCAATAGAATTTTACTTTAAAAACTTAAAAATCTTCTCCTCTGAAATCAGTGGTCAAAATTTAATTTCCATAGTTGCTAAAATGAAGTTGATCCCTTAAAAAATGAGTCCCCTAAGGGGTTTGATAATTTCCTTATATGCTCTAAATAGATAATTCCAAATTTCTTCTTCTATGAAGCCATTGGTAAGAAGTTCATTTCATTTAGCACAAAATGGTCTACCATAATTGCTAAAATAAAGTTGATCCTGTGAAAAATGAGGCCCCTAGGGGGTCCACTTGTTTCCTTACATACTGTACCTTGAAAATTCAAAAATCTTCTTCTGTGAAACCAATGGTCAGAATTCAATTTCATATGCCATAAATGGTCACCTCATGACTGTCTACCATAATTGCTAAAATCAAGATGATCCCTTGAAAAATGAGGCCCCTAGGTGTCCACTAGTTTCCTTATATACAAATTCCATTTAGATCGTCTGAAAAATCATCTTCTATGAAACCATTGGTTAAAATAAAATTTCTTTTGGCATGTTTGATTACCTTATGGCTGTCTACCATAATTGCTAAAATAAAGTTGATCCCTTGAAAAATGAGTCAAATAAAGGGTCCTCTAGTTTCCTTATATACTCTAAATAGAAATTTTAAAGAACTAATGTTCAGAAATAATTCTTGTTTTGCACCAATGCTAACCTCAAGGTTTCATACCATGCTTGTCAAAGCATTTTCTATCCCTTGAAAAATTGAGGTCTCCAGATGATTGACTAACCTAAGAATTCTTCGTATCTGAAATTTGAATCTGTTGCTGCTGGAAGGATTAAACCAGGTAAAATCAAGTGACTTGAATCATTATGATTAAGCTGATGTACTCTGGTGAGCAATCCTTGACCATATGGCTCTCTTGTTTAAATACGCCAAAGATATTTCTTGTTATTAATTGAAGCTGTGTCCGATATGTGACAAAAAGTGTTTAGTTGATACTTCTGAAGGAATTGAAGAATCAACTTAGTTCAAAGCATTGATTTTTTACTGAGCATAAAAATTGTTGGTCACACGAGTTTTCTTTTATATTGCTTGGATGTCACAAGGACAGTAAACAGTCTGTGTGACATCCAGATCTTTCGAAAGCTGTGCTAAAAAATATCAGAAATACACATTTTCAAGTTATACCATCAAATTCTTTACATGGTGGCTTTGTTTGTGGGCCCGCTGTGGCTCTTTGTATAACTGTTCTTCTTGTTCTTGGTTTGTAACAGAGAGCTGGTGTCGTGTCTGCACGAGAGAGGGGTCACCATATATCTTGTTTCCGGAGGATTCAGAAGCTTGATAGAGCCTGCTGCTCAACTGTTGAACATACCCGTCACAAATATATATGCCAACAGACTCAAGTTTTACTATAATGGTATAGAGATAGCTTTGTCTCTTCATCTTTTATCTTCTTTTTTTTCCATTTTTTTTTCCAACAGATAGAAAATAAGGTACATTCTTGCTATATATGCTAAATCCCTGTCACTCCTTAACTTCTACAATTTCTTGGTGTTTTTGAATATCGTGCTGATCCTTTTTCTCTTTATACCCCCGAAACAAAGTTTGGGGGGGTATATAGGAGTCACCCGGTGGTCGGTCGGTCGGTTGGTCGGTCGGTCGGTCGGTCCAGCGGTCCGTTGCATTTTCCTTGTCCGGAGCATAACTTGAAAACCAAAAGTTGGAATTCAATACAACTTCATGCAATGATCAAGCCCATGGAGAGGAAGTGCAGTGCACAAGAACCATAACTCCATCTTGACTTATTACAGAGTTATTGCCCTTGTATTTTTCCTTGTCCGGAGTATAACTTGTAAAGTACTGATTGGATTTCAAAACAATTTCATACAATGGTCAAGCACAATGAGAGGAAGTGCAGTGCACAAGAACCATAACTCTATCTAGAGTAATTACAGAGTTATTGCCCTTTGTATTTTTTCCTTGTCCGGAGTATAACTTGTAAAGTACTGATTGGATTTCAAAACAATTTCATACAATGGTCAAGCACAATGAGAGGAAGTGCAGTGCACAAGAACCATAACTCTATCTATAGGAATTACAGAGTTATTGCCCTTTGTTACTTTTCCTTGTCCAGAGTATAACTTGTAAACTACTGGTTGGATTTCAAAACAATTTCATACAATGGTCAACCACAATATGAGGAAGTGCAGTGCACAAGAACCATAACTCTATCTAAAAGAATTACAGAGTTATTGCCCTTAGTTACTTTTCCTTGTCCAGAGTATAACTTGTAAAGTACTGGTTGGATTTCAAAACAATTTCATACAATGGTCAACCACAATATGAGGAAGTGCAGTGCACAAGAACCATAACTCTATCTAGAGTAATTACAGAGTTATTTCCCTTTGTTACTTTTCCTTGTTTTTCTTGTCCTGAACATAACTCGAATATTATACATGGTATATACTTGAAACTTAAAATGTAAACAGATGGCGACTAGGAGAAGTGCAGTGTCCAAGAACTGTAACCTTATATTTTTAAACTACTGTGACAAACAACCATTATTGACTCTCTATCAACTTTAAATAAAAACTTTACTTACTTATTACTATCACAACCAATATACTATGTATACAGGTTCTTATCTATGCTCTGCCTGAAGTCTGGCTTCTCCTGCAGTAAAGTATTTTGCGGGGGTATTAATCACCTTCAGTGATAGCTCTAGTTATTTATAAAGACTACTAAGTTATTAAAATATGTTATATAGAAAACATGGCCTCAGCCTAAATTCTTTTTTGGCAGGTGCCAGTCAGTTCCTATGATTTTTACACTTATTATTTGAAAACATTTTGAAAACTGGAATTCAAACATCTATTTATTATTGAACATTTTTTAAGAGATTGCGGAATGCTGTTTTCGATTTCTGCTATTTGTTGATTAAATGTTTATCCAATTCATTCATAAAGGTGATGATTAAAGATTTTATATGTATGTAAATGATTAAGGGATACCTATGTAAATGACTAAGGGAAGGCCAGTCATAATTGGCATCAAACTGGTAATTGATTTCAGTAAAAATGTACATTGATTTCAGGTGATATATGAATTAGTTACTGATTTATACATTGTTTATGTTGTCTGTTTACGCATAAAAATATATAATGCAAATATTACTTATAAATTGTTGTCTTCATTTACAGTGTTACTCGTATATCATAACAACATTTTAAATTGTATTTATTGTATTTAATTAAAAAGTGGGTGGGGTGTGCTCTCATCTTAATAATCATCTTGATTTGGGTTATTCAAACACAGCCTTATTAGAAATACAATGCTGGTCTCCAGCATTTCAAATAACCAGGAGTCAATAAGCATTTGTATGCAGGAAAAAAGTTTGCCACAATTAACTTTCTTACTACAGGTATAATTTAAATTTTTCAAAAAGACTTCTTTAAAACTTCTTTAAAATCCAGTTTTAAAAACAAACTATGATATTTTAAAATCTTAATTTACAAATATAACATTAGTCTGCATATATTCAAAACCAGGCATGACTGACAAGAATTAATTCACAGACTGTCATCTTTTATATAGCCATATTTGACAAAACAAGGATGAAGATATGTGAACATTCTGAAAAAAAAAATATGTCAAGAGACCTGGATAAGTGGTTTGGGAAATGAAATGTATTATTTCATAATCTCTGCAGGTGAATACGCTAGTTTTGATAAGAAGCAGCCGACTAGTGCCTCAAATGGGAAGAAAAAAGTGGCAGAACTCCTAAAGGAGACTAGCAATAACCTCGTCTTCATCGGAGACGGAATGACAGACATGGAGGCATGTCCCCCTGCCGTAAGTATGCAAGCTGTAATCCTCACAGATTACTTTTATTTGCATACCCCCCCCCCCCTATTTGTACCCCCTGTCGTAAGTATGCAAGCTGCAATCATCACTTTGTAGACACCCCCTGTCGTAAGTATGCAAGCTGCAATCATCACTTTGTAGACACCCCCTGTCGTAAGTATGCAAGCTGCAATCATCACTTTGTAGACACCCCCTGTCGTAAGTATGCAAGCTGCAATCACTACTTTGTAGACACCCCCTGTCGTAAGTATGCAAGCTGCAATCATCACTTTGTAGACACCCCCTGTCGTAAGTATGCAAGCTGCAATCATCACTTCATAGACACCCCCTGTCGTAAGTATGCAAGCTGCAATCATTACTTTGTAGACACTCCCTGTCGTAAATATGCAAGCTGCAATCATCACTTTGTAGACACCCCCTGTCGTAAGTATGCAAGCTGTAATCATCACTTTGTAGACACCCCCTGTCGTAAGTATGCAAGCTGCAATCATCACTTTGTAGACACCCCCTGTCGTAAGTATGCAAGCTGTAATCATCACTTTGTAGACACACCCTGTCATAAGTATGCAAGCTGTAATCATCACTTTGTAGACACCCCCTGTCGTAAGTATGCAAGCTGCAATCATTACTTTGTAGAGGCCCCCTTTTGTAAGTATGCAAGCTGCAATCATCACTTTGTAGACACACCCTGTCGTAAGTATGCAAGCTGCAATCATCACTTTGTAGACACCCCCTGTCCTAAGTATGCAAGCTGTAATCATCACTTTGTAGACACCCCCTGTTGTAAGTATGCAAGCTGCAATCATCACCTTGTAGACACCCCCTGTCGTAAGTATGCAAGCTGTAATCATCACTTTGTAGACACCCCCTGTCGTAAGTATGCAAGCTGTAATCATCACTTTGTAGACACACCCTGTCGTAAGTATGCAAGCTGCAATCATCACTTTGTAGACACACCCTGTCGTAAGTATGCAAGCTGTAATCATCACTTTGTAGACCACCCTGTCGTAAATATGCATACTGCAATCATCACTTTGTAGACACACCCTGTCGTAAGTACGCAAGCTGTAATCATCACTTTGTAGACCACCCTGTCATAAGTATGCAAGCTGCAATCATTACTTTGTAGACACACCCTGTCGTAAGTATGCAAGCTGTAATCATCACTTTGTAGACACCCCCTGTCGTAAGTATGCAAGCTGCAATCATTACTTTGTAGACACACCCTGTCGTAAGTATGCAAGCTGCAATCATTACTTTGTAGACCACCCTGTCGTAAGTATGCAAGCTGTAATCATCACTTTGTAGACCACCCTATCATAAGTATGCAAGCTGTAATCATCACTTTGTAGACCACCCTGTCGTAAATATGCAAGCTGCAATCATCACAGATTACTTTTATTTGTTGACATTGATCTTCATCGATAAATTTAATCTGGAGAACTGCAGTCAAATTATGTGTACTCATCAAAGCCTGTAAATTATTTGCATAATTATAATTTGTATAATTATTCACATTACTTAGGCCAGTAAAATAGGGATCCTTGAAAAAGCTTTCATTATACACTGTTTTTTTCCTCCAGCTCTATAAACATGTACAGTGTATTTCTGATGCAATTGTATATTTTTATGTATATAATGATGCTAGTTATTAGTAGTATTATCATTCTCAGAATCTTGAACTTAACTGTTTATCAGCAGAAGTTAATTTTAAAATTCACTGAGTCATAGCAATGTCATGGCCCATGACTTAGTGAACATCCCACAAGTCTTTATATTAGACTGGAGGACTGATATATATTATATGCTTTACTGATAAACATTCCCCAATGAACTACAGACCGGATAAATATGCTTAACCCTTTCCCTCATATATACTCATTTTGACGCCCTCAATAGGTATCACATAAAGCCTGAACTGCAGAAAACCACAGTTAAACCTTACCAAATTTAATTACAAAATCCTCATTTCCAGACCACTGAGGAGCAGCGAACAGCATAAGACCTGATCAGCCCGCGAGTTACTCGCAGGCTGATCTGGTTTTATGCTGTTCGCATAGGTCTTTACATGGTGTCCTCTTTGAGGGAAAGGGTAACTAGCAGATATGCTTAAAATCTATGCTAGACTGAAGAACTGATAAATATGCTTAACTGATAAATATTTTTAAAATCTATACATTAGACTGGAGAACTGATAAATATGTTTATATTATCATTTTTATGTACTTTTTTGACAGGACTGCTTTATAGGATATGGCGGTAATGTGGTTCGAGAACAAGTCAAGGCCAAAGCAGACTGGTTCATTATGGACTTCCAGGAACTGATCAACTTTCTAAAGTGAAACACAGTCCAGCAATTTGAAACCCTCTGTATCAGAGATATTACATAGACTAAGTCTATATAGATAAGGTGTAACAAAAAATATGTTTTTTTTGTGTTGTTTTTTTTGGTTCATTCCTAGCAACTTTATTCATTTTCTTGGTGTCAGAAGAGTTTTATTCATTTTTTGCGAAAAATATTATTTTTAGAAAAGAAAACTTTTTAATTATTATTTAGTTGATCTTGATGTAAACAACATTTTACATGCAAATTAAAACAAGAATTATAAGAACAAATTAAGGTTTACACAGCCTAATAGCCATATTCCATATCTTGTCACTGGATGGTAATATTTTCTATTAAACTTTGTTACTTTTAAGACATCCAGAAATAAAAATGTTTCTCGAAAAGTTTTTTGGCGTAAGCTGTATAAAATGGATTTTGACCTATTTCTTGACCAATCTTAGCTGGGTTAACACACAAAGAGATTGGAAAAGCACCCAATTCATTGGTTTGCATAAATTATTTAAGGATATTCCATCATAAAATTGGTATCTTTCTGCATGATTGTCATTTGGCAGGTAACAATTTAATCTGCCTATTTAAGCATAAAAGCCATCCAGTTGAAAAAAAGTAAACATTTGAGAGAGACTTTAGAAAATGTCATACCTTGGTAGTGGACTCGTCCCTTAAAAATGCATGTGTAAGTTGCTATTTATAGTAACAGCCTCTGTGGCACAGTGGGTTAAGTATTCATCTGTTAAACCAAGGGCCCTGAGATTAAATCCTTTTTATAATATGATTATTGTAACATTTTTTCCATTCTTTAACTTTCATATCTTTTGTGGGTTTTTTTCCTTTTAAAGATATTTCTTGTTTGAAGTTTTATTACATTTAAGGGAGATAATCTATAATTATTTAAGTTAACATTGAAACTATGAAAAATATACACTTTCTGTGAATATGAAAAACTGAATATGACTTTTGAAAAAAGATAGGTATGAAGATACATTATAAATGATTCTGTTACAGATTTTATGTAAAAAAGAAATCTAAACTTTACCCTGAAAATGGAGAAAGTCACTTCTTTTTTTTTTGTATACAGGGGAGATAATTCATGAAAACAAAGTTATCAAAGGAAGGGAAAAAAAAACTTCTGACATATATCACAATATGTCAATTTGCCCCTAAGATTCCCATTGTTTGACATTTTAAAAGCTTATATTGTGAAGTTATATGCATGGCTTTGATGGAATTGATGGCCATTAGGGTGCATAACCCTTAATAAGACACACACACACTCCCCCCCCCCCCCCCCCCCCCCCAAAAAAAAAAACCTCATGCAAAAAAAGCACAAGGCTAGTCTTAGCCTATTTAAAACTTTAAAACTTTTGGTACCCTACCTAGTCATTTAAGAGCTGTTACTGAAACAAACAATTTTGTTTGTTAGGCCTTATGTCATGCCTTAGCTTTAAAGGAGTTTTAGCAGTATTTTTTTTACATTTTATGTACCAGCAATAATTGATTTTTAACTGCATGAATATTTTTACGATATATTTAAATGATTTTGAAATATTTTAGTACAAGCCAGATGTGATAATATAGATATGTATTGAATATTGTTTTAATCCATTTTAAGAGAAAATTACACAAATCTGTTAGTATTTTCAGGAATGAAGCCAGTGTTTCATGAAACTTTCCTAAATTTTTATGAAGATCTGGAACTCCCTTATTTGTTGAGCAAGAGAAAAGACCACTCCCATTATCAGTGTACTCCTGTAGAAAATGGTCTTTAATCTAATTAAAATTTACTTTTTGTGGTAATACAGAAATTGAGATAACTGAGTTAAGGATAATCTCAAAGTGAGATGTTTTGTAAAATACAGGCTTGGGTTCTTCATCCCTTATGTCTCACTCAAGAGTTTTTTCCCCTCCAATACATTACTTTTTAGAACAGTTGTAATGTCAGAGAGGTCAGAATTGTAGTTAATTCAAAGAGTTGGTAAGGATAGAAATTTAAGATGGTAAAAAATATATGCCAGTACTGTACTCCACTAAATATCTCAAAATAGAGATACTACATTCTGTTCCACCAGGTGTTTTGAAGGTATTGAAGACCAATTTACTTAAGATCAATTTAGTATTAACTTGGTTAAACTTTGTATATTTGAGTTCTACATCTTCAAAATTTTGCTTTGATAGAAATATCAATTAAAGATGTTTGTGAAACTCTGGCCTCATATAAGGTGTATTGGACTGTATGTGTACACATACCACTGGCCATTCAGCAGGTTGTGTTATATTAACTATTTCACAGTTGTTTTCCATTTTGAGAAGAGGAACAATATTGACCAGTTTATCAACAGTTGCTACTTATTAACTGCTTTGTGAATAGGTTCCATCTTTTTAAACACTTTTTCTTTTTATTGGTATTCATTGAACAATTTTGCATTCCTTGCATTAGAAATAAGGATAAATACTTGCCATTAACAGCAGTAAAATATCTTAGCAATTGGAATGTCTATTTTCAGCCATAGTTAAAATGAGAATTTAAAGTTTATCCAAAGAACTATTAAACAAAGATAACTTGTCTAAATCTCACAAAAGCTATAACAAATTGTCTAATTCTTGCAAATTCATGTTTTCAAAACTCCTTTTCTATTGAAGATAAGTGAAAGTAAATTGTATATTACAAAGAGAACATTACATTACCATCAAGAGGATACATTATGTATTAAAATATGTCAAGAAATAGAAAAAGTACCTACATAATGGTAATTATGTAAAAAAACGTTTTTTCGGATACACTAGTTGAATTTAAATCATAATTCAGTATAATTCTTAAACTGAAAATAATTCTTTACATATATAAATGATTATTTTATTATATGGTTTATTTTTTCTCTCCTATTTTTCTTGTAATATTCAATGATCTGCTGTGTGCCTATACTATTTTTCCACTAGCATTTACAAGAATTTCTAATCTCTGTTGAAAACGTCTTTGTTGTATCCCACCCAGATATTTGAAATATGGAAAAATTCTTCTGTCAGTCTTCCATATTGCTTTCTGTCAAAATGTTTGTTGCACATACCTTTTTCAGTTTTGAAGAGTTTGCATTTTTATTTCAGCATTTAATGTAGATTTTGTGTTATTTTTTTTTTTTAATAGTGTTAGAATTACATGCCCTTGCTTATTTTGTTGGCAATGATGGCTTTTTGACCAAAACATTATAGAGGCTTATAAGATGGCTTGTATATTGTTCAGTATCAATTTGAAGTACCGGTATATATTTTTCTAATTTTGTTCCTATGATAGTTAACCCTTTCCCTCATAGAGGACACCATGAAAAGACCAGGTTTTATGCTGTTCGCTGCTCCTCAGTGGTCTGGAAATGAGGATTTTGTAATTAAATTTGGTAAGGTTTAACTGTGGTTTTCTGCAGATCAGGCTTTATGTGATACCTATTGAGGGTGTCAGTTTGAGTCTATATGAGGGAAAGGGTTAATACCATTTGTTATAATGAATAAAAGCCTCATCAGTCCAACAGACGTGTTGCATCTAGATAATCATGATTTATAAGTATTACAGAGTCATATATTAATATGAATTTCTCATATAAAACCAATTGTTTTTATTTTAGTATTTTCCCTGTCATTCATAACAATCATATGTTCAGCGTTTTGCTTCAAGATTGCAACTTTTTAGAAAAAATAAAAAGATAAAGAAATTGAAAAAGTATTTCTCTGCTGCCTTATTTAGATCCCCTGAGAACAGTGTGCTCAACTTGTGTCTATTTTCATCTGTCATTAATTGCTTTTAATGGCATTTATGAACAAGAGGGCCATGATGACCCTGGGTCGCTCACCTGAGAACTAGGTATAAGTGGGAGGAAAAGAAACAGCAAATATCTTATGATATTGTGGAAAATGGGCTCTGCCCCTTGCCAGCCATAGATTGAGAACTTTTGGACAAGGAGAAATTTCAAATTTGTACTATATACATATATGGAAATGGGCTTAGCCCCCTGGCAGCATTGTTTTTCAACAGATCAAAATAATTTGAACAATCTTGGTAGAGAGTGTCCTAAGGAACATCTGTACCTAATAACTTTGAAATCCAACAAGTACTTTTAGAGGAGAAGATTTTTGAAGTTTTTACTATATACATATTAGGAAAACAGGCTCCGCCCTATGGAGGCCATGTTTTTCAACGGATCAAAATTATTTAAACAATCTTGATAGAGAGTGAGCTAAGGAACATCTGTGCCAAATAACTTTGAAATTTTGCCAGTAGTTTTGGAGGAGAGGATTTTCAAAATTTTCATGTTTTTTCTTTCTGTTGCCATGGCAACCAGAGTTCTGTATGGAACTAAATTCTTTAAACAACAATGAAAGAGTTTCACCCAAGAAACTTTCCTGTGGAGTTTCTTTTTAAACTGGCCCAGTGGTTTAGGAGGAGATGTTTTCAGTAAAATGTTGATGACGGACGCCAAAAGACGGACATTTATCGGTCACAATAGCTCACCTTGAGCACAATGTGCTCAGGTGAGCTAAAAATCTAGGATTGATTATTCCTGGATGGTCCTTTAAGTAATTGCTAAAATAAACTTGAATTTAATTTTACACATCTTATCACCTCAAAGCTCATAAAAGAAATTGCTAAAACAAGTATGATTTGTTTGAAATTGAGTTTTCTAGTAGAGGGGCTCGTGATATGTGATAAAATCAGAATGTCAAATTTCAAATTTGTTTGCTGTTGAAGTGTCCAGGAAGGTAAATGAATTTATCAATTAGCTCTATCATAAATCCGTGTATTGTTACTAAAATCGAACTTGACCAGTATTTAGATATTATTTTCTTGCATATCGAATATGAATTACATGATGTCTTCCTGTAGTTTTTGCTACATACGAACGGAGAGATAGTGCAGGTAGGCCATACCATTATACATCAAGTCATTCAACATAAATACATGTATAATAATAGGGCTCAAGTTTTAATCATTTTATCAAGTGTAAATCATTGTGTCTAGTAACATGCCTCAGATAAATTCACACACAATTTATTAAGTGTCACATGTCCTACAGTCATGAGGGATTAAGTTTGGGATACCAATATATATATATATATACATAATAAACATCTTGTGTTTTTATAGGATTTTCTTCTCCTTTTTTTTTACAAAATAAAACAGATATCAAAAGTATTTCATTAATCCTTTCCTTTCTATTCCTCTTTTTTAAGGGCATCCTTAATTCGTTGCTCGTAATTGAAGAACTCAAGAGGGTTGCTTTTATCGACAGGAGCGTTGTTCCATAGGGGTGGGTATTCAGCCTTGGGATCCTCAGGGGCACCATTCACAAGTGGATAGATGGTGGCTCGTACTTTCGTTTTAATTCTATCATCCATCTAAAAACAGACACCAGTTTTGAATTTATGCAATATATGTCTTTATGATAAACTAAAACTACCAATGAAGGTGATTTATATCGACACTTTGACACAGAAGTCTTGTATAAATTTCCATTTGAAAAAAAAAAATACACCAGGTAAAGTTAAGGTTCTTGGCACTGCACTTTTCCTAGTTGCATCTATCTGTATTTTAAACTTCAAATTAGTCTATTTGAAATTTAGTAAGTTTTGTTCTAGACAAAAATCTGTTATAAAATTAAACAATGAGAAAAAATTTAATGATAGGAGCAGGCAGACTTTTGGTTTTAGTGTCTGTCAATGTTACATTAAATTAATTATAAATGAAGAGACAAACTTTTAAATAAATTGGTAGGTAAAACCTGGAAATAAAAAATAATAACTGATGTAAAAATGATATGCTATTATGATTAAATTCTCTGCACTTCCATATTATTCTCAGATGAGATGCTTTTAACACATATCAGCCTTGGTGGTGGGGGAGGGGGGTTAAGGCCTTAAAATTCACCATAAATCACAAATTATGCTTTTAATTTTAAGACATGAAAGGGATGAACCTCAATTTTTAACAACTTGTTAAACACTTTGTTTTTATTATATTGTAATTTTAAATTCAAGGTATTTACAAGACCTTGATGTTAATTCAGTTGTTTTTTTCAAGGCTTTATAAGGCAAAATGTAATTTTCAAGACAAATTCAAGGGTTTTTCAAGACCTGTGCAAACCATGTCTTTGTCCTAGAAACTGGCTAAGTGTTAAGGCAATTTAAGAAAATCAAGCATTGTAATATTGACACATTAAACTTGAACTATCGCAAAAGATGAGAATTATCTCTGAATCTTACCTTGTTTTCTTGTAATGTGTGCGTATGATGGGAGAGGACAGGAAAGGACACAATAAATGTGATTCCTTTTAACCCTTTCCCTCATAGAGGAAACCATGAAAAGACCTATGCGAACAGCATAAAACCAGATCAGCCTGCGAGTAACTCGCAGGCTGATCAGGTTTTATGCTGTTCGCTGCTCCTCAGTGGTCTGGAAATGAGGATTTTGTAATTAAATTTGGTAAGGTTTAACTGTGGTTTTCTGCAGATCAGGCTTTATGTGATACCTATTGAGTGCATCAAAATGAGTCTATATATATATACACACACACCCTCCTCCTGTGAAGCAGTGGTATAACAAAACATTGGAGACAATCTGTAGATCATCTGACCTTAAGGTAATCCTTCCATCATTAATTTGGGATCATGGTCCATCATGTGATCGTGGAGATTTTATAGTACAGACATGCCTTTTTAGATTATAAGCAAAAGAGCCTACAAGGAGTGTTTGAAAAGTATCAGGAAAAGTTCTATTTACTTATTAATATGATTATTAGAATAAACTTTTTAAAAGTGATACTTGATATATTTTGCCTTACAATTGAAAGAAAAAATTATACAAATTGCACTGGTTACTATAACAACATCGGCAAACGTTGAGTGGGGTAAATTACTCATGAAGGGAATATGGCATCTACAAAGTTTGACATATTTAGAATTTTTTTGTTTCAATTTTTTCCTTTGCATGATGCACACATCTCCCAACAAAGGATCCACTAATCAAACAAGACCTAAAATACTCCTGTGGAATTTTACGGATTGTTTCTTGGAAAATTCCTTTATTTTCTCTACTTTTTCCCCAAACTTCTACACAGACATCCATTTATGGATTTCTTAAAACAAATGTTGCTTATGAAAATAACATCAGATTTCAGCCCATGACATTATGCAGCCTTTAAGAAAAGGACACAGAAGCTGTAAATATATTTCGGGCATATTTTTGACGTTGGGAATATGTCTTTATGTGATCTTTAAAAAAAAAAAACGTGACAATTCAAAGATATTCGAAATTTGCCCCACTCAATGTTACCCAACGTTGCCATAGTGACTGTGGATTTTGCATCAGTGCAACCTGTACCATTTTTTCTTTCGGATTCAAAATATGACAAACTATCACTTTTGAAAATCTTATTTTAATAACCATATTAATAAATAAGTTATGAAACTTTTCCAGATACTTTTCCATCACCTCTTGTATAACTCAAGTCAAGTCAATGGATACTTGCATCTGCACTGAGATCTTTTTTAAGCACTTTAAGGACCATGATCTTAATTAATTTATGGAAGGATTACCTTAAAACATTTATTACCAACCTGTACTTGAAAAACGAATTCTCCAAAGTCAGTTACTGGTGTTTCTGGGAGGATTATGTTGTTTTCTGTTACAAAGACACCCTGGAAATAAACAATTCAAGTCATTCAATAAAGTTAAGCTGTAATCTAATCCCTTACTAGTGCAGATTTGAGTCTTAAATCTAGTCACTTGAATATTTCTTAAAAATAAACTTTGCAGCTGGCTAGTGGTAGGTGGATGATTAAATGAACAGTGCTATCACTGATAGACTGTCTTGGCAACAGTTAACTTAACAAGAGTTGTTTGTAGGACAGGCAGTACTTGATTTTTATGCTAAAAGTTTGTTTGTTTGTTTGTTGGGTTTAACATTCCACTGACAGTATTTCAGTCATTTGGAGACAATGTCTACTTGAGACAGATGTAGTGCTGCCGTAGACACGTGGCATGATACCACTCCTAGTCACATTATCCTGACACCGGGGCAACCAGTCCTGCAACTACCATTATATGCTGAACGTCAAGCAAGGGATCTATAACAGTACTATTTTTTAAGACTTATGTTGCAGCCGGGGATCAAACTCACGAACTCCTGCTTCCGAGACGGACGCTCTAACCACTCGGACACTGGGGACGGTACATGCTAAATGTAAACAATGTTGTTCACAACGTATATGTGTATGATGGTAAATATCAAAAGATGGTGTTAGAATAAGCAAGAAAATAAGAACATCATCTTGCTTTAGTATTTACTCTTTAAACCTAGACGTGTACCTTTTGAAGAGACAGAATAAAATCTATACCCCATGACAGTTGTCTTGACAATGATCTATATGGCAAGTATAATACTGGCCAAACAAGTCCTAGAACTGGACACTCTAACCACTGTGCCACCAGGGCTGGCCCATTGTTGATGAGTAAGTAGCTTAAAAATAAATCATTACACCACTTACTGATTTTCTAAATGCATATCTAAGAATGGGTTTGTTAATCTCCCAGGGGACTTCCTTGTTCATGAACACACGGAGGTGAAACCTGGACAATTTTTTCATCATCTAAAATATACATTTAAAAAAATAATTTTCCAACACAATTACAAATTACAATTACAAATAAAATACAAATAAAGTTGTGATAAAATTACCATTACAATACTCATTTTGTATTAAATGAATAAATTGCTAATTCAATACACATTTTGTGATAAATAAATGATCAATAAAACACTCTTTCAGTACTAAAGTAACTGAAGAACAGGCCAATCTTTCCAGCCAGGAGGTGAGATGGCTGGACTGTGCACCTGTGATACCAGACCACATATTCTGCAAAGAAACCTGTTACCAAACATCCTCTTATCTTATTCTGCAAGAAAATCTCCTTATACACATACTCTGCTGCTGATAAAAAGGAGGATTACTAGGAGCTTTTTAAAAAATAAATAGGTATAAAATAGCACAATTAAAAAGAGCTAAGAGAAATCAGCCTTAATATGGGTAAATAATAGACTTTCAATTTTCATTTTTATTAATTATACTGTAACCAGTTGTATTGCATTATAGCAGAAATTTACAACACTGTTAATATAAATAGGGGTTTCCCTTGTTTTTTGGGGTTTTTTTTGTTGATTTTTTTTTTCATAAAGGAGTTAAGTGACCCCTTGATATACTGATAAGGAGACAGAAACTTTAAATATTTGGGTGTCACTTTGAAAATTTGAGGGTGCAAATGGGCAAAAATGAACCTGCTTACATGATGTTGATGATGCTCTAAGCTAATTCTATTATAGATGTTGATATACTCACCATTTTAACACCATAATCAATATCTCCTTCAATACTGGTCTAAAATGAGAAGAAAAAAAAAAGCAAATGGCAGTGTTTTTATAAGGAAATGAGTTACAATACTTTTAACATTTTTACTGTTAGTATAATGCATTCAAAATATGCACATATTCACTTAATTTCAGTATACACTGAGACAGTCTTGAGAAAAAAAAAATCAAAATTTAAATTAAAGAGGGCGCCGTGGTCCAATGGTAACGTATCTGATTACGGATCCGAAGGTTGTGGGTTCGAACCCCCGTTGGAGGCAAGAACTATTCATGACCTTCCCAGGCGCAAGTACTGGTCCAACCCAGGAACCATCGAGAGGGATTAGTAAAAGTTGTAAGAACTTGTTTCCCAATCAACGTAAAATAAATAAGTTTAAACTAAAATTTAAAGATATTAGCAGAGTGAAGGTTTGCAAACAAGATATAATAATCAAGGTAAAATTAATCTCAAGTAGTCCAGAATCTCTCCTAATTTTCAATTTTTCTGTATGTGATTTAACCACATTTCATTTAAAAAATCTCATGTTTTTATTTAAACTTTTTATTTAACATACCGGTAACTATGCCTATATGGCAGTTTTCCTGGTATGTCTTGTTTTCATATTATCATGCCATTAGAACAACATGGTTTACCTTTCTGTAGTGCTCATATTTCTCTATATTTTCTGGTGAGGCATATACGGCATCACCAGCTGGGTACAGAACATTTCTAAACAACCGTTTCTCAACCTCAACCATGGAACCCTTCAGGCCAATATCTGTTCAAACAAGGTAAATCATTAAAGTTAATATACCAATATCATACAGTGGAGATCAATTAGTGTGGTTTCTGGAATCACACCTGTATACCCAATTATAATTGGACTAGACACCTATATCATATTACTACATGTATACTGAACTATTAACCACATTACATTAGACTACATGTACAATATCATGGTTAAAATTCCCCCCCTAATATTGGACTAGATACCACATTATATTGGGCTAGATACCTTGTTAGACTGAACAAGATACCACCTTATATTGGACTAGATACCTTGTTAGATTGAACAAGATACCACCTTATATTGGACTAGATACCTTGTTAGATTGAACAAGATACCATCTCATACTGGACTACATACCTTGTTAGACTGAACAAGATACCACCTGAGGTTGGACTAGATACATTGTTAGATTGAACAAGATACCACCTTATATTGGACTAGATACCTTGTTAGACTGAACAAGAGACCACCTTATATTGTTCTAGATACCTTGTTAGACTGAACAAGGGACCACCTTATATTGGACTAGATACCTTCTTAGATTGAACATGATACCACCTTATATTGTACTAGATACCTTGTTAGATTGAACAAGATACCACCTGATGTTGGACTAGATACATTGTTAGATTGAACAAGATACCATCTCATATTGGACTAGATACCTTGTTAGACTGAACAAGATACCACCTTATATTGTATTAGATACATTGTTAGATTGAACAAGATACCACCTGAAGTTGGACTAGTTACCTTGTTAGACTGAACAAGATACCTCCTTATATTGGACTAGATACCTTGTTAGACTGAACAAGATACCACCTGAGGTTGGACTAGATACATTGTTAGATTGAACAAGATACAATCTCATATTGGACTAGATACCTTGTTAGATTGAACAAGATACCATCTCATATTGGACTAGATACCTTGTTAGATTGAACAGGATACCACCTTATATTGGACTAGATACCTTGTTAGATTGAACAAGATACCACCTTATATTGGACTAGATACCTTGTTAGATTGAACAAGATACCACCTTATATTAGACTAGATACCTTCTTAGATTGACCAGGATACCACCTTATATTGGACTAGATACATTGTTAGATTGAACAAGATACCATCTCATATTGTACTAGATACCTTGTTAGATTGAACAAGATACCACTTTATATTGGACTAGATACCTTGTTAGATTGAACAAGATACCACCTTAAGTTGGACTAGATATCCAGTCAGTATCTAACCTGTTATACTTAACTAGGTACCGCACAATATTGGTCTTGATACCACATTAAACTGAATTGAAAACAAGGTCATACTGGACTACATACAGGGTTATATGGGACAATATTTTTACTTACATGACAGCTATTAACAAATCATATCCTATTTCAAATCATAGTTACAGAAAATGTGCATTTTATTATGCACACCAGTGTAAGAAACAATATTGGAATATAATCAACAAACACTATTTTTATTTATTGTAATCTAACACATCTTTTTTTTAATTCCTCATGTCTTTGAAGCCTCATTAATATGAAATTACATCATCTTTATTTTTCTATTTTTTTAAACCCAGCTTTAAACATCGCTATGTTACTTTTAACCATGCATACAAGAAAAAAATTATCGCAATGGACAGGATAACATCTTATCTCCTACAGTAAAGATTAAAGTTTACAGTAAACAATACTAATTAAGCATGGAATAATATTTCTCAAATCAGAAAATTTCGTCAGAGCTATTTACCCACTGATATCATGTGATAAAAAAATACTGCGTTTAAAGCCAGACAAGAGGATCAACTGCAAAATTGTTCTATGTACATATATAAATAGGAGAAGATTGAACAGTCCTGCAGTCAGCCCTAAGTATACATTACCGTCAATTTCTCTTGTTAGGATACACTTCATTTTCACTTTGAAGTCCTCTGGCTTTGGTTCAATTAGCTTCAGAATATAGTGTCTTTTCTTGATCTGTGGAAATTTCCCTTTACCAGTGAGGGGTATAGGATGAACTCTTTCAAAGACATGTGTGTTTGGATTCCGGTACTGTAAAAAACATGGGCACAATTTAGACCTTTTTTTTCTTTGATATTCTCAAGACCAAGTTCATTACACACAAAAAAATGTACACTGAAGGATATAAATTGTAATCATGCTATAATGTTTAAGTCATATTTATCCAAACTTTAAGTAAAGAGTATCATAGTTTAATACATTCTGTGCAATAAACTCATGTCTGTTGATGGCTATGAAACATGTTGGTAAATCTTTCCAAATGCATAATTTAGTAGCATGATATCATGGTTTCTATTCTTGGGAGGTTATATATATATAATTACCAATCATGAATGCACAAGTATAATTCCCAATTTATTTTTCAGGTCAATACCACTGTTGAAAAATGTATGTAACATTTAGCAAACTGTCCTGCAAGTTTACAATTTTTCTTTAACCTGTTGTATATCAATTTGGATGATAAACAATTTCTGTCAAGTTAAGTCCAGAAGAAATTTTTTAGATTTGCGATGACTTAGCTAAGTTAGCTAGATTTTTATGATTCTGACATATAATCTGTGATATCTGTAAAAAATCTATCTATCCATACAGTCAATGAACCATAGTATTTGGCAGTACTACTCTCATTCTAATGAGCGTCTCTGAGACTTTGCACCGAGAATTTACAATATGTCATCGAGGAGCACATCTCTTGGTATAAGGTCTTTGGCACTGCTGAGTGATTAAGTACATCAGTCAGTAGAGCATTCGCCATGTCAGTAAGGTGTCCAGGATTCAAGTCTTGGTCTGGCTGTACATTTTACTCACCTGATTACACGAGTATCTAATCACGTGTCCCTTCTGATACTTACATTTCTATATTGACTAACCATTCCACCTGCAGTGACCTCTGGTCGGATATTTTGTTGCACACACCTGCATACGCACTGACACGGATAAATGGCAGTTCTCAGCATTGTGAAACACTGTGGTGAAGAGAAAAGTTAACGAATAGTTAAAGTTATGAGAATATGATACGTCATTAGATAGGACGTCGTCGTCTTATCCGGATATATTTAATATCCGAATGTAGTTGTAGTTTTAAATGTGTTCTAACTGCATCTGGAATAATATGGATAGTAAAGTTGAAACAACAATTATTTATCAATAATGTGTATAAATATTCAATTAATACGGTAAAATATTACTGATAAGCAAACAATTCTTAAATGTATTCATCTTTCTTTTCCACTTTAAATCCTTAACTTACCAACCGGTCCTCCGTTAAAAATACTTAATCCGTATGAATCACGAGGCCTACAATATCTAAATATTTTTGCATGTCACTGGCGCTGTTTATTTTAGATGTATTCTATAAAATACGTGTTTAATTTTTAAATTCGATTGATTTTAAATCCCTCTATACAGTAATGTTTTTTGGGGTTTTTTTTGTTGTTGTTTTTTTGTTGTAGTTGTTGTTTTGTGCTCGATAAGTTCTCTTATATATATATATATATATATATATATATATATATATACAAACTAGGCCTACTCTCTCTCTCTCTCTCTCTCTCTCTCCTCCACATTCTCTCTCTCTCTCTCTCTCTCTCTCTCTTTTCTCTCATTTGTTCGCTTGTGTTCGAATCCAGGCAGGTAAAGTCGCTGAGCTAATATCGTTTAGCTCTTCATCGCTATTGGTTCGAATCCCCATAGGGTCGTTCGAATTTTTCAATTGAGGAAGTCTTCCAGCTGGCTTGTGGTAGGGCTGTGGTTCCATCAGGATGCCACTCTCCATCTGTAATAAGATGGACGTCGCTTAAAGACTAAAATACTCTGTGTGTGTGTGTCCCAATATACGCATCTATCTCCGCTTTGTGCATCTTGAAGGAAGTAGATAATTAATTATTTATTACCTTGAAATATTCAATAATTATTCGAATATTACTCTTCATACATACTTCGCTTTGTCTATGAAGTTAATTAAAATTAGCTTTTGTTAAATAACAAAGACTAAGTGAATATTTTGTGACTGCTATTCAGGAACGATTTTTTTTAATTTGAATTCATATCTAAATGAGTTGTTATGCCTCCATAATATCAACTGAATAATACATGCTGTTGCCAATCGTAACCTGATTACAAAATAAGCTACTGTGACCTTGAACACTGACCCCAAAATCAGTAGGGGTCAGCCAGTAGGGGTCAGCTATTTGTGATGACCAACCTTCTTACCCTTCCTACCACATATGATAGCTATATAAAACATTCTCCATATATTGATCGGAAAAAGTTTTTTTTATGTTGAAAACCTGACCTTTGATTTTCTGACCTTAAACAAAATGGGGGTCATCTACATGTGATGCAAAGCATCACAGACAAATATGAGGACACTTGGTCAAATTGTTACGGACGGACGGACCGACTAATATTAGCAAAGCAATATACCTCCGTTCTTTGAGGAGGGGATGGGGAGGGGGCGTAATTAGTTCATTCCCAGCAAGCATGGGTATATCGTGCCGATATCAGTACACTGATATCAGTTTGCGACATCGGGCCGATATACAGCCGATATCCCAACCTACAGATCCAGTAGCATAGATTAAATTGTATCATGAATCCAGATGTAAATATCAACAGCACATATACATATCTTGTTGTGCAAGTGTAAATAAACAAGGATTTGTCTATATAAAATTCAGATCGTTTCCACATATCGGTCCTATATCTGGCTGATATCAAAAATTACTTTCACAAAGGATGTAACTCTCCTTGGAGTGTAGGTTCAAAAAGTAAATAGGAAACAATTTTATATTAATAAGTAGGGAAGATAAATGTGCTAAATCTTTCTAATATTTTTATTTGATTTAATATCATTTGTTTAATTGAAACTAAACATTTACACTAAAAAAAATTGTTAAAAAAAAATCAACTATTAGCCTCGTTTTGAATTTGACTGCATTCCCATGCCACCACGCTCTTTGAGTTTGAATTTTCTTCAGATGTTTGGTCATCTTAAACCGGGTAAGTCCATTTAACGTCTAAACACAAATGACCATTTAAACCTGACCTTAAATACCATTTGATTTTAATATTTTATTCTTGCATGTATGTTAGCATAAGGCAGTTTGTTTTTTTTGGTTATGTCATGAGTTTTCGCGACAGTCACTTCGTAAAATTTGATTGCATCCTAACTTAAAAAAATAAAGAAATAAAACTTGTTGTGTATGAGATATCGTACTACATGTTCATATACTGATACACAATCTTGTATTGTTTTTTTTATAAACACTGTTGAGTTTTATTTTGTATACACATTCTTATCCAATTTGACATATATTCAGGGGCCAATTGAAGGAGTTGTTAACCTCGTCTCCATAGTACATGAATATACAATGGCGTGCCTGGACCCAATTTCGGTATACGCACCATGGCTAGGGTGGGTCTTTGGGCATGCTTCCCCGGGGGAAAATGCCCCTGGAACGCCGTAGAAGCATTTTAAAGGGTGATAAGTACAAAAAAAACCCACTGTAAAATCATGAATGAAATATGATAAAAACGCGCAGTATTTTTAACTAATGCATTAGGATAACACTACCTCTGTATATGGACTGAGAGTACCAAAAAAGTATTCATTGAAAAAAATCAGAAAAAAAATCAATGTTTTTACATCAGAAAGAATAAAGTTTAAAACAAATACTGTTTGTTTGTACTTTTTGTTTCAAAATAACTGTGTCATGAAATTCTAAACGTTTGGGAAAAAAAGAAAGATGAAACTGTCGCGATCGTCTTTAAGCGTTCTTATACTGACATTGTGATAACTTATTATCCAAAAATTTGGGGTACCCGAAATATGTTTACATGTCCGAAACATTGCGATTATAAACTATAGTATACGCCCCGGGATTGAAATTGAACCTTTCTAGCGTTTGCTTCAATACTGAATCATTTAGTTAAAAAAAAAAGACTTTGAATGAGATATGAATCTTGAATAATAGCTCAATAGATTAACTGTTGGTCCTTTTCAAAACGATAAAAATAGAAGCCAATAATTCAAATGCAGAAATGATTATGGTATTAAGTTTTAAAGTCAATAAAATTAATAGTCTGGTATTATAATCTAGCACTAAATTGGTAGACATTTTTATATATATTTTGTTTTTCACCTCCGAGCTACGAACCCACGTGGAGTGATACTGAGAGGAGTTGTAGACAGAGTCGTTACCACTGGGCCAACTTTGGAGCCTTATTGTAAACCGATTTAAAACACCTATAACACTGTCCTTTGTCTAGTTTATAAAACGACTCCCTTTCTTTAGAAAAAATATAAATACTAAAATAAGCTCTGTTTTGAAAACACTGAGTTAGTTATTTGTATTTTGTTGAGCTTCTGGAAGGTAAAATAACTTATTATGTAACATATTTCAGTGAAATAATTAATGTTTAAAGAAATACAGTCATTTTCAGAAAAGACTAATAAATCTAAGTATAGAACCAATTTAAAACCCGTTCGAAAGATATTACAAGTAGGGTATATAAAGTGTGGATTATGTCAGACGGCAGTCAGACCTAAGTAAGTTTCTGCACAATGCAGACATACCCTAACGTTCGCCGGGTGCGAACTCGATCGGCCTTTACCATTGTACGGTTTAGGTCTCACTTAAAGCATGATCCTGGTCGTGGGCTCTCATGCACAGATTTTACCTTTCTTCTTTCTTTTTACTATTCCATCTTAAATACCCTTGCTCTATGGTCTCCTTTCTCCCATCTCCGGCTATCTCTATCTCTTCAACTAAAAGCTACATTCACTGTATCCAGCTCTTAAGCTACTCCCCTTTTCAAAGTCTCTTCCTCTTTATAGCTCTTGCATTTCTTTACTAGTAAAACCTTCATTTTTTTCTTTCACTATAGTCTACCTTTATTCGTGTGTCGAAAAAAAGCGTGTAATGAGAGAAGACAATGGACAAAAATGTCGCTAGTTACTTTGAAAGCGGGTAAGGAATCGCGGATGAGATAGAGTGACTGAGATAAGAAAAGAAATATTTATTAAAGAGACATATAAAAAGAAAAATAAGAATACTGGAGACGAAAAAAAAGAAAAAAAAAAAGTGAAACCTAAATGCATGAGAGCCCACGACCAAGATCATGCTTTAATTTGAGACACACACAACTCCAGTGCCTTCAGCGCTATGATTTGTTGGAACCAATGGATGAGCCAAATTTGAAAAATTGGAGCCATGTTTTTTTTTCTTTTCATGAGCCATTTAATTAGTCAATAATATACAAAAACGCGAATATTTTAACACAAATTAAGGACTCATAAACGCATGCATAAGAACAATAAAGATGTTTCAGTGCTTATATAATTCATAACAACATTTTTCTCAAGTAAGTTGATACAATATTTAAATTGTTTTTGTAGTAAATAATATAATAGTTATATCTTAACACTGTTCATGCTTACATACATGTTGTTGCATACCTAGCTACGTTTACTTTCTTCGTGAATCATGGCAGAAATGAAATAATTAATATCTAAGCCTTCATGCAGATGTTACAGAACATTGCCCTAGTCCGATCTCAGCTCTGTGTAACCATTGAGTTAACAGGTTGGCATATTGAATGTATTTTTAATTACTATTAGAACACATGAAAAAGGCGGGGAAAGATGAGCTGATCAAGAAAGTATCGTACCGTAAAATATATACCTTAATGTTGTCGGTAAATAAGCCTGTTTGTGCTTATAGATATGATTTTTGTAATATCGTTCTAGGCAAATCCGTTCAAAATAAATTTCTCTGTATCTAATTACGAGGGCAAATATATGCATTACCCTGGTAAGGCGATGTTTTTTTATAGCGTTTTTTGGCGTTTTTAAACTTTCGATTTTTCAAATCAATTGTACGCACGTGTGTTAGTGCATAAGCCCAGGCACGCCCTTGATATAGGTCAGATTGGATTATAAGCCGGATGCCAGTGTTTGTATATTCACGAATTGATGTTTACTTTTCCTTTCACCTTGCAGGCTGTGTGGACATAACTTCAAAACTGCATTGAAACACCTGCCGAAAGAAAACATCTCAAGCAAACTGCTAGAGAGATATGCCTTCACGGGAAAGAAGAGGAAACTTGATGCTGAATAACGTTCGAAACAGTAAGTTGATTTTTTTTTCAAACCAATACTAAGAAATTGTCAATTCAAAGAAAGTATCACATGTCAGCAAACATGTATTTGAAATACACCATTGTCATTGTTAAGAGAGTTTCTGAGCTATTACAACTCCTATAGCTTTGTAATGATAAAATTTAAAGCAAATTGAAGCTGCTAATCCAATAATTCTATACCAATTTACTATCTCGTTAAATGAAAAAGATAATAAAAATGTCTTCTTCCTTTGAAATAAATTATTAAAAGTGTTGTATAGTCAGTTTGATGCAGCTAATAAGATGTTTATATCAACCTCTTTTGTTTGTGTCCTGAACAGAATGTGGACAGAAAAAAAGTATCAACAAAAACCGCCAGCACTGAAGGTGAGGATGCTTGAAGGACTGGCTTAAGAGGGGCCAAATACCGGAAGGAGTCACATACTAGAAGCAACATTCACTTTCACAGTGGATACACCATAATTATCTGAAAGACGACTTTGATGTTTTTTAGTGTGTTTTGTGCATCCACAAAATATCGACAAAGAGACACTAGCTCTATAGTGGAATACTGAGTTTAATTCCAACATTCGTATGTGATATGTGCAAACTGAGGCCATACTGCAAACAAGGCCCATTTGAAAGACTATTTATTCACTAAATGGATTATTACTGTTTGTATATTAAATATATTATTGATTACAGATGTGTGTATATATTTTGTTCTCATCATTTACTCTTAAACTTTCCTCACACAAGTGCATGATTGATTTTTTTCAATTATTTTTGTTTGCTTTAAAAGTCACTGGAGTCTTATTTTATTAAAGATTTAATTTAACTTATAAACCCTGTTGCCAATGATTTGAATCAATGTTCCAGCTTATTTTCAGCAAGAAATTGTCTGGTAATTTGTCAACCACTTCACAATTTCATTATGTAAGGCCATTTGTTGGGAAATGTATGTAGGTCCAATCAAGGCACACCTATATCGATCAGATATAGGTATATTGATATCCACCCAATATAGGCAAACTGATATTGGTCCTATGTCGGTCCAATGTCGGATTGATATTCAAAAAGATATCGGGCCGATATAGCATTCACTTTGCAAAAACGATGTTGCCCTGATATTGAAAACCGATATTGGTCCGATATACATAACAATATTGGTCCGATATCGGTCCGATATTCGATGCTTGCTGGGTTGTTCAAACACGCAGGCACGAGATATTCATTCAGAATACACTAGCCATGTAGTAATAAGGCTGTCTCTCCGTTCGTCTCCATCCGCGAAGTCGAAGAGCCCTAATCATGCTAACTGAGGGACCTATTCATTCGAATAGAGCCACCCGTGTATCTGTATTCAAGGTAGCTCTATGTGGACTCTCTTTTTGGAATGAGTTTAACAAAGAAATGTAGTTTTCACAGCATATGTGACATATACGTTTCTGTGTAAACTTCAAAAAATGACCAAACGAATATGTCACATTAGACAGCTGCCATTTATTCGGTCGGATATATCACACACATGTGACATATTCGTTCCGTGACATATAAGGTTCAGCACTGCGTTTTATAGATTTTACGTTAAATGTCATTTTTTGATATTTCATATAATTCGAAAATAATTCTATATGATTGAACAACATGTTACCACAATATACACATTGCAGTATACACACATTATGTCTATAAGTATAAGGGGTACACCATGCGTGTATATTATCTATGTGCATGCATATATTTCATTGTAATTCGATGTTCATTGATTAGACTAGTAACAATAAATCCATGTAAGTGGTACTATTATTGTTCAATTCAGTTTGGTTTTGGAGTTGCCATAATTTGCAATTTTGAGTCTATTTTGTTTTCTTCGGGAGAAACCTTAACAAATATCCAAAATATATACCGTGGGCAATGAAGAGAATCCAATTCAAAATGACCCTGAAATTGACTATGTGATGGCTAAATAGTAATCCGATTGAATAGTTTATTTATTCAACATTTCGATTTTTTTTTAAAAAAATACTGCAAAAGAATCCCACAAACTGATTGGGTTCGACTGCTGTCGACGTTATCCATACTAGCTATTCAACTGATTACGTCGTTATACATGAGTCGCTACCGACTGCTGTCGACGTTATCCATAATAGCTATTC
This sequence comes from Solen grandis, assembly GCA_021229015.1. Taxonomy (NCBI): domain Eukaryota; kingdom Metazoa; phylum Mollusca; class Bivalvia; order Adapedonta; family Solenidae; genus Solen; species Solen grandis. The sequence continues at coordinate 24,089,789 of CM037786.1, forward strand.
AACTGATTACGTCGTTATACATGAGTCGCTACCGACTGCTGTCGACGTTATCCATACTAGCTATTCAACTGATTACGTCGTTATACATGAGTTGCTACCGGCTGCTGTCGACGTTATCCATACTAGCTATTCAACTGATTACGTCGATATATATTTCAAAACAGGGGTACTGAATAAGAAGTCAAACATATCTTTATGAGTATATTATAATGTATTCTATTGCAATAGAAGACAGACATCTTTACACCATTAAAGCACCGTTGTGTGTGTGTGTGTATGTGTGTGTGTGTAAAAAATAAATGGAAACAATTGATGAATTTTGTATTTGTATATTTACACGTCTTGGCCATATTTATATGCTTTTTTGTAAAATGCCGATTTTGACAATAAATTTGATTGATTTTAACGACTGCAAGATGTATAATGTACCTGATATGCTGATATGCTGAATAGTTTTTAATGAATATAGCCCAATTTATCATAAATTCAGCGGCTTACAGATTGCAACTTTCGGGAATTTGTCAACCTTATAGTCATAAGTGAATTTCATAGAATATAAACCCTCACATAGATACTAAATATCGAAACAAACCGGAGAAGACCAGAACTGAAATGTGATATTTGTAATCAAATTCCAGGTAAATTCCATGTTTGTTTGGATATTAATGATATAAATGAATCAGCAAGCATTATATTTAAGGTAATTTCAGTAGAATCCTTGTATTCCTATATTTGTAGAGTTGTAAACCACACAACATTATGATATAAGTAATTGTAAAGTAAAAAAGCGACGTCAATGCAGGGAAACAAACTAATAGAATAGAATAAAATTCTTTTATTTCCTCAAAACTGAAGAGCATAACATAAATACAAAATGTAATAACGAAAACTAATATAAATGTTACTAAGTTACTAAGCATAATTCGTCACTGCAAAATAATACAATAACAGATCTCGCTTTGTCCATAGTTGTTTGTTTCATCTGTTTTTGATTGTACATCGCTGATATTTGGCGATTTTGTTCTGTTAGTATTATATTTGGCAATTTGCCCTGTTATAAAATCATACACCTGTGCGATCCACAATCTTTTTGATCTCCTCTTAACAAACACTTTAAATTATACATCGTGTATGCAAAAGCAGTGTTAGAGCTGTTTTTGTTTCTTAGCATTTGCTGCAGAAGTCTATAACCATACAGTACTGCGCAAACAAGAAATAACACCAAAAAGAAAAGCAAAATGAGCCCTACAGATGGTTCTTGGTTTTCATTTCCTTTGTAGTTAGCTGTACCGTCTAAAGTAGTTTCCTAATTGTTGCCATCCATTTCAGACTCTTGTTTACACTGCGATTTTCTCCTAGGCCCATATAACGTCAACACAAAACTATTAATTTTAAAACGTTTTTCTGCAATATACAAAATGTAATTAATGCAGAATAAGTGTTGTTCAATTAATATCATATAAAAAATAAAAGTTTTCATTGTTTACAAATTTTAGCTCTCTAGTCTCTTTGTGTTTTAAAAAGTATAGTGGATGTAACAGATATTGATGATTTTAAGAGAGACATGATCATATTCACTAGACAAAATAATTTATAAGAGAATCTTTTATAGCAAAAAATTAGCTACAAATCTATATTATAACGTATTATTTAGTTTGGCTTTTGAGTATGGCAATTGCAGAAGCGTTAAATCCAATTTGAAATATTACTTGGGACGACTTAAAATATTTGAAAGTTATAACATAGTTTGGGCAGGAAGTCACTTACTTTGAGATTTTATGTTTAGTTTAGAAACAAGCCTTCACACTCCATTCGCTTTCTCTCCCCAAAGTTGTGTCGACGAAAAACTCCAGACTTCCTTTTTCTTTTTCTGTGCATCATATTTATTCCGTGATGGGTCTAAAATGACCGACTGCGTGTTCGATGGTGAAATAATTATAAATCCAATGCTACCGAAGTCATCGGTCTCAAAGTCCACAGACACCATAACATGTTCAAGTGATTCTATACATACTGTATCTTCAAGAACTTTGATTTCTCCTTCTTCAAATCTTTGTTCTTTATTTGCATGTTTGTTTGTCCTGTTAATAGATCGTGAAATAATTAATGTGTGTGTGTGTGTGTGTGTGTGTGTGTGTGTTTTCAGATTTATTAAAATTGTTGAAGTTACGTGCAAAATTTATGCAATTTTTGTATTTACTAGTTATGACATTGTCATATTTTTAAAGTGAGAACTCTTTAGATAACTAGAAAGTGTAACAATGTTATTCATTTTTTTGAACAACAGAATGGATTAAACTGTTTATTCGAACCAGATCGCAAGAAAGGAAATGTTTTAAATTTAAACTCTGTTTAGATGCAAATATGTTAAATTCATGTATTTATGCAACTGCATATTTGTGTTTATTTCAGTGCAGTATATACTAATGAGCAAACGTTCCAAAACAACTTTGCTACGTACCATTTAAATGAATGAACTTCTTGAGGTGCTACATGTGTCCAGTTTGTGGCCATTAAAGTCATCAATGTAGCATTCATCAAACCATATCCAAAGAATCTGTGAACTGCAACAAACACGAATCTATTTTCGTTTACATTTACAGCCATCATTATGAATAATATTTGAATTTTTGTAAAAGTTTTAGATATTGAAATACAATAATCAGATACAGTTGAGTGTTTGTGTAGATAGATACATTCTATCAGATACGTATTAGAAGTACGTTCTTTCTGCTTGAAGATTATTATGAAAATATTTAGGTTGAGCCGGAGTGACAACAAGAAATGCAAACGAATTAACAGTTTAGTTCTACAAGCCAGGATGACTGAGTGACAAATAAACCGCCATCATAAAATTCAAACTGTAAGCAATTTATTATTTTATTATTTCTAAATAGTATCATATGAGTTTAAATGGTAAAGAACTGCATATCAAGATTTTGTATGTTAAAGATCACGTTTCGGTTTTAATGGCACAACTAGGCTGAAAGCGTTCTACCAATGAATTAGTGCGTGTTCAAATAAGAATATCAGTTTTAAAGTAATTGATTGTGGAAAAAAGTATGATGTAAATAATGAGATTAAAATGAATAATTGCATAAAAACAACTTAAACTTAAACACATTAGAAATAAATAGAATATTTTGATTGCATGAACTTACATTTGAGGCCAGCTCCATTGTCGGATTGACTGTTGATAGATGTTTTTCGGGCAATGAGTCTAACGACGAAGATTTGATTATAATGTGTTGCATGTACCTCCATGTTAGGTTCTTACTGTTTGAAATACACAATATGTTTAGTGTATTACATCATTATATTTATATACATATCAAATTGTGATGTATGGAAACACAATTATAAGTTGACAGACAAACATAATTCCAACATATGATGTGACCAAAAGGAAATACATGTATATTCAAAATACATTCATTGTACCAGTGCAATAATTAAAACTGTAGGCTTCGAATAGTGTGATGAATTAATAATATAAAAAGGAAATATAATTGTATTAAAAATCCATAACAGTATATAGGGATGTCATCTACGAAAATAAATAATTGCAAACAACAAAACAGTCATTTATGAATTAAATCGAAATATATGATAATGTCATTTAAGATATAACGCAAAAACCCTGTTATTTAAGTTCTATGTTAAGAATTAGAAGAGTCCCATGAGAGTTAGAATATATATTGCAAGCATTCATCTTAAAAGAGCATTTCATGAAAAAGTCTTAATTTCCGAAATTATAACTAATAAGCAGTATCATGGATTGCAAGTACGGTATTAATATATCTCGCTGGTATTTTTTTCATTTAAATAATGACAGAAAGAAGTATACAAAGTAGAAAAAGTAAAAGTACTTACCGCAGAACAATGAAAGTTCAAACTACGAAATTTATCTAAAACTTTTGAAGAATCTTTAATGGACCAATAAATGTTAAGATATGTATTTTCATTCACATTTTCAAACTCGAGGTGGCATGAGCTATGAGACATGACATGTATAGTGTTTTGTGAAATTAAGTGTATCAGTACAGCGTAAGAAGTTTCTCTTGAATAGATCTTCACCAAGTGGGTAAAGTCGGGAGGTCGTGGGTTTGATCCTCGGCAGCGACATACCAAAGTCGTACAAAATAACACTGTTGAACATGCTTGGCGCTCAACATATAAAAGTAGTTCCATGTCGTGGTGGTAAAAGGGTAATGTGACACGTCTATGGCGTGATACTTCAGTGTGGCAGCAATATATCTGCCTCATGTAGACAAATGACTGAACTAATGTCTGTGGTACGTATAACCCAAGAAATCAATTAAATCAATCTAGAAGAATTCCGTGTTGAATGTTAAACTTTGGCAGGAACTGTTTGGATGTGATCATTTTTCTTTATATATTTACTGGAAGTTACTTGTCTGCAGTAAGAAGTCAAATGAAATAATATTAATAGCGGTGCATTTGACCAATGCGAGCCGATGTTCTCATGTCATTTTTACCCGGGATAACTATGTAGGTAAAATGGCTACCATACTTTCATGAATCATGTCCGAAAGGTTATTCAGAGATTAACATTTTGATTTCATAGAATGTATTTTTACGAAAGATCTTATATAACTGATCATCCTTTGCGCTTTTGCTTTGGACCAAAATATTCCTTTTCTCTACAGCAAAACTCATAATCCTGGATAAAATTCTTACTTTGCCTCCAAAACAAGTGCAATTATTGCCGCCCCGATAGCCGTGGCTGCGGACACGCCGTCAGCTGCTTCTTTGCATGTGTTTCCATGAGAACATGTGATCTGGAAATTCAGTGCTTCTGTTATGTAAATCATTTTTATATCCATTATAGATCTGTCAAATTATTATGGACTTTAAGTTTATTTATTTGAAAATGATACAAACCAATCCTTAATTGTACTAGAAGGACTATCGCATAATTTTTTAGAACTCTGCGAGAAAAGAATAATGTATTATAGTAAACAGTTACAAGTTTAGAGCCATCAAAATATTATTTTTTTTTTGGTATATTATAAATGTTCACTCATGTGTTTCATTGCCATTGCTTTAAACTAACTAAGGATATAGAAAGAGGTATTGGTCTATCCATTGTCCACTGACGACCGGATGTCATTAATTATTTGAATCAAAATACAATGGCTGTAAAGTGATAAAGATTATTTCTGCTTTACATATTTACTCTTTTTTGTTATGTCCGAAATAAAACCTGACAAATACCAAATGAACGTGTTTTTTTAACATGTTTCAAAATATTTACATAATTTCGATCAGATAGACAAATATAACATAAAAAAACGAGAACTAGTAAGATGTCGATAATGATACTGGATACTAACCATTTTATCTTTGTGAAGCAAATGTCCATCCCCAAAGGCTGATGCCAGTGTAGCAGTACATGGGATTACGTATTTTGGGATGGAGCCATTGACACCTACACTAGCGATGGTGAAAGTAAAGATACTATTCACCAAAGGATCCAAATTACAGTCGAAAACAGAACTTTGGTTGTCCCCTGTCGGGAATACAAATACAGATCCCTTGCCTTGTCGGCCCTGCAACGTTAAATGAAAAGTCGAATTGTATATAAATACTAGTAGAATAAAGACAATATAAATATCAGACTGTGTTCATTAACAAGTGCATATAATTTATATTATGTTATAGAGTGTTGTATGTCAATACAGAAACAGTTGCATCCAAAGTGTATACCTATTTAAACTTGTTTTTGCTTATTTTTTTTCGTCAGTCCAGTTTAAATTATGATCCTTTTTTCTTATTCCTTGATTGACGATACATACGAGTTTACTTATTTCAAAATAAAATCAGTAATAATCTACATGAGTGACGCCTTGATGTAGGGCTTCTGTTATGTCCATTTGCAGCGACTTGAAGATGCTTCCGGAGGAAAAACTACATGAATAAACGTCAATAGATTGAATGTAATGGGAAAGCGCCAGCGATAGGTTCTTCATACTCAGAACGGCTCCGTATATTGGATTTAGTTCAAATGTCTTCAGTACTAAAAGAAAAACAGAGACCATCGATACTTATAATGTGTCAATCGGATTTCTTTTCTCATTGTAAGATCATTTATACGGCCATATTTGCATCAAAAGTAAAGTACAAAATGTATGATCTTAAAACTGATACAAAACAAAGACTCGGGAGTAATTTGAAAAGTGTTTGTTTGTGTGTTGGGTTAAACGTCCCACCGTAAGTATTTCAGTCATTTGGAGACGTTGACTACTTGAGACAGATATAGTGCTGCCATACTGCAGTATCACGCCGTAGACATGTGGCACGATACCACACCCAGTCACATTATCCTGAAACCGGCCAACTAGTCTTGAAAATACCCTTATATGCTGAGCGCCAAGCAAGGGAGCTATAACAGTACCATTTTTACGACTTTGGTATGTCGCGGCCGGGATCGAACCCAGACCTCCCGATTCCGGGGCGGACGCTCTAACCACTAGGTCACCGGAACCGGTAATTTGAAAAGAGAAGAAAATGTAAAACATAAGGTCTAGTGCGGTTCACAGTTTTTATTTTCTGTTGTCAAAAATACCTGAGACCAATCTCGATGGTCAAATCTTAGTGCCTGCCACGTAACCAGGATGTTGTGGATTTAATGCTGCCAAAATCGATAAAATAGTACTGGTGCATGCCCCATATTTGACGCTAAACACTGAAGAGTAATTCCAGAACGTGTTAGCCTTGTAAATTCGTATGGATGTTAAATATTGAACGTGATATCGCAATGAAACAGTATTACATATTAACAAGAGCACCGCATGCGGGTGCCAACGCTCGTCTGTTTTTGCCAACGTTACACATTTTTGTTAAACACTTAAAAAAGTTGACCTTGAAAATCACAACTAATACTGTAAGCCTTTAAATGCAAAGTTGAAGTACCATACCCTTTAAATTTGACCTTTGACTCTGAAGGATGACCTTGACCTATGCATGGAATAGAATGTATACAACTCAAAGATGTAAAGTATGTAAACAAAAAATTACAATTGCTAATCCACTGAGTTTTTGATAATCAACACAAAACTGTAAAATTTGAAGACATTAAAAAAATGTTCTTTTTTATCTGCCTAAAGCTCATGACCAAAATCACACCTGTACAGGTTCATATGATGACAAACCAGTATACAATTTAAAAAAAATACTGAAAAATGACAAAGAAATATCTGAACCAGAAAGCATGGCAGGGTGATTTTGAGCTCCAGATCTTTTATGAAATATTATGAGAGATGATGAGTGTTACATGATAAATTGGATATCATTGGATTGGTCTTGAGTTGTGTTATGTGAATATTGGATTATATTGAGGAAATATTGAAGGACTAAGGAGTATTTGGGTGAGAACAAACTTTTTCTTTGTTTTCAATATTCTCATCACATATATACAATACCTGGAATAGTGGTCACCATACAAATCAGAACAAAGGTGTTTTATATGGAAGGAAGCCCAATGCATATTGTGCAGTAGAGAAACAGATCAGTGCAAGAACAGTTTATCTACCATTGTTACATCGTACATTTAACTGTTTCACTCTTTTGTTCAATCAACAACAGGTACAATTATAGACTGCTGTACATATCACACTATACTAGTGAACAGCTTTCTGTTTATTCTTTTTGTTTATTCTTTACAACAAATAAGTTGGATACCCTACTTTTTGACACATTAAAATGGCAGGAAGAGGCTCAAGTTATCAACTCCAAAATAAAAAATGTACACAAAAAATGCACCTCCCCAGAAAAAAGAACCTAAAAGAACCTTTTCTGATGTGAGCAATGATAGCTGCAGTGACAGCAGCAGTACTGGTGACATATTGGCTATGCACACACAATTGGATGCTATAGCCAGTGATTTGTCAGATTTAAAGGGAGTTTTGAAAAACATGTTAAAAAAGGATGAAACAGAATCCCTTATCACAAACACAATAAAGAATATACTCACTGATGTAGAGAGAAGGATGAAAGCAGAGATTGACGGAAAGGTTAAGGAAAAAACTAGACTCCTAGAAGAGAAAATTGAAGTACTGCAGTATGAAAATAAACAGTTGATTGATAGAGTAGAGAAGGAAGAACAGAAGATGAAAAGAAAGGTAGCAGAATTGAGTGAGCGTGAAAAAGAAAATAACTATAGAAGAAATAAAGAAAGCAAACTATAATGAGCAGTACTCAAGGAAAAACAATATTAAAATTGCGAATATACCAGAAGATCGTGATGAGGACCTTGTTGAGAAGGTAAACAACAAACTCGGAAAACACATGGTTTCTATAGAAAAACACGAGATTTTGGCCATACATCGTATCCCAACCAGAAATGGAATCAAACCCATTTTGATTAAAACAATTAACAATGATGTCAAAAGAAGAATAATGCAAAAGAGGAAAGAACTTAAAAACAATGGGCACAGAATAAGTGATGATGTCACAAAAATGAACACTGACTTAATAAACAAGCTGCTTCAACATGAAGAGATAACCAGTGCATGGTTCTTTAATGGCGCTGTATATGGACAAACAACAAGAAGTGAAAGGGTAAAATTTGACGTTTTTGACTCTATAACTGATGTTATCTCAGTTTACAGACAGAAGCAAAGAAGATAAATTGAGTATAGCAGAAGCTGATTGATTGGTTGCTTTCACTGTATCTCGTTGTATCAATATATAATTGTATGTATGTATGTATGTATGTATGTATATATGTACGTATGTATGTATGTATGTATGTATGTATTTGTATAATTATATATGTATATGCAAATGGGAATTCAGATATATAGGCATGTGTATATATGTATATGTGTATGTGTTTGTATGTGTGCAAGTGTGTGTATGTGTATATATGGATATGTAAGTAAATGTTTATGTATACAGATGTGTTTATGTGCATGTCAGATATGTGTATGTATATATATGTGTGTGTGTGTGTGACATGAAAAATATTAAAAGAGAGAAAGCTAGAAAAAAAGTAATGGAAGAGACACTTATTATTATTCATTTTTCTCAATCTTTGCATTATTCTTTTTAACCAATAGAAAGATTATAATGCTCTGAATTTATGACAGGTTTAATAGGGTTTGAATAGCTTTACCCTTGAGTATATTTACTATTTATTTGACAAACTCTTGTTTTTTTGTTGTTGTTTTTTTCTTGTTTTTTTTTTATGAGCTTGCTGTTTATTTTCGTATATTTATGGTTCTAGGGCATATTAAAATCATTTGTAAGAAGCAGGTACTTGTGCAGTACTGAATGTAAGTAAACTCATATGGATTAAAAACTGCTAAAAATTTATATGTTATAGCACTTTGGGGCTTTTTTTTATAAAATTATATAAAGTTGTGTGTGAGTGTGTTTTTAAAGCTAAAAAGGAAAAAATAATATCATGTGAGAAACTTAGCCATATTTAAGTTTCATGTTATAAGTATTTCACAAAAGACATCATGCTACTGTGTTTTTTATTATATTTTTTTTTACATTCAAACCTAGTTTCAAGTTGACTACTCTTCTTTGTTTATTGTTTAATTCAAAATAATTCTCACCTGATTAATTATGTACAAATCAATTTTGTTTGAAAGGTTCAAAATATGCGATACTATTCATGTGTTAAGGTATAGAAAAACATACATCCTAGTCATGAATTTAATTATTAATGAAAACATACCAAATGGATAGTCTTTTTTCTTTTAATTGCAGAGGTCTAAATAGCTCATCCAAGAGAAATGATATACTTAACTTATTTAAAGAAAGAAAAACAGACATTCTTTGTTTACAGGAAACATATTTAACAAAGGAGATGGAACCGATTGTATATTCTGAATGGAATGGTCAATGTTTTTTCAGTCATGGTAAATCAAACGCAAGAGGAGTAGCTATTTTAATACGCAAAGAATTAAACATTAAAATAAACAATATTATAAATGATGATAATGGGACATATTTAATACTGGAACTTAAAATTGATGAAATGGAAATGGTAATTGCCAATCTATATGCCCCTAATACAGATAATCCTGTTTATTTCACAAATATATTTCACCTTATAGATTCATTAAATAAGATAAACTGCATCATTTGCGGAGATTTTAACTTAGTTCTTAACCCAGAAATAGATTACAAAAATTATAAATCTTTTAACCATAATGTTAAAGCCAGAAAAAAATTGTTAAACTGTATTCACGACATGGGATTTATAGATATATTTAGAGAAATAAATAGTGAAACTAAAAAATTACATGGAGAAGGTACAAAACCCAGCAGGGCCGATTTTTTTTTTTTAAATTTTTTTAAAAAGATTGTTAATTTGATAAATAAAAGAATAGATGAAATTATTTTGCAATATTGCTTGCCAGTCTATAATTTTAATGAAGTTCTCCTTTTAGACAGATCGATATACAATTTATAATAAATGATGAATTATTTCTTGAAACTTTACTGATGGAGATCCGAGGAAAATCTATTTCATATGGAAGTTTTAAATCAAAACAACAAAGAAACGAAGAACAAAAATTATTATCTGAAATACTTCATATAGAGGAAAACATAACGGAAGACAACAAAGACAGGCTAATATTCCTACAAACTAGACTTGAAGAAATAAGAAGTTTAAAAGTTAAGGGGTATTTGACAAGAGCTAGAGCTCAGTGGATCGAAAGTGGAGAAAAAAATACAAAAGGAATTTAAAAGAAAGTTATACAATATAAAAATTTTTTTGAAAAAGAAGATGGAAGTCAAATTTTAATCAACAGGAAATTTTAAAAAAAAAAAATTTTCCAATTTATGCTGAACACAACACAGATGAAAACTTAACTTTAGAAACGGAATTAGAAAACTGCAGCATAAATAAACTGACAAAAGAACAAGCAAACAAATTAGAGGGGGTTTTGAGCTTTAATGAAGTTTCAGCAACTTTGAAACAAATGAAAAATGATAAAAGTCCTGGCTCAGATGGGTTTTCTGTTAATTTTTATAAAATGTTCTGGGGGTAAAATTGGACACTTTGTTGTCAGGGCAATTAATCATGCGTACACTGTTAACTCGTTTTCAAACAATGTGAAGATGGGGATAATTACATGTATTCCTAAAGAAGGTAAACCAAAACAATTTTTGAAAAATTGGAGACCTATAACCTTATTAAATGTTTTATACAAAATAGCTTCTGGCACTATTGCAAATCGATTAAAGAAAGTTTTGGACAATTTAATTTCTAAAGATCAATCTGGATTTATTAAGGGGCGTTATATTGGGGAAAATACTAGACTTCTGTTTGATGTTATGCAATATACAGAGGAACATAATATTCCAGGATTATTAATGCTAATTGATTTTGAAAAAGCATTCGATTCAATATCTTTTAACTTTATTTTAAAGACATTAGAATTCTTTAACTTTGGAGAAAGTGTATTAAGATGGATAAAGATGTTTTTACTTAATACTAAAGTTGCTGTACAATTAAATGGATTTCTTTCTGATTTTTTCCCAGTGTGTAGGGGCTGTCGACAGGGGGATCCCATTTCTTCATATATTTTTATACTTTGTGCTGAAATATTAGCTGTGAAAATTAGAAATCCTAAAGATATAAAGGGTATTTTGATAGGGAAAACAGAATATAAGATATCACAATTTGCAGATGATACCTCTCTTTTTCTAGATGGCTCAGAAAAATCTTTAAATACAGTTCTAGAAGTTTTGGAAAGGTTTGCACAAATTTCAGGACTAAAAATCAATTATGATAAGACAACATTAGTTTGGTTGGAGGTGTTAGGTTTGATATTTGATATAGATCTTAAAAATATGTGCAATATGAATTTCAAACTGAAAATGGAAAAAATAAGTAATAGTATAAGAAATTGGAAAAAAGAAAACTGACACCTATTGGAAAAATAACTGTTATTAAAGCGCTTTTACTGCCATTATTAACACATTTATTTTCTAGCTTACCAAACCCACCAGATTCCTTTCTTCAGGGAGTAACAAATATGTTTTATGAGTTTATTTGGGAAGGTTCACCAAAAATTAAGAGGGCTGTTCTTACTAAAAAATACCGTGACGGAGGGCTTAATATGATTGATATTGATTGTTATTTAAATACTCTGAAAATAAAATGGTTAAAAAATTATGTCTGTAATTCTAATACAAAATGTTATAACTTCATTACAAATATATTTGATATAAGAAAAGTTTTTTGTTGTGGAAAGATGTATAGCGAATATATTATGAAGTATATTAAAAATGACTTCTGGAGAGACGTTTTAAATGCTTACATAAAATATGTAGAAAAACTTAAAGTCAAGTCTTATGAGGATTTTCATCATAATGCCTTTATTTTATAACAACCATTTTCAAGTTAACAAAAACCTTTATTCTTTTCTTATCTATACAATAAAGGTATTTACCTTGTGAAAGACATAATGGATAGAGAAGGAAATTTTGTACCACTTTCCTATTTGGAAAATTAAGTTGGTAGCAAAATAAATTTTTTATATTTGTATAGTATAATTGATGCTGTGAAAAAGAATGCTAAACAAATGAATATAAGCATCAATCATCATTCAAACAACTGCATTATAAATCCTTGTATTAATTTTTATTTTGAGAAAATTTTAATCAATCCAGATATGAATAAATATGTCTACAACATTTTATCAGAAAATGATGCTGTCCCAACTAGTATGATAAAATGGAGGAATATATATGGAGAATCAAAAATTGACTGGGAATATGCACATGATTTTGTTTTCAAAATTACAAGAGACACATATGCTCAGTGGTTTCAAACAAGAATTATTCACAGGATATTATGTACAAGATCTTTATTATTTAAAATGAAAATTCTTAATAATCCTTTATGTACTTTTTGTAATGAAACGGAAGAAACATTAATGCATCTTTTTTGTGAATGTTCGAAAGTAAAACCAATCATTCTAAGTATTAAAAGATCACTTAATGAGCTTAAATTACAACATTGCTTAGAGGCAAAGACAATCTTATTGGGATCTGAAAACAGAAACTACAAGTTGGATATTTTACTTCTTGAGTATAAAAAGTTTATTTATATGTCCAAAATGAAAAATATTACACCATCCTTTGAAAATTTTTGAGAGTATATAAAATGTTCATATAACACATACAAAAATTACAATAAAACAGAAGATGAAAGATCTAGGTGGATGTATGTTAGAAAGTTAATATATAAACTAGATTAATGTTACTTGTTTTATATTATTGTACCTTAATTGTGCACAAGTATTTCATACATGTGTTTTGTACTTTTTTAGTGATAAATGTGAGTTTTTATTCTGTAAAAGCCTTTTTTTTTTTTTTTTTTTTTGAAATTAGACTAATTTTTATCTTTATAATTTAAAAAAAAAAAAACCTTTTTTTTTTTTTTTTTTTTTTTTTTTGCATACAAAACAATTCTTTGAAAATAAATTAGATTTTTTCTTCAAATGACAATTACTTATACATGTAAAAAATATGTGTTTATCAACTCTGTTTTGTTTTTTTGTTTTTCAAAAGATTTATCTATCCATGATCATGTTTCTTTCTTTTTTTATTTTCAATATGTTGAACAGTTATACAAATTATGATTTTTTCAATATTATTCAATTTTTATGTCAAAATATCTAGTTGTTAAACCAAAAAATGAGTTTATTCTTGTAATAAAATAAATTTGTAAGGTGGTCACCAGGATGGTTCCCCGACCTGTTGCTACCTATTACGGGGAGAATAAAAGAGTATAAACTCAAAAAAAAAAAAATAAAAATAAAAAAAATATCTATTATAAAACTTGTCCAAAGTTATGGCAAAATAGGTCAAAGGTCAAAGTCGATAGATGAAATGTTGAGGTATATCTGAATAGCTCTTAAATATGAATATGCATACCAAAAATAAAAGTTGTATGTCAAGTAGTAAAGAAATTTCGACCAACGATAGTTTTCTGTTAAATATTTCAAAAATAGGTCAAATATCAAGGGTCAAGGTCAAATGTTCAAAAGTTTAACATTGCTGGAAAGGTTTTGCCACAAGGAATTCACATGTGAAATATCAGTGCCCTGTTGGTAACGGTTCTGAAATGACAGGCAAATTTTCAAAAGTTACAGCAAAAATAGGTCAAATGTCAAGGTCAAGGTCGATAGATGAAATGTTGAGGTATATCTGAATAGCCCTTGCAAAGATGAATATGAATACCAAAAATAATTTTTTTATGTCAAATAGTAAAGACATTACGGCCAACGACAAAGTTTTTTTTATTAAATATTTCAAAAATAGGTCAAAGATCAAAGGTCAAGGTCAAAAGTCAAAAAGTGTAACATTGATGGAAAGGTCTTGCAACAAGGAATTTACACGTGAAATATCAGTGCCCTGTTGGTAACGGTTCTGAAATGACAGGCATTTTAATGTTTCCAAAAATACAGCAAAAATAGGTCAACGGTCAAGGTAAATAGCTGAAAAATTTGCATATGTCTGGATAGGCCTTGCCCAGATGAATATGCAGACCAAAAATGAAAGTTGTATATGGAATAGTAGAGAAGTTATGACCAACGTTAAGATTCCTGACGACGACGACGACAACGCGGACGCCGGAGTTAACGACAATAGCTAGTATTTTTTTCATCGAAAAACAGACGAGCTAAAAAGGACGTTTCAGTGGTTATCCAGTTAGCATTTCACTGTATGTGTCTATTTAACCATTATTTTATAGGTTAGGCATCGCAAACGGCTTAACACGATATTGATGCTGATTTCATTTTGTATAGTAAGGGACTTTTTATAATGCACCAGAGCATATGGCCAAAAGTGCTAAAATACATGTATCACATTCAGGGGCAGATAACTCAAAAAGTAGAACGGTGACTCCCATTTTTTCCATAAAATGTTCTTTTATGATTCTCTATAATCATGCAAAGTTTAAAAAAAAATATGGAACAGTTTAAATTTTCCTTCTTTGTCTATATAGAAAATGTAGAAAACTGTCACATACGCCCTTAAAATGATGTATAAGGAGCACATACACCAATAAGGGAACATACAGCTGTAAAGGGAAAACAAAGCAAAAAGTTAATAAAATGATGTAATTAGAGCACAATCAGTAAAGTGTTAACAAATTAAAAGAGCAAAAAGAAAGAATAAATGATTCTTACCAACAAAGGAAGCGTTGAATGTCACCCCAGCCGAGCAGAGTTCATTACCTTTTACCGCTGCTATGAGACAGGCCATTTCATTGCCATGACTTTAGCGAGACCGTATGAAATAAACAAATAAAGTGATATATGTTTTTCTTCATTGATGTACTCATAAGTTTTCTGTGTCTAAATAAGTAAACAAATATTCATAGTAATAAACATATTTTATTTTATAAGTAACTTCGGATTAATCGGAAATTTGATAAAGAAATAACTGTATTTTGTTATATCTATATTGACTTGATACACCGATACAAAGATTTATTGATTTCCTTGTTAATTGAATAATCAAAATTACTCATTAATAGACAATCCGTTGTCTGGTATTTGAAAACAAATGCTTTAAATGTTATATGTGAAGAAAAAAAAAATTTAAACAAACTCACTTTGAAATTTCCACATATTCCGGATAACTATGAAAAGACTTTAGCTCAACCTTTTCATTATCATCCCAAACATTGTATGACAATTTCTTATTCTGAAAATAGAACCAGTTTGATATCCTAATGTAGTACATGGCATTTCCTCACGTCTAATCACATGATGGTATTGTTTATAATCACTGTGGGCTATAACGCATAGTTCAATACTTTTGTAAAAATCAATAACTGTGGACTATGCAATCACATAACTCTCACTTTTGTGAAGTTTTGTCGCTAGTGGAAGGAAAATGTCATGTGCTGAATAGCTGGGTTCATAGTTGCCTTTAACTGCACGATATACTCACTCGGGCTCCGCCCTCGTGGCTATCCTATACTTGCGGTGTATGAACACATGAATTAGAGACAGATAGACCCTTAAACTTAAAAACGCAATGCTGTTTACATGAACAGTGAATGTTACATTCACTTTGAACATATCAACATTCAAACTGGTCAACATAGATAAATAGACTCCGCTGGTTCAAATACGTTTGATACAGTTTTCTATATATATGCAAAAATGGGTGGTCTGCAATAAAGAAATGTATGCATTATGTAAAATGCATGATTAATTTCCAAAGATCATGTGGAAAACATCATTTCATGGATAAGCATATTGATTTTGTTTCTTTTATGTAATTTTAAGACGTATTCCTAATTAATGTCTATATATATACGTATTATTTTCCGATGTTTTGAAAACCATAAAATAAACTTTAATAAATATGAACTTACATCATTATTCTCAACTGATGTTATATTCAGTCCAAAAAATTGCCATTATACTCAATTTATGTTTATCTTTTTTTTTTTCATTTCCGTTATTCAGTTTAATTTATAAGCCAAGGAAATATAGTTCCCAAAGCAAAATGAAATTTATTTCATTGAAGTCGATTTTTTTTCTTCAATATTTAGAAATTAAAATGCTATTAAACACAAGAAATAAGTACGCATTTCCTGAATATAGAAAAAAAATAGATAAAAAATAAGACTAAAAACAGGATAGGTTTGTGGCAATATACAACAAGTGATACATCAAAATATGACAGACTTATTAAATAACTCTGGGGTATATGTTAATCGATATATTTTTAACCGCGGTGACATACCGATTTTCGATGATTTTATGTTATATATAAAATCATACTTTTGTATTTTACCAAAACATATTTGGTGAAAATTGTTTTGTATGAATATCTTCCAATTATAAGAAGTGTATAGGATAAACTTTACCAGTAACGAGTGAAAATACGTTCAGTTTTATTTTCATGTGTATTTATGAGTTGTTTTTCTTGTTGTTGTTGTTGTTGTTTATTTATTTTTTCAGGCTTTGCTAAAATCAATAAAATCGGCCTGTTTCAGAATATATAAAATACTTGTTAAAGCACTATATGTATGATGACTTTATGTAGGTCTACTTACAAAGTTCTTATGTAGATCCCTGTGTCTCACGTCTACCCCGATATCTAACACCGAAATGGTGACATTACTTCCTGTATAGCCCAGGCTCCAGGCTCTCTCGATGTCCATTCCGTAATACGAAGGACACTGCAGCAACTTGGCCGAGGCATGCTGATAAATTGTATGAGATAATGTATTATGGCTGGATTCATTATATAGATTAATGCACATCTTTTGCATTGAGTAAATATCTACATCAAAAAAGGTAAATGTCATTGATAATAAGCACACACACACACACACACACATTATATATATATATGTGCGTGTGTGTGTGTGAGGCAGACACAGAAAATGTAGAAAATGTAAAAAATGTATAACAAACCATGTTTGTTTTTTCACTAAAATTGCTTTTTAGTGATATTTTAGCCAATTTTGCAGGAAAAAAACACACACTAAAATGTGACATTTCTGACCCTCAACATTTTAATCATGTTTGCAATACATGAATCTTAAAATTTGAGGTTTCCTTTAATATTCTACTGAAAATGAAAGAGAATTTCCTATATATATATATATATATATATATTATATATAAGAAATGAGATATCTAAACGAAAATCTAATTCAACCCATTAAACATAACAGCCGTCCCAAGAAGGTATGAGAAACAGTTGAGGACACTGATAAATTATCCAACGTTTCAATGTTTAAGTATTAGTTATCTTTTCTATTTTAAATTTTATGGAATTATCGCAAGCGTATCGTAGGCAGTATACACTCATATATTTTTCATATCAAGAACTCACGGATCATTTTATGCAATATATTTTTCAAATTTTATTTCATTGGACAAATAAGTAGACAAACTGTTACAAATATTGATGTATGTCTAAACTATTCTGTATTGTGTTTTTGCAGTGTGTTTTAATGTAACCAATAATTCATGTAAATACACGTTTGGATTGCATGTCCAAATACTTCCCTATTCAATGGACATTCCATCCCCCCATACATAATCTGAACGTTCTATTCTGAAAGTGTATAATAATTACGAGTATAGGTAACTTGTTCGACGTGTCTTCTTGTCGATATGAAATGCGCATTTGATTTTCGAAAGACTGGGTGAATGTAATTGAACTCTTAACCGGAATTTGGCTTACAACTAGGGTCTCATTAATGAGTTTTACCTATCTATTCATTTATTTATTTATATCACACATAAGACTTATTTGATGGCCTTACAGTTACACCTTAACATTATTTCTTTAATGAAAATAGTACAGTTACACCTTAACATTATTTCTTTAATGAAAATAGTTCTCTTGATTCTTGATACTAACAATCAATTTAATCGAAATCAATGTTGAATAATAATAATAATAATCTAACTTGTTACCGTTGTAACAATAAACCCGATGCAAGTCAGTGAAATATCTGAGAACGAACGCTACAGTGGCATATTATCAATATATCTAAGTGTTACCTTCTTGACGTATGTTAAACCAGAGTCTTCCACGTTCTTTTTCACAATCTGTTCGTCTTCTGAAGTATTAATTTTCAACAAAAATTCGTTTGTGAATGTTCCACAACACGTATTACAATGTTTCAAAATAATTAAGAAAACAAAGTACATTTGTCTTCTGTCCTTGTCCTTCATTTTTCCTTCTTATTTTTGTTTGGAATCTTTTTTTTTCTTTTTTTTCGGTGAAAGGTTTTAACAGCATAACAGACTGAGCTAATGAATGCACATATCTGTAAAGTAATATCAGTAGCATTCGTGTATGACGTGAATAGCAAGTAGGCATTATGCACTGCGTTGTCAAAATACTGCAAATCTAGATTAACAGGTAGAGGCCTATTGATTGGCCCGCGTATTTATACACCAAGGAACAGCGAACATTAGGATTTTT
>CM037786.1:24108854-24158854 GCA_021229015.1 Solen grandis
GTGGGTGACCAGTATGAAACATAATTTTGATCGACATTAGCACCATCATAGTAGTAGTAATGTGTTTGTTTCATGGATAAAACTGGGGACTTTTGTCTACATGAGACTAATATAGTGTTCCCGCGCTGCAATATCACGTTGTAGACAAGTGACATGATAGCAGTAAAATTAGATCTAGTGCAGTAATTGTAGCAGTGGTAGTAGTAGTAGTGTAGTCGTAGTATTAGTAGAAATTATCTTAATACCGTCCATGGTGGCCATGTGGCTGGAGTGTCCGCCTCGGGAATAGGAGGTCGTGGGTTCGGTCCCCTTCTGCGACACACCAAACTCGTTAAAAATTCACTGGTAGCTCGCATAATGACACCTGTAACTTTTCTATTGAAACGTTACTGCGAATAAAGGACGAACAAATAGATGGATGAGCGGACGGACATACAGACAGATATTAACATCACCAACAGTGATAGCAACAACAACATCTAGATGAATTCGCAACACTGTGTTGATGACGATAATCATACTGCTGCTGACGACGACAATGATGATGATCCTCATCAGCTTTCAGAAATGAGCTATATACGATGATATGCAGCCAGCTAGCGATGAGAAGTATTTGGTATAAGCTGTATACGTTTATATTGTCGCCGTATATACATCTCACACGTAAGCTGTATGCGGCGTGAGCTATATAGGGTGTAACATTGTATTGACATTTTTACTCGAGGGTGTTCATTTTGTTTTGAGAGATAATTCAGGTACGTGGTTTTACAAAGTGTTTGGCAATTGAAAAATCGAACCTGACTAATGCAATTCCCAATTGTACAACCATTTACTTTCTCGGCTTAAATGGTTTTGTTCAATTACTGGAAGACTGACATGCATTTATAGAGTGTTTATCTTCATCACGGTATATATTTTTCATATGTTTTATTATTACGACAATGTTGATGACAGATCCATGCTAAAATGATCGCTCACATATTAATGTTCGTAAATGGGCATTTTAACATACCGGTAATATGATATAACGTTATAACACATTGATTATTCTGGAAACTAAATGAATTTCTCAAATCAAGTCAAATCAAACTCGCTTTATTCACTCATTACATACTTAGTGTACAGATGTGACACAGGTTAATAACTTAAGGTTTTAGAAGCCTAATGACAAGGTTTGAGAATTGAAAAAAAAGAAACTTGTGCTTAACTTGAACTACATATATTAACAGACTTAAATGTAAATTTATTTAGACCTTTACCGTCTGTTAATTTTTTTAATGATTTTTTTTAATATATATTTTCAAAATTCCTAAAATATCATGCAAATTGTTCGATACCTAAGTCATAAAAACGCCATTATTTTTCACAAATTTAGTCAAAAAATAAAAATCAAGACATCCATGGGTCCGTAATTATATGTAAAAAATAAATTAACATAGATAGAATCTGTTATCTTTTATTCATGATTTCTTGCTAATGAAATCTTAATGTTTTCATTTGGCCTACTTCATTTTTGACATTTTCAACAACAGCTGCAAACTTAAAAAATCATAAAAAATATATTATGTGGTAAAAGCAGTTTTAAAAAGTGATATAATAATTTTCCATGACATATCATGAACACCATATAACAATATTGGAAAGGTTTACCGTCCGGTTTTTCAGTAAAGCCTCTCTATTTTATACAACCATCACACTGGCAACAAACCAAATATTAATACAAGTACACTGTGCATTTTACATGAGCTTTTAAATGAAGAATTATACACAAACTACAAATTGAAAGCACATATATATTATCCTCTATATTAAAATTATACAAAATATGGCAAATGTGATATATAAAAAATATATGTATTTGGAAAACCTGTGGGGATGGCTTCTATGAAGAATGAACTGTTCTGAAAATGAGCAAAGATTTCTCATGCCCTATCAAACTTTAAAATATAAAAATGTATTTCCAAATTGGGAAGTAGTTTACTTAAAGGAGAAACATAAAATCCTCTTAGGATAGAAAACCCTACTGATATAAATCACATAGCCAAAAATAACAAATACGTTAACATATCAAAAATTCTTTGGTGGTGCCCGTAGCCCCGATGTAAAAGTTTGTGATGGGCAGTATATCGCAGTGTTTCAATAACTGCTATATTAATTCTACAATTTAAAATGATTATATGAGTTTCAATTACCACAACATATCTGGTTCTATAAGCTGATTATATTATTGAAGTTTTGACCAAATCTGTTGGGCCATCTGAATACAACTTTGCAGCATAAAATACATAAACCGACCCGGAAAATTGGGTTCACTGAATTTCAACATCACCATCAGCTTGGCTATAGTTATGCTTCGTCATGATTAATATTCTTCCTTTATGCTTTTTAAACATACTTTCTTTTTTTGAAGCGACCGTGGTAGTTACATACCACTCTCTTACACATTGGCTTACATTACATTAATGGTTTGCTGAGGAACAAACGGCAACTCTGTTTGGAGATTGGTCACGAACGGGGTCCGCCATTTAGACAAGTTGTAAATAATCTCCATGAACAATTTAAGGATATGTATTGGACAACTCTTGTTTAGAATAAATCAACAGGTATAACCACTATAGTCTAATTTACTTATAACACCCCTCAAATCATCAAAAGTCATAATTTTTACGTTTTTGTACCGATCATGATATTTATTTTTTTGTCACGGAAATGCTTCCGACATTGAATACGAACATTACCGATTATCGCCGATTGTCACGTAATTTGTCCAAATTAGCCGAGCGTCATTAGGCATCCATAACCTTAGGGTACGAGGATGATGTGTGGCTATAAATACATCTTCTACATATAGTTAAAGTTACAAACTTATTTATCTTAAAAAATTTTCATACATATGATACATATATTACATATAGTATCATCCGTGTAGATATACTCCTATTGTACATTCATCTGATACATGCATGAAATGTGAAATATGATAAAACATTTGCGTGTATATGTATACAAGTATTTATATTTCTCTATATGTCATGTTATATTTCGCTCTCTGTTGGCAGGTAGATGCTGGAGCGTTTTCTTTAGTAACATTGTTAATATTTTGGATCAGTGTTTATAAACACTTACAAATAGTAAATAAGATTCAAATATTAGTGTCGATTGATTATTGATTGATTATTGATTGATTATTGCTGGTGTACATTATATTGGTTTAAACTATTCATTAATATTCTTAATTTATATACAGATCCGATACGTATATTACATACACGTAAAGTATCGACAGTGTAGACCTATATCTACTGTACACATATCTCATACATTTAGTATCAATAGTGTAGACCTATATCTACTGTACACATATCTCATACATTTAGTATCAATAGTGTAGACCTATACTACTGTACACATATCTCATACATTTAGTATCAATAGTGTAGACCTATACCTACTGTACACATATCTCATACATTTAGTATCAATAGTGTAGACCTATACTTACTGTACACATATCTTATACATTGAGTATCAGTAGTGTAGACCTATACTTACTGTACACATAACTCATACATTTAGTATCAATAGTATAGACCTATACCTACTGTACACATATCTCATACATTTAGTATCAATAGTGTAGACCTATACCTACTGTACACATATCTCATACATTTAGTATCAACAGTGTAGACCTATACATACTGTAAACATATCTCATACATTAAAATAACATTGTAGACCTAAACCTACTGTACACATATCTCATACATTTAGTATAAGCAGTGTAGACCTATACCCACTGTACATATATCTCATACATTTAGTATCAACAGTGTAGACCTATACCTACTGTACACATATCTCATACATTTAGTATCAACAGTGTAGACCTATACCTACTGTACACATATCTCATACATTTAGTATCAACAGTGTAGACCTATACCTACTGTACACATATCTCATACATTTAGTATCAACATATAGACCTATACCTACTGTACAATATCTCATACATTTAGTATCAACTATAGACCTATACCTACTGTACACATATCTCATACATTTAGTATCAACAGTGTAGACCTATACCTACTGTACACATATCTCATACATTTAGTATCAACAGTGTAGACCTAAGCCTACTGTACACATATCTCATACATTTAGTATCAACAGTGTAGACCTAAGCCTACTGTACACATATCTCATACATTTAATATCAACATTGTAGACCTAAGCCTACTGTACACATATCCCATACATTTAATATCAACAGTGTAGACCTATACCTACTGTACTAATATCTCATACATTTATTATCAACATTGTAGACCTAAACCTACTGTACACATATCTCATACATTTAGTATCAACAGTGTAGACCTATACATACTGTACACATATCTCATACATTTTGTATCAACAGTGTAGACCTAAGCCTACTGTACACATATCTCATACATTTGTATCAGACAGTGTAGACCTATACATACTGTACACATATCTCATACATTTTGTATCAACAGTGTAGACCTAAGCCTACTGTACACATATCTCATACATTTGGTATCAGCAGTGTAGACCTATACATACTGTACACATATCTCATACATTTTGTATCAACAGTGTAGACCTATACCTACTGTACACATATCTCATACATTTAGTATCAACAGTGTAGACCTATACCTACTGTACACATATCTCATAATTTTGTATCAACAGTGTAGACCTAAGCCTACTGTACACATATCTCATACATTTAATATCAACAGTGTAGACCTATACCTACTGTACACATATCTCATACATTTGGTATCAGCAGTGTAGACCTATACCTACTGTACACATATCTCATACATTTTGTATCAACAGTGTAGACCTATACCTACTGTACACATATCTCATACATTTAGTATCAACAGTGTAGACCTATACATACTGTACACATATCTCATACATTTAGTATCAACAGTGTAGACCTAAGCCTACTGTACACATATCTCATACATTTAGTATCAACAGTGTAGACCTATACATACTGTACACATATCTCATACATTTAGTATCAGCAGTGTAGACCTATACATACTGTAAACATATCTCATACATTTAGTATCAACAGTGTAGACCTATACCTACTGTACACATATCTCATACATTTAGTATCAACAGTGTAGACCTATACCTACTGTACACATATCTCATACATTTAGTATCAACAGTGTAGACCTATACTACTGTACACATATCTCATACATTTAGTATCACAGTGTAGACCTATACCTACTGTACACTTATCTCATATATTTAGTATCAACAGTGTAGCCTATACCTACTGTACACATATCTCATATATTTAGTATCAACAGTGTAGCCTATACCTACTGTACACTTATCTCATATATTTAGTATCAACAGTGTAGCCTACCTACTGTACACATATCTCATACATTTAGTATCAACAGTTTAGACCTATACCATACCTACTGTACTTATATCTCATATATCTCATACAATTAGTATCAACAGTGAAGACCTATACCTAATCTATTTATATCTTAAATACTGTAGAATCATTTATTTTCGGGACTAACTTTCGTTGATTTCGTGGATGACTTTTTCCACGAATATTCATCCCCACGAAAACTATTTATTTAATAGTCATTGTGTGTTCTAGAATATGAATCCACGAATATATGTACAGAAGAAATTGACTTATTTACAGATTCCACGAAATTTGGTGTCAACGAAAAGTAATGACTTTACAGTATTACATTTTATAACATGTTGTGTCAGTAGACAAATACCTTTTGAAAATATATTTTTCATAAAAAGAATTATGAATATGTATGAACGCATGCATGAATTCCCCCCTCTCTCTCACACACACACATACTTATCCAAATTCATATACAATTTTGTATTCAAACACACTTGTATATTTACCAATTTAGATTTACCAAAACAGGAAAATAAAAGTTAACATATAAGAATTCTGAAACACACTTGAGAATTTTATTGTTATCTATAAATTCATACTTTCGAGACATCCACTGATCACAGTTTTGAGCATTTTGAAAACCATTTTCATTATCTGATAAACACTCAGAGTCGTTCTCATATGATTGTACATAAATATTTATATATATAATACCTTCTTTCAGTATAAGCTGGCTATTCCTTTACCTTTAAGTGAATTGTCTTTGAGATAAAATCTGGCTGCCATCAAGAAAGACGGCAGAAATATAGATCATAACACCAGTGATTTATATATATGTTTGCTTCATACAGTACTTCCCACTTTCAAATCAATATTGATATACAGGTTTTATGTCTCCTGCTTGTAAAGACGCATACGCATAATGTACACACACACTGTGGTAGAACCACCAACCTACCGCAAGCCACCTGGAAAGTTCCCACATATTAAACTGACCCGAGATAACAGACCGGGACTCGATCCCACAACGGGGGAAAGCTGATGTTAAGTCAGCGCCTGTAACCACTTTGCCAAGGATGTTTATCCATTATATTACTATAAAAAAACTATGTCTGTATTAAATAATCACCACCATTATGATAATCGCCATCGGCGTCACCATAATCATCATCACCACCATCATCATGCATAATAATGATAACTTCAAGTTATGCTTCAAAGCCGGAAAATAAATCCAATTTGTTTGGACGATAAGTATCCAAGAGTGTCTCACTTGATATCATCTAGGTTATCGTAGGTATTATCGATATTCAAAGTTCTGAACACAATCGTATAAATGGACTATTGTATCAACTGGAAATCCCAGGCCTATCCTAGTAGATATTCATGAAGTGGCCGATATCATTTAATTGAGAATGTCCTTCAGAAACATGCCAATATATCAAACAGCTTTTTGCTGTAATTCATATACTGCTGTCACCAGCTTATCTGTAATGAAAATGAGTTATCTGTTTTCATTTGTCTACCAAACTATCCTTTTTACATTCAACGTCGGACAGACCTGGTATAGAACACGCGTTGTCATGGTGATTAGCCACTATGCTGCCATAAACTTTTATTCAGACGGTTTAACTTACAAACAATCAAACAAACTCGATGGAAACGTAAGTCCATCTAGTGGGCCGAGATTTTAATCCGGGCTCAGATTTCCAATCTGAAGTATACGAGTAATATCTTAGCTATACATGGTAGAGAGCTAGAAAGACTATCAGGTGAGTGGGCTGAGATTTATACAAAGACTCAGATTTGCAACCCATGTGTACCAGTAATATCTGAAGTATATAATTATGGTAGAGATGGAAAATTTTCAGCCCATTTACAATTGGACTGATATTTCCACCCGGGCTTAGATATACGAGACATATCATGTGTATAAATATGCAAAGATGGAATGTCTGGTCCCATGAAAATAACAGCCCGTCTATTAGAAGAAGGCTTAGCTCTGGCAGACTTCTGTGTGTGGAATATCAGCCAGTAACATTCTTGCTTGCATTATAACTATTTTATCTTGCGTTAACAGAAACTCTGGGTTATTACCTTAAGAATAATAACTCTATTTATGTTTGAACATTGAAGCTGATGTAAGTTTTAAAATTATTAACAGGGTGAGTCCAATTTGAAAATAAATACTTTGTCACATGAAATCAACGATAACACAATTCCTTGTTCAATGTCATCATAACAAATCGACAGTGGTTTCCTATTTAGTCCATGTTTCTCCGACAATACAGTGCCTATCTCTTTGCCATCATTTCCCAGCTTAATGACATTATTTGAGTTATGTCCGCAAACGAACAAATCTCCAAATGTATCAACACATGCCCCTCGAGCGCCTATTAATTGTTTGCTATTGTATCTAAAAATTTCATTTCCGTTTTTATCTATGCAGACCAAACCTTTGTCAGCATCTGCCACACAAACATTTTCACCGACGCTGCAAAGGTGTCTAGTCTGAGAGAACAAATCTTGGCCAGACTCAGTTTGTTGAATAATTCTTAGTTTTTTCCCTGACAATGTATATACATATATAGTCTTATGCTCATCTGAAACAAACAGTTCTTTTTTGTTGCAAGCGATTCCTTGACAATTGTGGAGTGTGCTGAAATTTTTTGCGGGCAACATCTTTGGTGACAGTTGCACAAATTGAATTACATAAGCTGCGCTTACTGCCAGTGTATGAGACCCTACCGAACATACCGCTTGAGAAAACTTTGGCAAGTCACAGAAGGCAACCACTCTGAAAGTGGAAGTTTGCATACATTTAAGTCGCTTATTACTACTATCTACCAGATAGAAAAATCCGTCATGTTGACAAATTGATCTGATATCACATGTATTTTCGTCTTTGTCTACCTTAACATTAACAGTTCTGACTGATACTGGTCCAGTGGACTGAAAAGAACCCAACTTCTTACTGTTGGTCAGCAACTTTTTAAAATCAGGATTTACAACAAATTCCTTTGCCTGATCTTCATTACTATTTTGTATATCGCTTTTTATTTTCTTTGCGTCCGCCAGCAGTTTTGTACCATTTTTAACCAGCAGAAAGAGTTGCGGTATGTTTCCTGAACTGTTGCTTATCTTATCCAAACATTTTTCAATGTCACTGTCGATACTCTGTATGATGCTATCTCTTGTTTCCATCTCGGAAAGCAGTTCATTACAGCGGTCGTCAACTTCCTCTATAGATTTATCGGCCAACCTTTCAATTATTTTCTCCAAATCTTGCTGATCCTCCTTTATATTCTTTGTAAACCTGATTTTGTCTTCATTTATCTTTTCCTTTTTCTTGTCATCCTCAGCCTTAAATAAACGAAATTCCTCTCTTTTTGCAGTAAGGTCTTTAGTAACACTCTGTAACTCAGTTTCACTGAATAGTGAACTTATGCCGGTCGAAATGCAGAGTAGACCTTTGCAAGTCCTAATAAAATAAAGATACACAAATAAGAATATTTCCTTGTAATGTGTATTTTTTGAATATTGGCACATTAGAAAATCATCAAACCCCATTTCCTTATTCAAGTAGATAAACCAATAACTGTCCCTTAGATATCCCTATTTTTCTCTGGGATGAATTAGTGGCTGCATTCGAATGGACAACCGGTATACGCCGGTTGACCTATATAACCCGGCGAGTGCACTAGCTCTTGGTTCAGGCGTTAGCTATAAAACATAGCCGGAGCACGCCAAATACGCGGCTCATATAGGACCAGTGGGTAATGGCGGGTGTTGGCAAGAATTTTTTTTTCCGAAGCAAATTATAATGATAGTGCTAATATTTCTTACAAATTGGCAATAACAATGAACCAAACTTAAATTACAAATATATTTTTCAGAGATTGTTGTGATAATCTTAACCTACTAAAAAAAATAAATAAAAAAAAATAATAAGAGTACAGTCGTCCCAAAATTCTTTCGTGCTTCCAAGAAAATAACTAAATCTGGTCATAATGATGGTATATTTGTGTTGCCGGCTACACTCGTTTTGCTCTCAGTCCGATCACGTGACCGGGGCAGGCTGTCCTGTGACCCCGTTTTACGCCGATTTTTGTCCAAACGAATACGGCTAATATAAACATCTGTTCAACTATTTTTTTTGTAAACCCAATTTCCCCAAAGGTCTAAAGATAGACGGGGATATTTTAGGAAGAGTAAACTGTTTGAACAAAATGACAGTTTATTACATTAAACCAAGTAAGCATACAAACATACACTAAGCCATAATTCTTTCTCAAACGAATGCGCAATATGAACAATATATATGTTGTAAAATTATATATTTTTAAAATTACAAACTGTGTATTGTTGAATGGTTATCTAACCTACAATGGAGAATGAAATTTAAAACCCCCATTTAAATTACAAAAAGAAGCTTAATTAGAATATACATAATAAAAGTTTGCTTACCGTTAGAAATAGCAAGATAAATATTTTAAAAAGATATGCGGCGATGAAAGGCGTTAAAATAATGGAGAATGTAGATCTTTTAGATAATGTACGATTTTTTATCTGAAACATTTCATTTTATAAAGTCAAGATAAGCGTTACAGCGTATTATGCAGTTTTGTAACATGAAGCGAACTATAACCATCTTTCAGTCATATGGGAACTTAGTGTTTGAAATTATATTTTGCCCAATGAGATCATTCCATTTTTCAATTTTTTGTCTCCATTTAATTCATTTAATCGGCATAAACTTGACACTAAACACTATTCCGTTAAATCAGCTGATCAGTTTAAACCAGCTTCAAGCACCTTCAGTGCACATGTGCGGCAAAGTGTGTCGAGAGGCGGAGCTTTATGTGTTTACCAATATCACGCGTGTGTAATGTGTTACAGGGTTTTCTGATGGGGACGCATGAAAATCAATATAAAAGAAAAACACAACATCAATAGTGAACCAGCAATCTGATTTATCCAAAATAACAAAAGAACTCTACCCTCCCACTTAGTTTAGTTTGGACATATTTTATTGCCGTAGGTAATAATGATACAACATTGAAGATTTTAGAAAATAAGCAAAAGGGTCTGACCAAAAGTTCTAAGAACATTAGTATCGGCCATCCCCTTCAAAGTATTTGTATAATACCAATGTCTACATATGCTTACATAGAATAGGCAAAATAAAACTAATCACTAGACATAGCAATTAAGTAAATATCTGATTAAATTTTTGAAAATAACAGCACTATTGTTGTAAATGAAAAAAAAACTGATACATTTTACGAGATGAGATGTGTAATAATATGAATGAAGAGATTTAAAAAAATTAACTGAAAAATATAAATAAATAATGAGAAGAGAAGAAAAGAAGGCTAACAAAGGTTACTAAAACGGAAAAAAAAATAATGTCCAATTGCAAAACACAAAATAACATATATATAGGTGCAAATAAATGAACCTTTCTAAACAGTATAATAATATATATCTTTCAACACTTTTTTGCCGAAGAGATCAAAGTCGGGGTCCGGTTCAATGCTCATTTTTTCAGCCTCCCCGAGCGTAGCTCTACACAGCTAGAGCAACGCTTGACCTTTGACATATCATGTTACATGTCACGCCGGGAACAGGTGGATAAAGCGGAGTCTCAAAAGTCATTACACAGCTAGAGCGAGTAACATGTTACATGCCACGTGATGAAATTCACGCCGGGAACACGTGGATAGGGCGGAGTCACAAAAATCAATACTATATTTGGAATGTGAGACTGCGTTAAGTTGCAAAACATAATTTCAAACACTAAGTAGGTTAGTGCCAGACCGATTTAATTTCATTAATGCTTATTAGTGTTTGAAATTATATTTTGCCCAATGAGATCATTCCATTTTTCAAATTTTTGTCTCCATTTAATTCATTTAATCGGCATAAACTTGTCACCAAATACTATTCCGTTAAATCAGCTGATCAGTTTAAACCAGCTTCAAGCACCTTCAGTGCGCATGTGCGGCAAGGTGTGTCGAGAGGCGGAGATTTATGTGGTTACCAACATCACGCGTGTGTAATGTGTTACAGGGTTTTCTGATGGGGACGCATGAAAATCGATATAAAAGAAAAGCACAACATCAATAGTGAACCATCAATCTGATTTATCCAAAATAACAAAAGAACTCTACCCTTCCACTTAGTTTAGTTTGGACATATTTTATTGCCGTAGATAATAATGGTACAACATTGAAGATTTTAGAAAATAAGCAAAAGTGTCTGACCAAAAGTTCTAACAACATTAGTATCGGCCATCTCCTTTAAAAGTATTTGTATAATTTCAATGTCTACATATGCTTACATAGAATAGGCAAAATAAAACTAATCACTAGACAAAGCAATTAAGTAAATATCTGATTAAATTTTTGAAAATAACAGCACTATTGTTGTAAATGGAGAAAAAAACTGATACATTTTACGAGATGAGATGTGTAATAATATGAATGAAGAGATTTAAAAAAAAAATAACTGAAAAATATAAATAAATAATGAGAAGAGAAGAAAAAAAGGCTAACAAACAAAGGTTACTAAAACGGAAAAAATAATAATGTCCAATTGCAAAACACAAAATAACATATATATAGGTGAAAATAAATGAACTTTTCTAAACAGTATAATAATATAATCTCTCAACATTTTTTTGCCGAAGAGATCAAAGTCGGGGTCCGGTTCAATGCTCATTTTTTCAGCCTCCCCGAGGGTAGAGCAAGCTTGCCTTTATGTTAATGTCACCCGGGAAACGTGAATAGGGCGGAGTCACAAAAAATCAATACTATATTTGGAATGTGAGACTGCGTTAAGTTGCAAAACATAATTTCAAACACTAAGTAGGTTAGTGTTATTTAGTAAGCATTAATTCCATTAAATCGGTCGCGCGGCTGCGCCGCGCCAGACCGATTTAATACTGAGAAATTTATGACGTTCGATCACGTCATCAAGTACGTCATCATCTTTAAGTACGTCAAAAGTTAGACTAGACAGCTACCACGAAAATATATTGTAAAGAATTTACGGTTATTCCTATAAACTTATATTTTACGTCGATTGTAAAACAAATTTTAACTAAACATACCAGACTCTTTAGACAATCACTGAGTTGAACCAGTACTTAGCGATTAAGGAGGGTTTGGAAACATATCACTCTCTTTTTTGAAAGAAAAAAAGGTCATTTTGCAAGTTAAGGAAAATCTTATTGAATTCTTAATTTTAATAAATATTTAGCTAATTAAGGACGATTCAGTAACTCACCCCAAAGGTGTATATAATCAAGGTAATCCATCCATCATTAAATTATGATCATGGTCCTTAAACTGCTTAAAAAGACTTCAGTGCAGATTCAAGCAAACTGTGACGTGGAGACATAGGCTCTAAATAAAAATCCAGCGATCACTTGATGGATCATGATCACAATTTAATGATGGATGGATTTCCTTAAAACTGACTGACCAAAACGTGTGAATATATAAGCTTCATATACAAAATATATTTTTTCTCTGACATTTGCATTATTACCTATTTTTTCAGTCATTATTTATATAAAATGATAAACTTTCTTAATGTGTAGAAATTTGCTTGAATGCTTCTTTAATATCAAAGACCGAAAACCAGCTCTTGGGTCTTTTTTTTTTAAATGTTTACTGAAAAAATGTTTTGAAATAGACTATCTTTATCGCACAAGTTTTGCAAGAAACCTTTGTAAAATCATAATGTTTTTCTTATTGAAGAAATTAAGGCTATGTAGATGTCTTGGTTATATCTATGATGTATATTGAATACAGCTCCGGATGTTTGGCAACTAGAGCCTTAATACATACAACATTAGACCAGACCCACCTGGGATCGAGCCCGGGTTGCATTAATTAAAAATCAATAGGTCGACTACTACGCTATCGGACACATAAAAAACAATGCACCAAGGTGTGTGTGTGTGTTTTGGAATGTAGGGCTATAATGACAAAAAAAAAAAAAAAAAAAAAAAAAAAAAAAAAAATATATATATATATATATATATATATATATATATATATATAAAATGGGTAAGAAGTAAATGTATATATCAAATTTCTTTGGGTAGGATTTATAGCATTATCAAATGACAAGCTCAAAGAAAAACTAGAACCGCAAGCGGTATCTTGGTTTTCGCTTTTAACCTAATCAACTTGAACACTTTATTTCAACTCAGCCACAATTTTTAATATGAAACAGAACGCAAAGGTTTTTTGAAGACCTACTCTCATTTGCACATTTTTTTTGTTTTTTTTTGAATGTTAGAACATTCAAACTCCTCTAGCGCAAATATTTCCCCATACCCTATCATCACATCACATCACATTCTGTGGTGCTGTCAACAAGGAACAAAATGCTGAAAACCGCATTTCAATTAGACTTTAACGTTTTGAGTTATAGGCAAAAGAGTGATTTTAAGCAAAGCGCCCTCTAGCGGCAAAATGAGAAAAAAAAAATGATAAAAATTTTACAAATAGTTCAAACAAGTATATAAGTCGCACTAATCGAACATTCTTTTTCTTATATATCACAATTTTAAGCATAAAAACTGAATAACAATTATTCCATAAAAGGATCAAACTTTGGATTGTCGTAAAATGAAAAGATCAAGTCCGATCTTCAAAAACTAAACATTATACGAAAGAACTATTTAGAACTAAAACTTTTGTTCATATACTCTCAATGAAATATTTTTAGATTTGGAGCACTTTGGGGCCGAATAAAAACACAATTATCGTAATATGACCTTGACCGTTTCAATGTTTTTTAACTTTTTAATTGTGAGGCCCTTTCAAACATAACAATACATAACTTGTGAAAATTTCATGAAGAATGAACAGAAAATAAAGTCAGGAGCGAGAAAAAAACATGTTTTTGAAATTTTAATTTTTCCTAAAATTTAGTGAAGTTTGACCTTTTTCTAGAGGACAAACCATGCATTTCTTAAATTCGCCACCCCATATATTTTGTGCGTATATGTCTTGCAAATCATTTGCAGCAAACAGAATTCTTCTATCTGATTTCTAACAAAAATGGATAGGTTTTCGTAGACCTACCCTCATTTGCAGTTTTTTTACGAGATTCGAACTTTCAACCTTCCGTTACTAGCTCAAAAAGTTTCAGCCACTCATACCTAGAAACTATCATATTTTATTAGGCTATCAACAAGGAACATAATTCAATTAACCGCATTTGGATCAGGCTTCAACTTTTTGAGTTATAAGCAAAAGAATGATTTCAAGAAAAGCGCCCCCCTAGCGGCAAAATGAGATAGAAAATTGATTAAAATTTTACTGTTTGGTACCTAGCAAAGCAGCAAATAGTTCAATCAAGTATACTAGTCGCACAAGTCAAACTTTTTATTCTTGTGTATCAGAATTTGAAGCATAAAACCTGATTTACAATTATTCCAAAAAAGGATCAAACTTTGGACTGCCGTATAATGACCAAATCAAGTCCGATCTTCAAAAACTAAACATCACTGGAAAGAGCTCTTTAAGAACTAAAACTTTTGTTCATATACTCTCAATTAAATATTTTTAGTTTTGGAGCTATTTGTGGCCGAATAAAAACACAATAATCGTAATATGACCTTGACCTTTTCAAATTTCTTTAATTTTTTTATTGTGAGGCCCTTTCAAACATAACAATACATTTTGTGTGAAAATATCATGAAGAATGAACAGAAAATAAAGTCAGGAGCGACAAAAACATGTTTTTGAAATTTTAATTTTTCCTAAAATTAAATGAAGTTTGACCTTTTCTAGAGGACAAACCACGCATTTCCTAAATTCGCCACCCCATATATTTTGTGCGTATATGTCTTGCAAATCGTATGCAGCAAACAGAATTCTTCTATCTGATCTCTAACAAAAGTGGGAAGGTTTTTCGTAGACCTACCCTCATTATTTCACTTTTTTCCAAGGTTCGAACATTCAACCTCTCTAGAACAATTTTTTTCCCGTACTCGATGATAAGATTTCCATCATATTTGATTGGGCTGTCAACAAGGAACATTATGTAAAAAACCGCATCTAAATCAGGTTTCAAATTTTTTAGTTATTAGCAAAACAGTGATTACATGCATTGCGCCCCCTAGAGGCTAAATCAGAAACAAAAGTGAAAAGTTTGACCATTTAGGCACATGTTCAGATAAAGATGACTCCATGCCAAAAATTTCATAGCTGTAGCTTTTTTTCATCTGGCCGCTAGGCTGGACACAAAAATGGGTGGAATTGGAAAAATAATAAAAACTAGAACCGCAAGCGGTATCTTGGTTTTCGCTTTTAACCTAATCAACTTGAACACTTTATTTCAACTCAGCTACAATTTTCAATATGAAACAGAACGCAAAGGTTTTTTGAAGACCTACTCTCATTTGCACAGTTTTGTTTTTTGTTGTTTTTTTTTGGAATGTTAGAACATTCAAACTCCTCTAACGCAAATATTTCCCCATACCCTATACTTTGAAATCATCACATTCTGTGGTACAAGGAACAAAATGCTGAAAACCGCATTTCAATTAGACTTTAACGTTTTGAGTTATAGGCAAAAGAGTGATTTTAAGCAAAGCGCCCCTAGCGGCAAAATGAGGGAAAAAAAATGAAAATATTTTAAATTAGGATCCGATCTTCAAAAACTAAACATTATGCGGAAGAACTATTTAGAACTAAAACTTTTGTTCATATACTTTCAATGAAATATTTTTAGATTTGGAGCACTTTGGGGCCGAATAAAAACACAATTATCGTAATATGACCTTGACCTTTTCAATGTTTTTTTTAACTTTTTAATTGTGAGGCCCTTTCAAACATAACAATACATAACTTGTGAAAATTTCATGAAGAATGAACAGAAAATAAAGTCAGGGGCGACAAAAAAACATGTTTTTGAAATTTTAATTTTTCCTAAAATTTAGTGAAGTTTGACCTTTTCTAGAGGACAAACCACGCATTTCTTAAATTCGCCACCCCATATATTTTGTGCGTATATGTCTTGCAAATCATTTGCAGCAAACAGAATTCTTCTATCTGATTTCTAACAAAAATGGATAGGTTTTTCGTAGACCTACCCTCATCTGCACAGTTTTTTACGAGATTCGAACTTTCAACCTTCCGTTACTAGCTCAAAATGTTTCAGCCACTCATACCTAGAAACTATCATATTTTAATAGGCTATCAACAAGGAGCATAATTCAGTTAACCGCATTTGGATCAGGCTTCAACTTTTTGAGTTATAAGCAAAAGAATGATTTCAAGAAAAGCGCCCCCTAGTGGCAAAATGAGAAAGAAAATTGATTAAAATTTTACTGTTAGGTACCTAGCATAGCAGCAAATAGTTCAATCAAGTATACTAGTCGCACAAGACAAACTTTTTATTCTTATGTATCAGAATTTGAAGCATAAAACCTGATTTACAATTATTCCAAAAAAGGATCAAACTTTGGACTGCCGTATAATGACCAAATCAAGTCCGCTCTTCAAAAATAAACATCACTGGAAAGAACTCTTTAAGAACTAAAACTTTTGTTCATATACTCTCAATGAAATGTTTTTAGTTTTGGAGCTATTTGTGGCCGAATAAAAACACAATAATCGTAATATGACCTTGACCTTTTCAATTCTTTTTATTTTTTGAATTGTGAGGCCCTTTCAAACATAACAATACATATCGTGTGAAAATTTCATGAAGAATGAACAGAAAATAAAGTCAGGAGCGACAAAAACATGTTTTTGAAATTTTAATTTTTCCTAAAATTTAGTGAAGTTTGACCGTTTCTAGAGGACAAACCACGCATTTCCTTAATTCGCCACCCATATATTTTGTGTGTATACATCTTTCAAATGTTATGCCAGAGACGGAATTCTTCTATCTGATCTCTAACAAAAACAGATAGGTTTTTCGTAACCTACCCTCATTTGCACAGTTGTTTTTTTTTTTTTTTTTTTTTGCGAGGTTCGAACATTCAACCTTCCGTAGCTCAAAAGCTTTCAGCCACACGGACCCTCGAATCCTATCATATGTTATTAGGCTATCAACAGGGAACAGAATGCAAAAAACCGCATTCGAATCGGACTTCAACTTTTTGAGTTATAAGCAAAAGAATGATTTCAAGAAAAGCGCCACCTAGCGGCAAAATGAGAAAGAAAATTGATTAAAATTTTGCTGTCAATCAAGTATACTAGTCGCACAAGTCAAAGTTTTTATTCTTATGTATCAGAATTTGAAGCATAAAACCTGATTTACAATTATTCCAAAAAAGGATCAAACTTTGGACTGCCGTATAATGACCAAATCAAGTCCGATCTTCAAAAACTAAACATCACTGGAAAGAGCTCTTGAAGAACTAAAACTTTTGTTCATATACTCTCAATGAAATATTTTTAGTTTTGGAGCTATTTGTGGCCGAATAAAAACACAATTATCGTAATATGACCTTGACCTTTTCAATTCTTTTTTATTTTTTGAATTGTGAGGCCCTTTCAAACATAACAATACATATCGTGTGAAAATTTCATGAAGAATGAACAGAAAATAAAGTCAGGAGCGACAAAAACATGTTTTTGAAATTTTAATTTTTCCTAAAATTTAGTGAAGTTTGACCGTTTCTAGAGGACAAACGACGCATTTCCTTAATTCGCCACCCCATATATTTTGTGCGTATATGTCTTGCAAATCGTATGCAGCAAACAGAATTATTCTATCTGATCTCTAACAAAAGTGGGTAGGTTTTTCGTAGACCTACCCTCATTTTTCCACTTTTTTCCAAGGTTCGAACATTCAACCTCTCCTAGAACAATTTTTTTCCAGTACACGATGATAAGATATCCATCATATTTGATTGGGCTGTCAACAAGGAACATTATGTAAAAAACCGCATCTAAATCAGATTTCAAATTTTTGAGTTATTAGCAAAAGAGTGATTACATGCATTGCGCCCCCTAGTGGCTAAATCAGAAATAAATGTGAAAAGTTTGACCAATTAGGCACATGTTCAGATAAAGATGACTCCATGCCCAAAATTTCATAGCTGTAGCTTTTCTCATCTGGCCGCTAGGCTGGACACAAAAATGGGTGGAATTGGAAAAATAATAAAAATAAAAAAAAAAACAACAAATCAACAGAAGAAGAACAATAGGTTTTCGCCCAGCAGAGGCGAAAACCTAAAAAATAAAAAAATCAACAGAAGAAGAACAATAGGTTTTCGCCCTGCAGAGGCGAAAACCTAAAAAACAACGTCCTCACCTATGTTCCGCGTACTCGCATCTTTTACATATTGCCTGCTCGTGAGATGGGCACCATTTTTCAACCTGCATATTTGTATGTAACAGACAATTCTCAAATAGCACAGAGACGGCTTTACTTTTAGAAACATTATTAGGATCCTCTAATTTATGGCGAGTAAAATTCTCTTCGTGATGCGTCAAACAGCTATAGCACAGGAACTGTTTACAATCATGGCAGAATTTTTCGGCTTCCCCCTTTTTCCCCCTATCATCGCAGCTCGAGCATGGATTGATAAGTAACTCGTCGGAAAACTGTACAAAAACTGTAGTGCGTCTCTTCTGTTTTATATACGCTTGTATCGACTTCAGCTGATGATTCTCCGTCAAGAGATTATGCTCCGTTAAACATTGGCTACACAATAATATAGAACAATCGAAACAATATTCCTCGGGTTTCGCTACAATGTTTTTCTCCTTGCAAATATCACACGTGTCGTCCAAATCTGATGAGGTCGAAAATATTGCAGTCTCAAACGACTCCAAGGTTTCTTCCATGTTAACTACATGTAGTTTTATCGCCAGAGTATGTATTCAAACGCTCTTGTTTAATAACAACTGTTAAAGCTTTTCATTTACTCCTATTGCAACATGATCTGTTGTTCATCTAACCTTTCAACCTCATTATTCTCTTCCTCTTGATTGGTTCTTGATTGGTTTTTGATCATGTTTTAGATTATCCGGTTCGGAAATCCGATCTAGCAAACGATAGGGACACTGTTACACTTATAATCAAACACAGCAATACTTAGAATTTACAAAGTTGAACATGATCGGGTCTTTCCGGCTCAATTCGGAGAGGCAAGAGTTTTCTCGGTTCAGATTATTCCAAACAAAAAAAGAAATGTTTTCCTCATCCACACACAAAATTCGTAATTAACTTAAGTTGGTGTTCTTGTAAATCATTGCTATATGTTTAGTAGTTTTCATGTAGCAAGTCAACTCCTTTTTATGCTTTGTATATCATTTAAGACAGTGTTAATAAATGAACTGTCTAATTATTAACATTTTCTCTACATTGCCTTAGCGAGATATGATGAGTCACATGCTGATTCTTAGAATTCAGATATAATCGGATCTCAACTGTGGTCATTATTTGACCACATCAGATATAAGCAGGGTTTAGCCAGTGCTGAAAATCTTAGTTTTACATTGTATATGACCTACCTCTTCATATACCTACCTCTTGAATATACATAAGGTTGTTTACAGACCAACCACTAGATTCAGTCTTTAGTGTGGCATTCTACAAAACGCCGGATAATCAGTTTTATGTATCTACAATGGGATTGTGACACAGTGTTCCACTCATAATGTCAGTTGCTTACGGCTATCTCCTCGGTTTGGTTAGGGCATCTGCCTTGGAAGAGGAAGTTCGAGGGTTTGATCCCCAACCGTGATATACCAAAGTCCTTAAAATGGTAGCCCTCTGCCTGTCGTTCAGGGTAGCTCCAGGCTCGAATTCCACCAACAATACTTAGCGCTAAGTTATACTTAAATTCTTAAACTAGGTAGATACACATTCCACTATAAATATTTCATAAAAAAAATCACGCATGACTAGGCTGAAATAAAGTATTACCTTAATAACTAACAACAAGTATTAAGAAATGAAATAGTTGGATATTTTATTAGAGAAACAAGGCTAATGACATTCGCCATTAAGTATTTAAGTTTTACTTAGCGCTAAGAACTGTTTGTGGACGCAGGATTGGTTACTGGGTGCGGTATCATGCCATTTATCCGTGCTTGTAAATACAGTGTGGCAGCAGTTTATCTGTCTCATATATGTATATACATAGTCACCAAATGACTAAAATAGGATCGACAGGATGTTAAACCAACTAAAAGCAAACATCGAAAGTCGGGGAGAGATCGACACCCATTGGCGTACAAAATACCGGTCCAGGAAGTGTCGAACGGGTATATATATAAGTATATAAGTATATGAGAATTCGTTTTAAAATCAAAGTACAGGAGGTTCAGAAAAGAAAACTTCGCAGAATGTTTGATCCGGTACTTGGAATATACGTTGTCATGACATGGTTAACCCTTTCCCTCATAGAGGAAACCATGAAAAGACCTATGCGAACAGCATAAAACCAGATCAGCCAGATTAAAACTCGCAGGCTGATCAGGTTTTATGCTGTTCGCTCTCCTCAGGGGTCTGGAAATGAGGATTTTGTAATTAAATTTGGTAAGGTTTAACTGTAGTTTTCTGCAGATCAGGCTTTATGTGATACCTATTGAGTGCGTTAATATGAGTCTATATGAGGGAAAGGGTTAACTGTATGTCTGTATAGTGTATCACATCTCGTATGATTATGCAAGTTCACCTCATGTTCTAAGAATCTGATTCAGTCTTATTGGTTGTGATAAATATCTTTCCAATCGTACCAGTTCATCCCGGATGCGGTTCTGATCCCGACTTACAATATTGTTCAAATTGTATTGGTTACTTCATCCTTGAAAGTTCTGTGACTGATTGGCCCGATGTCAACCTTAGGCGAAAAAAAAGTTGTTTGTTTCCACTAACTAAAAAAAAGGTAGGTAGGTCGGATTAATTATTTTTTAGAGGAATTGGCGAAAAACAGCGTTTTGCAACAGCAATAGCCTGAATGCTACGAAAAAAAGTTTAGTGTCGGTACAAAAAAAAAAAAAAAAAAAAAAAGTCGGTCAGGTTAGTGGAAACAAGAAACTTTTAATGTCTTATGTATTGTCTACCGAGTGATATGACAATAAGACAGCTCTATGTATATCCCATGTAGACAACGTCACTTAAAGACATACTCGCATAATTCATGAGACACCAATTTATGTAGTTTGGAATCAAGAAAGATAACTCGAGCACGCTTATCGAGGTAAAAAAAATTCGCCATTTCACTCCGTTTTAAATTATATAAACAACATGGGAAAAATGAAACGTCGCTGTTAATTGCACCCTGTGCATTGAATTGATATAAATTGATTTTATAATTTAAAAAAAAAAAAAAAATCATGAATGTGAAAGAAAATAAAAGTGGGTGCACATTAAAATTTTCAAATATTTTTAAAAGTATTATTGTGACATATTCATTTTTAATATTTTATGGTAGAAAATATAATCTAAATTGTTGTGAAATTTCATAAGTTTATCATGGATAGTTTTTGAGATATTTGTTGCTTTTTTGTGTGAAAAATTCCGGTGGAAAATAGTGTTGTTGGCGCAAAGTTCAGCATGTAATTTATATATTTTCATGATCATTGTGACATAAACAAACAAACAAACAAACATAAAAACACATGTTAATAGCTTGTCTCAGGTGTTAAATTTGTGTCTATTTTGTCAAAGTCCAAAGTGATGAAGTAATGAATTTCTCATCGGTTTAAATGATCTATCAATAACCATTTCTGTATAATTTCTTAAAATCATAGATTTTACTGAGATGCTTAAAGCGAATATGAAAATAAAGTTTTATACACGTTTCTTCTATTTTTTATGATTATGACATATTTTTAACTTGCGTAGTATGCAATCATGGGCGATAACTGCAATGTTCAAAATAATCAACGTTTTGAAAGAGTTGCTGTTCTTTCAGACCCAATCAAAGTAAATTGCTAATCGAGGAATGTGTCAAATTTTGTACTTGCAAAATGTTACAGAAAGTACATTTTTTAAAGATTCAATATTTATAGGTTTTTCATTTGCCTCTGCATCTGAAATATGTTGTAGGCCCGTAAATGGTAAACCAAATATACTAAAACTTTGGCTGCGGATTTAATATGATTATTGGTATGGTTGCAGGAAAAAGCCATCATGTAGTGTCAGCAATGGTTGTTTATATTTTGATACAGGCCTTTGGCCAAAACTAAAATTAAAAAAGTTGAAACGAAAATAAGTTTAAAAGTTTCTTTCCCTACGGAAAAAACATGGAAGAAAGATTAATCGTAAAGTGATACTCAAAACGGAAATATCATTTAATATTAATATACAGAAACAAGAATTCAATAATATTGCAAAATCAAATCCGCAAAAAGAAATAAAGAAAGTTAAAAGAAATAAAAAAGTTAAAATAAAATCCTGATAAAAAAAACCCAAAAACATTTCCAATGATGAGTTTTTCAAACGCTTTAAAGATCTTTTTTCTGATAACAATACTTCCAAAAACGAGTTTGCAGAAGTTGATAGATGCAATTACAGAATCTATTATTCCAGATCGAGAGATTGAAGTTACTGAAGTACAGAGTGCAAAGGGTTGCAAGTGGTAGTTATGATAAACTTATACTCGAATTATTTATTGATTGTGTTTGATATATTGTCTCGTATTCTTTGTAAGTTAATTTATAATAAATATTTTCTAACGGCATTTAACCCGAAGGCTGGACTACCGGTATTATTGTTCCTGTTCCTAAAAAAGGTAACTTAGGAGAAGTAAACAATTAAGGAGGTATAGCTTTAACTAGTTTATCTTCTTAGGATTTTTCAAGTGTTATTAACAAATGATTAACTACCTGGGTAGAGAATAATGAAATATAATAAAACATCGTAATGACAATTGACTGTATTTTTGTATTTAATAGTATGATAGATAAAGTTGTTAATCATAAAAAGAAGAAGTTATATTGTGTTTCTTTTCTTGTTGATTTTAAAAGGATTTGTCCTCGTCTATAGGAATGGTACTATTGTTAAACTTTTGATATGGTTGTTCAACTAAGGTTATAAAAATAATACAGTCTATGTATGAGAAAGTGCAAATTTGCATTCGCACGAACGGTGTTGGTACTGACTTTTTCGGGGCCTCAATGGCGCAGAGGGTAAAGTCGCTAACTTTATCACTCACTCAGCCCCTAACTGCGTGGGTTCAAGATATTATAGATAAACTCTATGAATTATGTAGATCATGGGGTATTGAAGTGAATGTAGATAAGTTTGCTGTAATGGTGTTCAGGAAGGGGACTAACAGAGAACGTTGTGACATATTATATAATAATGAATTACTGAAAAACGTTGATGAATTCGTATACCTTGGTGTAAAATTAAAATCAAACTGTCTTTTTTTTGCTCCTCAAAAACGTTTATTAGAAAGTGCACGAAAGCATTACACTCAATAATACCTTGGCTGGTCAAGTTACGTTAAAGGTTGAAATTTGATTCTATGTTTTTACGTATTTTATGTTACGGTTGTAAAATATGAAGTTTCCACAAAACTCCAGACATTTACCGTGTTCACTTAGATTTCTACAATGGACTAAAGTATGAAATCAATGTTTGGATTATAGTATCTATTTTCAAGAAATCAAGTTTGTGCAGGGCAGTTGAATATCATTAAGAAAAGAATTAACGATCAATATATAATTGTTGGCTTTATTCTATAGATAATAGTAGTAAGTTAGATAAATATCGTAGTTTCAAAACATGTTTGGAAATTTAATCATATATTAAGAAAGTTGACAATCCTCTACATTGTAGTGCACTCACGAAACTTAAATGTTCTGCCCATAACTTGGCTGTTGAAGTTGGTAGATATAGAAATATCGATAGACATTTTCGTAACCTGAATATTGTTTTAGTATGCCCATTTTACAGAGATTTGCGGTTAAAGATATCACCACGGTATTTTTGTGCTTGGTCAACAATTACGAAATTTAAATCATTGATGCAAAATAAACAATCAAGAGTCGTTAAAAATTGCTAAATTTGTATATTTTGCCTTTCCAAAAGAAAGTTAAATATAACATAAGTTACTGTGAAATCATAAATTTTCGTGGGACACT
Organism: Solen grandis; assembly: GCA_021229015.1. Lineage (NCBI taxonomy): Eukaryota > Metazoa > Mollusca > Bivalvia > Adapedonta > Solenidae > Solen > Solen grandis. Next base: position 24,133,386 of record CM037786.1, read on the forward strand.
AATTTTCATCCATTTCGTAGTAGATTTTATCCACGAATATCAATTCCCGCGAAAACTTGTCTCTTATATAGACCTCATGTTTTCTAGACCGAATCCAGGAATAATGTTCCCTCGAAAGCCCTTTAGGTACATAATCAACGAAATTTAATGTCAACGAAAATTAATGATTATACAGTATATTTCGTGACTTTGGTATATTTCATGAGTATAATTGTATACATGGTAGGGATATTGTTATCCCATGTATTTGTTTCATACTTTTCTCAATGTTTATATGATGCCATAAGTATGTTTGTCTATGGCAATATACATTATGTTTATGCCTAATAATCTACTGAATTAGAAAAAAAAGTTCCTACAATTTGATAATGCACCCATCTGGTGAGTGTTAAGACGTGTGAAATTTGTTACCTATAAACGTATTATATCTATATGCATCATTGACTTCAATACATAATTTCTAGGAAAAAAAGGCAAGCAAAACATCTTTAAACAGTCATCCTTTGCTAATGTATCGAAAAATGGAAACGTGCTTTATGGAATTACATAACCTTGTTAAATGCATGCCTCACGCGATGTCCGCATAACGACATTATAATCATTTTCATCACGAACTGTCCACTGAGGTCACCATGTATTAATTTCACAGTAGATATTGCTTCAGGTTGTGTTTACAATGAATTGTGTTAACAAACAAAATCTATGGTATAATGCTTAATCTCTGGACACTTACATTGCATTGTTCCCAAATTAGTTTATTTTAGTTCTACTGACATTGTGAATAAACAATTCGGAGCAAAACTGTTTTAAATTTGTAAAACACCCCCCTTTTTTAAACCACTTTATTTTCTTCGTCATAGAAGCAAAAGGGTCGAGGCCATCCCCGCTGCCCCGTACAATACAACTGCATATAACTATGTTTATATAAACATACATGTAAATGACATCATATACCTAATGCAATATTTAAGTTTTAACTTTGAGTAAAACAAACCTACTGCATGATGATTGTTATTTGAGTTGCGATTCATGTCCAGCTTAATATTTCTATATGAGTTATGCTAGAGACACGTTCAAGTCATAGATCACTATCACATGTATACAACATACGTGTATACATGCACCCTTTTTCAGTGTAAGCAGTGCAGTTTAAAACTCGACTTTTCCATTCATGGCTAGGTTGGCTGTCTAGAAACAGAATCACAACATAAGACAATGTAAGTAGCTTAACATAATGTTAATGTTTAAGTGTTGTTGTTGTATTGGGGTTTACCATCGCTACGATAGTATTTCAATCATATAGCGACGTCCAGCTAATTACAGGTGGAGGAAGACCATGGTAGGGACTCGAACCCACAGCGGTGAGGGGCTGAGAGATTTGTAGTCCACGACTGTAACCGCTCGGCCACGGCGGCCCCTAATGTTTATGTGTAAAGTTTAATGGAATATTTTATAATACTATTTACGCTTTGCAAATGTTTTTATATTTATCTTTAAATAATTAAGCAAAAAAAAAATACACAAAAAATAAATACAAAAATAAATAAATAAAAAATAAATAAAAAAAATGGTAGCTTGCCAAATTGTGCAGATAGTTAACCGATATGAGTGGATGGTTTTTCTAGGTAAAGATCTAAAATCGTTCAGCATATGATAGTGTTAGTAAAATAATCTGAGGTCTATGCCTAATAAAGAGTGAATCAAATTCTTCGAAGTGGTTAAAAGGAAATATGGAGTGATTCAAATCATACGTAGGAGTTACGGCCCTTTACATAAGGGAAAACACTGTGGAATGAAATTATCTCCGCTTACTGTTGCATTGCGAACAAGTATATCCCCACCCCAAATGACTTGACTTGTCTATTTAGATTTACCGTCGCTTCGACTGTATTTCAGTCATATAGCGACGTCCAGCTAATTACAGGTGGAGGAAGACCCCGAATGCACGGAGGCATCCTGGTAGAACCACCGAGCTGGAAGGCTTTCTTACATGAAAATCCGAATGACCCTGCCGGGATTCGAACCCACGCGGTGAGGGGCTGAGTGAGTGTTAAAGTCAGCGACATTACCCTCTCGGCCACGGAGGCCCCTCGCCCCAAATGTGTTTCGAAGACAAATGTTACTATTGAAAGCATGGTTCACATGCATTTTTTGTCGGAGGTATATACAGCTTTTAACTTGTTAAACCTATATGCTTATTCATATCATGTAATTGTTTGCTTTTATTTTAATATTCCACTAACAGTGTTTTATTTATTTGTGTGGGTGGGGGCACGCTAATTCTTTGTGAGAAAAGTAACGTGTTGGTCATCCTGACCACTCTACGTCAGTCCTAGAATTATTCCAATCTCCCTGCAGAGTTGTCGTTCGTTCCTCACATAACATCTCTGCAACGGGCTCAATGACAAGAATCTTGTCAAAACAGAAAGCACTCATTTAACGCAGATTTCAGTATATTTTACGGATCTAAAGTATAGAAACTTTGAATAAATACTTTTTGAATCTGCAAATGTAAATATTTACAGGTTCAGCCGGATATCGTAGTTTAAAGTTCATAATTTGTAATTTTAATGACCATTTCGATCAGGATCCGTGGTGCTTTTTATTTATATTTCACAGTTTAAGGAGCCTATCTTGTCTCCTTCAAATTAAATATTTGAACAACGGTCTGGATAACGTCATATATTTGGAACTACTTTCTGAGCCCACTACAGAGGTGAATGTTATGTAAGCCGATGTGTAAGAGAGTGGAATTATTGCTATAGGAATATGCTATATGCTGACATCCTTTTTACAAATTCACTGTCAGGGATACACGTCTTTCCAGGTATGCCCTATCCAAAGTCGAGACGAGACAGATTAATTTTATACTGATATAAGAATGAAAAATAAGATTAAATAGCGTCTTTTGTCGACAGTGTTTGCATAAGTGTTTAACTTGTTAGAACAATCTCTTTAATAACGTAATATGGCAGCCAAAAATAATCGACATAGCATGAAAATATTTAACAGGAAACATCACGTCCTAAAATAGTGTAGATAATCAATGCTGCACGCACTCTGATAGCTTTTGGTTATTTTGTATGTTGTTAAATTTTATAGTTTTGCAGTTATTGTTGTTGTTGTTGTTTTCATAGTGTGTTGGCATCAAAGTGAGACCCTAATGCGTTACGCATTTTTTGTATTCAACATTTAAATGCATTCCTACAAGGCCCCTCTCAAACTTAGATTCGTTTAGAAGATTTGATTACCGCTAGTCACGTATACGTCCTGCCAACGAACTTAAGTTTGATAATATAAGTGTAACGTCCGCTTGTAAACACGAAGCACCTCAGCTAGTTCATGAATAATATTGGTTACAATAATTTAATTATAAGAAAACTAACTTTTTTTTACACCGACAATACGCCGATTCGGTGTTATGTCCACGTCCTTCTAATTAAATTTCACAGTTTAATTCTTTATTTTTCAACATATATAGTGTCTCTCTCCACCCCCCCTCTCTCTCTCTCTTGACAACGACTCTTTCGGCGTTTTTGTAAATACAGTATATACCGCTATAAGGAGGTAGTTATTGTATAAAGGGAGATATTCAATCATTCAACGGCCCGTGTACATGCATATTGGGGGAAAGGAGTAAACTACAGTCTTGATTAGTTTTATGCTGCTATCTATTCTCCTAAAGCAAAATCCAGTCTTAACATTTAAAAACAAATCATGTTACTTTCATCGTAACCCCCTGATGTTCATATTCGGCATTTATTTTACGATCGTCAAATATCCACGGCCGACCGGTCGATATCATCCTTAATGTCATGAACTCAAGCGAGGGTTTCCGACGATGCTATTATACAACTACATGTAAAAAAACATGCTACCTTTGTCATGAATGTGTGTCTGAAGTTTAACATAACACTGTCAGGGTCAATGCTTTGTTTACATTACTACGGTTCCACGCATACACGTGTTATCATAAATCATGTTCACAGACGGATACCTCTGGATAAATAACAAAAATGTTGATCGGTTTGCAGACGATGTAGGGAGGTACATCCTCCCATTTGGACACAGATAACTCTTTTTATTCTTAATAGAAATTGCGCGAGAGGAAAACACATAGCTGACATTAGAAGGGAGACGTAGGGAATAACTGTCCATGGAATGGGCACTGTAATATAATAAGGCACCTGGTGATAACTCAACAAGAAATATCCCGAATATATTAGTCTTGAAACGCGCTCAGATTTTGCTCTCGGCCGGTCCTCAAAAAATCGCATTTTACATTGACGTTGTTCTAAAACTCTCGTTTATTCGATTCTTTTCAGTGTTATACTTTTTGAAACAGGTACTTCCATTTTGCATTATTATTTACATTTTTTTCTAAAGAATAATTCATATTATAAAAAGAGCAGCATTGAGCAATGTTGTGAACAATTTTAGCTCTACCAGGCCAAATACAATTTATACAAATAAAATTGAAAAGAAAATACTGCAAATACTATAGCACAGAGTTAAACCAGTACAATCTTTAACGATGTCACGGCCGGGAGCGAACCCACGACCTTCCGATTCCAGCATGGAAGATTTTGTATCTCGGACCACGCGATCGGTGTGGCTAGAATTAACATAAGATGCTATTTTGTTACAAACGTTCTATATAGTGTATTGTTAATGTACTCTAAACCAAATTTCAAAACGTCCATTTTATAAAATTGAAATTTTCAAGAAATTCCTTTCATGTACCGACTTAAAAATTTGACATCTAGAGGTATACATAATACTTTATACAATCACGTGACTTGTGATTTAGCCTCTTATATTAGTTCACCATTTTCACCTTTTCAATTACACACACGTTTTTGTTATAATCTAACATTTAAATAAAATAAAAAAAAAAAAAATTAAAAAAAAACTATAAAAAAAACTAATGGACGTTTATAAATTCTTTTCAGTGTATTCTTATATTTCCATTTTTCCGTACAAACGTTTGTCCGTTATTTCCATAAAAATATTATCAACAAACAATTACGTTAATATCTATGGCCTAAATATCACGTGATCCAATTGCAACAAGCAAGTTTTAAGCATAGGGGTGTCAAAATTCCTTGTACATTCATGGTGGACGGACTCGATTGGAAAGCACGTAAGTTGATTCAATTTTTATTATTTCATTATAATCTGTTAATGGTTGTGAAGATATGTGTTGTACGTTTACTGTCTTAATAAACCAGTGTTGAAGCGAAGGTAATGCAATCAGCTAACAATCTGCTAGTTAAACGGTTTTAGGGAATTTTTTATTATTATTTTTTTTGCTGCAATAGTTGCACCCAGAAATATATTTTTGAGTCGGGCCGGTCTGTTTATTATTATTATTAGTAGTAGTTAATGAAATGCTGGCATACACAAAAGAAGGATTTGAAGTATTGGTAACATCTTGTAAATAACAAAAATACACCATTCCCACGTTTTGAAAAGAAAATTATACTACAATGTAAATAAAGTTCTAGACTTAGAATCTAATTTACTCATATATGTTCCATAATGAGGATTTAGATTCCTGTCAAAGAGATATAAATATGTTAGAATAATACTCTCGATAGTATTACAATATACTCAGTTTAATGGTATCATGGTATAGCCAAGTTATTATACCATGTTCAACGCTCAATGTCATTGTTGTATATTATTCAAGGACATGCGCATACATCACATAAATGTTTAATCTCGACTTCGAACTTTATAAATCATATACATAAGTGTAAAACCATGCCATGGCGATATTTTAAAATCATGTTTTACGAAGAATTGCAAATAAGTATGTATTAATTATATGCAATCATGTACATATATTTTCAAATTATATTTTGGAGATCGTTTTAAAGCTTACATAATTTATATAGTGTATCGAGTACTTGTATTGAACGTTTTCTTTTTACAAGTTTTATGGGTGTAAAAAATAGAACATTTTGGGTAAATCTTCACACTAGTCATATATTTTGCTCAAGGTATGGTATTAAAGATAATTAAACTACACTATTGCGGAATCGACCATAGGTCGGTAGGATGTTGGACCTATGTTTAAAGGTATTTGGTCGCTCATTCGGACACGTGGGCTATCTCTGGTTTCCTCTCACACGAACGCCATTTTTCCATAAGCGATGTCGCTTTCTTCCAATCATTTAAAAAGTAAAAGTTTTAAACTAGCAACACCTACTACACTGGCTTTACCAAATATATTTTTATACGATTTTTATTCAAAGGTTGCTGAAAATGTCAAAATTTGAAATCGGTCAAATGAAAACATCAAAGTTTCAATTGTAAAAATCATGAATAAAAGCTGAAAATATCAGTCTATTTTTTTTATCAAATTATTGTACAATTGCCGATCAATTAATGACTCGCTTGTTATTTTCTGGCTAAATTTGTAAGAATAGCCCCTGCTAAGATCAAAACAAATGATTTACATGTCTGTTTTTTCTTTAGTATCTAAGATTAAAAAGACTTTCCAAAAGATGCACGTGTACCTGAAAATGAGTTTGAAATTGATTTCGGTACTTCACAAGAATATTTGAAACGACTTAAGCAAGTTAGGGGTTACAGCTCTCATTTTGCACCAGGTCGCGATATGCGTAAATACGCCATTAAAAATGGCCAAATAGTAAATCACTTTCCAATAGGTGAATAGCAAACCCCATTTAAAGTCTTCGAAATTCAAATGATTTTTTTTTCATATAAGGGTAACATATATTGATTTTTTTTATAAAGATGCAAATACAGCCTCTTTCTTCCTTACAGTTCGGCACTGTAGGTCTCAACCTTCCCATCCTCGGCCCGTATTCACAATGCAATATTAGTCAATTTAAGTTTAAATGTATCAAGATTAAGCCATCCTTAATGGCGTTTACAATATTTCTTTCCTTATTTTTTTATTTTCGCATGTTTTACGTTAAAAAAGTGCTGAATACGAAATGAAAAAGAAAAGTTTCCGAGCTCGATATTTTGCTTCTTTCGTTTATCAATGTTAAACTTTTCGATAAATACTTAAAATATACATTTTTTAATAAGAAAACAAATCGAATCTATAATTGTTCAATTCATCTGAATAAATGTTAATATTCTTACTTCATTTTTACAGAAAAGAAACAAAGAATTAAAAAGGGAGAAAACAATGGTTACATTTTCAATCATGTTTTAATAAATTCTTCATTAGACTTTTTAAGATGAGCTTTCCTATCAATCGATTTAATTATCTAAATATGTCATTTTATTAGACTGTCCAAAGATTTCGTAAAAATATCACGTAAATAAAAAAGGGCAATCAAATCAATTTGAACTTCTCCACTTTATGCCGAAAACAATACTGTTTAAGGTAGATAAAATAATACGTATTTAATTCCATAAATCTTTATATATTATCTGAGTTCAAGAAAGAAACCTGCCTTCCATCATATGGAAATTTACCCAAATTCTCTGCGCACTCTCACCTTAGAACTTTGATTTTATCCTTCCAATTTAGGGGGAAATGATGACGTCAAGATCCGACAACATACGGGCACTTGCCTCCCTGATCCTTGTGTTCTTCATTCTACTGGCGGTTGTGGAAGCTGGGAAAAAAGACTACACAGGGTAGGTAACAGAATAGAACGAAATCATATGTTATATTTACTTTTAGATGACATACTGTCAGAAATATATTCACTACAACAATACAATGCTAATACATTTCAAATCACTTAATTAATTGTTAATTATGTATGCATTATAAAATGAATATGCCAAATGATTCAACATATTCTCACTATACTTGACGCAATATAAATAATTATGTGTCATTACTTACTTGTCAAAAATATAAACTGTAAGATGATGCTATCTGAAAGAAAGGTGGTAAAGAAAAAAATATAAAAGAGAACAAAGCTCTAAATACTTATTTAATGTTATTCAAAATTATTTTTCTGTAAACTAAGGAAACTTTTACGTAAATGGATAAATTGAAATGGATATAACCACTTGTAGTTAAAAAATCAATTAATGAAGCATAGTTAGATTATTATGATAAAATGATTTAATAAATTTAATTCTATTTTCTTTTTTCTTGAAAGGTAGGGCAAACAAATATAAAATGAAATTCAGTTTCTATTTCTCTCATTGAATAACAATGGCATAATTTATTTTAGATTATCCGCCTGTCTGTATTCTCAATGACTGTACTTATCTGAGTTTTGTAAAGAAAGAAAGAAAGAAAAAAAACTAATGGAAGTATATCTAAACATGTTTCATGTGCAAAATTAGGTTAAGCTGAATTATAAACTTCTTAAACACTACTAGCTTCTTTTTTGACAGCCGATTTTGGAGAAAACAATCAAGTAACATTTGTTTGAACACAATGATAAAATGTTAAAATCAACCCTCTCGAGCGAATTTCTAAAACCGTGTTAACACAGTCACGATTTTACATTATGTTCCCGATTCTTTATATAATATAACTTTAAAATTTTAAACCAAACTTTAACGATACATACATATCTATTGATGTAAAAAGGATATTTCCAAGCTCCCCATAAACCCCATTTGAACAGTTCGAAATTTTTACATCCAAAACATTTTTTTTTCTTCAAATTTAACATAATTTTCTCATCTCCTTTGTATTTAAGTAGCCTCATAAAACCGAAAAAAAAAAAAATCAGCATTGACTATATAACGGAATCGAAAAGTTAAATATTTTCCCCAGTTAATTGACAGAACGTTCATATCTTTAAGTGCTTCCCCTGTATGTATAAGCGATTTTTATGCCTAATGAAAGGGCTACAATACTTACCAGTACATTGTGTTAGTGGTTAGATGGAGTTAAGGTCATTTCCTTGTATTGAAAGATTCCAGATTCCTCCCTAGGTACAACTCATTTAAGATATGGTCCAGAATACTGATAGTAGGGCATTTTACTTGAGCATGACAAATAAAAATATATATACAAACGTTACTATCAATTTTTGAAAATGACTTATAAGAGTTTATTTCTTTTTATTTTTTTAGAGGATAAATATTTCTAACATATTGCACATAAATACTTTACACTATAACTTAGGATCCAGTGGTTATACTAAATTTAGATGACCTGGTTTGAACAAAATAAAACACAGCTTTGACTGTACGGTATACTGTTTGGAGCAGTATTCAAAAGGCGGAGCTTAAACCTTCACGGCTAAACACTAAAAAGTTGTAAAAAATATGAATTCTCAGCTTAATCTGCATCAATAATATAAATATTACTATGTGAAGCAAGGCAATATGAATAAAAGTAACTATACACATATACAGTTAACATAGTTATTATTACCACATGGCAATAAATGAGCAGCAACATGAATTCATGAATATGAGTGATGAAAATATAAGTAATTAAAAGCTTGTCATGTAGCAAATGTACACTTACATGTGTAAACCTCAGAGATAACGTTAAGACCGTATAGTCACATAAACATATATATAATTCCTTTCTTGTAAAGGCATACACATTTATGCAAGCTGGGCAACATAGCAGCATTCATAGATATATTTAAACGATCTTTGAAGGAAAGACAAATTACAACTGTCATTCAGCTCTGACTGCGTTGTTGCTCCAAGGAGACCGAGAATCAAACTAACACGGTCCAAAGTATTTAACTGTATAGCAAAGTCGGCACCGCATACAAGACATTTACAAAAGAATATTAATCTTAACTGACATGTTGCGATTTATTCATTTAGAAAGTGACCGAGTTTATGTCTTTAATTGTAACAACACTGTTCACAGGCGATTGCAGCGTCATGTAGCGGATACTGTTCATACCAAGCACGTGTTATAATTTTCATTATCTTCCGACAAATATTTCGGAATTTGCACAAATTGTACATGATACAGGGCTTCACATTAGGACAAAGGACTCTGAAGTATACAAAATCACTATCATGTGTTATTTTATTGTTCCAGTTATGTTCGTCAGCAGAATACACAGTTCTTTTAACAAGTTTTTTTCCCAAAGCATATTCAGTGGGTAGAGCAGGCTGATAATGAATGTTTGCAACCCTTACTTGTACAGCAATGAGCATATTTCAGGAATAAAACCATATGCAACAGCACTAACAGATGATAGAAATTGATAAATCCTTTGCAGGAAAATATTGCAGCATACACTATTAGTGTCTAATGACAACATCTTATGCAAAAACAAGAGTTTCTTTATCAGTTTGTGGAGACCGACCTTCGCTTCGTACATATCAGATCTTGTAGAGGTAGGAATGTTTGTGTTTTCTCAACGATCGGTTTATTGTGCGCAAGCTGAAGGACGACTTGTTACATCAGAGTTCACCTCCATCAGTGCTATTGGTTTTATCTTTTTTTTTTAAATACAAATCAATGGATATGAGCGGATTTAGTTCCTAGGTTGGACCAGTTCTTTGCGCCCGGGAAGGTCATGAAGAGTTCTTGCCTCCAACGGGGTTCGAACCCACAACTTTCGGATCCGTAATCGGATACGTTACCATTGGACCACGGCGCCCTCTAGCGGATTTATGTCATCAGAATGAACCTCTTGCGATGCCATGGCAAAGAATCCATTTTTGACCTTTTGCAGCCGCTCGTTGATACGATCAGCAAGTTTCATATTGAAATCATGTCACCAAGATGGGTCACGTGATCGGCTTGTCTTATGTATGAATCCCCGTACATAATTCCAATAGGTGGGGTAATACGGCGCTCCATAAAAAATGTTTTTTGTTCAACATTTATACAAACTTTCAATATCCGATAGTATCTATATACTCGTACAATGTCCACGAGGCGCTTTAAACGAAGCAGGATGTTGGATATGAGGGAGATATAACCAACGAATGACGGATTACCCCCTTATGCGACTGTTCTGTACGGCCGTCATTGCTGTTTTCCGATTAAACAAGTAATTGGTCAATATTAAGGTCCCTCGGATGTCCAAGTGAGGAAGCCCATCAACTGGGTTGTAGGGTCGGAGGTCTTAGTCATGTGACTATGTAACAATAACAACATCCTATTCAGTTCTTTGTGTCTGTACACTTAATGGATATATTTAAACACAGAGATGAAAACTACATATTACGTAGTAACAGTTTTCTTTCTTTTCCATAATGTAATCTTGAATATGAAGTTTTTCCAATGTATTTTTTTATGATGAGAACATCTGTTCTTGCAATTTTAACTCATTTGTTTAGTTAACATGGTCATTGACTCGTAAGTCGTTAGAAATGGTACTGGTATAATATATATTTATCTACCTTCTGCTTGTCGCTCAGAAAGGAAATTCCAGAACTAGTTGGTTTAGTGCCTGGTTATAACTAGATGTGGTATCATGCCACTTGTCTACGGTGTGAGATCGCAATGAGTTAGCACTTCTTCTCGATACCTTTGTCGTAGAGACGTTAAACACAGGCAAACAAATATTGATTTACCATTGGTACCCTACGATGTATAAAGCGCATCTACCTTGAAACAATACCGAAATAAGATTTAACCCTTTCCCTCATATAGACTCATTTTAACCCTTTACCTCATATAGACTCATTTTGACGCACTCAATAGGTACCACATAAAGCCTGATCTGCAGAAAACCACAGTTAAACCTTACCAAATTTAATTACAAAATCCTCATTTCCAGACCACTGAGGAGCAGCGAACAGCATAAAACCTGATCAGCCTGCGAGTTACTCGCAGGCTGATCTGGTTTTATGCTGTTCGCATAGGTCTTTTCATGGTATCCTCTATGAGGGAAAGGGTTAAGCCTAAGATATTGGCTTTTTCAAACAAAATATGCATTATTGTATTGCATTCTATTGCAGTTGTTTTGCTTTGAAATATATAATGTTTTATTATGTAAAACGAATATATACGAAATACGTCTCATCAAAAATAACACCAATGTTTTGATGCTTTAAGTTGATCTACGAAATATGCTTGCAATACCCGCAATAACTGAATATCCATGCTTTAGATCTAAATTCATTTGATTTTTATCACATAATTTCTATATTTTAGATACAAGCTTATCAGTGTAATGGCTCGAACCGCTACACAACTGAAATTCCAACGTGATTTGGAGGACAACAGTGACTTCGAATTGGTAAAATATCATTCTACTCATGTAGATACAGAAACGATATGCCATAAGTATATGTAGTCGATGAAAATAAAATGTGATATGTTATGCAATCATTATGTGTTATTTCTATTTATTTTCAGGGATAATCTGTCCCGTTGCACGTGTGTTTTTTTAGGGGGTTAACCGTGTAACTGTAAAGTCGTGAATACACGACCGCAACACACAAAAGCCGTTGACAATGTTGCTGGAATATCAATATACATACGTATGAAGGAAATTTCATGAAAACATGATTCTGTGGCTTAATATGACTCGTTTTGGTATCATAAAAACGTTTACGGGCGTTTGCATCACCATACGTGTCTTAATATTATCTGTTTGCTCGACTATAAGGGGAGACTAATCCTGCGTATGATTAATTTCACCCGATGTTCTTTCGCAGTGACGGGGTATAACGTTTTTAGTTATGCATTTCGGTACAGGTAGAAGACAAAAAAGGTAGAATACGATGGTGATGATGATGGTAGAAGAGAAGAAGAAAAAGATAATGATGGTGATAATAATGAGTATGGAGATGGAAAGGAAAACACAAATTTTGTTTATTTATTGATTCATATCTTTACATTTAGACTGATTTTTGGACAAGCCCCCACATTGGAAAGCCAACGGACATTTTAGTTGCCCCCAGCGTGTTTGCAGATATCAAAGCTGCTTTAGAAGAGGCTGGCATGACGGTGACTGTTCTTAACAGCAATATCCAAAGGTAAGATTCAACCCTGTTCAATCAGATCATAAGTAACAGCCCTGCATCCCCTTAGAATGGTATGATTGTTGCAAATTACGGTACATTGGTGTTTGAACTACCTTAACGTCTACTTGTAACAGCCCTAATGTAACACCATCATAATCTTATATTTCTCATAATTTATGTTTTCTCTACCATGGGAACATACATAACTTCAAGATGATTTGTTTCGCTGTTGATTTGTTTCAAACCTGTATGCATCAGTCGCAGTGACTAGTTGATCAGCTTACTGAAATTAAATTTGTGAAGGTATCTTAAAGCAATGATTACTTTATCTAAATGGTGGTTATCCTCCTTTATTTTTATACTAATGAAAAACTTTAACTTAATTATTAAACCCCAATTTCAGTAGGTGGACCGCAAGGTGCGAATTTCTAATGTTTAATGTTTAAAGTACACAAGTCGCCCTTTTAATCCAATGAATATTTGGAATAGGTGACATGGTAAACTGTTTTTTTTATGATTACATTTGCTGATTAAAATATACGATTGTTCAAAATGTAGATATTATGGCTCAAATCAACAGTTGCAAATAGAACTAGATGTCATTCGTGAAAACGAATGATAGGACTTTCTGCAAGCTGTGTTAATGCAAAAAGCAGGAGATAGAAGTTTCATGTAATGACTCACCTCTGGTAGTATTTCATGTTCATGCTGAACAATTGACATTATATTCCGAAATTAGTGCAAATGATAAGAACTAAGTATTAGTCTGTGACGTCACATGACGTCATATGATATCATAACTCTAAACATATGTAGAAATTCTGCAGAACTGCAAACTGTTTAAGTTTCAACTTTCTATCTCATCCTGAAGCTCTCTAATCCTAAAATGAAATTTTCGGTCCTATGTTCGAATCTTATTTCAGCCACAGAACTTCGGTCTTTCAGAATTTCGATTAGCTGACAGGATATGCACACCTAACTTTCAAGATGTACCATCTGTGAAAATTTGAAGAAAATCCGACCATAAATAGCGGCTGTAGAGCGTGAACACCATTTTTCACTATATTTAGCTCTGACGTCACATGACGTCATAGTGTGCTAAAGATGCTTTTGTTCAAAAGGGCATATTTTACTGTCATAACTCTGAAATTTTCGTTATTCTGAACAACTGGCATCATGTCAAAATCATTGCCCAAATATGAAAATTAAGAAGTATGCTTATGACGTCACAAGACGTCATATGACGTCAAGACTCAAGATATATGTAGAAATTCTGCAGAACTGCAAACTGTGTAAGTTTCAACTTTCTATCTCATCCTGAAGCTCTTTAATCCTAAAATGAAATTATCGGTCCTATGTTCGAATCTTATTTCAGCCACAGAACTTCGGTCTTTGGGAATTTCGGTTAGTTGACAGGATATGCACACCTGAGTTTCAAAATGTACCATCTGTGAAAATTTGAAGAAAATCCGACCATAAATGACGGCTGTAGAGCGTAAACACCATTTTTCACTATTTTTTGCTGTGACGTCATGTGACGTCATAGGGTGCTGAAGATGCTTTTCTTCAAAAGCGCATACTTTGCTTTCATAACTCTGAAATTTTCATTATTCTGAACAACTGGCATCATGTCGAAATCATTGCCCAAATGAAAATTAAGAAGTATGCTTATGACGTCACATGACTTCATATGACGTCACGACTCAAAATTTTTGTAGAAATTCTGCAGAACTGCAAACTGTGTAAGTTTCAACTTTCCATCTCATCCTGAAGCTCTTTTATCCTAAAATGAAATTTTCGGTCCTATGTTCGAATCTTATTTCAGCCACAGAACTTCGGTCTTTCGGAATTTCGGTTAGCTGACAGGATATGCACACCTTTGATTCAAGATGTACCATCTGTGAAAATTTGAAGAAAATCCGACCATAAATGACGGCTGTAGAGCGCGAACACCTTTTTTCACTATTTTTAGCTGTGACGTCACATGACGTCATAGGGTACTGAAGATGCTTTTGTTCAAAAGCGCATACTTTCCTTTCATAACTCTGAAATTTTCATTATTCTGAACAACTGGCATCATGTCGAAATCATTGCCCTAAAATGAAAATTAAGAAGTATGCTTATGACGTCACATGACGTCATATGACGTCACGCCTCAAAATATTTGTAGAAATTCTGCAGAACTGCAAACTGTGTAAGTTTCAACTTTCTATCTCATCCTGAAGCTCTTTTATCCTAAAATGAAATTTTCGGTCCTATGTTCGAATCTTATTTCAGCCACAGAACTTCGGTCTTTCGGAATTTCGGTTAGCTGACAGGATATGCACACCTTTGATTCAAGATGTACCATCTGTAAAAATTTGAAGAAAATCCGACCATAAATGACGGCTGTAGAGCGCGAACACCATTTTTCACTATTTTTAGCTCTGACGTCATGTGACGTCATAGGGTGCTGAAAATCATTGAAATCAAAATTTCCTCACGTGACTAATAAGCCATAAAAATTTCATCGTCCTAGGACTATAGCAACATATAAAAATAAGCGTTTAGTTAGGAAGAAGAAAAGAATAATAATAATAATAATAATAATAATAAACATAACAAACCCAATAGGACTTTCTGCTTTAGGCAGAAAGTCCTAACTAAATAATTGTTATTAAGTTTACAGACAAATTAAGATTTAGTTATCCGTTGTCATGTTAAGTTCCCGCGAATAACATTGTCCTTACTTGCACATCCCCCCATCCCAACCCCGCGTTGTTTTTGTTAAAAAGGGTCTAAATAACTGCATGCAAATTTATAATCTTAATTTGATATATTGTTTTCTTCAGTTTAGATAAGTTATAAGCAATTAAATTTATTACTTTGAGCTTACAATTATGAACAAAATAGAAGAAGTATCTTTTCTCTGCTAGAAGTACATCTTTACTTTGGCTGGTTCGGTTCATAAAGAAAGAGCAAGCATTACCGTGCCAAACGCCAATTTTAAATGCTCCCTTTCCCCAAATCTTGCTTCTCTCAACAATACAAAACTCCCCCAAAATGACTGACCTCTAGTTCTGTTGAAAGACATCACTGGTCTGAAAAACAAAATAATATCCCACCTATAAGGAGCCTGTTAGTATTGTAGTATCCAAGGGAGACAAACAGATGTATCTAAATCCATTTTTATGCTCTTTTACAAGAATTAATACTTTACTAGGGTACATACATTGACTTTGGCATCTATGGGTTTTTTTTTCTTTAATATGAACGATTTCTAATATTTTTTTCATTTTAAATTCTAAATGAAAAGACAAAACAAGATGCTTAGCTTTGTCTTAAAATGATGAAAGAAAAAATATGTTAATCAGTACGTGCCTTTTTGCTGACCAGTCAATACAGCGGCTTTAATCATTCCCGGGTAGTTGGGTATTTGGTGTGCTGGAATATACTCATACTCGAAGCAGCCTCGCTGTATCAAGCACAATCGCATTACTCAAAACGTAGGGGCTAGGGTTGGTGTTGAGGTGCTAGGAAGCTGCCAACAAATACACTGCTTTGAAGCCTCGCTTTATTGCAACAGATGATAATCTTCGTTCCCTTTCTGCTAGCTTTTGGTCTATGCTTGATTACCAGGGTTGGTGTCGGCAGCTAGGGCAAGGTATTTAACCCTTTCCCTCATATAGACTCATTTTAACCCTTTCCCTCATATAGACTCATTTTAACCCTTTCCCTCATATAGACCCATTTTGACGCACTCAATAGGTACCACATAAAGCCTGATCTGCAGAAAACCACAGTTAAACCTTACCAAATTTAATTACAAAATCCTCATTTCCAGACCACTGAGGAGCAGCGAACAGCATAAAACCTGATCAGCCTGCGAGTTACTCGCAGGCTGATCTGGTTTTATGCTGTTCGCATAGGTCTTTTCATGGTTTCCTCTATGAGGGAAAGGGTTAAGCGATTAGCGCTGTGGGACTATAGTATGTATAATCAAATAGAAATTTTGCTTACATACGATTGTTTTTTGCGAAGTTTTCCTATTTTTGAAAATCTTTTGCACAATAATTTATCTTTATTAAGTGACAAAGATATTTAAAGGAAATCTATTAAATATTATGCATTTTATTGCTTTATTAGTACATCTCGGAGGGTAAAAATGATACACCATTACAAAATACAAAAATGTATTAATCTATCAAGTTTTCAGAAAGATAGCAATTTCTTAAATGCAGCATATTGGTGTATTTACATTTACTTAAATGACTTACAATAGCTACAATGGGATAATAGGTAGTCAATGATTGACCTACTTTAAACAAAAGAACAAAACGTTTTGTTTGTGATGAAAAGTTTTGTGAGATTTTGACCAAGTCATGTATTGGAAAGGTGAGGTCTAAATATTAACTTTTTAAACCTGAAAAGGACAAATTGCGTTCGCCAGCGACGTGGATTTCGTGTGAAGTGGTTGCCATAACATTGATCCCTAAAAATGACACCACGGCAAAGTTAAATTAGCTAAGATTTTAATAAAGCCGAACGGCAAAAATAACTCAAAATGTCAATTATGAACGTAATTTGTGAAAAATGACAGTTATTTTATTTTTTATTTACCAACACCTTGATAATAGAAAAACCACTTCAAGGAATTGATGACAATTAAACAAAATGAAACTGGGAATATTGCATCTAGTGTCAAAATAACCAGAGTACGCCATTGGTTTTTACTGTCATTGGAAGACATTTAGACTGCATGTATTCTTAGTAATGTTATAAAATAATGGAAGACAGATGTCGACGATATGCTTTTTGGGGGTGGGGGAGAGCAATTTTCTCCTGCCAAATGTCGATATTGAAAAGAGTATATTGATAAATGATCGACAAAAAGTTGTCGATTAATCGCTCTTATCGATAAGACCTGGTTAATTTGTAGTAGATAAAACATGTAAGCTAAGTTTTTTGCCTGTAGTATTTGGGATTTAATGTAATGTTTAGTGTAGGGCTTCAATGTAATCATCCGTGTAGTTAGTTTCAAAATCAGTTATTTAATCCTCGGTGTAAACAATTTCTATATATTTAATGCAATTCTCGGTTTGGTCAGTTTTTAGAGTTACAATGTATCCTCAGTGTAGTCAACTTCTACAACTGTAATGAACTCATCATTGAAGTCTGTTTCTAGAGTTACAATGTAATCCTCAACCTAAGTCAGTTTCTTCAACTGCATTGAATTCTTTAGCATAAGCAGTTTCCAGAGCAGTAATGTAATTCTCAGCATAGTCAGGTAAATGAAATAGCTGGTGTTGTAAGTTTCTAGAGCCTCAATGTAATCTTATTCTCAGTGATATAGAGAAAGAGCGGAGGCCAAAACAAATGCAAGAACCTGTACACCGTATAAAGAGGGTCTCGAAAGCTGGTAAACGTAAACCTCCAAGGACTACTACCACCACAGCTCCGCCATCTCCATGTAACATCTTGACGGAATACTGTACTCCAAACCAGGTTGGAGAATCTTAATTTATTACTTTTATTTTGGTTATTTCATTCATGTAAAATAAGTTCAAATATTCCAGTTAATTCATATCAGTGTTTTTTTTTTTTTTGTTAAAAATAACCATCACCTAAATATTTTGCCATTAACTGCCCGATTCTTCGCATACTATCACATAGATAAAGATGTACAGATAAGCTAAGCAGTCTTGATATAATTGAGAAACCAATATGGCATTTAATGTAATACAGTGTCTTTCACAATTATAAATTATAACACTATGGACAGCTAAATCTTCGTTTTATTTCGGTTGTTTCCGGTCCTCATAATTTTCACACGCTGATAAAAATGAGTAATAAAGGTGTCAGTTGTCGGATCAACAGTAATATCTTGCACTGATTGCATAATACTTTGAAAAAAAATATATATATTCTCACTAATTATTTCTTTCTTCTTTCATTCTTTCTTGCTTGCATGTTTGTTTGTTTCTTTTATTCTGTAACTTCCCCATATGTTTCGTTTTAATAGTTTATATCATTGTTACTCGATAGTCTTTACTGTTCATGTATAAATGTACTGCTCATGCTGTATAACATAGTGTATTTTTATTTTCAGTTCGTAGCTTCCTCTTATATTTCGTTTCGATAAGGGAAGTAATACGTAATTTTCTTTCGAATAAACTAATACTGGACCGTTGCATAAGTGTAAAAAATTTTTTTTTAAAATTATATTTGCTTGATACATGCATAAAATCAAATCATTTCAAGGGATATAGAAAAGTTAATCGTCTGTGATATTCAAAGAAAAAAATGTATATTTATCATAACATCATGTATCAGGCCTATTGTTGAAAGTGAAAAATATGTTGTTGATGTTAATAATTATATCATACAATAGTATCAAGTTATTTGAATAAACGTTATGTAAAGGGCGAACGCGAAAAACAGAAAAAGATCTGTTGAAGTTAATAATAAATTTTGATTTTTATAATGTTGAATAAACTTAAATAAAAAGCAATGTCTGGTCTTTTAACTCTGATAGTATTGTTCTAAAATAAGAAAATCATTTTAGAGTAATTAAATTGCATTGATAGCTATTGAACGTCTTTTGCTTGCTAAGTATGATTTATTAATACTATATGTTAGTTGACTGAGTATTTTTTTATATATTCATACTCTCTGGGGGTATTTATATCCATTTATAATGTATTTCAAACATTGCAATGAATTATTTATATGTTAATTTCGAAAAAGGAGTTTGGATATATCCCATAGAGGTCTAAAGTGTTGGCAGCCTGTTAACAAATGTTCTATAGTTTCGATGCTATTACAAAAAATATCGAATTACTGTTTCTTTTACTCATAAATTCACAATTATATGAATAAGTGATCATTTTTAATTGAGTATTACGCAAATACACTATATATAGGTTCCTTTTGAGATGATTAAGTTAAGTCAGTAGAGCTATGCTTTAGAAGTCATTTCACTGTTCATGAGCCTTAATTAAGATAATTAATATATATATATATACTTTAGTAAAAAGCGTTTTATATATCATTTTTCTCTTGATGCGCTCCTCGTCGACAGTCAGCGTCAACTATTTCAGTAAATCAATTTTGCCTGCTTTCATATTCTGAATGCTTGTAAGTCACACAAGTACGTGTTGCTTTTGCTTTTAGGTCAAGGCATTTCTTGAAAATATGGCGCAAATGTATCCAAACAACGTAGACTTGAGTGTCGCCACAGCCACATCGGAAGGTCGAGACCTCTACAGGGTCAAGGTCAGACTACATTGGTTTTTTTTCTCTCTCATATGTATGTATGTATGTATGTATGTATGTATGTATTTGCGTGTGTATGAGTGCGTGTTTGCCTCATTTTGCTATACTCATCGATTGATATACATGTATACGCTTGTATTTAAACAATTTATTTGCTGAAAACTACAATTTTCTTCAGTATATTTGTAAGAAATAAGTCTACCGTTTCAAACAAGCATTTACAATATTGATTTAGGCAGAGATATCTCATCCAAATTATTTGAAGTTTTAATCTCGAAAATCCAGCAAAGTAATACAGATTTAATTAGATTTATTTTTTTCTTAGATTGCAGAAGATCTGAACACACCCAACCCTACCATTTTCGTAGAATGCGCCACTCATGCGCGGGAATGGATCACCGTTTCTTTTTGTTTGAGACTTATTAAGTGGGTAAGTGTGATAATTTCATATTTCGAGGATCAAAAGATAAATAAAATCCGCTGATTATCGCGAGAATCGAAGTCCTGAGAAACAATTTTTTTTATCTAGTTTCATGGACAGTAACTGAAACTGAATCCGGACTAGAACTAATATTGGATTAGACATGGTATGCAGATAATCTTTCCTCTATCACCATTTTGCTGCAAATCTGAAAATAAGCACATATGGCGTACCGTGGGTGCCTGCTTGTGACGTCATCTCTATACTCACCATTAGGAATGCGTGGCTTTCAATCACAGAATAATTATATTCCCAAATTTTTTTATTAAAAAGTATCCGCGTATTTACGGTATTGCAAAACTCGAAAGTATCAATGATACAGAATTGAAAATTTTAGGATGAAGATAATTTTAAAATCAAAATGTGAAGCGTAGACCATGATACCATTCTCTAAATTGATAATTCAGTATGAATATTATTGTCTACCGGTCCTACAAGACATGAAACCGTTATTTTGAGATTCTACTCTTGGTCTTAACCCCCCTTACTATGTTAAGTATGTCAGTAAAATGAGATACCATACTAAATTAAAACCAGTTTCGAGTAAAATCTGAATGTGGGAAATCTAATTAAAAGATAATTTTATTGTATTATGCCTCTTTTTGATAATGCTTAGCTACTTAGAACAAGAACTCATATTGTCTAAAAATTGTTGATATTTTTGTTTTGTTCTAGAGTTATTTGGTCTTTGCACAGACGCACTCTGCGACATTCCGCAACTTTCTCACGAGAATATAGTTATATGCCAAGTAAAATATGCAAATTAATCGTAACGTATTTATGGAGCAAATCTACGCTTCCTTTATTTTCTGGTTAAGGTTTACATTATTTGTAAAAAACAAATTTCGGCACAACTTTAGTTAATCCATCAACGTCGAGGAGTGAGTAATATTAAGTAGGCAACATTGACAATCATCTAGCCACGAAGTCCCCAACAATAATACAGTAATAGTAATAGTGATGGTCTCCTCAGGTTGTATTGATTAGTTTGTTATTTCATTCTTTTTTGTCACATTTGCAAACCCATCTTTTATTTATGACCATTAATTGTCCAAGAAACAATAATCGTTGAGTATACTGGACATTTACAGTTGTCCGAGGCAACGGATCCACGTGCTATTCAGATGAGGGAGAATTTCGACTGGAAGATTTACCCTGTCCACAATCCGGATGGTTATGCCTACTCACACGTATGTATATAACGACGTATTATGACTGTTATAACAAGATGATTCGCCATATCGTACATATATATTTTGATAACCATTATATTGGACATGATTCGCCCCAATCAATTCAATCCCTGTCCCCCTTTGAAAATTTCAACCTAATGTGATTGTATTCCATGTTAACATGAATTCTATGAAGTGGTTTGGCTACATTTCTTTATCATATATTCAGTAAGTGAATTTCTCAGTTTGTTTTGAATTAAACTATTTACTTACACGATTTGTATGAACATCTGAACATCATAAATTGCTATGTTATCGTCTTTCATATATTCCATCATTATCTTTCGGTACTTTGATTCCAGAGTAAATCGGCTAAACGGTGTACGTAGCTGCGCCTTTTCCTTGTTCAAATTATAAAGGATATTTGTTTGTTTTGAGTGGGTATGGGTTATATCTCAACCATTTCATATTTTCACAAGCGCGTTGCGCGAGTGAAAATGTGTAAATTATATCACTTTGAAATGAGATATAATCCACATACACACAAAACAAACACATTTCATTTAAACTATACTAACTACTGCTAAATTTCCTATATTAGTAAAATAGTATTCCTGGCAGATCGATATCATCACACTGTGGGATATTGATTTTATCTCATTGATAGAACACAATATTTCATCAGTTAGCATTAAATAAAAACGGTTATTTAAACATTTTTTTCAATTTCTTTTGCTCGATTTAAAAACACAGAGCAATTATTCTTTGCAAAGATGATCATGTCAAAGTGTATGGAGTTTTTGGCAGAATTAAAAGATATAAGGCGGTATAAAACAATGCTTTGTAAGCCGCATGAGGTGGACCAATTTTTGTCATCAACAACATCAAAAAATGATAAAACAAGACAGAGTTTTCTCGAAATATTTACATGTACTTTTTACTGTTTTACGCAAGTTAAATCTGTTGACCGAACCGCTGAAAACTTTCCTCCCTTTACAATTTTCGCTGACACCCTCACAGCGAGCTCCCTTTTATGTGCTGCACCCTGGAGGGGAGGTAACCCATACGTAAAAGATATAACAATGCTTATATTTCAGACATCTGACCGTTTTTGGCGAAAGAATAGGAAGCAATGTCGTCGAAAACAATATGGAACCGATCTGAATAGAAACTGGAATATTTCCTGGTCCGGTATATGATTTTTATCACATAACATTCATCCCAGCATCAAATGGCAATCCTTGTATATTTTTATTTATGTATCCCTAATGATATACATGTATTGAGACCGACCGAACCACTGTAGTCAGCCGACGTGTTTTATTTTGTTGTATATATTGTTATTAAAGGCAAATTTAAAAATGGATAGGGTAGAACACGTTTCTTCAACGTTCGTTAAACAACGTTTTGGTTGTATCAGATCAAACTCGTTGGCTGAAATGAAACTAGATAACTAGAGCGACATTTATTTTGTATCATTCTAGCCAACTCGGCTAATACTTAATCGATGATGACATTTATTAATTTAAAGTGACAATTTCAATAAGACATGCTCAGTTTATGTGTGACTATCCCAGTCAAAATATTTTGGTTCTCCATAGCAAGACATAAATTCCATGTGCTTTCATTTTGCATTATAAACCTTAGTATATTCATAATGAAACGACGTCCAACGGCCATAGAGACAATAAGGAAGAATAACCGACTGTAAGCCACATCGGAGGTTTCCCGACACTCTTACTATTCGGCCAATGAGGCCATATTATTTAACATACTGAAAATAGGACAAAAATCAGAAAGTAGTGGTTCTTTACTCAAGATAGAACAAATATTAAGAATATATGCTAATTCTAAGCATATAGATAGAAATGTATGATGGGTACTTATTTTTGCTGAGTATATATAGTGCTGCCTCACTGCAAACTGTCTGTATTTATTTATAAGATATGTATGGTTAAGTTTGATACTGGTGTAATGCCGTGACCGGGAATCTTACTTACACCCTACTGGTAACAGCTAGACCCTGCAACCAAAGCCAATGTTTGTAAATATTTTTTGGCTTCTTTGACCCTACTTGTATGTCGAAAATCAATAGATTTCATTTAGATTTTGCAATTTGCTGTTGTTGCACTATTATCATCTACCCAGCGTAAATGTCTTACACGTATGCCTGTGTACTTCACATAAGTTGGACGTCGTTATATGACTGAAATACGTTGGCACTGACGGTTAATCCCAAAACAGCGAAATATTAAAAACAGATAACGATGCTATAAAAATCCTCAAACTTGACACCTAGACCAAACTCTTAATGTGCGCGCTGTACAAAACACAACATCATGCTAGTTTGTGTTCGTCAAGTGGACATTTTCTTTTCAGACGGGAGCGACACATGTTCAAGTAACATTTACCACGGAGAAAGTCCATTTAGTGACCCAGAAACGAAAGCCCTCTCGGATGACATTACAAACACTTCAGATGTCTTCGCGTTCTTCTCCATTCACAGCTACTCTCAGATGATTCTCTTTCCGTATGGATACACAACAGAAGCAGCCCCAGATTATGACACACTTGTAAGAGACTTATCTTTATTGGATTTTTTTTTATAAACTTAAACTAACCCCTCTCACCTGTTCCTTGGTTGGACCAGTACTTTATGTCTGGGATGGTCTTTGATGAATAATGTCCTCAAGGGGGTTTGAACCTACAATCTTCGAAACCATAGTCATGTAGGTTACAGCTTGGCCACGATACTCACTTTTAATGCCATTTTAACAGTAAAGGAGTTATAATAGACGGTTTGTGTAACGGCACAATATACATCGTTTTATTGAAACAAAAGCAATAAGGCCCGTAGAAAAATAGACATCGTTATCAAATAAACGTACACACTTCAAGTATTCATATCTGTTTTACAGTATTATTCATCTAGTATTGTATTTTTTAATCATCAGTCCTTAGTTTTTATGATAATAATAGATGAAAATACTATAGCTTCACGAGAAGTTCAAGCACATGTGTACTATTTTTATTATGCAGCGCCTAAAATAAATTTATACAGTGTAAAATGAAATGCTCCATGATGTATAGATATTTCATTAAAATAAAATTATTGCTATAAATTTAAGATAGATAAGCAGCAGCAGCTGCAGCAGCAGCAGCAGCAGCAGCAGCAGCAACAACAACAACAACAAAACACACACACACATAAAAAGGTCACATCCACTCATCCTTATTTTTGTGTATGATGTCACCAAATATATGACATCAAACACTTTACATTTTGTGAAACAATGGATTTTTTATGACGTGCAGACTGTGTAGAATCTTGTCAGCAAACAGATGAGACCCTGTCTAGACAGCTCCTATACAAGACACTCTCTGATTTTGATCTGCTCTGTTTTTGAATGCCTTTCAATGTGTAATTAAGGGTCAAACGATCATTTTCGTGAAAAACATACGTGGTGTTATGGTGTACTAAAGAATTTCGAATTAATTTATTGTTTTGTCATTTTGGAAACAGGTTCGTATGTATAACGTATGCTTACCTCTTTTTTTCAATTCCTAGGATGGAATAGTACTTTGCGCGTTGGAATGCCAGTGAAAAACGTTTTCAACTTCACGATAGATTTTGAACGCTTTGAGAGGTGCTTGAGATCGTTACACCGGTGTTGGGCTACATTCGCATTAACCGAAAGTCTTTT
>CM037786.1:24158954-24208954 GCA_021229015.1 Solen grandis
GTGTCCCACCAGTGTCCCATCCTTGGTCTTCCCCAGACAACAAGAGAAAATGCAACATGTGCATTATGTCAGCATGCAAACCAACAGGTGGCCCATGTTTTCAGGCAAGGCATGACAGGAATAGCATGTTATCATGTGGCAATCTGACGAGGAGATCAGAAACAATGTAGCCATGCAGGTCCCAACTTATCATAAGGGAAAAGTTTCAAGCCAAGACTGAAGATCTATCCCCCCCCCTCTTCTTACAGAAAGCCATCAAGTTATTTGTTTCCACATCAGACAAAATTCCAACCTAAAATATGGATATTGGGGACTTTTCATGAAAGCATAATTTAAAATAGTCTCATGGTTGACATTGCAACTGGGGTCAAATTAAAACTAAATGTACATAGCCTTTGTTTTTTTGATGAGCAAATGACAGGGAAAACCGGTCGAACTTACAATAATCTCATTTTCAAAGTAACCATACTTGGAGGCCAAGGTATATATATGAGACTTAACTAGGACAAGCATGTTAGACAACAAAACTCTGGTCAAGCTCTAAAAACAACAGGGAAATACATCTATTGACATAACAGGTCTTAACAATTTCAAAGCTCCATTTAACATCTTGCGCTGTAATTTAACAAACAATATGCACGATAATATAAAGAAATTAGAGAAAAATGTTCAATAATTCATCAGTGGTTAGAAGACATACAACAAGCCTAGATTCTGAGAGACGAACGCATTGTGTAATAGCATCCAATTATTAATTCATTGAAAAAAGTAATTAGTATGCAAATTTCAGAAATTACAAGTGACTATGTAACAGTTTAACATGGTTGAGTGGACCTGTAATGGATGCACATGAAGCATGGTGACAATCTAAAACACACAGATGTGAGATGATGAACACTTTACCAGCTGTTGGTGAAAAAGCAAGGATTCACTCTTGTGGACCTTCACATTCAGTTGATAACAAAATAGTCCTTTTTCAATCATAAAAATTCTCAAAACAATCTGTCAATGAAATGAAAGAGCGCAATATGGACAGTGCTGGATTTAGAGGCAGTTGAAGAATTCTCACAAACATATAAGAAATATGTATCTCACATTCCTACTTTCAAACCCTTCACCTCAAACAGATGTGTTTTGACTAACTGGCAAACAGAATAAACCCAAATCAGTTAGATCCTTCCAGTAATATTGATGTTTAACAAAGTCATAAATTTGAATATTCATGAGGTAAATTAGAACAAGCATGTAATACTAATTTTGAGCAGTGATCCAGGATCTTATTATTACAGTAACCAATCCCTCGTGACTGTTCTTGGTTTGGACCAGCACTTTGCAACAATGAAGGCACTCAGATTTATTCCTAACCCCGGCAGGTAACACATTCTTAATTTTTAAGAATGAATGAAATTGAAGGTTTTGTATTTTTTTTTTTTTTAGAAGATCAAGAAACAATCTGGAAGCTTCTATGGGGTTCTCTTATTTAAAAGAACCTCAACAAGTGAGCAATGATGTGAAAGGGTCCAGATTCAAATATTCATCTTTCAAATGTTCCTATCTGAAGTCAAAATATCTTTCCGATCTAGCGATGTAAAGACCCATAATGCACTTCCTCCGGACCACAGTGCTGCACTTCCTCATCTGTCTGCGCCAGCAATACATTTTCCATGTGCACCATATGGGCGCAACTTCAAGTATATTCATTTCCTTAATGCAAGTAACGTGATGTCTTTCGAGGCCTTTAGGAAAAACATGCGGAGGTTAAAATGCACGACATTAATGCCATGAAAACGATACATCATCAAAAACATCCAACACTTTATCCACTGCGCACATTGCATCAACAGAACATGCAAAGGAATTTTCAACTACATAAATTAATTTATTTATTGTGAATACCCTATGATAAAAATTCCCAGACTGAGGCTTCCAATTTCATGGAATTTCAATGATTTAATTGCTGTATTGCTAGTTGCTTTTTCTGCTTCAAATTTGCCATGACTTTAAGCTCACTAGCCATGTGCATGTAATTACAGAACAATAAAGCCAGGTGACTGGGCCCTGCTGTTTTATTGCCTCTGTTTTTATCCCTCGTACACTACAAGTTTTTACAACCAGTCACCTTTGGCAGGGATCCTGTCTGCTTGAATCCTGATTTATTTGAAACATATTGTGACTGGAACAAGCTCTGAGCAAAACCCTTCACAACTATTTATGTTTTATGGCCCAAAACAAGAAAACTATTTCATTTTAACCTTAAAAACTTGTCTTACATGATGTGGTACAAAAAGAGATTTTTTTTTCTCCCCATGTTTGAAAATTGAAAAAAAAACTGGAGATATCTAAGTCTCAGTCATGTGAATAGATCATGTGACCAGGACCTCAGACCGGTACTCGAGTTGTCACCCTATTTCCTAATTTTAACTGAATTCCAAGGAACAGCTTTTTGGAAACTAAGAGACAATGTTTGGACTGGGCTCAAACCAATCACCCTTAGACTAATAATTCAGAACCCTAATCAGGTGAACCAATCTGCTGGAACAGAGACTCCTAATGCGTCTCTTCAGGAGGCAGGTCAAGCTATACAGGTCAGGCGTTACCAACAAAACAATGCACACATCTGGAAACACACATGTAATACACTTCAACAATATACCGGTAATTTAAAACATTAAAAAAACAAATTTACGGGTTCAGGAGATGTTCTATAAAATCCAATATAAAGGTCCTGACGAGTTACAATACACAAAACTATGCTTTGTCATACTTTATCTAGCCTGTCAATCAAATCTGACAATGCTTAGAGTTTTATTTCTATATTTTAATAACCAGCCATAAAATAACATGATGCCAGCCCAAATAAATACACTTTTATACCTATCTCAAGACAAAGATTCCATTTTTCAAGAGAGCAAAGTGTACTGATTTTAATGTTGACACCATCAACTTCAAAGGGACCTATTTCCCATTATTAAATTTTACACCTAAGTGTTCCGAGTTCAGTGTTTGGTGACAAACAACAGATCCGTCACTCAAGCTCCAGTATCAAGTACTTTGCAGATCGATGGTATATTTATAAGATGTACTTCATTCTCAAAACCATGTCAATATCATTTGTCAAAGATCAATACCCTAAACATGGCATCAGCTTCATGGGCAGTTTCCTAAGCAACATTATCTTTCCCCTTTTCCTCCCTTTTAGTTGTTTCCAGTATTAATATTTTTATCCCAAATTTTGCAATTAACTTGATGACTGATATTTTGTTTTACTGGTCACTTACAAATTAGTAATGTATAGATAAGAACATATAAATGGATGGAGAACAGAACTGCTTTCAGTAATTTATGGTTAAGTCCATGTTATGGTTCTGCTACATTTTGGACCTCATGGCCTTTCACAGACATAACCAAGGTTTCCTAATGTTTCATTAGGGTACCTTGGTTATCTTGGTAGAGGTTAAGTGGTCCAAGACATTGCGGAACCATTACAGGGACTTTACCTTAAGGCTATGAAGATTCTGAGCTGCAATATTGTAGGACTCAGGATGATGTGCATCTGTGCTGTCTGATCTGGGTCTCCTCTTGTTGCTAGGAGTCTTAAAGCGTCTCCATGAGATAAAGTATAAAAATTCATAAAAAATAGAAATGAAAGGTTCATTTTAAAAGATTTTTTCTGTAAACATGAAAATAAACCTAACCAAAGTATATTGATTTAACTTAATGAAAGTCAGACAGAAGGCTTGTGTTTAGACTGAATTCAAACATGTATAAAATTATAAAATATGTTTTAATGTGCTTTAATGCAGTAATTGCAATGCGAACAAAGAATCCCGTGCCTAACATATAAGGCTTATCACTATAGGTCACCCATTCTAGCAATCATATTTGTGAAATATGGCTCAAGACACAACTTTATAACAAATCAATACCCATCAAATGATAATATGGACAAGGGAAGTGTGTGTTTTATCTATTTTCGTGATCGTTTTAACAAATTCAGACATGAAGAAAGGATCATGGCAGTTAGCTGATACTCCCTACCATCATACTGCTATGCTTCTCTGCTGATATAGGAAATCTAGGATACATAACGACCTTCACCATGGAAACGCATTTTGACACCTTGTCAGACTGTCTGAATTAAAGATGAAAATACTGGTGCGTAGACAACACGGTAAAACTTGATCAGCTTTAACAGATTGAAACAATGACTGAATAGTTGCCTCTTTTAACAAGTAATTGAACAAGTAATTGGTGTTGCACACAACACATGAGTCCCCTACCGTTGAAGTGCACAACTTCTCCATTACAATAGCAACCAGAATTTTGGTCCGAGAAAAAAAAAAGTAACGTGCAGAATCTCCATCATCTATTCATATATATATTCATAATATCATCTTAAACGGTTTTTAAGTTATTGCGGGATCCTTATTTCTGGACGGACAGATGGACAGAGGAACAGGGCAAACATTATAGTCCCCTCATGTGTAAACACTGGTAGGGGAATAATAAAAGGCATTTCATTTGACATGTGGAGTGAGGAATGATAATATGTAGATAGGTAGGTGAGAAGAACCTTGTGTGCATCCATCTTCCTTATCTCCGATTGCATCAAGAGATAGATCTCACTTTGGCGATCTGGTTAATAACATCATCCTAAGTACATCCAGCATTGACATACCTCAGAAAATAAACAGACATCCATTTAAGCTGTCAATCAAAATTACCAAATACATTAAGCACACATTTCTATATCTATATAACAATGAAGGATCAGACAATTGGCTCTTGTATATATTAAACCCTTGAATTGTCTCCTATATTTTCCCATTAAAAATACATCCCTAAATTCATGATTGTCCCAGTCTCTGACCTCTGTATGATACACCTAGGCATTTAAACCTGATCTGCTACCGCTTTGAAGCTATAATCATTTCACTGCTGAGATTTATGAATGATTTTTATCACTGCCACTGTTCTGCAATTAATATGAATGATGTTTATTTCATCCATTTATAAAATGAAAACATGGCACATGGCTGGCCTGACATCTGCTATATATTATCCTAATTATTTAACAGAATACACAGTCTCTCCATGACATAGCTTATCTTACCTGTGCCAAAAAAAATCCCATCAAAATGACAGGTAAATATTCAGAAGTAACATATAAATCAAAATTTGCCACAACACACAAGAAGTTGTTTTAACATGCATCCTTTTGTTGGCCAATCATAATGTGATGAGCAAGGACCAGGTACAAAAGTGTAAAGGTCAAGGTCACAAAGGTAACAGAGTGAATGGCATACATTCAATATGACCCCTGTTTCCCTATATCTTCTATCACCCACCCCAGTGGGTGTTGGCTAGGCAGTAGACATTGACCCCTGTTTCCCTAGACATTGACCATCAGGTGGGAGGTCCTCTGTTTTCCCTACCAAGGACCTTTCAATATCTCACAGATAAAGGCTAGTTGGTTTGTGGCTGGTGTCCCAACTCATTATCAGCCTAGCCCTATATCCCCTCTCCCACCCTTACCCATATCTGCATCAAACCAATCCCAGACATTACAAAAGATTGGATAATCCAATGACCAGTGCTTGTCTGTCCATGCTGGACCCCCCTACACTTTCCTTCAACAGCTGGTTAAGATACAGTACCATCTACTGTTCACAATTCTTTGCCCTTTGGAAATCAATCACCCCAGTTTCAAACAGACCCATTAAATAAATGCACAAAGTTACAAAATAAAACAATACTTTTATCTTTACAAGTCTTTATTAATTCATACTTTTCATTAACAATTTTATGATCACTTTATACTGTAATAAAAGGGATATAATTAATAAATAATTATGTGAATTGCGTATGGAAGTTCAAAACTTAATGCAATTTTGTTTTTCCATTGTTTTTAACTTTCAATTCAATGATATTAAAGAGAAACAAAAGGACTTTAATGAAAATGGTTGATAAGCAGACAACAACAACAACAGTATAAGTACCAGTCAGAATGTCTTGTCATTAGATCAAAGCTACTCTAGCATTCAATGCAAGAAGACTACTATATAACCCAAATCATTATCTGCCAGGATTTCTCATCCCTTTTTACCTAAAAGCATTAAACACGATCTTTAAATTTTCCTCCAACGCTTTAATTTCAAAGAAACATGGCTCCATGCAACTCCTGGATCTCCGTGATACACCCCAGAAAGCCCAATTCAACTTCAAATAAATTTTTCTGAAAATGATTCCACTATTCTCTGTCCATCTCAAGGAAAGCATTTGTTTAGGGATCACATGACCTCTGGAGATACAAAGAACCTGTTACACGATCATCTGTGATAGAACATAATACTGAAAATTTATTTCAATGGTCTGCAGGCCTTTAAAGTTGCTCTAAAGATGATCACAAGCTAACAAGGAAGACAAAAAATGATAGAGGAGCATCTAATTGCATTGAGAGAGAGAAGCTTTTTATTTTTTATTTATTCAGTATGAGATGACTACATCATACTCCAAATTCTATAAAACCATAAATTTACAATTAACATTTTCTTGAGACATCTGCTATTAAGCTTCTAACAATTAAGGTTTATGCCCTGTAATTCACTTCCGGTTAAGGTATAGCCCCATAATACCCATCAAAGCCATGCATATAACTTCACAATACAAGCTTTTAAAATGTCAAACCATGGAAACCTTAAAGGCAAATTGACATATTATGACATCTGACAGAAATTCTTTTATTACCTCCCCTTTATAATTATGTTGTCATGAGTTATCTCCCCTGAAAAAGTTAAATGTGTTCATGAAATTTGAATCAGAATCATATAATGCATCTTTCAACTGTGAGTTTTCCTTGAAAATAAAATTCAGTTTTTCATATTCACAGAAATTGTATATTTCCCACAGACATCAATGTTAACTTAAATACAGATTATCTCCCCTACATGTAATAAAACCTGGAAAAACTCTCGGTGAAATATTTTTATTTTTAGATGTCTTCAAAGTGACAAAAGGGGGGGGGGGGGGGGGGGGGGGGGGGGGGGGGGGGGGGGGGGTTTCTTAACACCAAGAAATGCATTCTATGACTGAAACAAGACCTTTAAAGAACTGTTATAACACAAAAACAATTAGACCCTATTGTTATCCCTTATTTTCTGGTGTTCATATTCACAAAATTCTCTTCAAAGGAGTAGAGAATATACTGCAAGAAGCAAATCTGAAAGTTACTTCTTGTAATTTTTTGCCCGATTAAAGAATCTCTCTTTGATTGTTACACTGATCACTTCCAGGCCTATGCAGTACAATGCGATGATAAAGTAAAAGCTTAAATTTCATCTTACTTCTGTGAAAGCTCTCCTTGGGGAAGAAAAAAAATATGGCTATGCCAAATTTTATCACACCTATTCAATTAAGAAAGTTATTTTGTAATTCAACATGATCGGGTCATGCAGCCGCCTGTTGAGCCCGTCTGTATGAAGATAGAGCCCTGCGGTGTGACATAAATCACCCCATCCTAATCACCTGGGAATCTTACGGCATCAGAATATGCTTACCTAGGTTATTGCCTAATACCCACTAATTGATTTTATATTTAACCAAGCCTTTGATCCAACTATTAAAGTAATTCCACATGGTGAAAAATACCTGCGAATCCATCATTCCATTGAGCTTTTTTTTTTATCTTACAAAATAAATCATCTACATAATAAATTAGTTAGGGTATTGCACAATGTATTGTGAATGATTTAGTGGCACAACTAAGCTTATTAAGAAATATGAATACAACTGAATGGAACTGGCAACCTGCATCAGTGCAAATCAATTATTTCAGAAAAATTATCATACAAATCATTTAACAACCATTGTTTCATTCTTACTGTTTCGATATTTGAGCAGATTATGCAAACTGTAGTAATTTACACTAATGGTAAAAGTAAAATAATTACTAGAGTGGCCATTGTTAAATTGTTATCAGGGCCTACCCAGCTGAAAAAAAATAGGAAGAAAAAAAAATTTAATGCCCAGGCTACAAAATAATTATGGGTATGGAACCAGTCAGATCATTTGCCACCCATACTTCCCAGCATCCACTTCCTGTAGACTGTGCCTCTACCTGAGCTGGGCTATATAGTTACCCAAGTAACAAAACTCCAGACCAGTCTAGCACACAGCAGGCTTCCATAGAAGAGCAATTACCTGGCAACTTTTTAATTAATCCCTCACAGGAAATGTGCAGAACAATAATATGAGACAAATTCCAAACATTCAGAGAACCGACAGGTTCTGATTAAGTTATTTGGACAGGATTATTGGCATTAAGAGAAACACATCTATGCAAACTCTGGACTTATTGAAGATACAGTGGAGACTGTCAGATATGAAATACTGACTTTAAATATGATAAGAAGTGGCTCTGGATATATGCATAACAAATGTGTTTTTCATGCAGTCTGAGAGGCGTGAAGTAGAAGGAAGAGAAAAGGAGGCCTGTTGTTGACTGGTTCCCTGCAATATGTAAACACCATTAAGATGGTTGTGATGGACTTTACATAAGTGTCTTTAATATCATCCCCCGCTACCATTCAAGACATTAGACTGTCCTTTGAAAGAGAGATGAGCAAATTAGATCTATAGGGTATAACTTTCCTCCAAAGAAACATCCATATGTTGTTAAGACTAAGTACTCCAGCAGAGCAAGGCAGGTGGGGTATGACATTTTTGCATGACAAGAACAACCCTGCAACTCATCCAATGTCAGCTCAATCTCAAGCAGCTATTTATCTCAGCTCACCATGTCTGACAGCCTAATTTATGCTGACTTGTAAGACTAGTCAGTGAAAGAGGTTAGATTGGAAAAGAAATAACATGTCACACTAACAATTATATGGTTTTTGCTATTACAGAAACCTCAACCTATGATGTTATCCAGAAATAACTCACACACATCCACCCAAATTTTTCCAAACTGTCCATCATCAAAAAAAAAATTATTTAACCCTTTCCCTCATAGAGGACACCATGAAAAGACCTATGCGAACAGCATAAAACCAGATCAGCCTGCGAGCAACTCGCAGGCTGATCAGGTTTTATGCTGTTTGCTGCTCCTCAGTGGTCTTGAAATGAGGATTCTATAATTAAATTTGGTAAGGTTTAACTGTGGTTTTCTGCAGATCAGGCTTTATGTGGTACCTATTGAGTGCGTCAAAATGAGTCTATATGAGGTAAAGGGTTAAAATGAGTCTATATGAGGGAAAGGGTTAAAAAAAAAAGTTTGCTGACCTGCTCAGGTTTTAGTCCAGGGGGCACCCACGAGTATTCCTCCAACGGACATCCACTGTCATCGTCCGATGTAGAATTCCGCTTCACATCATGCATCAATTTATTCAGAGAACGATCATCTGTGATACTTGATGCCATGTCATGAATTTCTGGTGAGCATTTACAGTGGCGACAAATTTTTCTGAAAATAGAATGCATTCAATTATACACAAAGGTTTAGTTGAAATTACAAATACTGACTGGGATTTTGTATTGTGAGTTTTTAATAAAAGAAAGATTGAAGATCCTGGAGACAAGGTCAAAGTGAATGAAGACTATCACTATGTTTCATTGCATGACATTTTCAAATTAACGATGACTGTGTTTCAATATAATTTTCAATTAAGTGATATTGATTACCGACTGTAAACATATTGATTCAGATAGATCGTCGACACAAACTGTGAAAAATGAGTGATTGACAGCATAACTCACACAGTGAAACCCAAGTCTATTATAACACCAGACAGACGAAGCGCTTGTGTCAAAGTTTATCGCTTTAACGATCAATGTGCATGACAAGGTGACATCTACGGACAATTGTCCTTATTAAACATCTAGTGTTTCACTAAACGACTTCAATATTGCATGATCTGTAGTCCTACATTGAGAGATTGACTCTTAATTGTGAGAAATGCATGGTCTGTCCTACCCAGTATACTCAGAAGTATTTTGCAACGAAAATACAATCAGAGCCAACTTCATGATAATAAGATAATCCAAGAATTAAGCACAGAAAAAATTAGTTAATACTGCAGTGAAATTTACTCCAAATGAACAATTTCAAGTATCAGACTGTAAAGGTGGCTAGACTAACAAGTGAACGTGCACAAGCAAGGCCTTTCTTTAGAAAATATGTGTTGCCCATTATTTGAGCAACTCACTGAAAATGCTCCATTTTTGCAAGGCCATCCCTAAACTTTCTTATAACACACGTTCTTAACCTCTACCATAAGCCACTGAAAAAGTTTCTATAAGTTGCAAACAACCAATTATTTACAGAATGGTCCAGCTAACACTAGACAGCATATGTCCTGTTAATAAAGGTTCCAAAAATTTCCCTACAAATACACAGACATTACATCTGCACAACCTCTAAGTCTTTACAATTCTACCATCAGCCATATGCTAAAATGTTTTTTTCTCCCTGGCTTAACATATCAATACCATATTGCCGAGGACAAAGTGGATGCAACAGATTTCAGCGAGAAATTCAAATCAAAGCAATCACACATGCTGATGGAATTATTTTCATTCAAAGATCAAATACAGTGATCAGTTTGATGCCTGTTTTCTGAGCTAATTCATTTCAGACTCACTTAATTTATTTTGGTAATCACTGACAAATGGCTGTCTTAAATTCCAGGATAAGGCCACACAAAGAGTGAGACAGGGAGGTGTTAGTGCTATAGTCATGTAAACATGAGAATCTTGCTCATCAGATAATCCATTTTTGCCTATTTCATGGATTTTTTTAATTAGAGTATGACCATTCAGTGTCAGCAATAATCAGGCTGCAGTCATAGAAAATGCTGGATAAACAAGCCTTTATAATACTGATATTTCTACATTACTAAATCAAAAAAAAATGCAGCAATCTGACTATTATGCATTTAAAATGACAAATTTGAAATTGAAGTATCGATTGGTCTCAGACTATAATAGACTGGCCAGTTGTCTGATAAATGAATTTCAGTTTAAATGGTAACACTGTGGTGGAAACTTCAAAATAGTTTTCTGTTGCAAAAATTCTTCTTATCCAGGTGGCTAGGCTATTACATAATTTATAAGGATTTTACAAATTTCAAAACGCTCAGAGAACTTATTTGATCAAACTCTGGGGCTTAAAGGGGCACCTGGTAATTTCTACCACTGAACCTGACTGATCAGGATTTGTGCTGTGTGTTAAAGTCATTCGGAAGTGTAGCCTGGGTATGGGCAGAACAAAGATAACACAACCCTACAGTGGACACAACACTATCAGGACATCAAGTCCTTGTTTGTTGGATTATGTCCACTCTCAGATTGACCACCACTGGGGCGTTGTATGTTCGTGTGGAATGTGATACCCGGGTGTGATCAGACTGACCGACTCCGGACACTGACCAACCAGTACATAAGTTCAGCCCTTCTGTACAGTACTTCACTTTTCCTTACACGTATCTATGATAGAGTAATACAATTTCATGATTATCATGAATTCAAGAATCTCGCTTTGGTCTTTCCTTAAATTTAACTCTTATTCATGCAATCCTCACCTATCACATTTCTTCAACCCTAACATTGATGCTGTGGGCATTTGTGACAGTGCCTTAAATTTTGACTTGTGCAGACACATTCATAATGCCTGCACTGTTTGCTATTCACCCCCATAAATAAATTATGATACAGTCCAAGAAAGGACAAGTCTAATATTTTAACCCTTTCCCTCATAGAGGACACCATGAAAAGACCTATGCGAACAGCATAAAACCAGATCAGCCTGCAAGTAACTCGCAGGCTGATCAGGTTTTATGCTGTTCGCTGCTCCTCAGTGGTCTGGAAATGAGGACTTTATAATTAAATTTGGTAAGGTTTAACTTTGGTTTTCTGCAGAACAGGCTTTATGTGGTACCTACTGAGTGCGTCAAAATGAGTCTATATGAGGGAAAGGGTTAAAATGAGTCTATATGAGGGAAAGGGTCAAAATGAGTCTATATGAGGGAAAGGGTTAAGAAGTTTTACTTGCCAATCAGCTTAAGCTGATTCAACATAAATATTGTCCATTCAAAAGCCAGAAGGGGCTATCAGCCTTCTTTTTACATATACTGATAGCCCCTTCTGGCCTTCAATGGACGATTATTATGTTATATATCAAAACTCAAATAAATCATCAAAATGTTGTCTATCATAAAGACATTCACAATATTGAAGGCCTCAATTCTTATGGTATCTATGAAATACTTTCCAAACACTGCATTGTTTTTATTTTCAAAACCACTATTAAGCCAAAAGAGTTAGAATTAGTTATAAAGTACTGGTTTAAAGCATCATTTCCTCATAATATTTTCACACAACAATTTCATAATTTTGAATTACTTCGTCGTCTAGAGTTCTTTTTCTAAATTACCCACAGGACCAATATTTTACGCGCGAGGCATTTTTTCCCTCCATAACATGGTACTGTTGGCCAAGATCTATTCCATATTTCTATCAGAGAAACTAATTAAGTTCTAAATGTTACCAAAACCATCAACAGATTAAGCCGCTGTGTTTGACAGTTTTGCCACTTCCAATCCATATGAAAACACACAGCTGTTTTGTTAACACACTGACAGCTTTTCATGGTCCTACAACACAAAAATGTGGAGAAATCTCGCTCTAGCCAAACAATGCACAAGCTGCAACAAACAGCACACACAAATCAAACCACCTGTCAAGTTCAGGAATCTCCGCTAGCAAACTTTTCCCCATGAAATAATGAAAAGCAAACCAATTACACAATTAACTTATCCCACACAGTTTTCAAAACTTCTGACGTTATCTGACAGTTATATAGAACTAATCCTTTTCACTATACATATATTTTGAACTTTTAAATACATTATCAAATTTATATTAAGATCAATGATGAAAATCAGGTTAGACAGAAAGATATGCAAAGTCTCAACATGTTTTGCTGTGTTTTTTTTTCCTCATTATTAATCAATTATGACAGAATAAGTTACCTTAAATAAGAAGTTTTGCAACTTATATTTTGCTTCATCATTAAAATGATTAATTGGTTGATGAGAAGTTAATTACCAGCCCATTCATAATCATATCATTATCATTTCATTCGAAATACAATTTTTCAACACTCTATTTTCCCACTAGAGTTTTTATAGTCCAAAAATCATTTAAATAAATTACATTATATATTAATCTTAATTTTCCATATTGTTTTACAAAATACTTAAACATAACAGTATCTTATAATCTAGGTTAAAATATACAAAGACTTGATTTTTTGTTTGTTTAAGTTGTGAAATTTAAACAAAATTGTAAAAATAATCCTCTTTAAAGATCTGTATATTAGATAAGTTTCTCAGATGAATCGTAACTGTGATCATAGTGTTCTACCTGAACAGTAAGTATCCAATAAAGTCCTTCAATAATGTAACGCTGAATACATTATATAAAGATTAAAGACTATAAGTTTGAAATGAGAAAAGTGAAGGTGTACTTGAATTGGAGCCTGGGAATGATTTCACCTCATCAT
Organism: Solen grandis; assembly: GCA_021229015.1. Classification (NCBI taxonomy): domain Eukaryota; kingdom Metazoa; phylum Mollusca; class Bivalvia; order Adapedonta; family Solenidae; genus Solen; species Solen grandis. Next base: position 24,172,516 of record CM037786.1, read on the forward strand.
CTGCCACAACTGGTGATTTCATTATCCCATGCCGGCTGACACGTTTATATACTTACAACAAAACACCGATGATTTTCCCACACTGTGTCCGGCCATTTTATCCAAGGACATACATAACCGGTCAGTTCAGAGCGACTATTATGGCCAATAAAACCCCAGGTTTAAATCTTGATCTCCGCAATAAGTAAATCCACACAACAAAAGCACCGTCTATAATTGCCTGCACCACTGATCCTTTAGAACCCAACTGTTATTACATGGTAAGAAAAACTATTAAACCATCTCAATCAATTATACCTTCATTTCCTGTCATTTAAATATCCTTCACTCATTCAGGTCAGCTATAAACAACAAATCACTGAATCTTCATTTGATTAAATAACTAAAAATTCAAATCACACTCAAATATCCATCAATGTATCCACATAAAAATCCAATGTAGAAGTTTCTGTACTGTCTCCTCTTCAAAACTTCACAGGTACAGCTGCACTCAACCTGTATATCCAAACTATGGTATCAGTAAAGAAACCCTTCTAAGTAAACACTTAACATAGACTGAGAAACACAATTATTTACAGGAACTAGGAATTAAGGGATTAAATCCTCCGTGTGATTGTATGTGTAGGATAATCCATCTAGCACGTTACTGGCCCCTTTCAACTGTGGAAGGGACTCCTAGGCCACAGTGGGGGACGCTAACATCAAGGTCTATACACTTCACTGCCCTTTCAACTGGTAACACCCCCATCTCCCATTCACTGGCACAAGGTCACGGTTCACCGGACTCCCATGACCCCTACAGGCTACATCCTTAACAGTTACCATGGAAACCACACCTAACCTGGGGCCACTCACTCCTTTCTGGTCCCCCTTTCTTCAAGATAAGGGCCAGAAAAACAAACAATGACAAAACTTCCCCAAAGTTTTCACATAACTTTTGTCCAGTGTGGACAAAAACTGCCCATTAACCACTTGAGGTGACCATTATGGTTGGGGTGGAACTATCAATTTTCGGTCATTCTTCACCCAAAAACCGTCATTCTCCTCAAATGCTTTATTGTCTAAAATAAATTTAAATGGACACATAGAAATAAAAGGCTCTTATTGAGGTTTTGAGGCTTCAACCTGGATGATGCATCCTGTCCAGGATGTTTGTAGATACAATCAGTGGCCTGCAATTAGGTAACATAGGGAGGTGGACAGCAGGGGAGCCAGCCAGTGATGGATGGTCAGTGATGTGTCCTGATTAAAGACCATCCACTGGACATATGTCAGAAGGGGGACCTGCTGGACACATGCTGTAAGGGGACATTGTGAGTTATGAGATGGAATGGTCACTTTAACAGTGGAGCATTTGTCATCTTATGTTTCAATAACAACAAAACTTTGTCACTTTGTCCTCCTCATCATGATCATCATTCTACTAATGATTATATAATTCATTATTTAACTAATATCAATCCAACTAGGTAGTAGTACATAAACCCGTCTCAATCAGTTACAAAATTATGACTTGAGTAATTTAAAGCACCATATAAGCAGATATCTTCATAACATCAAAATGATACTAAAAAAAAAAACACAATAAAATGTCATTCCCCAGAATCAACATAATTATACAACAACAATAAAACAAGACTAATTACTTCAAGAAAGCCGTGCCAAACTGAGACCTGATGAACGTATAATGCGGTTTAACAATGGAACACAAGTCACCTAGTACATCTGGTTCTCAATAAGTGCCGTACTAAACCGCCAGGTCACACGGATATATATCTGACTAATCCAGTGTTCCAATATGGATATTACCACCTACACATTGTGCACACATCTCCCTCAATGTTCTCCAACAAAAAACGACAAAAACATGTGATACAATATTTATGGTAACATGACACATCTACAACTGGAGGGCATTCTTCCCGAAATTTGTTATTGAACGTATTTTTATTCAATTATCTTATCTACATCTCAAAGAGATTCGATCAGAGTGTGACCATTAAATTTGCACCTCCGTTTTAATTGGGACACATTAAACAGGAAGTGTTTATCACTTATTATCAACAGAACATGGAAAACATTATCATGAAATACAATCAGCAGTAAGAATTTGGGTTGGTAATTATTTGTGTTCCACAAAAGTTCAAAAGGTAAAATGTCAATTCTTGCAGTGGCAAATTAAAGCAGTGTTCAGATCTTGTGAAAGTTTGCACAAACTTTTAAATATACAGAAAATTAAAAACTGTTTACCAGTATTCCTTTGATGGGAAATCTGTAATTTGTTTCTTTATTTTTAATTTCAAAACATAATACAAACCATTTAAGTAAAAGCAAATCCAATTAAGGCATGGTTATTCACAAACAAAAAATGTTTAATATATTAGTGAAATAATGAGTAACACCATTAACAAAATTCTCAATAATAGATTTAATAATAAAAACATATTTCTGAATCAAATTAAATAAATTACGTAATGTTAATTTAACATGGCGCTATAATGTGAAGTTAATAAAAAAAATCCCTACGCAAAAATTTAAGCATCACAGAAATGGAACCCACATAAAAAATCTGCACTCTATCCATTAAAAAAAATATTGCTCATTTAGAAAAACTAATGATATCTCTGGAAATAAAGGGCCTGGTGCACCTCCGGTGACAATTTTCTCAACCCAAGACAGCATGCACAACAAAATTTACAGCTTCCAAGCCAGACGAGAGACTCCAAAATCTTTTCATTAATTATTTTCCGTTTTGAAACCAGTCATTTCACACAGCTAGGATAATGAAGGCAATTCTGCGACCCCCCCTATCCAATCCAGGGCCCTGACCTCTCTCCCATTCACTGATCCCAGGGCTCGTATCCATTAAATTGTAATCATATTAAGCCCGGGACTTTTCGGGTACTGGACCATAAAGTATAAAATGAGTAACGCAGGCAATAAAACTATCTCGTATCATGAGAAACACTGCCTGTACAAGCTCTATACTTATGAAATATACATTTTTTATTGCCATATATTGTATCCAATTTTCTAATCTACCCTCAAAATCAAAATACATATCCCCATCATGTTAAACCAACCAATTTAATTTTTAGATCTTTATGACACAATCATTATATGCTTATTTTTACTCCTTTCTTAATCATCAATTTCTAACATGCAAATCCTTAGTCTGAACACTTATAAAAAGTGTCACCTTCATGTGACTCTACGTGAACAGAATGTCAGACTTGGATTTTGGTATTTATCAATTAATCAAGAATGAAACTTAATATATAAGTATTTAATCAATATATATAGTTATATGGAATTTTATCTTTTTAAAAAATTATAATTAAAGATAGAACTGAGACTTCTGCTAATGAATTTTTAGCTAAAATGATCAAGAATAGGTAAATGCATAACCAGTGAGACACAAGACATCATAAATCAATCTGTGCTTAATTCATAATTTACATATTTATGATATTATGAAGATGCTCATTAAAATTGAAGTAAAAATTGAAGTAAAGATAAAGAAGAGAAAGAGAGATTATGAACAGGGCACATTTAGAAATCTGAACCTTTTTGCCGTTACTGTAAGTGCCACTAAACATACATGTCATCGTTTCGTTTACCATACAAGTATCTCAACTATTCAGCACTTCTTCAAATCCTGAAAATTCTGACACAGAGAGAATTTTTTAATCGTAAAATTCTCAAGATTATCATAATAAAATTCTGACACTGAGAGGTTTAACTGGCATTTTTGAACATCCCTATTATTATAATATTAGAAACCGGGTCAAAAAAAAATTAAATATGAAACAACGTGAGTGGTACTGGAGATTTGTCTTCCATGACTGACAGTTAAACAGATGGTCCTACAGTACATGGCAACATTACTAACACGGGTTATCTTTACAACAATCTCTCGGGACACCAAATCATACCTGATTTTCAAGGAGGTTGAAACTATTACTTCAAGCCAAGAGTAGAGAACATGTATAGCTGAGTGAATATCCACATGAAAGTTATCTCAAGGTATGAGGAGAACTAAAAAACACCTGCAGTACTTGTTTCTTTATTGGATTTAACCCTTTCCCTCATATAGACTCATTTTGACGCCCTCAATAGGTACCACATAAAGCCTGATCTGCAGAAAACCACAGTTAAACCTTACCAAATTTAATTATAAAATACTCATTTCCAGACCACTGAGGAGCAGCGAACAGCATAAAACCTGATCAGCCGGTTACTCGCAGGCTGATCTGGTTTTATGCTGTTCGCATAGGTCTTTTCATGGTATCCTCTATGAGGGAAAGGGTTAATGTCCCATGGACAGTATTTCAGTCATTTGGAGACAATGTCTTCTTGAGACAGATATAGTGCTGCCACACTGCAGTATCATGCAAGATACCACACCCAGTCACATTATCCTAACACGAGGTCAACCAGTCCTGGAACTACCCTTATATGTTGAGCGCCAAGCATAGGAGCTATACCAATACCTTTTTTTATGTCATGGCTGGGGATCGAACCAACAACCTCCCCATTCCGGGGCAGATACTCTAACCACTTGGCAACAGGAACTGGTTAAAAAAGAAAAGCATCAGTACTTGGAATAAAGATCAATTAGTAACCATGTAAAAAGGAAAGAAAAGCAGACTGTGTATTAAACATATGTGTAAGAATAATTTCTTACTCTTAGCTACCTGTGAAGTGTTCAATTAAGTTTGGTGACTGTCAATGTCCCATGGTCCCATCAAGAATATAATCTCAGTCATTTGGATTAACTGTCTGATATCCACACCTTATAGACAATAATAAGTTGCAAAATACCACACCCAGTCACAATTTCATGACAATGAGCCGTTCTGGAACCTACACCCTTGTGTGCTGAGTGTATAGCAAGGCAGAAATACCTGTACCATTTTTTGATGACTTTGGAATGTCAGTATCAGGAGTTGGACCTAATATGACCTCACAGTATCATGCAAGTACAATACTTAGCATTCAGCCACGGTTATTAGATTTGAATGTTAGGGGAAAAATAAAGCACAAGATTTAGCTCAGGTCATCTATTTGTAAGTATAATACTGAAAATATGATAGATATTTATGAATTCCATTGACGACAACATGCACTGGACAATCCCCACCTTATAATGCCATGCCTTTGTATTGTTATGTATTGCACTGTGTTTGTTCATCTGTATTGATTGCACTTACACTCTACACAAAACTGTCATGGACAGCACATTAACTTCAGCAAGTGCAATACAGAAAATTTAAAAGAAAAGAAACCACATGAGTATTTAACATAAGCTGCTACCACTACTGGGGATTAAGACATTATGGGATTAAGGTGATAATGTCATGTTACGAGGGTCCTCCTGCCAGACTATATCAGATAGGTATAATCCCCGGTCATTGTGCCTGCCCCACACACCTGCCGGCCCAACACCCCCACACAATACCTCTCCACCCCCTGTTTACTTAAGTCTCTATAATACCTATGATTCATGACCCATGCGGTTTAACCCCTGGTACATAAACAAACTTAACAGGACAGACTGGCAATTTCTCTCTCTCATAATAACAGTCTAATCTTGCTATTTATCTAAAAGAAAGCAACGGTGACATTTATTGTGATAATATATTTCATCTTTGACAAATCAAGCCTAAATATTTTGCAATAATTTGCAATATTATTTATGGTAGTTTCTCTCCCTAACTTAGTCTGATCTTTATCTCAAAACTTATCCTTTAATCAATGTCAAGTTTTACTATCAGTTGTATGGGATTACATACCCAAGATAAATCTCAGCCAATAATAAAAACACTTAAATATTTTGTAACACCGAGTTCAGCTTATAGGGCTTATTTCAGCCAATTTCCATTCGGTTTCTCATGTAGGGAAGAGATACTCTGAAGCAAATTGATCCATTTTCGTTTAGTGTATGTTCTTTTAGGAGCTATACATCAGATCCATTATTTTGCAGAGAAGCACAAAATGCTACCATTAAAATGCTATCCAATAAATGAGATAGATAAATAAGCTAGCATATATGACATGGAAATAGGTCTGTATTTCTCCTGACTTTCTATTGCTGAATATATAGACATCTATTTTGCAGTATTTGAAATGAATGCATGACAAGAAAGCATCTATCATTTAACATTGATCTCACCATCTTTCCCAGCAGACATGTTATTTGTTAACTGTAAAGAGTTAATATATTGACCAAGGTCATTTATTTTGTCCACAGAGACTTGTGGTCAGTTGTTTACATGACAACTCTGTGGTCAGGTGGTCATTCCCTTGGTTCATTAATATTGCAACACATTTTGACACTTTATTGAACAAGACTCAAACCTAGATCAGCCTGCAGACCACTTTCAGGTTGATCAGGTTTTAAATGGTTGCAAACTAGTTGAATAACATTTATGTAAAACATATATAGAGATCAACAGTATCTTATGTGACCTGACCCTTTGTACTTGAAAACACAAAACATACTCTGGTATCCAACGGTTATGGGTTCAAACTCATTGGGGACAACAATTTTTTGTAATGTACTGTTTCAACCCAGAAAATATTGAGAGGAATAAAATATAGTTTAAACTAAACTCAAGTAAATGCTTAACGTTACACCTTAATTAAGTATGTTCTGAGAACCTTGCCCCAAATTCTGGAATATACTTAAATACAATCTCAGACTCATTAGCTCCTGTATATCATATTCAAACAATTAATGGAATCTATCTGCCATATTTGAAGTTGAAATTCATGCATAAGTAGATCTACCGTATGTATTTTCAAGAACAAAGAGCCTGAAGCCTGGTGACAGCCTGGGGCTGATATGCAGGCTGACCCAATTAAACACAAGTAGCAGGAGTCTTAAATACATACTAGTAAGAGGCAATGATATGACACTTTTGCCACTGTGAGAAAGACTGTAAATAAATGATCTACCTTATTCCTATACAGGATAGCAATTGATTTTTATGATGTGAATGCATAAACTACTGTCGCTGAATATTTTAAAGTTTTACAAAAGTCTTTTTTACAAATTTTTATACAATTTTACATATATGTGATAACACATCTTTAGAATCATCTGACTTCATGTCCCTTCCATCGCAGTCTCTATAAACAGATACTAGCCAGTATGTAAAACGCTTCCTGAAAATCGTAAAATGAATCTAAACAAACTGTAAGATTCCAATAAAACTAGAAACAAGCCATTATTATTGGTCTTAAAAACATGCATTTGATTTTATATTTCCTAAACCCTACACGTTTCTACAAAGGAAATTAACAACTTTAAATTAAAAAACACACCATACCAGCCAATTAAGTAAGCTGCCTGAGGCAGGTGGTTGTCTAATTGAGGTACCTCCAAACAGAGGCATTCCTGGCCCATACGGATATGACAATAAAAACTCACCTTCGCAATCTTATTCATGGCATCCGCAGAAATATGGTGCCACCATTCTCCTTGAGTTCATTAATCCACAAACTATCACATGATCATTACGTTCCCGATAAAGCTCCAGTGTCTACAATCCGAAATGGGCAAAGAAAGTGCTGACATGTCCAATAAGGAGACAGAGAGAGCAGTATAGAGACTGGCGCCAAGTCTTGGTATCAACGGGAATGTTCTAACTGAGAAATGTCAATACCAGAAAATGCACGCAGATCTCGGCAGTCTGAAACCTAGCAGTGGCGCACCTTTGTCCTGAAACCTGTATATATCTATACAACTGCACCAGGATGAATTATTGACAAAAAGTCTGGTTAGGTTCTACACTGTTACTTTGAGGTCCCTGAAAGGTTCTCACATAGATTCTAAAAACTGGAGTCCTATGGATGTGTAGACAAAGATTTGCCAGTATGTTCTCTAATACATAATCCTTTAAGATTTAGTCGGTCCTTTCCACTCAAAATTGAAATCTCATGCAGATGGTCAGCTACAGTGAATCCTTGACCTTATTGACAAGAGCAAGGAATGTAGTATTTAAAAATATAATTGAAGTAAAATCTGGGTATTATGTTGTTTATCTTACACATGGGCTTATCCGAATATTACCTTTCCTCAATAGACTCATTGAGCATCAATTATATACCAAGCAGATCTGCAGAACCCAGTTAACCTTACCAATTAATTACAAATCTCATTCAGACATGAGTCGAGCAAACGCATAAAATGTCACCTCGGTACTGAGTGATTGGTTTATGTGTTGCATAGGTCTTTTCATGTTCTCTATGGAAGGGTTAAACCTTCCTCATATATACTCATTTTGACATCAAAGTATCACATAAAGCCTGATCTGCAGAAAACCACAGTTAAACCTTACCAAATTTAATTACAAAATCCTCATTTCCAGACCACTGAGGTCAGCAGCGAACAGCATAAAACCTGATCAGCCTGCGAGTTACTCGCAGGCTGATCTGGTTTTATGTTGTTCGCATAGGTCTTTTCATGGTGTCCTCTATGAGGGAAAGGGTTAAATGATGAATGTCCAGATCATAATATTTGCTGATATAATATCAATCAAGACAAGAGAGAGAATTTATACAATATCCCATTCCCAGACCCCTCAAACTCAACTTAAATGTCAGTAGTACATTATATTAAATCCAAAACAACAACAATGACTACAAAACAGTGTCAGCCAAAAAAAAAACAACCCGCAGTCCAGGTGTATCTACTCACGACACTTTATTATAAGTAATAATATACACCTTTCAGATTTCACCATTAAAATTATGTCCATGACCGGCCAAATGCTAACTGGGTTGACTTGAGACATATTGAAGCATTCCGTCATGTCAGGAGGAAGTGAGAAACACGACACTGTTATATGGTCATTCATCATCACCCACATTTTATTATATTGTTTTTTTTTTCTTAATGATGGGTTTTAATAATCTGACTCACAAAAAAAAAAATGATGTCACAGATATATATGACTTCCTGCAAAATAAAATGTTTAATTGGTTTTAACGACCGACTGAAAATATCCCAGTCTTAAGGGCTTTAGGGACGTAAGAGGAGATGGAGTTGCGGTATTACACTACGGACAAGCACTGCACTATACATCCAGTCACAATTTCATGACACCAAGCCAACCAGTCATAGAAATAAGTTTGAGCACCAAGCAAGGGTGCTGAATTATGCAGCATAACCATTTAGGACAACTTTGGAATGTCCCAGCCAGGCATCAAACCTGGTACTCCCTTCTACCGAGATCAATGTTCCATTGTATCACCACACAGCTACTGTTGCACCAAAAAAAATAACATCCCTTTTCCTCTAAAAATACTTAATATTGGAAACTTAAATTCTTTCATTTGAATGATATTCATGAAATACCGAAGATCAGACTCAAGCCTGCAGGTGAAATCAAACATCTACACAAGGATATAAAATTCCACTTGCTTGCTTGCCATGGCGAGTGGAAATTAGTGCAAGGCTTAGTGAAAACTTATAATATATTTCATTGTATTTTCCATGAAATCTAAATGCATGAAGTGTGAGAGATGATTTTACAAATGTTACACCAAGTTCATAATTTTATACATCCATTCAAATTTATTTGAAATATCTGAATATGTTACATGGAATATAAATGCGCGACTCAAACCTAACAACTGAAAGGTTACCGCAAATAAAGAATGAGAACTTAATGAAAAACTACTATACATTTACGTAAGAACAGGTATTATTCTATCTTATCAGTAAATGAAATCAAACAACTGTCTACCATTCAGAGTCATTACAAAAATTCTCTTCAGACAGAATCAACATGGAGTATGTGCCTATCATATAACATTTAAAGCTATCACATATATATAAATCTAACTATTACCAGATGTAGAAGAAAGTTCCCCCCTACACAGGTCCGCACGAATGAACTTTGTAATGGAGTACATTTATTTTTAATGACGTTTCAAATTACATCTGCAAAACAGAGCAGACAGCAAAATGAGAGCAGACGGCACGAGAATGATGTCAAGTCAAGTCAGACACCTGTATAGAACCTGAACAGGTGGGCAAATTCCTCATTGAACGGCACATTAAAAAAGGTAGCCGGACAACCAAGCTTTCTGCCATCAACCAACAGCACAAGTAATTTCTCATTCAGGAGAGTAGGATCAGCCATTACCAATTAAAACATTACCCTGATATTTACCATCGATTATTTTTACAATTGAGCTAAATGGGTTTCAAATTAAGTTTCGTAATCACCATTCACTCGCATCCCATTTATCAGACAACAGCAGACATCAGTTGCTGGTATTTAGGGGGAGCCACTTCAACACGCTTGGCTCTTTATATCCCGTGTCTGCCGCACACGTCCCGCGGTGAAATGATGCATCGTGCAAATATTGTCATCAATTGGAAGCACTATTTTATCGCTGAGAACAATCAAGCTTAAAGAAACTTCAGCCGCCATGCTGAGGTTTTCATGTGATCCGATGTTCAAATCATTCTGGCTATGAAATCAAAGTTGCTCAAAGCCTCATTTGAAAACTGCCATGTTTGCTCTAATCATTTGAGTTTTAATTGATTACTCCCCACTTCCCATCTGAAATGATTCTACTGTTTACATAGGGGCTATCTGACAGAATAACTTCGTTGCTCAGAATAAAGACTTCATCATTAATTTCTGTTTCATTACCACAACACTTAAACAATGTGGCATTACTTGGACAAAGCTAATGCAACGTGGCAATGTCATTGTCATTCTTCTCAGTCCTGGAATGAAACAAGAAGAGATATATGTTGCGATAAGGTTAAATTCATTGAATATTAAATTGCTTGTTCCTATACTGCAATCCATAATAAGACTCTAATATAACACACTCCATTATAAGGCACTATATAATTGGGATGATTCTATCAGAAGAAATTGCTGAGATAGGGCTGGTTTACATTCTTTTAAGGATTTTAATCTCATAAATAAGCAGATTCTATCAGATTTTAATCCAAAAGCTTAATTTAGAGCAAATTTTTCAAAAACTTGCTCTTGGATAATTCCTGCATTATAACACCATGCATTATAACACCGTGCATCATAACACCATGCATGATAACACACTCCATAATAACACACTCCTTTATAACAAACTCCACTTTAACACACTCTTTTAAAACACTCTCTTTAAATCTTATAAACTCTTTATAACACTCCTAACAACTTCTTTATAAAACACTGTTATATACACTCCTCATAACACACTTCTTTATAAAACCTGTTATATACACTCCTCCATAACACACTTCTTTATAAAACACTCTGTTATATACACTCCTCTATAACACACTTCTTTATAAAACACTCTGTTATATACACTCCTCTATAACACACTTCTTTATAAAACACTCTGTTATATACACTCCTCTATAACATACTTCTTTATAAAACACTCTGTTATATACACTCCTCCATAACACACTTCTTTATAAAACACTCTGTTATATACACTCCTCTATAACACACTTCTTTATAAAACACTCTGTTATATACACTCCTCTATAACACACTTCTTTATAAAACACTCTGTTATATACACTCCTCCATAACACACTTCTTTATAAAACACTCTGTTATATACACTCCTCTATAACACACTTCTTTATAAAACACTCTGTTATATACACTCCTCTATAACACACTTCTTTATAAAACACTCTGTTATATACACTCCTCTATAACACACTTCTTTATAAAACACTCTGTTATATACACTCCTCTATAACACACTTCTTTATAAAACACTCTGTTATATACACTCCTCTATAACACACTTACTTCTTTATAAAACACTCTGTTATATACACTCCTCCATAACACACTTCTTTATAAAACACTCTGTTATATACACTCCTCTATAACACACTTCTTTATAAAACACTCTGTTATATACACTCCTCTATAACACACTTCTTTATAAAACACTCTGTTATATACACTCCTCTATAACACACTTCTTTATAAAACACTCTGTTATATACACTCCTCCATAACACACTTCTTATAAAACATTCTGTTATATACACTCCTCCATAACACACTTCTTATAAAACACTCTGTTATATACACTCCTCTATAACACACTTCTTTATAAAACACTCTGTTATATACACTCCTCTATAACACACTTCTTTATAAAACACTCTGTTATATACACTCCTCTATAACACACTTCTTTATAAAACACTCTGTTATATACACTCCTCTATAACACACTTCTTTATAAAACACTCTGTTATATATATACTCCTCTATAACATACTTCTTTATAAAACACTCTGTTATATACACTCCTCTATAACACACTTCTTTATAAAACACTCTGTTATATACACTCCTCTATAACACACTTCTTATAAAACACTGTTATATACACTCCTCTATAACACACTTCTTTATAAAACACTCTGTTATATACACTCCTCCATAACACACTTCTTTATAAACCACTCTGTTATATACACTCTTCTATAACACACTTCTTTATAAAACACTCTGTTATATACACTCCTCTATAACACACTTCTTTATAAAACACTGTTATATACACTCCTCTATAACACACTTGTTTATAAAACACTCTGTTATATACACTCCTCTATAACACACTTCTTTATAAAACACTCTGTTATATACACTCCTCTATAACACACTTCTTTATAAAACACTGTTATATACACTCCTCTATAACACACTCCAATATAACTCACACCTTTATATACACTCCATTACACACTCCATTATAACAGATATAAATAATTAAATGCCAATCTGTCATTAAGTCACTGACTTACTATACAGTAGTCAAATACAGTGTGATATCAGTAGATAAAATTCCACCCCAAATAAAGCATTAGAAGTTACCTTCACTTCATTCCAAATGAAGATGAATTTTTTGATGAAATGATGTACATACATTAATTTAATATTGGGTGATGCCGTTTCAGCAGTTACAGTGTTTGTTGTGAACAAGAGATAGACAACATGCTTTTCAGTAGAGTTCTCCATTAATGATATTATCGTGATTCCCATCTTGTACGTAGTTGTCACCAGTTTCGGAAAATATGGTGTACATCAAAGAGACAAGCTAACAGCATTATTAGAAATGCTTTTGGTTTAAAATTATTGATCAGACATACATGATATTTCAATGACCTCATGATAATTAAGGTCCTGTAATGGTCCTTTGACCTCATATTGTTCTTGAAAGTATGATTTTCATGCTAAAACTCAAAACATGACCAGGCAAATTTCAATTCAAATTTGAATAGGATACTTGAGTTTGAGTCGGAGATATTTTCAAGATCTTAGGGTTTCGATATTGATTCCATTTTGGGGGAAAAATACTTGATTTATACACAGCTTTTCTTTAAAGATAAATAATCATGGGAGCTATCAGGACACAAAATATTTAGATTTTTTTTTCAACATCCTAAGTGAGAACCCTGACTGATAAAATGTTGCATGAATAATCTGCAGTATGTAGAAAAATACAAACAAATAGGAGAATATGATGGTCTTTAAGCAAAATGGAATTTAGGAGATGGTATAAAGAACATTCCTGCTGATAACTGTAAATAAAACGGAACCATGCTCTTCCCATCATGTTTGCGTGAACCAATTTATTTCTTCCAGTTCCTATGATAATTGCTAAATGAAGAAAAAATAATTTCTTCAGAGAGTGTTCTGGTAACTTTATTGACCAGAATAATACGGCAGTAAAAAACGGCCCATATTTGTTAAAGCTGATTGGTCAATAATCCAGGAGCATTTACCGGGTTTTATATCAAATTGTTGCATGCTGATAGAATGAATAATCAATGCTAAAGCTCCAAGGCCTTACAGAAAATTTATACCAGAACTTAGGATTAATAAGCATTGCCACTTAGGGAGAGCTTCTGTAGACCCATAAAAGACTGGGTAAGTTAATTATACAAATGATTCCTTGGGAAGCACCGGAATACTTGAACACAAAATACACCAATAAAAGAAAGTTCAAGGGCATATTAAATCAGAAATAAATCAAGGTCAAGGCAGGCAAAGAATGGCGATAAAATGCAAATACGCTACAACTATTAACGTCTCTTTCATTAAATACCATTAGCTCAGGATGAAAAGCTAAACTCTTACTGATCCAAACCATTGGTCCATACCATATCCACCGCAATCCTTTGATAAACTTAGCATGTTAACACTGTTTTTAGGAATGTTTCATTTCATCATAAATCATGGTAATGTGTTCAATCTGAAGGGAAAAGCCTATCGGGACATATTTCATATAACCTTGACATTTATTGACATTACTGCCTGGCAACAAAACTTCAACAATCCAATTTCGATATTCTCTGCTCTGAAACTGTATCCATTTTGTTTTCTGAATTTAAATAATTCATGATGTTAAGTGCCACATCTCACACAAGGCCATATCGTTATCAATTGTTATCAAAAAGTTAAAAACTAAAACATTGCAAAATATATGGATACATAATATTATTGCAATTATTTGAGGAAATGTAAAAGAAATGTTATTACCAAAAGAAACCTGTATGTTCAATCAAAGGTGAAGGGTATAAATGTTCAATCTCAAATTATTTTAGTTTTAGTAACAGTGACCTTGACCTTATAATAACCCATATTTTAGTCTTTAACAAGTTATAGATCTCTGAAAGTGACATATTTTGATTTTTTTCTCATATTTAACCAATAAATGACAAAAAATCGTAATTTGAAATACAAAATACAACCTAAAGAAAGAGGTTACATAATTAGAAGCAAACATTGTACTTGATATAATTGTACAGAAACTTAATGGTATAATGGACAAGTTTTTTCAGGCCTTTTTTTTTTTTTTATCAAATGTAGGTCAAAGGTCAAGGTCAACTGCATAATGAAGAGGTCCATCCACTTAAGCAACTTTCCAAATATTGAAGCAATCCAATGAAGCACGTAGAAATTACAGCAGATTAACCAAATGGTAATCCTGCCAAGATGTCTCTTTGTCATAAAAAGTATTTCAAAGGTCAAAGTCAAGGTCAATTGCAAAATGTAAAGGTCTAGCCACATCATCAAAAGAACAGAAATTTTCAATGAAAAACTCATCCAAAAATTACAAAGAGGCAGTATCCTTGGAATATTGAACTTTGTTCTGGATCATAACCATGTTGCATGTAATAGAGACAGATATTAACAATATATAACACCGGAACCAATCAATATGGAAGTAAGTGAGTCCGGAATGACTACAGGGAACCAGACTGACATTTACACTACAAAGAGCCTTATCTTCCACCCAGACAAGGGAACCAGTCCCAGAACACAGCATCCCCACCCTGGCCAGACAAATACCACTAATATCATACACGACTGTTTTCCCCCCGACATCTGACATTTATAGTTTTTGTCCGGAATCTTTGGTGATGCTCTGAATGAAGTTTACTGGGGATGGAAGTTTGAAAGACCAAAAAATGATATGATTATGCCATCAGGATGGTGATAGTGTATATCAATAATTCAGGAAACCATCACGATTCCCCAGCAATATTCGACATGAGTGAGATTGTTGCTCAGTAGTCAAAACAGCGGACTGATACAGATGAACCCATAAACCTAACAGTGGGTAATTACAGTGTGAAGCTACTTCTGAAAATGAACTAGATGATTGACCATGTAAAAATATGAAGCATAAAACATTTGTTTTGTTTTGTTTTGTTTATAACAAAATCATAAATGGGCATGTTGAATTGTTAGATGACAACAAATTAGAAGGGAAGGGAAAGAATTTTATTGAGGAAAAACCCTTTGGGCACTTACAACAGGGAAAATATGGTGAATCACTCCCAGGACTCCTTCCAAAAATATCCAGCTTTTGTCCAGATTCTTTCATTGGACTCCATGGACCTTTTCAGGAATATTCAAATAACATCATGAAATTATCCAATGGCTACACTGGGATATCATGTGATCAATACTTGGCTTGCTTTCCACAAATGTTTGTGAGGCTGTCTGTGTATGCAGACACTGTAGTCTTGAATGGAAAGTAATTCATTAACTACTGGTATAGGCTCTGGGTTTTTTGTCAATATATATCACTGTGTCGTAATAGTCTCACATCCCCAGACTCAGGCAGAATTTCAGACTTTTGTCATATCAATTAAGACTCCACTAGACTGACATACAATCCTGCTTGTAAATGACAGACGGTTATTTCCATGAGAATATGTAAAAATTCTGAAGTGGGGTTTAACTTAGATTACAGCCTGTCCACTGTATTTCCATATATCAATTTCAACCATCCCTCAAACAGACAGCACAATCTCCAGGGTCTTTAATTGTTTTTTAAACAATGCTGCCACAGGAGCCAACCCAATACAATGATCTATATCAGAGCTTATAAACCAGATGTTTTCTTAAGTAGTTTGCACGATCATCAATTTTTCAAAATTCATTGCTTGCCGATTCTTAACACGCAATACAAAAGTCTGATCATATTTATACAGCCTTGCAGGTTGTTATGACTTTACAGTATTGTTTGATCTTTTGAAAGTTTTCTTACAATTACTATTTTTGACATTATACCAGAGGTTAATCATATATTACATATATTTCAAACATATGGATGTGCTTAATTTATTTTTCAGTCTGGGCCAATCAATCCTAGAATTTCCTATGTTCTGAGAGAACTTATTAAGCCCAAGGAACATTATATCTACATTTTCATGTTTATATATGGTTTGTTGCAGCCAGGAGTTGAACCCACAACCTATCGTATACAAGGCAAGTACTCTAACCACTCAGTGGTCATTAAGGAAATGTACATATGGAATCAAAATGCAACTTTCTAATAAAAGTAGAACAATTAATAAACTAGGTCATCCTTGGGTCATTGAAGAATTACTTAAAGGAATCCGCGAAGGCTCTCCTTGCTCCAACAACTAATGGAATACCAGGTGCCCTCTTATGGCATAAACAAGTCAATCAGCCGATCTTGTACTGGGTTTCTACACAAAAATTGCTGGATAATGAAATATTCATGTATCCATACATTATAATTCAACAAAAGTCTCTCAAAATGCCAAGATGAAATTCAAGTGATGCAGTGGATTTAGCATGTATCTGACAATCAGGCGCAAATTTAGCACTGTTTTGCATGGGACCCTGGATGAAGAAAACTTGTTATACATGGTTTATGTGACAAAGGTTTCTGGTGTTTCCGCATACTTATGAGCTTAATTTACATAATTGCAGATTCTTAATGCTGAATACAACAAAATATTCAGCAAAACGTTTTACATGATTCTCATTTTCTGATCACCGCTAAATCACGTCTGGGTCAACTAAATCAGTCATTTCATTGTTTTTTTGTTTGTTTGTTTTTGTTTTGTTTTTTTTGTATTTTGAACGAAGTAGTGAGGAAAAAAACTGCAATATTTCATCAGTTTTAACATTAGTTACAAACTATGTATGCGTGTAGTTTGTATTTTTAAAGTACTTTAAAATCTTCTTTTTTTTTTGCTGCTGTTTCATAGATTATGCATATTTAAGGCAAATTTGTGGAGCAAACATATCCATGGATTACATCATGAGATTCTATTTAGCAAATATCTTAAGGTAAGACTTGTGAAGCAAACTGAACAGGTAAAGACCTTAAGTTACTCAAAATATAACTGCTGAATACCATGACACCATAACCTAACATAAAAAATGTCTTTCAGTATGAGACATATTCTAACTGGTGAGGCAAACTTAACAGAGAGAGAGGACTTCAGTCAGTCCGAATATGACTTCTATGACAGCTGTGGCACCTTAACACAATAATTACTTCCCATGAATATTTATTGTGTACATATCTGCATGGTGAATCAAACTGAACAGAGAGAGACCTTAAGTCACTCACAATATGAGTATGAATATGAACATGACTTAAAATGTCTTCCTATATTGGGACTACATCGAAACAGGCAACTGATAAGGCATTTACTGAGGAACAGAAAGGGCAGAGACTCAGACTCGGAATATGACTGATATGCGGCCCATGTTGTGCCTCAGCAGGCCTGATATCTGCTCTCTACGCAGCTAGCCTCCACTAGCCTCAGGTATTACAGATAAAATAGCTTCTCTGTAATAGACGTGTGGGCATCAGATGGAAAGATGGGAACAGGTTTATCAACTTTGCCGTAACCACTCCATCCTCTGTTATGAAAATATTTCACACTTATCTGAGCCCCGTTCATGGTACTTGGGATCACCGCAGAACTTATTCAGAAATTAAAGGTGTGTGTTCTCCAAGAGCTGATTTTGCGATTGTTATCAGGTGATGAGTTTTAGATCTTTCAAGGTTTTCATGCGTGCTAGAAAAGGGTTATACAACAATTATTATCATGCCATGTGCAAATTTATCACTGTCTGACAGTGGTTTTGTTGAAAATTACACCCCTTTACAGAAAAATCTCTATCCTAATTACTGCATTCTAAGATGATACTGTAACAGATGCTACGGCCACTCTAGCCAATGCTTTTGAACACACAAAGGCATCGATAAGCCTTTTTTGTGACAGCAGTGCATTCAATTTGAATGTTCAAGAACGGAAACTGAACTCCAGTTTGCCTAACATTAAACACATGGAAATAATAGTTAACCCTTTCCCTCATAGAGGAAACCATGAAAAGACCTATGCGAACAACATAAAACCAGATCAGCCTGCGAGTTACTCATGTTTTATGCTGTTCGCTGCTCCTCAGTGGTCTGGAAATGAGGATTTTATAATTAAATTTGGTAAGGTTTAACTGTGGTTTTCTGCAGATCAGGCTTTATGTGGTACCTATTGAGTGCGTCAAAATGAGTCTATGAGGGAAAGGGTTAAAGGCTTGTGTGCCTGGAAAATTAAATGATGCAGATATGTGAAGTGCCCCTGGCAGTCAAAAACTATTGTTTCACTTGAAGCAGCCGCAATAAATCCAAACAGTGTTTCTCCATCCAAACCCTCCCGCCTCTCAGACATGGAAATAAAAAGATCTTCCACAGGATACATAACCAAACCCAGCCCAGGAACATTAAAGAATTTTGACAGCCAAATATTTATCTAGTCACACCGTCTGTTGCCTGGAAGTCCCTGGAAGTCCATGCACTTTCTGAAGCTGGTACCTGGCCCTCACTGCTGTGTGATGTCTGGCGAGGCCTCTGCCTATATATACACATGTGCATCTGGCAAGACACTACTATTTACCATCCCTTGAACATCTGTCAGCCCTGAACAGATCTAACTCATTAAAAGCTTGTTCAACTCCAATAAATTTGGATAAATAGTTACATGTGAGTAATTACAATTCCTGTGCTGTCTTGGACCAGGTAACCAATAGGTAACCAGAGTCAGGCAGCCAACTTACTCAGGGTGAGGATCCCCCAGCTGTCTGTCTGTATCACACAGTTAGTGTACACAGTACAGGGAAGCCTGGTGCACTGCCTATCAGCTTGGCCTGCAAAACACATCTTTTTTGTACGGTTTCTGATTGTTATCAAGACAGGCACAGTACAGAAGTAGCATCATTTCCTCTATTCCTCTCGCTGCTGCTGCCCCCTGCTGCCATCCACAGGAAGGGCACATGATGCTCAAACACAGGAGATAAGAGGCTGACCTTTATAATGGAGAGAGATGGATATCAAACTGGTTCTCTGTTCTCCCCTGACCATTCCCAGCCTGAGTAATAGCCTCCAGCCACCTTACATCATTGTCTGTAAACCATAGTACACTGCAGACAGAAGTCAGGAATATCAATCTACACCAAACAGTACCTTGACTTTATTGCCCATCAACAGCATGGATGGCCATGACTAGTTTAAGCCCAATACCTGGCTGACTTAACCTATATATGTGCCATTAGGTATAAACTAACAGTACCATTTGAAATATATGGAGACTTACAAGAAACAATGATGCACAAATCCTAATGTATTCAAATAACAAGGACTGACAGTACCAGCTTGTGCACAGGAATACTTGTTTTTTTGTTTGCATAGGTTGAACATCCCACTGACTGACACTTCGAGACTGTCAACATGAGACAGACATACAAGGCCAGTATTTCTGCCCCTGCAGAAGTTACAGTTAACAGTAATATGCTCTGCTAATGAACTATGGCATTGCCAAGTTTGTCAACCACTGAAAATATCAATAAAAGACTTAAACATAAATTGTATACATGTATTTTAACACTGGACCCAGTGGCATGGCATGCACAACAAAACGATAAAATACAATATTTGCTGTGTAGTGTACTCAAAATGCATGAAATTTGCTTCAAGCACTCTCCTAATAACTGTTGTTTTGAAATTTTGCAGCCCTTGATGGAAATGCCAACTTTAATGGAAATTATATCATAAAATCGATGTATGAATATTACAAATTTTATTGAATCCCAGCAATTTGTTAACCACAAGATACCGAAATGGCATATTCCTTCGAAATCAATGCGTCAGAAGTGAAACTGTCTTCCTGCATGGAGTTTTTTTGGGTTTTTTTACTTCTGTACTTTTGACCTAGGAAAATACAGGATGTGGGCTAAATCTTAGAGGAAACTGTTAACCCCAAGCTAATCATTTGTGAAGAGCTTGGTGTATTCCCCCGAGTCAACAAGTCTTCTCCAGGAGTCCTGGCGGTTATTGAGGAACTGCCGTTGTCACCACAGGTGCCAGGTCCCGCGAATGCTTGACATTCAACAATCTCCGGAATATTGCTCAATACTGAGAATAGAGGTCACAGAATTTCCAATAGAACCCATCCATAATCATTCAAATAATTTGCATGACAGGGGAAATGATGGCCGCTAGATTCGTGGCCTTGGTGGGATCAGGAGATCTCTCCGGAAGAGTTTTATTGTCATCGCAACAATGGACGTATTCAGGGCTGCCGAGATTGACTGACAATAAAACATTAGGAAGAACTTGAGGAGAAGTACTAGAGACTGTGTCGTTAATGTCGTGGTTGCCAGTCAGTCTGTGATTGGTTTGAAATGAATCAGTGGACTGCTAAACACCTGTTTAACACATGTAGGGTTATATTGGTTCACGTCACAGAGGCACTGCCCTCTCCAGGAATATCCTGTAACGCGTTAATTAACATAAAGACAAAGACGCCTCCTGAAGCTCTAAAGCATTTAATACATGGTTTTTATATTGTTTAAACGGTAATAAACAGTATGGCTGCCAATTATCTTTTATGATTAAGCAAATAAAAAAAGAAGCGTTTTAAAATTAATAGAACTTGAAAGACGACCATTCTGGAATTGTTTCTTTATGAACTTTTACTGCCGTTCAATTTCTCACATGTACTTTTGTGCTTGATAATGAAGCTACCAAGTTGCGCCTGCGTTTCTTTATGAAATTATTTTTCCCTTTCAATTAACACTGATTGACCTTAAATTCCTGCAAGAGTTCATCTCCGTGGAGACTGCATAAGACACGCACCATTACGTGCAGACCCAAGAGGCTGCACATGCACAATATAATGCAACAAACAGCAGGCTGCGTGCACATCAACAGACGGGTGAGAGTCATTAAGAAACCCGGCAATGACCCAAAGATCCCAGTTGACTCATAAGCCCAGAAACTTTAAACCCAGTCAATTTCACTAAACCCACCACTAACCCTCATTTGAATCCAAAAGCACTTGATGCCCTCATCAATAGAAAAATGAAACAAATGGAGGAAATTACTATATATAAATGCACTGCCCCTTGGTGACACTAATTGCAAGAAAATTTATTTTGTTTACACATTTAAGGCATTCAAGTCTAAAATACTGCCATCTGCCAAATACACCTTGATTACCCAAGGAATGCACATTTAATCACCGTTTTTATTTTGCATTAAAGTAATTGTGTATGTAACAAAATATTCTGAAGTCAAAATTGAAATCAGAATTTTCTTCTTTTTTATGAGTCTATGTAGCCTACAAGCAAAAAAGAGAACTGCTTCTGTTTAGAAATACATGGTGGGATGATAGAAATTGATCGGTAAGAAAGCAAACATTATTCGAGACTCACCATGCAGCCTCTACAACTATCCACACTGCCCCCTGGGGGACATCATGAGAAATGCAATGCGTTATTTTTTTTCTGGCAATCTTCCGCTGTTTTAGAAATGCTTGGTTAACCATTTGTTCTGCAACCAGACTTCTATATTGTTACATGCC
The DNA here is from genome assembly GCA_021229015.1 of Solen grandis. NCBI lineage: Eukaryota > Metazoa > Mollusca > Bivalvia > Adapedonta > Solenidae > Solen > Solen grandis. Next base: position 24,194,732 of record CM037786.1, read on the forward strand.
TTATCTATAAACCTAGACTACGATGACATTACGCTATAAACAAAAACCATGTAGATAAAATTTTACAAACTCTATCTGATAAGTCAATTCTCAATCATTGGGAAGCTGATGTAGCAAATTAGAAACTCAAGTGAACATGCTACACCAATCTTTCCGCAATATATCACTGGTTTACAGCTTTACATAAACACAAGAGCAAAAATAATGACATTAAAAAGATCTACAGTCAGTCGCTCAACGTATATATTGAAATTCTAACTCCGCTAATCACACTTTCTGTTGTTGAATTGTACATAAAAAAAGCAACTGCGAACGACAGTAAAGCAGAAAAATGTCACCATAAATATCACTAACATAAATATATGTCAGAAATTCTCACTGTAGAATGCGCAATGTTTAGCTAAACATTTTATGTTTGAGACCCTCATTGCAGACAATGACATGAATGTTCGTTAAAAAGTGTCTGATTTATGGTAAAAAAAAAATTGTGATGAAGTTTTTGTGATTAAAAAAAAAAAGTGACAGCAATTTGAAAATGAATACCTGGGCTGGAACATATTAAAATGTTCATTTCAAGTCATTTGTAGAAATGTAAATTACAGCTCATTATGTCTCAGGTGTGAATTGTTTCCATAAATCATCATTTTTTAAATGATTCATGGCAAAAACTGATTATAGGTGAACATTAATAAGGCAATGAGAGCTACTCAAAATTTAAGACTCGATCTACATAATTTTATAACGTATCACCATTATCACGATAATATAGATATTTATCCGTTTTACACCTGTGTATGGACTATTCTCAGGTAAAATAAGACTTTCATTTCAATAAACATATCAAATGCATATCTAATGAGTTTCTTTGCTTTTTTTCCAATAAATGAATTAAGAAGATGCAAAATAACAGTTTGTATCACATGACAGGTGTCGACGTTTGACTGGCATTACCTGAGCGAAGGGATTAACATTTAGGAACTGTCAAAATAGAGCATGTCTGAGAAGTGATCAGATCTCATTTATGTTTAGTCATGAACTCACCTAGAGAGTAAGATAAACATAGGATAATTGAAGTGAAATCATCGAGCTGGCCTGGAAAAAAAGGTGTTAGAAAGATGAGCGAAGGTTGTGTTCAAACTTACACACGATGGTTACAACTGTTTTTCTCATCTATTATCTTTCAGACAGTTGTTAAATGATGTTACCTTCTTGTTGCCATGGAAACTCAAGATTTTTCTTCTCCCTTCAAAAGCCGAAATGCCTGCTCTGCGCTGTGCCAGTTTTTATGATAGTTTATCTTTTATCTGAGGCCATCTTTATAGAACAATTTCAACAATAATTATCTTTATATTTGTTTTTGTTTCAGCGTCTGCTGCAGAAGCAGACGTCTTGCAGATTTTTTGCGCCATTTTTCTCTAATCTTCCTTGTTCTTCCTGTACACTGATATGGCCATTTTTCCCAGAAGCCCACATCTGATCTGTCACGTTTCTCGCTTGAGATAATGTTTTCAGTGACAACTGGCAGTCAAAGATTTCAAGCCCTTGTGCCATGGGGAAATTAAAACGTCACATTAACCTGAAGAACATGTTAAAGCTTCCTGTAGATTACTGTTTATATGTGGTGTAGATAAATTGAACATAAATAACTTACCTTTGCATAATTAATTTGCTTTACTGTTGTTTTTTCTTCTTCTTTACTGATTTGTTCAAAAAATATTTCTTTTACAAGCACTGTTTCATAAATTCAAATACCCAAGTGAAAAACATTCCCATGATAACGTTACATTACAGATTGGGAACTTCCTGACAAAGTATTTATCAAAAGTATTTATCAGTATTACATTACAGAAATGTTATTATCAATGTTACATTACAGACAAAGTTATTCTTAATGCTACATTTTAGACAAGGTACTTATCAAAGTTACATTACTGACAAGGTACTTATTAACGTTACATTACAGACAAGGTACTTATCAATGTTACATTACTGACAAGGTACTTATTAAAGTTACATTACTGACAAGGTACTTATCAACGTTAGAATATAGATAAGGTACTTATTAATGTTACATTACTGACAAATAATTTTAATAATGTAAAATTCATAATAATGTTATTATAAATGTTACGTTACAAAGTACTGATTAACTTTCTGCCTAATATATTTTACTTGTTTTGAGATAAGCTGAATTTTACCCATACAAAAATGATGCAAAACTTACTGTCTATTTATATTTAAAATACATATGAATAGATCCATTTATTGTTAGCCTACTGGTTCTGTCACAGCCTTCAGTAAATTAACACAGTAATTATTAATGTAATACAAAAAGTCCAAGATAAGAATATAAAAAACCACAAAATCACTTCTTATATTATTTTGCCCATTATATGATCCATACAAAGTTTGACAGGCAAAAGAATGGAAATGTTTACATTTCACGCAAGGCATCCTTCAAAACCTATTAATAAAGATGGATTTAAATCTCTTTCATAAACACACTGTGCCTCATATTCAAGTCATCAAAAGATTTAAAAGTATTCGACAAGCTTATCTCTAATATCTGCCCGACAATTATCTAATTTATATGCTTGAGTACCCGCGTGCTATCGCCACAATATTCTCGCTATTCATGCTGTGTAGATCTTTTCAACTCCAGTTGAAAATGGTCTTTATTAATTAGGTCAAATTGGGTGTTGATATCAAGAATGAATTTCAATTTACTGTAAACAAATCAACTTAAATTTCCACGTCCCCTGGAGAGAGGCCAAAAATACCTGCGAAGCATCGGTTATGACACGATAGTATACGTGGTGGATAAGACACAAAAGCAAGTAAATATTGCACGTTTATAGATACAAAATTTATGGCCCACAAAAAATGACTAAAGTGAAATGCAAACAAGATCGATAATGAGCACCTATACACTTAACCTGCTCACTTTTGATAGGATTGTACGATTTAAAAGCAGTTTAGAATAACTATGATGTCACCTCACACGGTCGATGGTGACAGAAGAAAGGCATGATAAAAATACAAACACAGACATGATAACAATATCTTTCAGAAAAGGGAAGACAAAGTATATTTGGTTCTAAATTAATCATTATCAATATTTATGCACACTCAGGTTCCAAAACCCAGCTTTTTCATAATATTACAGCTACTGTTATACATGGCATTATGGCTGACACTGGTGTTTACTGTAGCTGTGACAATTTTTCAGTCCTATGGCAACATCCATAAGAGGAGGACTCCTGTGTGTACAGAGACACCCTGGCAGAATCAATCCCAATGTACATGAATGATTTAGTTGACTCTGCCAGGAATCAGACCCAACTGTTAGGACAGCAGTAAGGGTCTAAGTGTCAGAAGCCAGTGACTTAAACCATTCAGTCTCCTGAGGGTCCCATCACACAGAATGTCAATGAAACCCCTTCCTCTATAATATATTCACTTGAAATGTTGTACAGCACTTCATATTATTCTCAAATTGTTTGAAGTTAAGCAACTAGGGACCTGCCAGATTGTACAATCTGTTTTTTGAAATATAAATTAGAACAGAACAAAAGATGAATGATGATTAAATTCAAGAAAGTTGACATATGTACCTTATATTGCACACCAGCAAAAACAACATGAAAGCAATTTATAATTCTGAGGGGATTAGAAACAGTGATTAAAGAAATTTCAATATTTAACACATGACAATAATCTGCGAACACCCACGGAACAGTTTTTTATGTCAGGCCAAGTGTTTCATGCCACACGCTCTGAACGCAACTTTTATACACATGTGGATGTGCGCTGGGTTAAGGCATTTCATAACTGTTACAAGTACTTGCCCCATTTATCCCAACTCTTCAGCTGGGTATCACAATAATGCTGTCTGTGGTGCAAGTGACCACACCCAAACCTGCTGTTGCAGTTACTACTGTATTACTGTTGACATCAAGATACAAAATTGGGCCATCACGAATGAGTAAAGGTTGTTTTTTTTTTTGTGTTTTTTTTTGGTTAACATTGCTTATGAAAACCTCTGGACAGTCTCTGAGTGCAGGGGTGGATTTAGTGCATCAGAGTTTTTTTATTATTTTTATTTCAGGGACCCCATGATCAATTTCAATGCGCAAAGTACAGCTGTTATGCGGGCCACTCCCTGTACAAAGGACGGGGCCTAGGGATATAACCCCTCCTGCTTAGCTTCATGCCTGATACTCAACTTACATTATATCAGCTGCTGTGAGACTTTACAAGACAGTAAGTAATAGTCGAAAATGTCTACTAAGATATAATCTAAAAGATTCAAGGTTTGGTGGCATTGCAATTATTAAATTTTCCCCGATGATATCACTACATATAAAAGTCACAAGCTACAAAAAGCACGGAGAACTATGAAATTATTACATCATGTAGAAAAATAAAAATAATACATCATAGTTTTAAATATGTGACTTGTTAAACCTGACATCCATGTATATGATTGCTTATTTTTCATATTATCCAAATTTCCACAGTCATTGGGAAGCCTCAGTGTTTTAGTGGTAGGACACAAGCTTCAGGGTTGAGAGGTCCCGGGTTTGAGTTAACTTCCTTCAACAAGATATTTACACCACATTGTTTTACTTTGCCAACTTGTGTAAGTAGCCCAGTGACCTGGGATAAAAGCTGTCAAATTGGTGAACGTGCCCATGGCATGAAACTTAGACTGTGAAATGCCTTAATTTTAAGTCTTTACTTCACTTTCAATTGCATACTGTATATTGCTTAGCCCATATTGCAATACGTTTTGTACTGGAAGCAGCTTGGCAATACACAACCCTAGAACATAATAAATAGGATGAAAATACTCACAGTGGATCTCATTTATTTCACATTATGACAATTTGTCAATGTATATACAGGTGAACTAACACAAGTTTATTTTGGCCCTCCATCATTTTGGCATCTCGTAACCTGTCATTTAGTGGAAGATTTATCGCAATTTCGACCAGGATGAACTCTGTGCATGATCTGGGTAACAAGTCAACACCATTCTCTCTCTGATTAACAATTCCATTTATTGTAAACTGTGTCTTAATTGTCTTTCCAGATTGGATGATGTGCTGGAGTGTACCATCACTGTGACAGCCTTTCATTATTATTAAGTCAGCTTTGTTCACCTAATTACAGGGGGAGGAAGAACCCCAAGTGCTGGTAAAACCAACGACCTACCGCAAGCAAGCTGAAAGGCTTCCTCACTGAATTTCTGCTGAGACTTGGACCCACAGCTGTGAGAGGCAGAAATAAATCAGCAACATTAACCACTTGGCCAAAAAGGCCCCCATCTTCCAGTATCAACCAGTGCAGCTTTTAAAAAACATAACACAGTTTGATTGGATAACTTGAGAAATCACAATGTCCGAATGAAAAGAAAGCAAATCAACACGGTAATTTGAGAAAACGCAGTAACTATCACCAAACTTCAAAATTACCTCATATAAACACATTTTGATGCCTTGGCAACCATGGCAAACCCAGATCAGATAGAGAAATGCCTTGGCAACCAGGGCAGACCCAGATCAGACAGAGAAATGCCTTGACAGCCAGAGCAGACCCAGATCAGACAGAGAAATGCCTTGGCAACCAGGGCAGACCCAGATCAGACAGAGAAATGCCTTGGCAATCCGAGCAGACCCAGATCAGACAGAGAAATGCCTTGACAGCCAGAGCAGACCCAGATCAGACAGAGAAATGCCTCGGCAACCAGGGCAGACCCAGATCAGACAGAGAAATGCCTTGGCAATCAGAGCAGACCCAGATCAGACAGAGAAATGCCTTGGCAGCCAGGGCAGACCCAGATCAGACAGAGAAATGCCTTGGCAACCAGAGCAGACCCAGATCAGACAGAGAAATGCCTTGGCAACCAGAGCAGACCCAGATCAGACAGAGAAATGCCTTGGCAACCAGAGCAGACCCAGAGCAGACAGAGAAATGCCTTGGCAGCCAGGGCAGACCAAGATCAGACAGAAATCCCTTGGCAGCCAGGGCAGACCCAAATCAGACAGAGAAATGCCTTGGCAACCAGAGCAGACCCAGATCCGACAGAGAAATGCCTTGGCAACCAGAACAGACCCAAATCAGACAGAGAAATGCCTTGGCAGCCAGGGGAGACCCAGATCAGACTGAGAAATGCCTTGGCAAACAGGGCAGACCCAGATCAGACAGAGAAACATTCAGTGTTTCATGAATATTCATTAGGTAAATGGTTACATGACAGGGCCAACTAAGTGTAAATCACATGTCCACAAAATGGTGGTAACGTTCAATGTCATTGCTGAACCAACACTTCATTATGCGACAATTAAACTGCCTTCACCCTTCATTTTAAAACATTAAGATTCTTATTACATACATCAACACCATCATAGCTTGGGGCTATCTCAAATGTAAAAATAAAATAAACATTAATGCAATAAAAATAAATATTTACAAGGATGCGTGGATATCATTATTTGAGCTTAGAGCAGTTTAAACAGGCGCAACTTAATTGTAATTGCTATGCAACTCCTGTCGTAATACTATGTTTGGGGTCCTAGTTTTATCCTCATTGAAAAATGCACCTAAAGTTTTTAAAAGCAAACAAATAACTAAATATAACTTTTAAATATACAAGATGTCACATCATGATGGATACCATTATAATGGATCTCGACTATACGGTGTAAAATAGATAATGAACACAAAAAGTGAAAATTTAAAGCAATTTACAAGTAAGATGGGCTAAAAATCCTAGAAAATAATAGTGAAGACTGCAGACATATAAATTACAAATCCAAACCTTGCAGTCACATGGGAAGCCACATCCATTTAGTATAATCCCAAAACAAACTACTGGTTACACCAACACCGTCAAGATGAAATTAACTGATGCCTTGGAGGAATGGCATCATGCCCACTAAACTCCATTGCTTTGGGGACACCCCTGTTGCCACAGCAACCCAAAAACCCCTGTCTGGGAGACTTGTGGTTGAGACAGTGCAATACACTTGAAACCACCTTGCACCAGACTATGGTAGGAATCATAAAATCATAAAATCCAAAAATTTCTAAAACGACAGGGGTCTCCAATAAATATCCGATAACCCCTGGAAAACCATTAAAACTCGCCAGGACAGCCTGTCCCCATCCTGGGCAACTATCTATAATATGGTCAAATGAAGCATTATATCATATATATAACTCTTCCCAGGGCTTTAACATACCAAAATCCTCAAGATACGATGCCCAGATAGTGTGGTTATGATTATGAAACCATCGGAAATTCATGGGATATTATCTCTTCATTCCTCTATAAAAAAAATTCCACAGCCATTCTGCGTGATTTATAAGTTAACTTCCACCCTGCAGTTTATCTGAAAATGAACCCTGTCTATTTGACAGTTCTCAAACACAGATCAGAAAAGCTGAAAGGCGTAACATGCAAATTCACCTGCACAAACAATGCAAGATATGGCTAATCAATTTCCTTCTCTTTGGAAACCAATAGTCACAGAGTAGATCCAGCCCTACATAAAGCCAAAGTCAATATAAGAGATCCAACCAAGATACCAAATCATTAAATCATTATTATGCAGTAAAACTGAAGTAAGCCTGAGGAGAGCATTGTGTCTAACTTGAGGTTTATTTCATGTCCACATTGTGTCTAACTTGAGGTTTATTTCATGTCCACCTTGTGTCTAACTTGAGGTTTATTTCATGTCCACATTGTGTCTAACTTGAGGTTTATTTCATGTCCACATTGTGTCTAACTTGAGGTTTATTTCATGTCCACATTGTGTCTAACTTGAGGTTTATTTCATGTCCACATTGTGTCTAACTTGAGGTTTATTTCATGTCCACATTGTGTCTAACTTGAGGTTTATTTCATGTCCACATTGTGTCTAACTTGAGGTTTATTTCATGTCCACATTGTGTCTAACTTGAGGTTTATTTCATGTCCACATTGTGTCTAACTTGAGGTTTATTCCGTGTCCACATGCAGAGAAACAGAGAGAAAATATTATCAGTTTTCAGAGCCTTGCAACTGTTGAGTATATAAATTTTTCCATCAGTTCAGTTTATCAGAATTTTACTGTATTTTTTTTCATTACGTCTAATATAACAAGGAACCTAAGGTTTAGACCCCCAAAGGGTGTAATAAAGGATTTAGGGATTTTCCTTGTTGCTGTTGTTGTTTTTGTTGTTTCCAAATGTTGGTCAAGGGACTCCTTGATATTAAGATGAAAAGACATATTTTGAAATATTTAGGTGTCATTTATAAATATTTAGGGCCAATATTGGACAATTTTGTGCATCTCAGAAAACCAAAACTCAAATTCACTGCATGGCTTTAATGTTTGCATGAAATCAGCTCGATAAAGAACTGCGCTATTAACTTTGAGACTTTAAAGTTATCGATGATCAACAAACAGAAAACCTGCAAGTTATGATTAAATTATACAGACTGGTCTAGGTTTAAATATCGGTGGAGTCTGCAAAATTAATGTGTAGGTATTGACTTTCACTGCATAAAATATTCACAAACTGAGCAGCCCTTGAACAACATGGAAAATTCAATTAAAAAGACATGAGCCCGGTGAAATGACCCCCATGTTCATTGTCTGTGAAAACCAACAAAATTCAATTAAAACAGGCCTGGATTAGAGGTTCTCCAATTACAGAGGACAAAGGTCACCTGGACAAACTGAAAACTGATCAGGGACAATTTAACATCAATAGGAAAAGTAATGCTCAATTGGACAACCACATTCTTCACTTTCAGAATGTACTCAAGTTGACAGAAAGGAATCTAGTATGTATGCAAAAAATTATCAAAGGAGACACAAATTAATCATCTGTCATCAATTAATTCTCCATTAAAACTGAAATGTTGCATTAAATTTCCACATGCTTCTCAAAGAATGCTTTTCATTTGCTCAAGTTTTTGAACATTTAATAATAATCTGTAACACTTTCTTACTTAATCCAGTGGGGTTTTTTTTCACTTTGAGGGAAAGGGGTCCAGGCCCATAGAAGAGGGGAAAAAGTGCACAAACAAGCTAAGAAGGGAATGTTTCTACTATCATAACTATGTATAACGTAGGTGTTTTATTGTATTTTACTCTTATTTCATGTTTTATTGCGTAAATGAATAATGGGAACAATAATATAACGTGTTTGAACAGTTTTATTAAGAATATAACATTTAAAAATGACACTGCAACAGTTAGTGCACACAATATGGTGGTGGTGGTGGTGGTGGTGGGGGGGGGGGGGGGGGGGATATATTCCAGGCAGAGGGGAATACCTCCTATAACTTCTCTGAATATTTTGATAAAAAAACAACAACAGTTAAGCCTGCCTCACATTGACTCATTTTGAAACTTTAAGCAAACATTGCAGACCCAGGTCGGTCACAGCTCATATACAATGTTGAAGCTTAGATTCTGCACAATCTGTACAGCAAAGAATAATCCATGTTATACAAAGGAAATTCAGAAAATTCATAAATTATGTACATGAATATTCATGAGGTGAGGGGTTTTATCGTGTCCATCTGAACAAGTCCAAAATTGCTGTCATTTCAACCTTATAACCATCAACAAGAGCAGCACAAAAATAATTTTCATCAATCACAAGGCGCCAATTTGCATCCATTTCACCAAAGATATAATGATCATCATACAGTGTACCTAATTAACTACTTATTTAATTTTCCATCAACAATTAATTTTCTCATGGCAAAACCTGATTACTAAGCGACCTCGTTTGACACCCAATTATTACCCAACGTCTGTCAAATAACCAAATAGCGATGGCGTCTAATTGGCAATATGTTGGAAACGTTTAGAATTACACCACATCACCTTTTTCTATTATCTTTCCAGATAAAATAAATGATCAGTTACCGAGTTTGAGAGCAATCAAATATACCCAATATATCGTAATGGGTTTTGTATTTAATATATACTATAAAACTATCACCGTGTATAATGTTCAATATCAGTCTAGGCTAACATTTTCAGATCCATCATGGGTCTAATGGGAAGAAATACTAGATAATCTGGTTAAGTAATCTGTTAACATCAACTCAGTGCCTATAATACGTTTAGATAACATTTGTTTCCACTGAAATATCGCCAGTTTGTATACCACCGGCTGGTATTCTCAGTGTCTGGAAATCCAAAGGTTTTCACAAAGAGCAGAAAATAGCCAAAAAACTGCACACATGTCAACACCTTGTGAATAATGAATAAGCATAATAAAACTTTTGTTTTTGTTTCTTCTGATCCAAAACATAAAAATTCTTGTCATCATGATAAAACTGTTTTGTTATAAAAGTAAACCACCTGAATTTAAGATGGTCAATTTTTCTTTTGATTAATCCTATTCACAACACAGGTGGCCTGTTTTTTATGTGATAGATGGCATTAGATCACTGACAAGCAAGAGGGTAGAACTCAGTCCATGTACATAATAAAAGTGATCACTACAGACCCTGAAACAGCAGGTAATGGTACTGCACTAACTTGGAAGAGCCAAAAAGCCGTGGTGGGAAAAGCCACCATAGCTGAGACTCACCGTCACACAATGAGGCATTCATATCCACCGACTGGCCATCCCATGATGCACGCTCAAGGGTTCAACTGATACCATCTCTCTGAGGTCGGGTGTCGGTACACCGCCCTCTGTTTTGTCTACCTGTTGTCCAACCGTTTTATTGCAAATGCATGGATGGAATTCCAATACCTAACCAGTTATTTAAAATGTGAGTGACCCTTTCCATTTGTGTAAGTAATAACCTTTTTTTGAAACAAGTTAATTGTTTTATACCTTGTAGCATTTGGCATTAATGAGTACAAAAAACTAAAAATACAACAATCTCAATGCACTCTGGCTACTCTGGGTTTGTCCTGTTGTATAATTTTCAAGACCGATAGCCTTTGATTTATGAAATTAACAATTTGCTCCCCTTTTCCTTCTGATCACAACAGATATATAGGACCTATTAGCCATCAAATGACTATCAATTACTAAGATCAAATAAACAAATACCTGACGGTTACACCAAGATTGTTAAACAATCCATGTGACAGTAAAATCTCCTTTTCTGTGATTGACTTTCTACATATAAAACTGGATCCAAACCTTGAAACTCTTGGTACGTTTGTTGGGTTTGATGTCCCACCAACATGTAGTGTTCAAACCTTGAAATTAATCGGTGGTTATCGCACAAAGACAAAAGACCAAGGGTTAAATCCAGAGATTTTCCAACTCGCAATTCACAAAGCCCATCAATAGTTGCACTGCAAGAGTATTGAAATTAGAAGCACCTCCCTGGCATGGGAAACTAGCCTTGTGGTTGCTCTGCATTGCACCATTAAATACTCCTGCAATATTCTGTATGTGAAGATGAATTCCAAGATAATTATCCCTATACTTTACTGCCCCTGTACCTTCTCATAAAACCACCCCTTCTATGATGATGGTATAACACTGCAGCCATAAAGAAGCAATACGAAATTTGAGAAAAATTTTCCCATGACAAAAACTCCCTTTTAAAAATGTGCAGTAGACATGTTAAAAGATCAGGCTTTTCTCTCTTCAGGTTATTTAACATTCCTTCACTGCCATGACGACCAAAGAATGATGGGATACCTACATCCTACCACCGACACCTCTCACACCTGTGATACCAGTGTAATGACCACTTGACCATCATGTCTTTATCTCCTCCCCAGATACCAGCAGATTAAGTCTGTCTCTTACTTGTCTCATTTGCTCTGGTAAATCTAATATCACAGGACCCCTATTCATATGGAGAACTCCATGCTTACTGTTATAGACCTCTACGTAATAGCTTGTCTATCTGGTATGACGGTGGTAAACTGCACAGATGTTCTGTGTTCCAGCTTGGTTTTCTAGCACCAGCTTTGTGTTGTTGCACATGGTCTTTATGATGATGATAATAGGCATTATTAATACTTAATGGATTCATATGTGTGTCACCCTTTAACATTTGCCCACTTTGCTCAAACTCTGCAAGATCTGTGTCTACATAATGATTAGGGCAGAGAAAGCAATCTAATGCATAAATCATCTACATTAACAAGAGACGTCTTTAATACTTGTACTTAGTGGCTTTAAATAAAACTCATTATTATAATTTTTATACTTTTCAGAATGTTTATTTTCACGAAAGTACCATTTAGCATTACACATGCTCTCTTAAATAGCTCAATTAGCATGCACTAATTTTGGTAATAAACAAAGCAGGATTCACATGCCGTCCATACCAGATTCCAGTGAAAACTGATGGAATGTCAGGCACATCATAAAAGCATACAAAGTATCTTTAGACATTCTTGCATCTGTATGAATTGTTCCCTATCAATTAAAGCTCAAAATGGATGCAGGAACTGTCAGTAAACATGTTCAAATACAGTCCCAGTGGTCGATCACAATAGTTCTGACAACAAAAGCACCAGAGAAGCCTGTACATAAAAGGCTTGCCAGCCTGTTGCTTCTGACTAAAAGCTGTAACATTTTATTTTTCAGCTGTTATGCCAAAGAGAATCTTAATTCATGAGAGACCTGACATTTCCAACCCAATCAAACCAACTGCAATAATATACACAGCAAGCCTTGTCTGTAAGAAATGCCAAAATATCCATTTACAATTTATCCTTATATGACGCAGTAACTGAAATATCGACACTGAATCATTTCCTTCCAGCAAGTTACATCCATAAACCATAAATGATACAATGCAATAAGAACGAGAAAATAGATTTTGATATGCAGCCCAAAACTATTGAGTGGATGAAAATAAGCAAAATATTCCTTTCTTAAATGCATCTTTCCAGTTTTTAGCAGTGAAAATTTATTACCCGCCCTTCCCATCCATGACTATATCAATTGCTCACAATCAGCACCATAAACAATATCATGTGTTCTTTTGAGTAAACAGGGTCAATCATTGACTACCTACCATCCCATTGTAGCCATATAATTAGATATATAATTAGATAGCCTTTAACCAAATAAATTTAAATCCATCTGAAAATACAGTGAAAAGGTTCACTATGATACTTACACTAATATTTACCTTACAAATTTAACTGTGAAACAAATTTGTCAAAATGATTACAATATTTCCATCTCATAACCTCCTTATATTTAACACATGGAATAAGCTTCTTTAACTTAAATGACTGCCTCCTCATCCACCAACCATTTAGATAAGAGGAAGTAGTTCCACTTCAGGAAACCAAGTTTTTCACTTCAGAGTTTCAGACACTATCACCTAATCTAACTTTTTCCACGGCCATAAATCTATGCCAAATAGTCCTCCCCCTACCCACAGTTCCAGGCAAAAAACTTAAACTACACAAAAAATTTCTAGCATGCAAAATTAATATAAAACATGACAAAAAACCTATCCTAGCATACTCAGCGTTTAACTTGTGTTAATGGTAACAAACATACAAGCCTCACTCTCATATCTGTAAAATAAAACAATCAGTTCAACAACACTGAAACTGCACACTCCAACAAACATTCAGATTTTTGCCAAAGATCTTTGATGGAGATAAAATGAGCATATCTCTACGCAAGATCAAGTTCAGAAGGATCAGACTATACGCATATTTAAACATGACACCATCTCATATAGGTGACGACACAGATTTTTCTCCAACATCGGCCACGTATTATGTCTCTATATAATAACATTGGCGGCTTATTTCAATGGGGCCCTAATGCATCAACAAATAGTCACACAATTGAGTATTTTATCAAGCCATCCCATGTTGGATTAAGTTACTTTGCACTTAAATAGATCATGTTTTATAGATACTTGTGAAGGTTTTGTACAAGTCAGTAACAGTGTACTTACTTAAGTCAAAATTAAAGCAAAGTAATGGGCTCTAGAGTATGATCTACTAGACTGAGCTGAGAGAACTGACAGGAATGTGCATAAAACAGTGAACACTCCTAATTACAGAACTATTCATGTTTTTGTTGCCAAACTATTGTAACTCTTTTTTTATTTAAATGTAATTTCAACACTTTTGCACCAAGCCCTCAATATGTGTTTTTGAATATAAAATCAATTTGCTAAAAGTCAAATACTTTGAGTACCTGTAGTTCAGAGTTTTACGGAACAGAAAAAAGCATATAGCATTATTGTTAATTTGA